>CM060708.1:63002181-63622590 GCA_030686995.1 Artemisia argyi | reverse complement strand
AAGCTACACTAGGGGGAACATGCTCAGGGAAATCGGGGAAGCCTTATTAAGCTATTCTAATCTACTTAATCAGAAGCTAAGAACCAAAATGAGAAAAGACAAACCTAAAGAGATAGGCAGCCCCCATGTCTCACAAATTAAGCTACAATTCAAAGCTAATTTTCCTCAAAGCTGAAACAAATCAATGAGAGAAACCAAGGAACATATGTGCCAAGATTCATGTAAAGCTGAGCTAAATTGGAGCTTATTAGGAGCTGATATGGGATTGTACAAAACATATGTAGGCCTGCTGATGTGCAGGGCATAAACAGGCCTGAGGGGCTGTTTTGAGGTCTATTTTCACTAAGCAAAAGACTTCCAAAACACAATTTTCTTCTTGATGATGATAAACAAGCTTCTAAACAACCCAAATGAACAAAAATTGTCTATTTTTAATTCCTAATGAATCCTACAGCTAGTTTTGAATTCTGTCTCATTTTAACAAGCAAGACTATTTTGACTTTTTGAGTATCAACACTAAGTTGACTAAAATGAGTTTTGAATTGCTCAAAATGACTCTAGATGCTACACTAAGCTGAGAACTATCCTAATAGAGCTTTGCAAACCTAATATGCAGTTAAATGTAAGATTGTGCAAGCTAAGAAATCTAACAGTGAAGGCGAGTTGAGATTAACTGTGACTTGGACTTTTATACTAATGAACACTGGATATTAGACCTGTACTAACCTTATCATACCTAATGAAGCCTACCTACATAAATTGCACAGCAAAACAACAACAATATCCTGGGGTAAAACCTTGACCCAAACACCCCTTAAGGAAGTGTCTGTGTGGCATTTTCAATGGGAATCAAGGATTTTTGAGGTGCAATTGAGCAAATGAGTTTCAAACAAGTCTTCAAATACATAATAAGCAAATTTCAAATAACAAATAGCAATTTCCAAATAGCAAACTAAAATAAGCTAAACTAAGTTACTCTTCACAGTTAACTAATAATTTAATGAAAACATTAACAAGCTACAAGAGTTGAACTAGAATGTGTATAATAAGCAATCTGAAACTGAGATAAGCTGAGAAAGTCAATAAATAAGCACTAAATAAGCTGAGATGATAAGCAGAATAAATAAGCAATTTGAACAAGCAGTGAAGAAATTTTTAATTTTTATTGAATTAAACTAAGGAAAGGAGAGTACAAAGGATGTTTAAAATCAAACACAATACTAAAAATTAAACTAACTAAAAACTATTTTTACTACTAAATCTACTGCCTTTCAAATGGCATACAAATTGCTTATTTATACTACAAAACTAGAACTAGGGTTTGCTTCTTTTTTGTCTTGTTCCCTGAGCTCTCTGAGATATATCACAGCCATTGATTAATCTTGATGTCATCACAGCCCTTAAAGGCATTTGGCGGGAAAATTGGTGTGTAGTTATTTTGGCTTATAGCTCTTGGCAGGGAGGAAAGTTTTGGTTTTTAGTGGTAGAAAGGTAGTAGGGGGTGGCTGGTATTGAGTGTGGCAGGAGAGGGAGTAGGGAGTGTGATGATTGTGTTTGGTTTTGGAGGTTTGTAGCAGGGGTAGGAGTCACGGGGTAGGGAAAGGGATTAGGGTTTGACCAATTGACCAAGGGTTATAATAAAACGGGGTGTGTGATTATATTGGGGGTGGGCCGGTTGTGGAGTGGGCTTGTGTTTTGGACCAAGGGTTTGTGTGGGCTGGGTGTTAGTGGATCAGGCAGGGTTTATTGGGTGGATTTGTTTTGGGTTAAAAATAAACAAGGTCCGTTTGGTTATTTAGCAAAACACCACAAGGGCCAATTTTGTAAATAGCTGAAACTTGAGGGCTGATTGTGTACAAACTCCAAAGTGCTCACAAGGGTTAATTCCTGCCAAGTATAAATAATCAAAGGACCAAAAGTGATATTTTTCATTTTGAAATCCCAAGGGCCAAAGTTGTCATTTTTCAAACTGCAGGGACCAAACATGTAATTTTCTCAAACATTTTACCCAAGTACTTGTTTTGATAACTTTTGACTTCCAAATGACTTGGGTTGACTTTTCTTTTATTTCCAACCTCCAGGGACTAGTTTTGTCAATTTTTGAAACTTGAGGGACTGAAACTGCTAATTATGCAAACTTTGTTCGTTTTTCATTTGTTTTTAAACATTTTGCATATAAAACATATAAAACACACTTTTGGGATAAATTCTGTATTTTGATGCGTATTTGAGTATTTTTGGATGTTTTGGCAGTTCAGATACGATAAAAATGATGAGTATTTACACACTCATCAGTGGAACTACTCAGGCTTGGCCTACTTGTGACCCCTTTCGAAAAAAATGTAACGGGGGAAGGTTAGATGAACCAATAGTTAAAAGGTATGAAGGGGCGTGTTTCAATGAACATATGAGAAAAGAAGTAGGCTATAAGGTAATTTCGTTCGAAGATTGGATAGAGGTCAAATTTGGTGAAGTTCAGCCAGACCCATAATTTAAAATGAAATATCGAAGGGAATGGGCACAAGCAAATTTTTTGAGAGATAATTGACTTCGAGTAGCACCATATATCCCTTCAACAATTTGGAATAGGACATCCGCAAAAAGTGACAAACGAAAGGCGGATGAGATCTCGCCCATGTGAAATTCCGTGGCAGTGAGTCTAACTTAAAGATTTGATAATAGACAAAAGTGCTCTTTCGGGAGACAACCCGAATTATCCTTTTCTTTTCATTTTCCTTTTATTTTGTTGGTTTGGTATATTTTGTGGTAATGATTTGCAGGTTCTAGAGGAAGCTTTGCGTTGGGGAATAAATTTTTGGACTTTTTGCACCAAGAAAAATCCCCTAGGACTTAGCTACGGCGTAGCTCCTTCCATCACTACGCCGTAGCAACCCCCAGGTGTCAGTATATATTGTTTTAGCAACTACGGCGTAGCAACACATTCAAGCTACACTGTAGCTTCATTCTGTTCCTAAATTTTTTTATTTTTACAAATCATTACTTGAACTTGTATTAGTTTTTGAATGAACTTTGTGGGTGTGTTCCCTGTAAACCCCCACGATACTTCACTCGTCCACTTGGGACACCAAGTGGTTTAAAAGGCTTGTTGCATAAGCTAAATGCAATCGTGATTCCTATGAAAGTGAGTTAGGTATTTTATTTTTATCTTTCTTTTTTTAGGTTTTATGCTTTTGGTAGTTGTGTGATTTCAGGGATTTGAAGTTTGCTCATTAAGCGAAGCGAAGGCACGTTCTCCAACATGATCCTTCTATCATTTCCAAGAGCAAATTTCAGGGAAGTTCTTGTTCCAATTCTACTTTTTCCTCTTTAATATCTATTTTATGTACAAAAGGGCCTTTGTACAACTCAAGTGGGGGGGACGGGAGTAGAATTATAACTTGAACTTTATTTAGCCCCATTTTTCTAGTTTATTTTGAAAAATTATGCCACTTCTAAAACTTTTGACATGTTTTTCCGAACCTAACTAGAAGAGACCTTAGTCGATCACATTAACCCTTTATACCATGGTGAGATTTAGCCTATTTCAGTTTCCCCTGTTTTACCCCAAATCCACCTAAATTATGAGTGTGTTGGTAGTTTGTAAACTTTAGAACTTGGCCTTTACATCATTTTGAAACCATGGACGAGTAGTGTATTGGGATTTCTTGATACATTTGGAAGAAACTTTTTAAGAAGGCAATATTTTAGGATTATCACCCAAATAACCTATACGTGTGTGTTTATCGATTAGTCACATTGACTATTCGACCCCTGTGTTAAACCCTTTGTTGCACTCACCTTTAGTGCAAGATACCCCTAGATACACCCTCTTGAACCTACCCTTTCGTTTCTTACCCATATTATTGTTTCGATACACCTATTCGCCTTAGCCTACCGTGTAGTCTTGGTTTATGATTGGGAAGTTGCCACTTTTTCTAGTTTGGGGTTCAAGTTAAGAGATTCAAGAATCACACCTGCGTTGAAAACAACTCTTTGAAGATCATGAGGACCCACTATTGTACATGTATAGTTCATCCCAAGTGGGGGGGACATATTTATTTGTTATTGTTAGAAAAAATGTGAAATTCCGTATGTAGATATGTTATCTTTGGTGCAACCTTGTATAGCACCGTACTTTGGGCTTTGAAAGAATTAGTATCGAAGAGGCCACTTCAGTCATATATGAAGAATGAAGTTGTTGGTTCATAATCGCCGACATGAAGACCAAGTTTTGTGCCCATCATGACGTCCGCTAATGTCACACACTTGTTACATGATACCGTTTTTGCATTTTGAAGCTTGGACTTTGGATGAACGGCAAGTGGTAGTAACTCGGTTATAAGCTAAGAATATTTGTTTTCTTTTTATTTTTACACCATTATTGTGCATCACATGTCTTATCCTACCCTTTAGTTGTGAATCATGCTTAGGTGAAGGATTTGAGCAGTCATTGGTGTCTTGTCCGGCGTTCCGGTCATGTACCATTGCCTTTGTCGCCTTTGCCGTAGTATGTTAGTAACAACACTACACCCATAAGCCTTATATGTGTTCACCCAATATTGCCTTTAAAAATTGTTTCGACCTTAGCTCTAGTGGTAGAGATTTGTGTAACCGCCAAGCTTATGATAGAATACATTCTATGACTGTGCGTTGAGTGATCACCCCGAAATTAACACTTAGATTAGGAGAGAGAGATGAGTGTTTCTTCCAGTTTCGTGAGGTGTTCGGCTTTGATATATTCTAGCATAGGAAATTTTTAGACTCATATTTTCCAGCTTCTTGGGAAATATCTTTTTGAAAATTATTCTAATAAGGTCTACTTGAGAGCAAGCAGAGTTCAAGTGGGGGGATATTTGATAACATCAAATATGTCCATGATTTAAGTGTTAATTTCCCCCGTAAATACTCATCTTTTGTATTCATATGTTAGGATATATACTCTTATTTGTTTATATTATGTTTTCAGGGTAAAGACGAGTAAAGGAACGAAGAAATGAGGAAATGGAAGGACTAAAGAGAATATATATGAAGTATGCGGATTCTGCACTAACTACGGCGTAGAGATATCATCTACCTACGCCGTAGCAAGCACTTACGAAGACTACAGCGTAGCTCAATCCATGACTACGACATAATGATATACTAAAGGGCTCTACGGAGTAGCAACTCTCCAACTACGGCGTAGACCCCAAATTGAGGCAGTAAAGAACTCACGTGTCCAAAGAAGAAGTTACGGCGTAGTTTCCCATATAACTACGCCGTAGAAGCATCCAAGGAAGAAACTACACCCGTAGCACTTGATCAAGCTACGGCGTAGCCTCTCATTCAGCTACGCCGTAGCAAAGTCAGGCCGATAAATAGCAGCCCTAATTCCGAGTTTATCATCATATTCTACAACACACAGAAGTAGGGAGAAACTCAGGGAGCAGGAGGAATGAAGTTGAATCCACATACGAGTCATTTCCAAGGGAGAATTCACACACCAATCATAAGTTTATTTATTCCTTTGATTTGTATTCGATTCATGTTCACATTTTTTTATATTAAACTCTTGTTTTACTGCAACTATGAATATGAGTGGCTAATCACCTCTTGGTGCTAGCCTAGTTATGAAATTGTTATTGTTATGATTTAGTTTTCTATGCATCTATTGTCGTATTGTTTGTATACTTTCATGGCGAGTCTTAGGACACTCTAGTTATGGTAGTGTTGAGAATTGGTAGTTCCTTGGAGGCTTGGTAAATTAACCATAGGACCCAAGCCGATGAGGATGTGACTTGGTGATAACAATATCACCATACATGTGCGAATTAACCCTAGGACCACCTACTTGTGCAATATACTTGAAGGAGTTAGAGGGGGTGTAAGATCTGACCATGCCGCATCCCGCTAGACTTGTCCATGTTAGTAGAGGTGCTGAATGACTCTTGCATCTTCGTAGGTTCACGCCGCCCGATGAACTCTCGGCTTTACAATAGTCGGGAATAGGACAAGGTGCAAGATAGATTTAGGTGATTTAACCCTCTGATCCTAAATGAATATAACCCCCAGACGAAACGATACGATGCACTTATAGAAAACTAATCATGATAATAACAAGAGTAGTAATTAGGTTAGCACTACTTCTCCTTATTGATTCTCTTCCATTTATTTACTTGTTTTGTCATTTACTTTTACTAGTTAATTAATCTTTATAATCATAAACCCCCTTTTAAACGTGACAGTAGACTTAGATAGATTACACACTCATAGCTCTTGGGACGACCCCGGCTTTACCAACTAGCTATACCTCACACGACCGGGTACACTGCCTGATAGTGCATTAGGTAGACCTTAGGTAAATGAGATACTTATAAATATTAAAACCTGGTCGGTAAAACCTGCATCAATTTTTATTTTTACAAAAACTAATAAACAAATACTAATGACCAACTTTAATGAAAACAACTTAACTAATAATCTCATTTTTTTTCTTTCCCTTCCATCCGCTTTCTTTCCAAAACAAAACTCTAGAACAGAGTGGTATATTACCAAATGCTTTTATACAAACAAAAAATGTAGCTAATAGCATGCAACTTACAGTTTTCAGTTTGTAGCTAATATCTTTCAATTTACAACTAGTACCGCCAAAACATACCCAATATATCCTTATGCACCCATTTCACATGCTAGGCATAGCTGGTATATTGGGTGGCTCCCTATATAGTGCTATGCATGGTTATTTGGTAACCTCTAGTTTGATAAGGGAAACCTCATAAAATGAATATGCTAACGAAGGTTATGGATTCGGTCAAGAAGAAGAAACTTATAATATCGTAGCCGCTCACGGTTATTTTGGCCGATTGATCTTTCAATATGCTAGTTTCAACAACTCTCGTTCTTTACATTTCTTCCTAGTTGCGTAGCCTGTAGTAGGTATCTGGTTCACTGCTTTAGGTATAACACCATGGCTTTCAACCTAAGTGGTTTCAATTTTAAGCAATCAATAGTTGATAGTTAAGGTCGTGTACTTAACACTTGCGCTGATATCATTAGCCGTGCTAACCTTGGTATGGAAGTTATGCATGAACATAATGCTGATAATTTAGCTGCTATCAAAGCTCCATCTACAAATGGATAAGACTTTGATTTGATTGTATGGGAGTTTTTGAACTAAATAAGGAGCGACAACTTTCTTCTTGTTGTATAAAAAAGGCGCTATTGCACCTTTTTTTAAGTAATGTTTGACTTACATAGTTTATTTGAAAATAATGACCTTTTATAGTTTGGTTCTATTCGCGTGTTTTCTCTTTGTATTTATATTCATTTCTATTATAGGCAGGGGCGGATTTACATTGAGCAAATGGTATGCACGTGCATACCCTGTGAAAATTTTTACTAGTGTAAAATTTTTTGATTTTTCATTAACTATAAAATACACTGAAAATTTATGAGTGCAAACCCTAAAAAATGCTGGAAAAAACGTGAGTGCACACTCTAATATAATTTATCATTGCTCAAATGAAAAAAAGAAAAGAAAAAGGAACTGGTTTTTTGAATATGACGACTGCAGGTATGCTGTCTTGAAGAAGAAGTAGGTCAAATATATAGTCAACCAAAACTAATATAGTTTTTATGGCCCATTTGTTATTTAACGTTTTAACTTTGGGCTTTGAGTCCAGTATGCCTGTGTGAGTATATATTATTTTGAAAAGGTGTTGTGTTTGTACGTTAACACAAGGTGTGAGTACATTTTTTCATACTATTATATTTATATGGAGTTCATTATAATCTAAGTTAGAACTTTTTTATACGATTTAGTTATTAGGATTTTCAATAATATTTGGCAGTTTATTCTGTTGCAATTTCAATATTTTATTTTGTGATATCATGTATCATGAATTGACAAAGATTTAGTTAAACATACTGTACAATATTAGTTTTTCCAGAAAAGTAAATTACATAATGGATCTTAATAAAAAGAGTCAACAAAGAATAAGCAAGTTGAACATGTGATTTGCTGATTACTTAAGAGACTAAAAAAGTCTAAAAAATGTGACTATATGAAGATTTGAAAAAACAACCCGAAAAGATCCGACCCGTAAAGCCATACCGAGTCAAAAATATTTGAGAAAAAGATATTAATATATAGTACACACCCTATTAAGAATTTCTAGATCCGCCACTGATTATAGGTTTGCATATTCTATTCCAATTCTTTTATGAAGTTTTATTACCAATTCAATTTCAAACCAAAATATATAATTTGAGAATTAATCAAGTCCTGCTGTCCTGCATTGAAGTTGATAGTTTTGTTTACGCATATAGTTGTGATAAAATCGTTATAACTCATCAAACTACTTGGTCTCTTCGTTAAAAAAAGCCTATGACACGTGACACAAAATTGAAAGTTTGATAAAAACACATAGATCTCATCACCATATTCCCTGCAGCTCTTCGGTGTCGTATCTAGTTAGTGAGATTGTTTGAACGGCTGTTGTAGTATTGTTGTCTTGTGGACTGTGACCCTCGTCCCATGTGTTTGTTGTTCGTGTTTGATCTCAAACCAGTGTGAGAACTTGAGTATCCATCAAGTTTAACGAGATAAACGCGTGACAGGCAACTGAAAATAATGATGAAGGAGCATCATGATGGCAAGTCCATCTATAGTCAATGTCGACCAGCTTATTAAACTTGACTAGTACTACTGGCATTGTTGCATTGTAAATGGTTATTGTTGAAGTAGCAAGAGACTGGTTACTTGTTAAATTCATTTCGGTCATCCCATATTCTATGTACGTTTGTGATGGACTATGAGATATCGAAAGGGCCTTGATAAATGAACAAAAACACATGCATTTTCAAAGATATGACAGTATAGAGATGTGCAGCCAGAAATGGCTTGATTGGTTATGTGGTAAACTCAAGAGGCCAAACGGTAAACTTCGAAAACATGGCCAAACATTATATGGGTCAAACGGATCCAAAGTCACCCAAAATCTATGTAAATGCTCAAAAGATACTAAATCGTTTTATTAGAAATCTGTTTCAGTAGTACAAATCTTCTAATCATATTCTAAGACTTTAAGTCTTTAACCATTCATAAAACTAAACGGGAAAACAATTTTAGTGTGCCAATCAACCGAAGCATTTTTTACCCATATTACAATAATACCCATTTTTGAACTACTGCTGCGTACATAACTAGCCATATTGCATGCCATAAACAGGAAGAAGATCATGAATCAGCTGTAAACTGTTATTCTTGCTAAAAATCAACAGACACATAAGCCTAATCTAATCCTCTTAATGCATGTTCCTAAAAATGGAAAGATGAAATAGATTTTGTTAATTTTAACATGTTCACTCATTGCATGAGACATCGTAGAAAGGTTGTATGCTTATAACTTGCAAGTATACTGTCAAAATTAAGGAGTCTGCACATTTGGGTCCTTGGAACTGTTCTAATCAGAACTGGGTCGGGTTTCAGAATCCGACACTTGAACCTCTTCAATCATTTTCACAACTTCATCCATAGTAGGCCGCATATCTTGAGCCGGAACAACACAAGCCATACCTATCTGCAACATTTGCACCATCTCCTCTTCGATGTTATGAAATTTCATAAGCTCGATATCAAAGACCTCAGCAGTCCATTCTTCCCTTACTACCGATTGGACCCACTTCGGGAGATCAACCATGTCTTCTCTTCCTGGTGATTGGAGCGGTTGTTTACCAGTGAGCATCTCAAGAAGAAGAACACCAAAGCTGTAGACATCGGATTTATGAGTGTGTTTTCTGATTTCAAGAACTTCTGGAGCTCGGTAACCGACAGTGTACCGAGATGTGGATGGTGGGAAATTTACAAGAAGGGCTAAGCCACTATCGGAGATGCAGCCTTCTCCATCTTCGTTAATAAGGATATTTGATGATTTAATGTTTCCATGAACGAATGTAGGGCCACCAGAAGCGTGGATATGGGCAATGCCTCGTGCAGCTCCAAGGGCAATAGTTACTCTAGTTTCCCAGTCTATCGGAGTTCTAGACTCACCTCTGTTTCCTGCAATGATATTGAAGTTGATAAGCAGATTGATAATGATTTAGCAACGAAGTATACTGATCAAGATGGTGTACAATACTACATTCAGTCATACAACTACTGTACATGTCATCTATTGGATATTCGATGGTAACTGAGTTGGACAACCATAGAATTTTAATAACTTGATCTTATACCTACATTTTTCAATACATCCGTTAACTAAAACTTTAGCCCTTATTATGATACATTTCACAAGTCACAACATATGTGACCTGTTGCATCACACTGCAAATTTGCAAGATACATGGCATATCGGTGTAATTTATCTTTCACAAGAGAAGAAGGTTGGCCATATTGTGAGATTAAATATAACCATATTTCATGCAGATAGGCCCGGCCATCAATCAGGTATATGTTGTTGCTTAAGAAATCATAATCATAAAACTATGTAAGTATTTAAGGTACATATTGTGAAGACTACTCGGATGGGCCAACTTGAACTCATGTGCTTATAAATGAACCGCTTCGGGTTATGTTTAATTTTAACAGGTCGAATGGCTAGAAATGTAGCTAAAAAGCAAATGGATTGAATGGGTCAAACTTCAAAGACTCAAAGGTCCGCCAAAGTGTATTTTTAATAACCTCCTAAGTTTCTTTATTAAATTTTTGCAAGTATTGCTGTAGAAATATAGTTATTGTTAACACACAAATTATTTATATATCGGAAAAAAGGTGTTTTAGGTCAATCAATCCGGCCTACACCAAATTTTACCCATTAAGACACTTGCTACAACCGCCTACAGCTATATCTTTCATATGCCAAAGGATAAGCACTTCAAATCAAATACGAACACATGGTCTCATTTCAAGTAGATGAAAACCAAGCAAGGAATAAATTCAGAAACAAGGTAAATAGCGGTCTTAATTATGGTAACAGGTACATTGTAATGTTACCATATCCAAGCCGGAGATTATTGGTAATTTGTGTTATTATGCACTTTTATCTTGCTATGATGTAATAAGAACACATGAAGAAAGGGGATAGGAGAGAAAACATTATAATGCATACCATGCAAGAGTGTCAACAGGCTTCCGGTTGAGATATAATCATAGACGATTAGCTTCTCATCCTTAGAGTAATAATAAGCACGAAGAGGTACAACATTTGGATGCGGGTCAATTCTCCCGATGGTCTCCATTTGTTGTTCAAATTCTCTTTGCCCTACAGCAACCTCTTTCAACCTTTTCACAACGACAATTACTGACTCATCCAAAGCTGCCTTATATGCTGTCCCATAACTACCCTTTCCAAGCACCTCTGCAGAGGACCGCAATAAGTCCTCAAGGTCGAAGTTATAAGAACAACCTCCAAAGAAAACCATCTTGTTATCTTCTATCCCTTGTACTTCACCAAATTCTTCCATAGGCTTCTCACCCGTTTCGCCAAGAGAAGACTTCCCTTTTCGCACACGAGCTTCATCTCTATTCCTTCTCTTTTTCTTCAAACAACAACAAAGTAATAAAACAACTAAAAGTGTAATCGCAACACCACCTCCAACTGCTATGGCGATAATAGCCCATAACGGAAGCTTTTTTGAGCTTTTCTGTTGAGGAGCACCATGTGGTGGAGGGGTGGCAGCAGCACGAGGAAGAGGGGGAGGAGGTGAAAGAGGAGGGAGTATCGGTGAGCATGGCCTTAAAGGTAGTCCACACAAGAAAGAATTCCCTAAAAACGATGAATTTGGGAAACTTTTGAGGGAAGATGGAATAGAACCAGTAAGAAAATTGTAGCTTATGTTAAGATTTCTGAGCCTCGAAAATGTTATATTCGGAATAGGACCAGACAGTGAGTTGTTTTGGAGCTTTAAACTAGTTAGTCGGGTCAAATTCTGGATGCTTGACGGGATTCTTCCAGTGAATGAATTGAATGAGAGATCCATTACAGTCATTTGAGGAGGAAAGGAGGTGGGGATGTTACCAGAAAAGTTATTGTGATGAAGGAACAGACGATTCAGGGAAGGATGAGAGAGAAGATCAGATGGCAAACTTCCCGTGAGGCGATTCAATCGGAGGCTGAGAATCTCGAGTGATTCCAGTCTTCCAAGAGTGTTGGGCGGAATGGGACCCGTAAGTCCAACAGAAGGAAGTCGAACACCATACACACGAGTGCCGTTAGAATCACACACGATGCCTAGCCAGGAAGTGCAAATATCAGTATCATTGGTCCAGTTGAGCTTTGGACCATGGGGTACAGCATCAGCAAACGCAAGAAGAGCTAGTTTATTGGAATTTAAGTTGGAAAACACTGGAGACACCAAAGAAAGTATGATAAGGATGGAATGAAGCACTAGAGGATAGCAGAGTTTCATTAGTATAAATTCACATGTAAAAACTTTATATCGATGCTTCCTGGTTCTGCAACAAAATACATTTAGTAAGTATACACATGGAACTGTATATGTAAATTCAATTAAAAGATGACTAGAATAATACAAAATTAAAACATCTTTTTTGCTATGACTATAGTAACTTAATGTGTAAGCAAGAAGAAAACAAGACATGAATCACACGATGCAGCAAGTTATTGAACATAATATCTAAGAGTAGTAACAATGTGATGTTAAGTTACATTACTATTTCAAAATTACCTGCAACCATGAGTCTACGAGAATCACTAAGCCCAAAGGGGGGGAGGGGGGGGGAGGGGGATATCAAATGATCAATTGGTGGCTTTCGATTTAATTCCAGTGAACTTTTAAAATATACTCAAAGTGATTCTTGACTAATGACAAGTATACAAATTAAGCAATTAACATGTAATTTACTCAATAATCATGTTAATCATATAACACTACTTCACGAGCGTGCTAAGATAAACTCAGATAGTTACCACTGGAACATATTATCTCTGTATCATCTTAGCTACATTTTTTTCCTGATTCCATACAAATAAACAAGTTTAAAACAACTACTGCTTAACTACCACATTATTACGGAGTATAATTTACGCAATCGCTCGTAAGTTGTAACATCCAAAATATTCATCAACACTTCAAGTAAAACTCCTTAACTACCACAGGAAAACTCAAAAGACACAAAATATGAACCTAGCGTCCACAATATACTCATACAAAATCACATAAATTAGAGGTTTAGGTTATAGAATAACAACGTACTTTTCCTTGTGTTCTAATATCATACGTGCACTTGTTTTCGTTCCATTGTATGCTACAAACTTTCCAATTTTGTTTCGATACCATACGTATTGGTGGCGGTCAACACCTTTAAAATTACCAAAACACTCCATACACGTCAATAAGAGCACAAGGTGCAAACGACGAAGCACCCCTCGCCGTCCTAGGTGGCAAAGACAACGGCTCGCCGTTGCTCGCCGCCACACCAAACGGCCCTCGCCGTTGCTCGCCGCCCCACGGCGAAGGTGAAACTCTGAAAGTGGCAGGTTCTTTAATTTTTTTTTTCTTTCTTTTTTGTTGGGTTTTATATCTTGTGTTTGTGTTGGAGAAATGAGTGAAAGGAAGTGATGATGTTAAGGTTTTTTTGTGTATGAATGAAAGTGAGTTTAGTGTGTGCTTTGGTTGGAGAAGAAGACACAGCAGCGCAGGTTTTTTTTTTTTTTTTTTTTTTTTTTTTTTCACAAAAGGAATGGGGTACAAAAGGTGTTTTATTAAATTTTGATGAAAAGGAATGGTTTTTTTTTTTTTTTTTTTTTTTTTTTTTTTTTTTTAATTTTGATGAAATAAAATTAATGTGTTGTGTTATTTTTAAGTATTTGTGAAAAGAATTTAATTTTTTTTAATGAAATGAATAAAAAAATAAATGTGTAAGAGGTGGGCCCTAATGGGAAAGTTGAGGTTTGTTGTTTGGTGGGGGGTTTGTTGTGGTTAGTTGAAGTTGAGGTGTTTTGGTGATGTGGCATGGTGGGGTCCGAATGAAGAGCCTCTTGCTCAACTTTGCACCTTGTGCTCTAATAAGAGTGCTAGGTGCAATAATTATCTACACTTAAGCTTTTACCCTATAACATTCCTGTAACACGAAACATAAAAGACACCCTCTCCAATAACATTCCTATAACACGCCATAAAAAACCACACTTTACACTAAAAAAACAAAAAATAAATAGAAAAATCACACACGCAAAATGTGCGTTATGTTATGTGTAACTTGTACGCCTATAACTTACCAATAACACAAGTGACGGACTGACGGTGCAGTTTTAACATGTTATAGGTACCAAATTTTCCTTATAACATCCTTATAACTCACTGCACCGAGTTCTTTAAGTATGATATTAGAGATTTAGAACAGAATTTGAAAGTATGTAGCATATAGTGGAACACGTATATAACAACACATGAAAAGAAAGAAAGTACATTGATTAAACTTTAATTTACTCGGTTATCATGTTAATACCTGAATACCTAAATCACAATTCATACAGTTAACCAACATCTTCACAAACAAAACTAATTAAATACACATTTCACCGAAATCACAAATCAAATACACTAAATCAACATTTCGCTAAATAAATCTAAATCACAATAGTTATTCAAAATTACATTACGATACCTTCCGACACTACGACAATATTTTTCGGTGTATCATCTTCGTCTTCATGACATCATCATCAACATTTGTGCTAAATTTGTGTAACTGAATCTAAATTTATAAAATCTGAGTGAATTTTTTATAAAATTGTGAGTGAAATGAAAACACACAGTGTTTGTGTTTGTGTGTGAGAGAGAAAATGAGTGGAAGAACTTGTCCTGGTCTCATGAGTAGTTCCTTTTTGAGCGGGCTTTTTAACTATAATTAAGGACAGGCCTTTGAAAAAGTCACTGACTATGTAATATACACTTTTTAATACGTATGGTACAAGTAGGTGAAGCTACTTTGTTTTGGGTATGAATAGTTTTGGCCTGGAAAAAGATATGGGGACTTATTTGAATTTCTATTTTTTTGTTTTAACGGGCCTGGAAAAAGATATGGGGACTTATTTGAATTTCTACATTACGAATTCAATTCTAAAGAGCATTACGTATCGTGGTGCTGTTCTGCTGGTGCCATGGAGAAAAATACTACCACTTCAGCATCTTTTCTCATAATACCAGAATTCATTATAACGCCATAAATTCACTCCCTCCTATAACAAAAGTTTCTAGTGCCGTCATGCACCCTTGGACCTCACACACACACACACACACACATATATATATATATATATATATATATATATATATATATATATATATATATATATATATATATATATTTTTTTTATTATTTTTTTTTTCATTTATTTAAATAAACTAACACATTTAATTAAAAATAAAATTTCATTAATTAAAGACATACATTAGAAAAAGTAAAAAAAAAAAAAAAAAGTAAATAAAAAAACTAAAAAATACATTAGAAATAAGGGTTATATTAAAAAGTTTACTCGTATTTCACATAAAGTCTAGAAACTCATTTCTGAAACTCTATTTAATCTTATAAGTTACGCATACTATTTATACAACTTTTTGACCAAAGCATTTAATACACTCTATCACATCTTTACAAATTTTCTTCTTCTCTACAAAAAAACTTCTTGCAATTACACCATGAACCAAATACGTACACCATGAGAGCCTTCGTTAAACCGAATACACCATGAACATCTTTTATCAAGCACCTTTATATTCTCAAACAAACTGAAAAAACGGGATAACGACAAGAAAAAAAGGGGAAAACGCGAGGCTTGATACCGTGCTTGCGCCATCCCGTCGCGTTTTCCGGGACGATTTGGGCTGTTTATGATGGCTCGAGACGCGAAAACGTGAGCCACGGTATGGAGCTCGCGCCGTCCGGTCGCGCTTTGCAGGAAAACACCAGCCTTGGCGCTGGGTACCGAAGGCTCTAAGTAAAAATAACAAATACGATAATCTCAAATTAGAACAACTTTAACATCATGTTCAAACTTTTTCATCAAGAAATAGAATGAAAAGAAACTAAAGTTTGTGTGCTCACAACTCGCAAGTAATTTTTAGAAAATACGAATAAATGAAAGAAAAATCTCTGTTATTTTCTCTATAATAATTCTTCCTAGTGAGCGAAAAATTAAGAAGGAAATGAAACTTAATTAATCTTCATGCTTTTTAAGTTTTTATTGATATGATGACCATATTATGTAATACGAAACAGTAAGATATAGTTCAACTTTAATGTGTGAGCTCAAAATCGAATAGCATGATAGCAAACATTTTTTATCTTCAAATTAGAAAACTCTTGTTCATAAAATTGGTTAAACTTTAACACAGTACCACGTCAAGGTCACATCAGCTTTAACATTTTCACCTTAACTCACAAAAAACACCCCAATCATAACTCAACCTTAACTCTATAACAATTGATCACATTGCGTGAAGACACGGCAATACCTTAGTTGAGGGGATTTTGGTGAGTGCTTATTCACTCACCATTTTATGGCCAATTACCAATCCAAAACGACTATTTGAGCTAATTATTGCCAAGAAAACGTTTGTTTTTGTGTTTGTGATATGCAGGTACGGATAAATCATAAAAAGACAAAAAATCTCGGGAAAACAACGAAAACGGGCACGAGAATAGAAGATGGTCAAAAAGTCAAAGCCGGGAATCCAAGAGTCAACAATAATCCTTCATCTACTCAGACTTGGCAAGAATAGTCCCTGGAACATATTTTTGAAGAATAGCAGAAATTATCCTTGGATTTTCGAAAGATACATATATGGTCCTTGTAATTGTCATTACCAAAAATCTGAAAAGGAAGCACTAGCCTGGTCCATGATATATTGAAGTCCAATTTCCAAATCCAAGTCCAATCAATAATACCTAAGGCCCAATACCTTAATGTGTAACCCGAGCCCACCCAATTTTACCCACGGTCAAAGAGGTCAACACCAAATAAAACAAACCAAACGCGCCTAAATTCATTTACCTTTTTCCCCAAATCCCATTTCACCCAGATAATAAGAACCCTAACACTATTCACCGTTACCCATTCTCAATTGTTACCGTAATTAAGGGTAATGTTGTCAAATCCAAGTGCTTCTAGAAGCTCAGAAGGTGTCAGGATTGTATCAGAGTCTCAAACTACCTAAGGCCCAATACCTTAATGTGTAACCCGAGCCCACCCAATTTTACCCACGGTCAAAGAGGTCAACACCAAATAAAACAAACCAAACGCGCCTAAATTCATTTACCTTTTTCCCCAAATCCCATTTCACCTAGATAATAAGAACCCTAACACTATTCACCGTTACCCATTCTCAATTGTTACCGTAATTAAGGGTAATGTTGTCAAATCCAAGTGCTTCTAGAAGCTCAGAAGGTGTCAGGATTGTGTCAGAGTCTCAAACTAACACACGGGAGGCTACGTGGCTGTATATGACTGGATGGAACGCGTCATCAGATCTAATCTAAGGGTGGATAAATGAAGAAATGATTGAAGGAATTATCAGAGGGCTCAGATTGGTTTTCAACTAGCACAACTCACACGGATTGCCAAGCTGGTAATCCGTGAGCTCATCTCTCCCCTCCTCCTATAAATAGAGGCTCAATCAAGCCATTTAGGTGTGTAGGATTTAGGTAATGAAACTCTGTTAAAATTTCTTTTGAATTGTATTTTAGTTTAGTGAATGTAATTTTACTTGTTATTTTAATAAAAGTGCTTATTTCTTTAATATACTGCTTATTGTTCATCTTAACTTTTGCTTATTCTGCTTCAATTTCTATCATAACTCTGCTTTTATTAGTTTCATTTAGCCTAAATTTCATTTACACTTATATTCTATTTTAGAAATCAAATAAAAAAAATATAAAAAAAATCAGAAAATAAAAAAAAATAAAAAAAATATATACATATTAGTTATAACAGCTCACAGTGAGTTTATTTTCTTTTTATACATTCCATATAAGCTTTGTAGCTTATTAGTGGAAGTGATTTGAGTCAGTCAATTGTTGAATCATTTGATCATTGGGAGTAATAGTTGCTGAGGTGTGATTGGATAGCTGATTCAGAAAGAATAGACATCAGCCTATCATAAAGATAGGCCTCTGTGAACTCTCTCTGTTCTAGCTGAGAGAGATTTGTGGTAAATTTTGTTCCATTTTCAGATTCTAGCTTAATATAGATAGGATAATAGTAGAAGTAATAGTTTGATATTGTAGTGGCTAGTTTCTGTTTGATCTTTGAGAATTGTGTATTGATAGTGTAGTATTGTTAGCATAATTGATAGATTAGTACTATTTTGATTGTTGCTAGTTTAAATCTGTGTGTGATCTAATTTTGTTATTGATAGTGATAGAAAGTTGATTGAGATTTGTGAATCTGAGTAGCATTTTGAGTATTGATAATCTGTCTTAATTGCTTGTTGCTAGCTGATTTGTTGATCTCATTGACTGTGTCATAGTCTAGTGGAATCTGAGTTGTTCATTTGCTGAGTGGATATTTGTTTGAATTGTATCACTTCATCATATGAGTAGCTTATTGGTCATCTGTCATGATAGCTTGTCACTAGTAGCTTTAGATTGATCTCACATTTGTGTTACTGGCTTGTTAAGGATCTGAGTTTATCATTGTTTTTGGATAGTTTGATTGTAGATCTGAGCTTGTATTGATTTTGAGCTGTGGTTCTGCTTAATTTTGATATCTGCATTAGATTAAGCACTGTTTCATTGCATATCAGTTGGTTTATCTAAGGCTTCTTGCATTATTATAGTGTAACTGTCATTTGAGTGGTGTTTGGCTGTAGTAAACTGGACTAGGTTTAGAGTTAGACAGATTAGTTTAGTTGCATTCATAACTCACTTAGGTAAATTGTAGATGTTAGTGCAAATATTACGATATTTAATCTATACAGTCTTGTTTGTTTTGATTGATGACAAACGTATAACTTGATACATAACGTAAAATGTACAAGTTACTTGTAATCATACTTTGTCTCAACAAACATTCAACACCTCTCAACGTCTCGAGTCATCGTATGCTACAACACAGGTTCGTACATGTTTGTTATGTAGCATTATGATCAAACCCCTTGACCAACCATTTAGAATGACTAAAATACTTTAGGAGTCTTTAAGTATTTTAGGTGTCAAAGTATACTTTAGGTGTTAAATAGAATAAGTGTCACATTAGGAGTCTAGATAATATTAGTAAGTTTACAATATATAAAAATGTGTCTTATATCAACATAAGTGTATAAAACATTTTTAGTAACTTACTAAATATTATATAGCTAACTAATATATTTTTCATATACAAGTAACTTACCTTTTTAAGTTAGTATATACATTTGTCTAAATATATTTTCTATAAAATGGAAAACTATATTTAGAAATATATATATATATAGACATCACATCATGCATTCATGGTAAGTTAGTGTGCTTGACTTCCATAAGCTCTTACACACTTTTGGAAGTATTCATTGATTCATTGTGTGTTTGACTAGCCATGATTCTTGTTGTGCAAGTGTGTAATAAGTTGATATGACATGGTTAGGTTTAGAAAGTTATTGAGTCAATGCATGAAATAACTTGATGAGACATTGTTAGGTATAGAAAGTTATTGTAAAAAGTAATATGTCCAGTTCTGGCGGAACCTTCGAGCATAAGGGGCGGAACCTTCGGGTATAGGGGGTGGAACCCTCAAAAGGGTTCCGCCAGATCCGTGGGTCTGCTGAAGGTTTTGGCTATAAATAGCACCCCATGGTCTTCTCATTAGGTTGATGATTTTCAACACACATCCTCTCTATCATAAAACACATATCTACATCAGTAGCTAACCATGTAGATACACACATGAATCACCCTTTACATAATGATCATAATGTTGCTAACATTCATCTTTGTTGTAAGCATATCATACTTCATGATCCACCAAGAAGGTTACAAGATCTTGAAGTCATCATTCATTGAAGCATTCCAACATATGAAGATTCAAGGGCACTTGACATCCTCAATGGTTGAAGACTTCTTATTCAAGAAGTTCATGTAGATTAGGCATGCATATCCATTAGACTTTTATGTCTTGGATCATCATTGTAACATAACAATATAGATTAGATGGTTTATGTGTTTGTGCCATAAAACACAAGGTTTTTATGTTGGGCCACAAAACATAGCGGGAGTGGTTGTACCCTTGGTAAAGAACTCGACATCTAGCTTAGTGTCGGTAAAAGTGTAAGCGACGAACGGGAGTGGTTGTACCCATGTAAAAGAACTCGACATCTAGCTTAGTGTCGGTAAAAGTGTAAGCGACGAACGGGAGTGGTTGTACCCTTGTAAAAGAACTCGACATCTAGCTTAGTGTCGGTAAAAGTGTAAGCGACGATTGTAAGGTTTTCTCCGCCGAAAAGGGAGGTTGTTGATCTAGTGAAGTAACTCTCGAGTTGGGTACTCGAGGAGTGGAGTAGGGCGGAGAGGAGATCCGTGACCGAACCACTATAAATCCTCGTGTTCGGTTTGCACTTTCCTTTTACTTATTGTCTTACTTTAATGTTTGCATTGTGTGATTGTTTGTGTTGTGACTTGTTGATTGTACTTGTGTGATAACATGTTTTAAGTTATGTTAGTCATAAACTACAAGTAACATCTTTTATATTAGAACAAGCTAAAAATGGACATTTGATACAACAAGTTTAAAGATTTTAAACGGTAAACTATTCAACCCCCCTTCTAGTTTTCCACAATTGGCATCAGAGCTTCGTAGCTCTTATTTTCAAAACAAATGGTTTTTAAAATGGAGCACGATCCATGTATCAAATTACCATTGAAGCGGAATATAATATGAAAAATGTTTCGTTAAGTATACTTAGAAATTTTGTGGTTAAATATTACTTTGTATACAAGCTTGAAGGTGTCCTTGAAAAATAAAAGAAAACATTTCTTAAAAAGTTGTAAGTGTCAAATTATGTGGTTAGAGCTAATGTACGTAAAATACGGTTTTAAAAAGAGTGTTTGAGTTAACTACAAATTTAGTTGAAAAATCACCTCCGTAAATGTTTAGATAAGTCACATAAGTAGAAATGTTGTTAAATATATGTTTTATATGTTTACTATCAAATCAAGTAAGTCCTACATGTTTTCTTTATGTCAAAATATGAGTTTTAGTGAATCTGTCATCAGACCCCGCGGAACCCTCATCCTCAATGGGCGGAACCCTCATAAAGGTTCCTTGAAATCCGTCAGTTCAGTACACAGTTTTTGTCCAACTTCAAAAATTCATAACTAATTAACCGTAAGTCCGTAGGAGTCGCGCCACCTATCATTTTGAAGGGAATTGAGTCTACTTTCATTTAAAAATACCCTCATGACCTAAATCTAATCTGAAGTAAGTAGAACAAACCAAATACTTCAATGTGTTCAAAATATCAAGTTTCATTTTGACGTAGAAACTCAAACTTTTGAGTTAGGCAATATAAGTTAGTATCCTTTGAACATTGACATTATTTTCTTTGAAACTAAAGAATTTTGTGATATTCATATATGCAAAGGAAACTAATCAAGCTTGGCATACATCGTCATATTTAAACGCAAAGTGACGAAAAGTATATTTCTTTTTTTTTGTTATGCTAAATGACTACTTGTTTTAGTTGTTTGCATATATGGTATTTGCTTATTGAAAGTTGTGATTGAATTTGTTTATTTGTGATTCTTGAGTGTCTATCTTGTCATGATATTCATTTGCTTGTTTGTCGAATTCATGTTTATACACAATAGGATATTTGCTAGATTGTGTGTACTAAGTTGAAAATTTGTGTTTGTATTGCTTATTGTTTTAGATATTCTTCCTTGCATATGTTATGTGATTATTTTGCATAATTCACTTAGGAATGAGAATTAAGTAATACTAATTAAATATCTTGGAATATGGTCACACATCTAAATGAGTCACTACATTGTTAAACATGTAGTATTCTTGTAAAATGGTGTTTGGTATACATGCTTCTACAATGATGTTTAATGAATGTGTTGTGCTATAAGATAGAAACTCATCTTAGATTGATCATGCAAACTAACCATATCATGTTTGAACGATAACACTTTGTTGTTATCAATTTTCAATGCTTAGCTTAATTTCTATTTTTAGTAAGCTCATAATCCTCGGCTTGATCTATATGCTAACACGTGTTAGAATATGTGTTTTTGGTTTTAACCTATCACATCTAATTAGGTGCATATGTTCCAAGTATTATTAGGATACTTGAACGGGTTTCGGGAGTCAATATATGCCCATTGTTAAGGAGTGTTTGGCACTACTTGAAATTTGAACAATTTGGTAATTAAACAATGTGTTTCATGGATATATGTACTTCTAGGATCTTTTGTTATCTTTGTACATTGTCTTGTACTAACGGATATGCAGGTAGACAACATTTGAGATGTTGTCAAATTTTCAAGTTTATGGATATCTCACTAAGTATAGTGAAATTTGCTAGCCCCCGGTCAAAGTCTAACGGTTAGAGTTTTTCTATATCCAACTTTTGCATTTCCTAATCAGTACTATATTTAAGTTTTGGTTTTAGGACTTTTCGAAAATTTTGAAAATCGTCTCGCGGGTCAAAAACGTGGACTGCCACTATTTTCAGCTCTGGCGGATCTGGCGGCACCCAAAATTGGGTTCCGCCAGTGCATTTTCTGGGAAACCCAGATTTAGCCCAACGGACCAGGCGGTACCCTAAATTGGGTTCCGCCTGTGTATTCTGAGGGTTCCGCCAGTACCTGCAGAATTTTTGTTTTTGTTTTCAACATTTCAAGATCCAAATACCAAAATCCAATCCCTTTAGATAGAAATTCATTTCCTGCAATGTTTAGCACAATAGGGTAATTCTCATTCCTCATAACTCAACCAAAACCATTTCCCGCCAAATTTCAAAAATAGCCATAACAACCCCAAGGACCTTTCTCCTTAAAGGAAGGAATCCGGAAACTTGTTCCTTGCAATCCTCGAACCATTGAGTATTTGTGATCACTACACACACTCACTGCATTCTTTTGTCCTTTACTCATTCATTAGCTTGATTTGTAAATTGACAACTTCCTATCCAATCCGGACTCGTTATTAGCAAAGATTACATACAATATCGAAATCACAAGTCCAACTTATGACTATAGACATTGTCTTGTATCTACATATGTTACCTCACTTGGTTAACATGATAATAATGTGTCATCCTTCAAGACGATAAGGATTTACATCGAGTCATAACTTACTCTTAAGTTATAGATGTATTATCGAGTCTTGTTATCCTTTTATGCTATCCAATCTCAACTAAGTAGGATTGACAACTTAAGTATTTCGTTCGAAATATTCAAGTAAACTTGACTTACTACCGTAGTCATTAAATGTCATATCCGAAAATCAACACCCAAGTATTTTAACAATGTTTGTTGAAACACTCATCACAACTTGAACACTCATCATAGTACTCTCCCAATCAATAGGAACAAAAACAAGTGTCAATAGGTTTTCATCCTTAAACATTTAGCACTTAAGTTCACTTGTTCTTTCACCATCATCTCATCACATTCACCTTGTGATATATCTCAGCCCATAAGCTTCACAAACACTTTGGCTTCATATCTTCATTTAGTAAAACATGATGTCTTGAAAGACATTATGCCTAAGAAATCATGCGTCAAGTTTTCATCATTAAAAGGATATTGTATATCTTATGCGTCATTCTCTCATTGAACATGAACGGTTGTGTTACATGAGATTTCATTATACCCCATTGGGTTAATGATCTTAAATCAACATCTGCAAGTTCTAGGATCTAGAGCCTCCTCATCATCTCGTCATTCTTGTTTTTGTAAGCATGATGACTTTATTCCACGTGATAGTCTTACTTATTGAAAGACACCATATATGTCTATTTTTCTTTTAAGCGTTCATCATAACCAAATCACTCTCATAACCTTTCATCACTCAAACCTTAAACCACCAATGTGACCTGAAAAACCGAGTTATCCTTTGTTCTACCAATATCGAGTCATCCACCATTTCCATCCCCTCAAAGAAACCAAGAGTCAATATCATACACCTAGTCATCTTCACAAGAAGATTCCACCATGTAACCAAACAAGTGTGTCATCCCCACTACAACCTAACCCATTAAGGGTAAACCATCTTTCATGATACATAAACTTATATTCACCCTTGTGTCGCTCTTTGAAACAAAGAGCAAATGTTATATCCACACACTCATTGTCATAGTTGTCTATGTAGTCGAAAGTCAAGTGAATTTCATTATGAAATGCGTCTTTTCCACTTCCTAGCAAGTGAAGAACACAAAGAAGATATCCAAGCTTCAAGTGTTGTCAAGTCAACATCACCTCATTTCACACATTCACCTTTAGTCGTCAACCAACAAAACACCTCAAAATTCCATGATTCCCAATCATCCATTAATGATTACCCACATTCACAAAGAGTCTCCTAACCTCAATCCTCAAGATCACTCATAGTCACCTCCATACCAATATTCTAAACCTTTCCACCTCCTTTGAGAAAACCACATGCCTCGTCATACGATCATCTCGCATTGATAGAGAAGAGCTACATGACTTTAAGGATAAAGTTCTTTGTATGCTAACCAACATCCGCTAAAACATTACCAAGCTCATCGTTTTCATTAACCTACAACCTCCTAAACACTTCATCATCATTCTTTATACAATGCACTAGACAATATGTTGGATGTCCACCTATTGAGGAGGAGAGAAATTCATTCACATATTTGTATTGTGTCAAATTGTATTTAAAGAACATTTACTCATGTATCTTACACCCTAAAATACCAACACATAGGTACACTCCATTTAGTTAAAGTCGGTTCACAAGACCACAAGTGCTTCAAGCCTTTGACCTTTTCTCTTTTTAATAAGTTCAAGCCTCTTTCACCCCTAATATCTCATCAAGTGAAAAACACATCATGTTTTTGACAAAGCTCTTCACTTCCACAACCAAAAACTAAACCAAATGGAGTCTAGGATTCTTCTCTCAAAATTAGGACTTCAAAACCTCATTTTCAAGAACACCATCTTAGGATCTCATCCTTTTCTTCCGCGTCACATATCATGCACGTCATTGTCAGCGCAAACGATATATTAATCAAAGCCATCATTCCCAACACTTTCTCAACACGTTGGTCTAACCAACACTCTCACATCATATGATGTCATTCCCATCCTCATATAGGTATTTGGCAATTTTTTTTTTTTTTTTCTCTTTTCATATGGTATTCTTGTTCCTAGGTGCCTATTGTCTTCACTTCTTTTTGAACCCATTCAAGCATACATTGTGGCATGATACATCATCTTTGGTAGATGATAATGTCATTAAAGGTCATGTAGGACTAAACCATGTTAGCACTCTTTCATCCATTGTCATTCGATATAGGTCACTACTTCTAAACGTATTTCGTTTTCATTAGCGTCAATCCTAATCGATCAAATCATAACCCATAGCCGTCATTGAATATCAATGCCCATTCACTTTTTCCTTTATCCCTTTAAGTTGTGAATCTTAGATTGCATAAGTCCATATGCTCATTCGTCATAGCATTCGCTATACATACTAGTTTCTAAATTCATGCATTACAACCACCACCTTCATCAACTCTCTCACTAATCATCACCACCATGGATTAGTGTAAAACCTATTCCTATTAATCTTGTGATGTTGTCAAATTTTCTATACTTTTAATAAAGTATAATGAAAATCGTTAGCCCTCATTCAAACTCTATCGATACGCGTGTTTTTACTTGCCTCTTTGTCATTTCCCAATCAGATTTAATAGTGTGCTTCTGTTTTAGGAAAAATTTCGAAATTAGAAAATCGTTTCGACCTTCGAAAACCTGGTCTGTTAAGAATTTGCAGTCTGGCGGATATGGCGGAACCAAATTTTGGGTTCCGCCCGTGTAATTTCTGGGTAGTCCCAGTTTTGGCCCAGCGGACCAGGCGGAACCAAAACCAGGGTTCCGCCCGTGTATTCGTTTGGTGCCGCCAGACCTGCAGAAATTTCTATATTTTTCTCATATTCGCATTCTCTCTAACACCATTAGCACCATCCTCTTTAAGCATTTCAACCTCATGTATTCCTTCTGGGCTTTGCTTAGTAGGTTCCTATCATATTATATTCACGTTTTTCTTATGATTGCATTTCTTTTTAGAAGCATACACCTCATAAGATTTTTTGGTTTCATGGTTCTCTACTTTGAGTCGCTTATATCATTTATATATTTACATCTTACTTTTCTTTGAGATGAAATATATTGCACTAACTACTTCATTGTAGGTTCACCATTATATACGCTAGATCGTATATAGCATTATCATCTAAGGATGATGTTTGCATCGAATATTTTCCTTCTTTCATTTTAGGTGCTTCTTGACGTAGGAGAAATTTCCATCAAGCACTCATATTGCATCGTCTATACACGTTGTTGTAGAGGACATGCTTGTCTAAAGACAAAACTTTCACTATACTAACTTTCTTTTTGTAGGTTCATATTGACGCCCTTTAACAAGGGGAGCTTCCGTCAAGCATAGGAAAATTGTTGTCTTATACTAACCTTTATTTTGTAGGGTTCTTCATCCTTGCATCACATACGTTGGTACCCTAGCAACGGGGAGTATTGATCAAGGGGAAGTCAATCATACACTAACCTTTGTGTCTTTTGTAGCTTTCTTATCCTTGTATCATATACGTTGGTACCCTAGCAACGGGGAGTATTGATCAAGGGGGAGTCAATCATACACTAACCTTTGTGTCTTTTGTAGCTTTCTTATCCTTGTATCATATACGTTGGGACCCTAGCAAAGGGGAGTATTGATCAAGGGGGAGCTAATCATGCACTAACCTTTGTTTTTGTAGCTTTCTTATTTCTTGTGTCATATACGTTGGGACCCTAGCAAAGGGGAGTATTGATCAAGGGGGAACTACAATCTAGGGGAAGCATGCACGCATTTTTCTTTATTCTCATTCTTCGACGCACCTTTGTGTTTCGACAAAAAGAAGGAGATAAGTCAACATAGTCCAAAATGATTTTTATTCATCATGCATTTTTCGTATAATTTTTTTTTTTTTTGCACAACACTAACCTTGCTGTAGGTCAAGGAACTTAATTTGATCCATGGATCCGCTAACAACCTTAGGAAATTGGAGTTGAAGAATTCACTTCACTAGGGATGATACAAGCTCGCCATTTCGGGGAGAAATTAAGTTAACTCCAAGGACACACCCCTTTTTGTTTCGACAAAGGGGGAGAAGAGTGTAAACGGAGAAGGAAATGTAGAAGGTGTGTTGCGGATGCAAGTAAGTAATACGGACACAAGTAACTTTTTACATTTTACGTTCTATCACGTTTACATATTTTGTCATCATCAAAAAGGGGGAGATTGTTAGTGCAAATATTACGATATTTAATCTATACAGTCTTGTTTGTTTTGATTGATGACAAACGTATAACTTGATACATAACGTAAAATGTACAAGTTACTTGTAATCATACTTTGTCTCAACAAACATTCAACACCTCTCAACGTCTCGAGTCATCGTATGCTACAACACAGGTTCGTACATGTTTGTTATGTAGCATTATGATCAAACCCCTTGACCAACCATTTAGAATGACTAAAATACTTTAGGAGTCTTTAAGTATTTTAGGTGTCAAAGTATACTTTAGGTGTTAAATAGAATAAGTGTCACATTAGGAGTCTAGATAATATTAGTAAGTTTACAATATATAAAAATGTGTCTTATATCAACATAAGTGTATAAAACATTTTTAGTAACTTACTAAATATTATATAGCTAACTAATATATTTTTCATATACAAGTAACTTACCTTTTTAAGTTAGTATATACATTTGTCTAAATATATTTTCTATAAAATGGAAAACTATATTTAGAAATATATATATATAGACATCACATCATGCATTCATGGTAAGTTAGTGTGCTTGACTTCCATAAGCTCTTACACACTTTTGGAAGTATTCATTGATTCATTGTATGTTTGACTAGCCATGATTCTTGTTGTGCAAGTGTGTAATAAGTTGATATGACATGGTTAGGTTTAGAAAGTTATTGAGTCAATGCATGAAATAACTTGATGAGACATTGTTAGGTATAGAAAGTTATTGTAAAAAGTAATATGTCCAGTTCTGGCAGAACCTTCGGGCATAAGGGGCGGAACCTTCGGGTATAGGGGGCGGAACCCTCAAAAGGGTTCCGCCAGATCCGTGGGTCTGCTGAAGGTTTTGGCTATAAATAGCACCCCATGGTCTTCTCATTAGGTTGATGATTTTCAACACACATCCTCTCTATCATAAAACATATATCTACATCAGTAGCTAACCATGTAGATACACACATGAATCACCCTTTACATAATGATCATAATGTTGCTAACATTCATCTTTGTTGTAAGCATATCATACTTCATGATCTACCAAGAAGGTTACAAGATCTTGAAGTCATCATTCATTGAAGCATTCCAACATATGAAGATTCAAGGGCACTTGACATCCTCAATGGTTGAAGACTTCTTATTCAAGAAGTTCATGTAGATTAGGCATGCATATCCATTAGACTTTTATGTCTTGGATCATCATTGTAACATAACAATATAGATTAGATGGTTTATGTGTTTGTGCCATAAAACACAAGGTTTTTATGTTGGGCCACAAAACATAGCGGGAGTGGTTGTACCCTTGGTAAAGAACTCGACATCTAGCTTAGTGTCGGTAAAAGTGTAAGCGACGAACAGGAGTGGTTGTACCCATGTAAAAGAACTCGACATCTAGCTTAGTGTCGGTAAAAGTGTAAGCGACGAACGGGAGTGGTTGTACCCTTGTAAAAGAACTCGACATCTAGCTTAGTGTCGGTAAAAGTGTAAGCGACGATTGTAAGGTTTTCTCCGCCGAAAAGGGAGGTTGTTGATCTAGTGAAGTAACTCTCGAGTTGGGTACTCGAGGAGTGGAGTAGGGCGGAGAGGAGATCCGTGACCGAACCACTATAAATCCTCGTGTTCGGTTTGCACTTTCCTTTTACTTATTGTCTTACTTTAATGTTTGCATTGTGTGATTGTTTGTGTTGTGACTTGTTGATTGTACTTGTGTGATAACATGTTTTAAGTTATGTTAGTCATAAACTACAAGTAACATCTTTTATATTAGAACAAGCTAAAAATGGACATTTGATACAACAAGTTTAAAGATTTTAAACGGTAAACTATTCAACCCCCCTTCTAGTTTTCCACAGTAGACTTAAAATTGCATAATATTGGTTACTAGTTCTACAAAAGTTTGCATTCTCAGATTTGGTCATAATTGTATGATAACTTGTAGGTTACATAGTTAATTGGAAATCCAAATTGAAAGCTGTTTTTGAAAATTTGGTAGTATGAGAATTATTTTTAAAAAAGAAAAATTGGATTTGTGACTCATCAGCTTATTAGAATTTAAGCTAGAAGTTGCCTGTGTGGACACTATTTCCCCTGCACCACAGGTTGTGAATCTGTTTTCTAAGACTGATTCAAGTAGGTTTAAGTGTTTGGAATTCCAAGTTCTTGGTTGCCTTGTGATCTCTGACTTGTAGGGAAGCAGTAGATACCTTTAGCTTTTCATTCTAAGCTTATTCCATCTGCTGAATCAGACCTTGTAGTTCATGGTTTGCATTTGTAATCTGATTAAGATTTGTGGTCTGCTAGTTTAGATTTGAGCTTGTATCTGTGTTATATCTAGTGAATTGTGACACATTTGTATAGTATAAGCTTTGTGATTGGTCTCAGAGCTTCTGTGTTTGCTTACACTACTTCTGTATAGCTTATTGAGCTTATATCATTGCTCATTGCTTTCTTTTTGAGCTTCTGAGTGATTCTGTGATTTACTATCATCATTATTTGTCACTTTTGAGGTTTTTACATCATATTTGGTCTGTGTTCTAAGTTTCACCAAGTTTTGATCACAAGTGCTTATAAATAAGCACTTGTGATTAGCTGTTTTGTCCAAAATAAGCCCTTAATAAGTTGTTCTTGTCTCCAAAATTTTATTCTAAGTTTCTTTTCTTACTTTTGATTTTCTGGAAATTTTCCAGATTTTTCCTTAGCTTTTTACTACTTTTCTCAATTTATTTTGCTTATTTTCTATTTTTAAATAGTTTTTAATTGTTAAAAAATCATAAAAATTCAGAAAAAGTTCAGAAAAATACAAAAATAGTTTCAGTAATTCTTCAATAGTATTTTAGAATTTTCAGTTTTGAAATTTTATTTTTCCACCTTTATTTTCTATTTTTCTCTATTTTTAATTCACTTTTAATTCTAAATTTAATCTTTAATTCATAGAAAATAAAAGAAAAGTCTAAAAAATATTTTTATTTTTCCAGAAATTATTTTTCATAGTATAAGATTTTTAGAAAAAGTTTCAAGTTCGTAGGATAATTTTTAGATAAACGTCGCGTTTTAAATAACGCGCGTGCATTACCGTTTGTACGTTTTTGAGTTATGTGCATTGATTGCTTGTACTCTTTGCTTGTTTAATCATTGCTTGTGAATACGTGAATACCTGGATTGCTATTATCGCTCTATCACTCTTTCATCACTCACTTACACTACACGATTCCCAAACCGATAATTCAAATTTTCCATTTGAGCTTTCGTTGGGAAGAACGACCCGGGAATTACTTTAACCGGTATTTCCTCGGAATATAAATATACTATAATTGACACGAATCAATTTTTGGCGCCGCTGCCGGGGAAGGCTTAAAGTGAATTTTTGAATCATTGTTTTGGAAAATCGTGTTTTGATAAGCCTTCTTCTACTTTGTATATATTTCTATAAAAATTGAAAAATCAAAAACACTTTTACTAAAGTGTTTTCAAAAATACCAAAAAAATAATAAAAGTTACAGCCTCGACTCGATCGAAAGAAAGGGCGTTGTAAACCAAATAAGTCTCACAATATAACGAAAACGTAATTTAGTTGTTTATCGGACTATTTCAATTACTACAACCGAATAAGCGGGAAATACGGAAGCTAAGACATTAAATTGCTAGCTGAAGAGAGATTCATTCTTCTCTCCCGTCCCGTCGCGCGTGGTTTTGAAAGAAACGGTTTTCGATTAACGTTACGTTTTAAGAAAAGAAAAACAAAAGAAATAAAAAGTTTTTGTGAAAAAAAAAATATAAAAAACAAAAAGATTTTCTTTTCTCTTTTCTTTTTCATTTTCTTTTTAATTTTGCTTGTGGTGTATGCACACCCGATCTTCGTTTGAGAGTCTTACGTCTCCGTTCTCTAACCCCGAGCGGGTTTTACGACATACGAGTCGAGTTCATTTCCTTGACGAGGAGGAGATGAACCAAATCGAACACAACGGACCCCCGCCGATGGGTGGTCCGCAGCACAATGTTATCCCGCCGATGGGACAACAACCGGCATTTGATCCGCGTCCGATGGAAGAACAACTCCAATCACCATTTAACGGTGTGAGGAGAGCAATTGTGATTCCGGACATCAATGCCAACTTTGAGATTAATCACGGATTACTTAATTTGATCACGGGTATATCATTCCACGGGTTTGATAACGAAGACCCCTATGCACACATCCGAAATTTCACCGACATCGCTGAGACGATTAGAATGAACCAAGTGCCTCACGATGTGGTGAAATTGAAGTTGTTTCCTTTCTCCTTAAAAGGAGCAGCCCGGACTTGGCTGGAAAAGGAACCGCCTAACTCAATTCACACTTGGAATGACCTTGCTTCCAAGTTTGTGAATCATTTCTATCCTCCCTCTAAAACTTCTAATCTCCGTTCCCAAATCTTTCGATTCCAACAAGCTTTTGATGAATCGTTTAGTGAAGCTTGGGATCGATTCAAAGATTTGTTGGAAAAATGTCCTAACCATGGGTTCACCGACCTTCAGCAGATTGATACTTTTTATAATGGGTTGTTTTATATTGATCAAGATTCACTCAATTCTGCTGCGGGTGGTAACTTGTTGGCTAGGAATACAAATGATGCCTTCACGATAATTGAAAATAAGGCTCGTGTTAGAATGTCGAGAAATAAGCTTCCAATGCCCAGTAATGAGAAAAATAATGATGAAGTAAAAAGTATGATTTTGGCCTTAACAAAGAAAGTCGATGCAATTTCTATGGAAAAATCAAGTCAATGTCGTTAATCAAGGTTGTACTACTTGTGGTGGTCCACACTCGTATTATGAATGTCCAACGACCGGCCCTTTTGCTCAAGAGAACGTGTATGCTGTGAATATGGGTGGCAACGGTTACCCACCTTTTCAAGGAGACCGTAATCTCCTCAGCTACCGTCCGAGCCAACATCATGGACCACCCGGGTTTAATCAACCTAATCAAGTGAATCAGAACAATAATGTGCAAAATCGTAATCATCAATTCAACAACAATCAAAATCACAACCGTGGAAATAATGGTTTTCAAGGACAAAATCAGAATTTTCAACAAAATCAAAATCGGGGAAATTTTCAACAAGGCCCGCCTCAAGGGAATAATTTTCAAAACAATGGCAATTTTCAAAACCGTGGGCAAAGTTTTAATAATCAAAATCAAACTGCTGTTCCAAATCCGTCGCCCACGGAAGATTTGATTAAGCAATTGATTCAAAACCAACAAGCTTTTATGACAAAACAAGAGGAAACAACAAGGTTGTTAGCTAATCAAATCAATGATCTCAACAAACGTTTAAATGATCGACCATCGGGCTCTGGAACTTTGCCTAGCAACACGATCGCTAACCCGAGGGGCGATGCAAAAGCGATCATTACAAGGAGTGGTGTTACTTACGATGGACCGACGGCTCCGACTACCTCTTCTTCTCTACCTCCCAAGGTAGTCGTCCGTGAACCCGAGGCGACAACGGATACGGAAATTCCTAGTAATAATGGAAGGACCGAGAACATCCAACCTCCGGTGGTCCCAACGTCTAAAGGAAAAGAAAAGGTCGTTAATGATAATGAAAACGAAACACCCGTCAAAACAAAGTTGCCATATCCATCACGCTTAAATGAACAAAAGCACCGCGAGAAGGATAAAAACCAAATGGAGAAATTTTATCAGATTTTTCAAGAGTTACACTTTGATATAAGTCTCGCGGATGCTATACTTTTGATGCCTAAATTTGCTTCGATGCTAAAAGGTCTTTTGAATAATAAGGAAAAGCTTTTTGAAATGTCACGGACTCAAATGAACGAGAATTGCTCAGCGGTTCTTCTTAAAAAGCTACCCGAAAAGCTTGAAGACCCTGGCAAGTTTCTTATACCATGTAATTTTCCGGGTATGGTTCAATGCTTCGCCTTGGCCGATCTTGGTGCTAGCATTAACCTTATGCCGTTGTCGATTTGGAAAAAAGTTGTCTCTTCCTAACTTGACACCGACGCTTATGACCCTCGAGCTTGCCGACCGATCTACCTCTCATCCAATTGGCATAGCTGAGGATATTTTTGTCAATGTTGGGAAATTTCATTTCCCTGCGGATTTTGTGGTTGTTGATTTCGATGCCGATCCACGGGTTCCTCTCATTCTCGGGAGAGGTTTCCTAAGGACCGGTCGTGCTTTGATTGATGTTTATGACGAGGAGATTACTTTACGTGTTGGAAACGAAGCTGTCACTTTTAATCTTGATCAAACCGCGAGATACTCCTCCGATTACGATGTTTCTTCCATCAACCGTATTGATGTTATTGATGAACTTACTGAGGAGTATGCTCAAGAATTTCTTGGTTTTACCGATAATGCTTCGAGTGGCAATCCCACTCCTTCTTTTGAACCGATCATCTCCGATTCTTCCCCTTTTCTCACTCCGTTTGAGGGAAGTGATCTCGCTTGGGAAGAAATCAATGCTTGTCTTGCAAATGAATCATTTTCACCGGAAATTGATAATAACAACTTTGATCCGGAGGGGGACATTTTAGTAATTGAAAAATTGTTAAATGAAAAACCGATTGTTTCATCCCCTCCGGTTGACTTAAAAATGGCAGACGTAAAAGAAGTTAAGCCGTCTATTGAGAATCCTCCGGAGCTCGAGCTCAAGGATTTACCTCCTCATCTCGAATACGCATACTTGGAAAAAAATGAAAAATTGCCGGTTATAATTTCAAAAGGTCTTAAAGATGAGGAGAAGTCACGACTCTTAGATGTGCTTCGGAAGTATAAAAGTGTGATTGCTTGGCAAATATCCGACATTAAGGGAATCGACCCTCGATTTTGTACTCATAAGATTCTTCTCGAGGATAATCACAAAGCTTCCGTTCAGCAACAACGACGGGTTAATCCACAAATCCATGAAGTGATCAAAAAGGAAGTTATAAAACTCCTTGACGCTGGAATGATTTATCCAATCTCGGATAGTTCATGGGTTAGCCCGGTTCATTGTGTGCCGAAGAAGGGCGGAATCACTGTTGTGAAGAATGACGATAATGAGCTTATACCGACTCGACTTGTGACTGGATGGAGAGTTTGTATCGACTATCGCAAATTGAATGATGCGACACGTAAAGACCATTTCTCGCTTCCTTTTATGGACCAGATGCTTGAACGTTTAGCGGGAAATGAGTTCTATTGTTTTCTCGATGGCTTTTCTGGGTACTTTCAAATTCCCATTGATCCCCAGGATCAAGAAAAGACCACTTTTACTTGCCCGTATGGAACGTTTGCCTATCGTAGAATGCCCTTTGGCTTATGTAACGCTCCAGGCACGTTTCAACGATGTATGATGGCCATTTTCTCCGATATGATTGAAAAAACCATGGAAGTATTCATGGACGATTTCTCCGTCTATGGAAATTCTTTCGACTCTTGCCTTTCCCATTTGGAAAATATGCTAGTTCGGTGTGAAAACACTAATTTAGTTCTAAATTGGGAAAAGTGCCACTTCATGGTTAAAGAGGGAATAGTCCTCGGCCATAAGATATCCAAATCTGGGATTGAGGTGGATCGGGCAAAAGTCGATGTTATTGCTAAATTACCACACCCGACTACCGTCAAAGGAATCCGAAGTTTCCTTGGTCATGCCGGCTTTTACCGACGTTTTATTCAAGACTTTTCCAAAATAGCCCGGCCTCTGACCCACCTTTTAGAGAAAGACGCTCCGTTTATCTTCTCAAATGAATGCATCGAAGCATTTAATATTCTTAAAAAGAAGTTAACGGAGGCTCCCGTCTTAATTGCCCCCGACTGGGACTTGCCCTTCGAGCTAATGTGCGATGCTAGCGATTATGCCATTGGTGCAGTTCTGGGGCAACGTAAGAACAAGTATTTTCAGCCTATACACTATGCAAGCAAGACCATGAATGACGCCCAACATCACTACACAACCACCGAAAAGGAGATGTTGGCGGTCGTCTATGCTTTTGAGAAATTTAGGTCTTATTTGCTACTTAAAAAATGCATAGTGTATACGGACCATTCAGCCCTAAAGTACTTAATGGCTAAACAAGATGCGAAGCCACGTTTAATGCGGTGGGTTCTCCTCCTTCAAGAATTCAAAGTTGAAATTCGAGATAAGAAAGGAGCTGAGAATCTTGCTGCCGATCACCTTTCTAGACTTGAGAACCCCCACCAAAGTGTTCTCGAGAAAAAGGAAATTAATGATGCTTTTCCTCTCGAGACACTTGGGAGTGTGACCAAAATAGACCAAAGTACCCCATGGTTCGCCGATTTTGCGAATTACCATGCGGGGAATTTCATTAGACAAGGGATGTCGTCCCAGCAAAAGAAGAAATTCTTCAAAGATGTACAACATTATTTTTGGGACGACCCCTACTTGTTCAAAGTCTGTGCGGATCAAGTGATCCGGCGGTGTGTTCACGGTACGGATGCCGTTGAAATACTTAAGGCATGTCATAGTGGACCCACGGGGGGACACCATGGTGCCAATTTCACCGCTAAGAAGGTTTTCGATTCCGGCTTTTATTGGCCGACGATATATCGGGATGCCCATGAATTGGTGAAAACATGTGATTCATGCCAACGTCAAGGGAAAATCTCTCAAAAAGATGAAATGCCGCAAAATGCGATTCAAGTTTGTGAGATCTTCGACGTTTGGGGAATCGATTTCATGGGGTCATTCCCGTCGTCAAGGGGTAACAAATATATCCTCGTGGCCGTCGATTACTTATCAAAATGGGTTGAAGCGAAGGCGCTCCCCACCAATGACGCCCGAGTGGTTGTTAAGTTTTTAAAGAGTCTCTTTGCCCGATTTGGTGCACCTCGAGCCATCATAAGCGATCGTGGGACCCATTTCTGCAATGATCAATTTGCGAAAGTTATGCTTAAATATGGTGTCACACATCGTCTTTCCACGGCTTATCACCCACAAACGAGTGGTCAAGTTGAGGTCTCCAATCGTGGTTTAAAACGTATACTTGAAAGGACCGTAGGTGAACATCGTGCCTCTTGGGCCGACAAATTAGAAGATGCATTATGGGCTTTCCGGACCGCTTACAAGACCCCAATTGGGTGTACACCATATAAGCTGGTTTACGGGAAAGCTTGTCATTTGCCCATTGAACTAGAGCACAAGGCCTACTGGGCCTTAAAACATGCCAACTTTGACTTGAAAACCGCGGGTGATCATAGAAAAATTCAATTGAATGAGTTAGTAGAACTCCGTGATCAAGCTTACGAGAATTCTTTGATTTACAAAGAGAAAACGAAAAGAATTCATGATGCCAAGATCAAAGACCGCGTTTTTAACGTTGGTGATCAAGTGCTACTTTTCAATTCTCGGTTAAAGATATTCTCGGGGAAGCTTAAAACCCGTTGGTCTGGACCATTCACAATAACCCAAGTTTTCCCTTATGGAACCATTGAGTTAGCTCAACAAGATGGTCCCAATTTTAAGGTGAATGGTCATCGGTTGAAACATTACTTTGGAGGGGACGTACCGATTATGGTAGTCCCGGATCTCCAAAACTTTCCCCAAGGACAATTGAATTCGGGGATCGAGTCAAGCTCATGTGACTCGGTGAACAAAAACAAGCGCTTCGTGGGTGGCAACCCATGCTTATCCAATTTCATCTTCTTATATTTCTATTTTCTAACACCTAACGTGAGGAGGGGGTGCCTCTTCTACTCTTGTGTTTCGTGGTTGTTTGTGATGATTGTTCAGGATTGTCCATGATTTATGATGACTCTCGTGCTCGTTATCCCTTCACTTGGAGTCTCATTCATCGGTGCTACTTGGAAATCCTATATCCGTTAAATCTTATCGACTAACGTTTTCTTTGGCATAATTAATAAATGGCCTAGAATTTTGTTAGGATTACCTTAACCCATCAAACATTGAGGACAATGTTTCGTTCTAGTCGGGGGGAGGGTGAATCTTCGATTCAATTTTGACCTTGCATGTTTCACAAGTCGTGTACTGTTGAGGGATCGATTACACGGTAAGGTGGTTAAACCTTCGTTCTTTGTGTATGAGATATGTTTGTATGAATATGATTAAGTATGCGGAATCTACTTAACCACACTTAGAAGATTTATGTTTATTGTTATGGAAATGGAATAGTTAACACCAAACGATTCAATATTATTCAAAAGAAATAATACGAGTGATCTTTAGCTTATCACTAGGGTTACAAAGACCTTGAATCTTATGTTTGTTCTTTCTATTGTCTGTGTATAAGAGTTGTGTATGGCATTGTCTCTCTTATCTACATATCTAAGATTTTCCTTTTATAGTCTAAGGAAATATCTTTTACAAATTACATGACTCAACAAATAACTAGCTTATGACTAATCACTATTCTAGCTTAGTCATACAAGATACATCATGTATCTAGGATAAACAACTCACTTGGAGTGTTCAATTTGATGACTAGAACTAAGATATTATCTTATTATGCAAGTGTTGAATAAGTCATTCTTATCTACACAGCTGTCCGTTATGAGTCATAGCTGTAGAGTCATAGCAGCAGCAGAATCAAGCAGCAGTATTCAACAGCAGTAGGATTCAGCAGCAGAATCACGTAGCAGCAGAATAAAGCAGCAGCAGAATCAAGCAGCAGTATTCAACAGCAGTAGGATTCAGCAGCAGAATCACGTAGCAGCAGAAACGAATCACCTTCAGTGGAAACTTGCTTTGATTCTTTTGATATTTAATTCCTAACAATCCTCCCCTAAACATGTGAATCACATTCAAACATGTTTTCCTGAATTAAATGAGGACTTTGTGAAGATCTTTCAAACACTTCATTGTCAGACTAGTTGATCTGAACTTTCTTCTCTTCTGAGTGAATGAACTTATCTTTCTCTGGAACTTATCTGCTTTCTGATCTTTCAACAAGAGATGAACAAATGTAGTGAACTGAAATTGAATCTTTTCAACTTTTTGACCTAGATAGAACTTTCTGAATACAACATTTAAGAATGTTCTTGTCATTTTCAACCTCTATGTCATCATCTTGTATGATCTTGTCTTTTCTTTTGGTTAATCTTCCTTAAACTAGGCTTGAATTTCCTCCCCTGAGATTCAAATATCATCTTATATTGATATCCTCCCCTTGTTTGAAAGATTTTCTCACAATCATAACATCATCATCTGATCTAGCATTTTTCCATGTTTTCAGACAATTTGTACATGAAGCCATCAATTCCTTAAGAGTTTAAGATTCTGCCCTCATCACTTCTAGGTGTGTTAACTCCTATGAGAGGTGATTCAATGGACATTTTTGACTTATGGTCCATCATTTGATGGTTTTTAAAGTCATCTTTTGAAAATCCTTTTAAGAAACTTTTGCCTTAGCAGTATGTATATGATTTTATTATAAAAAATCATACTGCTTACAACCATTTTGAAAGGATTAAGTGTGTAACAGACACTTAGTCAAAATTTCGGTTTAAAGCAACCTCTGGTTGTGTGAGAACCAATGTTTTCAGTTATAAATAACCGCCTGTGTATAGATAAACCTATTCAAAAGGCTTTCTTTACAGGGTTTCCAGCTCGTGGCATTTGTTACCTCTAACACAAGTGTTAGATTCACTTTTGCTCGCTGTTCTTTCTATCAGATATCCGTAGACTAGTCACATTATACTTAAAAGTATAAAATGATAGAAAGTGAGTTGTATCAGTGATTAACTGATCAACTAATTTATCAATTCAAAGTGAAATATCATAATCAGATTTCAAGAAAGAAGTTTTAAGGAGTTTTGAAGTCCCAAACCTTTTCTATCATGAACCTATTATGTCAGTGGAAATGATCTGCAACAATGATCAGCTTTCAACAGCAATGATCAGCAGCTTTGATCAGCAAATTTCACTTGAAATAGCTTTTCAGCTCAAACATTCATACCTGAAACTGTTAGTCTAAAACCAAATAAATAAAGTACAAAGTACTTGTCTTGAATTAGAATAATCATAGAACTAACTGTATGAATAACTTCAAATATTGTTAATAGTAGACTTAGATAACAAAGTTAGATGCATTAACAAAATCTATATACAAAAACACATTATATTGAAAAATTTAAAGATTAAGCATTCCAATACTTGCTACCAAGTACTGAAATCTTCCAACATCAAAAGCTTTGGTAAGAAGATCTGCAAAGTTTTGTTCTGAAGCAATTTTCATTACTTGAATTAACCTTTTCTCATTGCAATCTCTTATAAAATGATGTCTTATTTCAATGTGTTTTGTTTTAGAATGTTGCACTGGATTTTTAATAATGCAAATTGTACTACTATTATCAATATGTATAATGGTATGTAAGAAATTGTACCCATAATCAAGAAGTTGGTTTTGAAGCCATAGAACTTGACTACAGCAACTTGCAGCAGCTACATATTCAGCTTCAGTTGTTGAATTTGCCACAATTGTTTGCTTTTTACACTGCCATGAGATAAGTCTGCATCCAAGGAATTGACATCCTCCGGTTGTTGACTTTCTGTCCAAGCTAGCACCAGCATAGTCACTGTCTGAGAATGCTATCAAATCAAAAGGTGATTCTCTAGAATACCATAAACCCAACCTTGGTTGACCTTTGAGATATCTAAAAATTCTTTTGACTGCTGTTAAATGAGAAACCTTTGGAGTTACTTGAAATCTTGCACAGGCACAAACAGAGAACATTATATCAGGTCTTGATGATGTAAGATACATCAAAGAACCTATCATAGATCTGTATGTATGTACATCCACATTTTCTCCATCTGCATCTTTAAGAAGTGGCTTCTCAGGATCAATTGGTGTGCTTGCTGTTTTTGAATCAGCAAATTGAAATTTTCTAAGTATCTCTGCAACATATTTGTCTTGACTAATAAATATGCCTTCAGATGATTGCTTAACTTGCAGACCAAAAAAGAATGTAAGTTCTCCCATAGAACTCATTTGAAACTTATCTTTCATAAGTTTTTCAAAGTCTAAACACATCTCCTTCCTTGTAGATCCAAAGATAATGTCATCCACATACACCTGTACTAACAGAAGATCTTTCTTGTGCTGTTTGATGAAAAGTGTCTGATCAATCTTTCCTCTTTGAAATCCATTCTCTAATAAATAAGAAGCTAGTGTTGCATACCAAGCTCTTGGTGCCTGATGTAGTCCATATAGAGCTTTAACTACCTTGTACACTTTGTCTGGATGGTCAAGGTCAGTGAAGCCTGGAGGTTGTGTAACATACACCTCTTCTTCAATTGAACCATATAAAAATGCACTCTTGACATCCATTTGGTAAACTGTGAAGTTCATAAATGAAGCATAAGCTAAGAAAAGCCTAATTGCCTCAATTCGAGCTACTGGAGCATAAACCTCATCATAGTCTATCCCTTCTTCTTGTGTGTACCCTTGTGCTACTAATCTAGCCTTATTCTTAATCACTATGCCTCTTTCATCCATTTTATTTCTAAAAACCCATCTAGTGCCAATTACTCTTACACCATTAGGTAAATCAACTAGCACCCAGACCTTTTGAATCTTGAACTGAAGAAGCTCCTCTTGCATAGCCTCTAACCAGCTTGAATTCTCTAGGGCTTTATGAATATTCTTTGGTTCATCTTGTGAGAGAAAACATACAAACAAACAAGAGTTTGAAGACTCATGTTGCTTTGAAGCATAAAAGGCATCAAGAATCCCTTTTTGATCTGAAGACATCAATTGTTGTCTTGTCTTCACACCAGATTGTACTTCTCCAATCACATTTTCTAGGGAGTGGACTTTGTGAATCCTTGTTTGTGGAGTGGAAGGAACTTGATAATCAGATGGAATATTGCTCAAATCCACCTCATCTTCTGAAAAGTCTGATTTTGTTTCTTCTGAAGGACTATCAGCAGAGACAATTTGCTTATCAGCAAGAATTGTTTGATCATCAGTGGGAACATTTTGCTCATCAGCAGGAACATTTTGTTGTTCTTCTGTTCTTCCTTCTCTGATTTTATCTTCAACATCTTCTTTAGCTTTGCCAGAAGAAGATTCTCCATTGGTTGAAGTTGATTCCACATTGGTATTTGACCATATTGGCATCATCACATAATCTTGATGTGTTTTCTTGTCTAACCTTGCCTCATCTGTTGCTTGTGAACCTGAAAAATTATTAGTTTCTGCAACAACAGGCACATAATTCATTGAATGGGTTAGAGATTCAAGATCAAATAGCCATTTTGGTCCTTGACCTTCTACATTAGACTTGTTCTCTAAGAACTCTATATGTAGACTCTCTTCTACTCTCTTAGTTCTTATGTTGTATACTCTAAAAGCTTTGCTATTGAGAGAATATCCAACAAAGAAACCTTCATCTGCTTTACCATCAAATTTTCTCAAATGGTCTAAGGTATTCAGAATTGTCACATGACATCCAAAAGGTCTAAGAAATCTTATTGCAGGAGTTCTACCTCTAAAAAGCTCATATGATGTCTTATTGTGAGGTTGTACTATTAAAACTCTGTTCTGAACATAACAAGCAGTGTTGACTGCTTCAGCCCAAAAAGTTATAGGCAACTTTGAATCAGCTAACATAGTTCTAGCAGCTTCTATTAGTGTTCTATTCTTTCTTTCAGCTACTCCATTCTGTTGAGGAGTTCTAGCAACACTAAATTCTCTCTTAATACCTTTTTCTTTGCAGAAATCATCCATAACTCTATTTTTAAATTCTGTCCCATTATCACATCTAATGACTTTTACTCTTTTGCTTACTAGGTTTTCTATCTCTGTAATGAAGGTCTTAAGGATGCTAGAAGTCTCATCCTTAGTTCCTAAAAAGAATACCCATGTAAATCTACTATAGTCATCAGTAACAACTAGACAAAATCTCTTATGCATTATACTACTTACTGAAACAGGTCCAAATAAGTCCATATGAAGCATAAACAATGATTGATTGATAGAGTTTAAAATCTTGGGCTTACAAGTGACTTTGTGTTGTTTGCCTTTAAGACAAGCAATGCATGTTTGATCATTTTCAAAACGTTTTTGAGGTAAACCTCTTACCAAACCATTCTTAACAATCTTATTTATGGTTTTGAAGTTAATATGACCAAGTCTCCTATGCCATAACATAGATTCATCTAATGTGGCTTTTGCAACAAGGCAAGTTAAAGCATCTTTAGAAACAATGTTATTCATATCAACACTGTACATATTGCCCTTCCTAGGAATTTTAAGAAGTACTTGACTTTCATCAGGCATCTTAAAATCAGGAGAAAGTACAAGACATTCAGTCTCAGTAAAAAGAACATTATTCTTTCTGTCACACATTTGTGAGACACTAAAGAGATTATACTTAAGCTCTTACACATAAAACACATCTTCAAAATCTAATTTACTGGTTTTGATAGTACCTTTACCAGTAATCTTTCCACCAATTCCTCCTCCAAAGGTAACATATCCACCATCAATTGATTGAAAGTTGGAAAGATAAGACATGTTGCCTGTCATGTGCCTTGAACACCCACTATCTGAATATCCTTGATCTTCATGATCTGTTGGTGAATGTCCCTGCACAAAATAAAAGAATTAGTTTTCTTTGGGGATCCAAGCCAACACTGACTTGGATCTGCCTCTTGCATCAATGAAATGTAATCTCTTGAGGACTGTTGATGCAACATTGGATTTAAGAATCCAACATGCTGAGGCCTTAACAGCATTTGCCCTGATTCCCTTAGCAGCAGTATGCTTAGCAGAGAAAACTGCTAGCTTTGAAGTTGAACTCTTTGGTCTCCAAACTTGTTTTTGGACCACTGCTTTTGTTTGAATGGGCCTTTGAACAATATTAGATGCATGTTTGAAAGTTGTTTTTGCACCCTTAATTGTTGATTTTGGGTAAACAATCATATATGGTTTTTCAGCAGAAACCATTTTCCTTTCAGCAAGAACAGTTTTTATGACTGTTTTGGGTTTTGATCTTTTAGAATTAGAGTGAAAATGAGATTTAGGTGTTTGCCTTTTGTAGTTCACTCTATTACTTTCATACCCAGATACCCATTGGTTGCAGAAAGCTGCAAGATGGTCAAAACTACCACAAATGAAACAAGCTTTATTGTGAAAAGCAAAGTCATCACCTAGTTGGTAAGACTTGAGGTTATTCCAATTTCTTTGGTTACCTCTGGGCTTGTTTGTGGTTCTATATTGTTCACAATATCTAACTGGTTGCCTAACATATTTTTCATTGGTCTTAGGCCTATCAGTATTGTGTTTGACTATCTTAGGAACTCTTGTTCTTGCTTTCTTAACCACTTCAGGTTTAGACATAACCTGTTTATTTACAAAGGACACCTTGTCCTGAAAAAGTAATGTTTTACATGAACATTTACTTTCTTTCTTAGGCTCATCAGCTACTATGTTAGAGTTTGGTTGAACTCCATATTGTAACTCAGGTAGCTGAAATTCAGGCAATCCTGAATGTTCTAGGTCGATCCCTGGGGGTTTTGGGATACCTCTATAAGGGGGTGGGGCTGCATTATATCCTAATCCTGACTTAACTTTATTATTCACTTGACTGTCTATTATTTTGTTTACATTTTTAGAAGCATGTTCAAGCTTCTCTTTAGTCAATTGAATGTTTTCTTTCTCAGTCTTAACCCTATCCAATGCTTCTTTTAAAGCCTCAATGATTTGATCTTTAAATTGATTATCATTTTCAAGTAAAGTTTTAGCATCAGTAATGGTAAGTTCATTCCTTTTATAGTGTAGGATTTGCCTCTCTGCAGATTCTAAACCACTTTTATAATTGAAACAATCTAGATCAGATTTGGCGTATCTAACCTTTTGGTCATCATACTGTTTAATTAAGATTTTTAAGTCTTTAAGAGCAGTACAAGTATTTGAACAGGTTTTATGATCATGTACCTCAGGTGCAGTAAATGCCATAAGAGCCATCTGTGAAGAACCCATTTCTTCATCATCCATGAAGCTCCAATCAAAACCTAACCCATCAATTGCTACCATAGCTTTTGGTTCAGACATCTCCCCTGTATTGGATTTTCTTCCAACATCTCTATTTCTGCTATCTTGCTGTCTTGGCCTTCTACATTCTCTTGAGAAGTGTCCCATCTTGTAACAGTTGTAGCATTCTATCTTTGACTTGTCATAACCAGCAGGATCATTGCTACTGATTGTGATCTTCTTCCCCGTCCTTTGATAGAATTTCTTAGCTCTCATGCTAAGAAGAGAAATTTGCCATTTTAGATCCATTTCCTCCAGATCATCATCATTGATCTCTTGAAGGTCTTCATGAGTTAACATGGATCCATTATGTTTGCTTGTGAAGAAAGCACAACATGTTTTCTCATCCAAAATTCCAAAAGTACTGCTTGATGAATTTGCAGCACTTGCAACATCATGAACTTTTTCATTAGTAACTGGAACTGAATTACTAGGAGATGACATAAATGCCATGTTCCCAGTGCTTGAACTAGTACCTCCAGTTTTCTTCAAATCTTGCTCAACAATCTTAAAGTTGCTATACAGATCCATAAGATCCATAGTGTCAATGTCTGACTTGTTCTTCCAGACAACAACATGCATAGCCCATTCTTCAGGTAAGCTTCTCAGAAATTTTGAGTTTAAATCTTCTTGAGGTATTTCAACTCCAAGAATAGCAAGTTGACTCACAATATTCTGTAGCCTGTTGAATATATGGTCTAAAGATTCATGGTTGGTTGATGTGAAATTTTCAAACTGTTGCTTAAGAAGAGTCTTCTGGGTCTTCTTGGTGGCTTCATTCCCACCATACCTTGCAATAATGGCCTCAAATAGTGACTTTGCATCTTTGAATTTGCTGAAGTTTATAAGTTGATCATTTGGAATGGTCATCATCAGTATGCTTCTGGCCTTTAGGTCATTCTTCTTCTTAATTCTGTCTTCTGCAGTTTGTGGCTTGGTTTGCAGCTTATCAACTTCCTTACCATCAACTGTTGATGTAGTGGTTGTAGGCTTGTAAGAATCTCCATCTTCAATAATTTCCCACAGTGCATAATCTTGCACTTGAAAATATTGTTCTATTCTTAACCTCCACATCTCAAACTCATTCTGTTTGAGCATTGGTAACTTAGCAGCAACATTTGTTTGAATAGACTCAACATCCATTTCTAACTTCTTCTTCTAAAACAAAAATATCAACCTGTATCTCTGATACCACTTGTTGAGGGATCGATTACATGGTAAGGTGGTTAAACCTTCGTTCTTTGTGTATGAGATATGTTTGTATGAATATGATTAAGTATGCGGAATCTACTTAACCACACTTAGAAGATTTATGTTTATTGTTATGGAAATGGAATAGTTAACACCAAACGATTCAATATTATTCAAAAGAAATAATACGAGTGATCTTTAGCTTATCACTAGGGTTACAAAGACCTTGAATCTTATGTTTGTTCTTTCTATTGTCTGTGTATAAGAGTTGTGTATGGCATTGTCTCTCTTATCTACATATCTAAGATTTTCCTTTTATAGTCTAAGGAAATATCTTTTACAAATTACATGACTCAACAAATAACTAGCTTATGACTAATCACTATTCTAGCTTAGTCATACAAGATACATCATGTATCTAGGATAAACAACTCACTTGGAGTGTTCAATTTGATGACTAGAACTAAGATATTATCTTATTATGCAAGTGTTGAATAAGTCATTCTTATCTACACAGCTGTCCGTTATGAGTCATAGCTGTAGAGTCATAGCAGCAGCAGAATCAAGCAGCAGTATTCAACAGCAGTAGGATTCAGCAGCAGAATCACGTAGCAGCAGAATAAAGCAGCAACAGAATAAAGCAGCAGCAGAATCAAGCAGCAGTATTCAACAGCAGTAGGATTCAGCAGCAGAATCACGTAGCAGCAGAAACGAATCACCTTCAGTGGAAACTTGCTTTGATTCTTTTGATATTTAATTCCTAACATGTACTCTCGCAACTCCGTTTTTCCACAAAAAAAAAAAAAAATTGAAAAAATAAAAAAATTGAAAAAATTTTGATGAAAAAGTACAAAAAAAAGTTGAAAAGTTGTGCAAAAATATAATAAAGTTTGAATAAATGTTTTGACACTTTGTTGACTTTCTTGCTGGCGAGAGTAGGAATAAATATTTTGACTTGACCGGGCGTGTTGAGCCCTAGCTTGTTCCCTTAACCATTGATGATCACATAAGCTTGTGCTAGTCTTGTACACAAGGAGCTATAAAATGCGAATTCTTTCTTAAGAATCTGCAAGTTCCCGTACTTGACTTTATACATGCGCAGCTTAAAAGCTTTCGCTAGTCTTTTACATCAGGAGCTAGAAAACGCGAATTCTTCTTCTAGAATTTGCAAGTTTCCGTAACTGACTTTATATATGCGTGGCTGATTATCGGCTAAGTATTCGTGGGTTTCATTATTTGGAATCTTAAATTGCGAAGAGCGAGAAATGATAGAGTTTATTTAGAAATTAGATGCTAAACGTGGAGTAGTGGTTCTCTTTAGAGCTCATAGGAGGTACTCGTGGCTTTTTACTCCCATCAGATACGTCACCAATATATATAATAGATGTTCTAGGTTAATTAGTGGTATTTAGGTTTGAATAATACTTAGTTATTTGTTTTCTTAAGAGAATTTTTGCTTTAGAAGTTGGGTACATATCAAGGAACACCAAAAATAAGAGTCAAAAAGTGAAAAAATCAAAAGTCAAAAGTTGATTTATCTATGTGGTTTTGGAGCTACCCGTTAAGCTTCCATTGATATTGAGAAAAAAGTCAAGAAAGAAAGAAAAAAAATATGAAAAAGTATCAAAAGTATGAAAAAAGTGAAAAATGAAAAAGTGAAAGTTGTAGTATTGTTGAATAAGAGCTATGTATGTATCAATAAGTTGTTGGCGCGTGAGGTGCATGTGATACGTGATTAGTAATCAGTCACATGAGGTGCACGTGATCGTACTCCGCAACTTATATCATTTATATTGTATGTACCCCAAATTCCTTGATGTGGACCGAATTTCTATTGCAGTGGTTCTTAAGAGAAAATGAATAACTACTTATCGTTTTAACTTAGGTATCACTATCGGACTTAAAAATTATTGAAACGAGAAAATATGAAGCAATTCATTTCTCAACAAATTAAAATCTTGAGATACAAAAACCTAGGAAATGGGAGTAAGAAGTTTCCACAAGTAACTGTTATGAGTAGTGTTAGCATCTAATTTGTAGTTAAACTGTGATCTCGTTTGTACGCTTAGTTTGGGGACTTGTGAAAAATCAAGGATGACGATTTTTATCCGTACGGTCACTTTTCTATGAAAAGTGTTTCTACTCGTTGACCCTAATAATTATTGCAAAATAATGAAAGTTCAACAAACCGTCACAAGAATGAAGTATGGAAAAGTGCAAAAATAGAAAGTATAAGTGGAATAAAGGAATAAAAGGAAAATTTTTGAAAAACGGAGCGTTTTCGGGAATAAATGATTTTGTAATCTCTTTTGAACCTCCTTGCTACTTTTCAAAGTTAGTAGGAAGAGTATCAAAATTATTTATCCTTAGAGCGTGAATTGATCACATTGCGTGAGGACACGACAATACCTTAGTCGGGGGGATTTTGGTGAGTGCTTATTCACTCACCATTTTATGGCCAATTACCAATCCAAAACGACTATTTTAGCTAATTATTGCCAAGAAAACGTTTGTTTTTGTGTTTGTGATATGCAGGTACGGATAAATCATAAAAAGACGAAAAATCTTGGGAAAACAACGAAAACGGGCACGAGAATAGAAGATGGTCAAAAAGTCAAAGCCGGGAATCCAAGAGTCAACAATAATCCTTCATCTACTCAGACTTGGCAAGAATAGTCCCTGGAACATATTTTTGAAGAATAGCAGAAATTATCCTTGGATTTTCGAAAGATACATATATGGTCCTTGTAATTGTCATTACCAAAAATCTGAAAAGGAAGCACTAGCCTGGTCCATGATATATTGAAGTCCAATTTCCAAATCCAAGTCCAATCAATAATACCTAAGGCCCAATACCTTAATGTGTAACCCGAGCCCACCCAATTTTACCCACGGTCAAAGAGGTCAACACCAAATAAAACAAACCAAACGCGCCTAAATTCATTTACCTTTTTCCCCAAATCCCATTTCACCCAGATAATAAGAACCCTAACACTATTCACCGTTACCCATTCTCAATTGTTACCGTAATTAAGGGTAATGTTGTCAAATCCAAGTGCTTCTAGAAGCTCAGAAGGTGTCAGGATTGTGTCAGAGTCTCAAACTAACACACGGGAGGCTACGTGGCTGTATATGACTGGATGGAACGCGTCATCAGATCTAATCTAAGGGTGGATAAATGAAGAAATGATTGAAGGAATTATCAGAGGGCTCAGATTGGTTTTCAACTAGCACAACTCACACGGATTGCCAAGCTGGCAATCCGTGAGCTCATCTCTCCCCTCCTCCTATAAATAGAGGCTCAATCAAGCCATTTAGGTGTGTAGGATTTAGGTAATGAAACTCTGTTAAAATTTCTTTTGAATTGTATTTTAGTTTAGTGAATGTAATTTTACTTGTTATTTTAATAAAAGTGCTTATTTCTTTAATATACTGCTTATTGTTCATCTTAACTTTTGCTTATTCTGCTTCAATTTCTATCATAACTCTGCTTTTATTAGTTTCATTTAGCCTAAATTTCATTTACACTTATATTCTATTTTAGAAATCAAATAAAAAAAATATAAAAAAAATCAGAAAATAAAAAAAAATAAAAAAAATATATACATATTAGTTATAACAGCTCACAGTGAGTTTATTTTCTTTTTATACATTCCATATAAGCTTTGTAGCTTATTAGTGGAAGTGATTTGAGTCAGTCAATTGTTGAATCATTTGATCATTGGGAGTAATAGTTGCTGAGGTGTGATTGGATAGCTGATTCAGAAAGAATAGACATCAGCCTATCATAAAGATAGGCCTCTGTGAACTCTCTCTGTTCTAGCTGAGAGAGATTTGTGGTAAATTTTGTTCCATTTTCAGATTCTAGCTTAATATAGATAGTATAATAGTAGAAGTAATAGTTTGATCTTGTAGTGGCTAGTTTCTGTTTGATCTTTGAGAATTGTGTATTGATAGTGTAGTATTGTTAGCATAATTGATAGATTAGTACTATTTTGATTGTTGCTAGTTTAAATCTGTGTGTGATCTAATTTTGTTATTGATAGTGATAGAAAGTTGATTGAGATTTGTGAATCTGAGTAGCATTTTGAGTATTGATAATCTGTCTTAATTGCTTGTTGCTAGCTGATTTGTTGATCTCATTGACTGTGTCATAGTCTAGTGGAATCTGAGTTGTTCATTTGCTGAGTGGATATTTGTTTGAATTGTATCACTTCATCATATGAGTAGCTTATTGGTCATCTGTCATGATAGCTTGTCACTAGTAGCTTTAGATTGATCTCACATTTGTGTTACTGGCTTGTTAAGGATCTGAGTTTATCGTTGTTTTTGAATAGTTTGATTGTAGATCTGAGCTTGTATTGATTTTGAGCTGTGGTTCTGCTTAATTTTGATATCTGCATTAGATTAAGCACTGTTTCATTGCATATCAGTTGGTTTATCTAAGGCTTCTTGCATTATTATAGTGTAACTGTCATTTGAGTGGTGTTTGGCTGTAGTAAACTGGACTAGGTTTAGAGTTAGACAGATTAGTTTAGTTGCATTCATAACTCACTTAGGTAAATTGTAGACTTAAAATTGCATAATATTGGTTACTAGTTCTACAAAAGTTTGCATTCTCAGATTTGGTCATAATTGTATGATAACTTGTAGGTTACATAGTTAATTGGAAATCCAAATTGAAAGCTGTTTTTGAAAATTTGGTAGTATGAGAATTATTTTTAAAAAAGAAAAATTGGATTTGTGACTCATCAGCTTATTAGAATTTAAGCTAGAAGTTGCCTGTGTGGACACTATTTCCCCTGCACCACAGGTTGTGAATCTGTTTTCTAAGACTGATTCAAGTAGGTTTAAGTGTTTGGAATTCCAAGTTCTTGGTTGCCTTGTGATCTCTGACTTGTAGGGAAGCAGTAGATACCTTTAGCTTTTCATTCTAAGCTTATTCCATCTGCTGAATCAGACCTTGTAGTTCATGGTTTGCATTTGTAATCTGATTAAGATTTGTGGTCTGCTAGTTTAGATTTGAGCTTGTATCTGTGTTATATCTAGTGAATTGTGACACATTTGTATAGTATAAGCTTTGTGATTGGTCTCTGAGCTTCTGTGTTTGCTTACACTACTTTTGTATAGCTTATTGAGCTTATATCATTGCTCATTGCTTTCTTTTTGAGCTTCTGAGTGATTCTGTGATTTACTATCATCATTATTTGTCACTTTTGAGGTTTTTACATCATATTTGGTCTGTGTTCTAAGTTTCACCAAGTTTTGATCACAAGTGCTTATAAATAAGCACTTGTGATTAGCTGTTTTGTCCAAAATAAGCCCTTAATAAGCTGTTCTTGTCTCCAAAATTTTATTCTAAGTTTCTTTTCTTACTTTTGATTTTCTGGAAATTTTCCAGATTTTTCCTTAGCTTTTTACTACTTTTCTCAATTTATTTTGCTTATTTTCTATTTTTAAATAGTTTTTAGTTGTTAAAAAATCATAAAAATTCAGAAAAAGTTCAGAAAAATACAAAAATAGTTTCAGTAATTCTTCAATAGTATTTTAGAATTTTCAGTTTTGAAATTTTATTTTTCCACCTTTATTTTCTATTTTTCTCTATTTTTAATTCACTTTTAATTCTAAATTTAATCTTTAATTCATAGAAAATAAAAGAAAAGTCTAAAAAATATTTTTCTTTTTCCAGAAATTATTTTTCATAGTATAAGATTTTTAGAAAAAGTTTCAAGTTCGTAGGATAATTTTTAGATAAACGTCGCGTTTTAAATAACGCGCGTGCATTACCGTTTGTACGTTTTTGAGTTGTGTGCATTGATTGCTTGTACTCTTTGCTTGTTTAAGCATTGCTTGTGAATACGTGAATACCTGGATTGCTATTATCGCTCTATCACTCTTTCATCACTCACTTACACTACACGATTCCCAAACCGATAATTCAAATTTTCCATTTGAGCTTTCGTTGGGAAGAACGACCCGGGAATTACTTTAACCGGTATTTCCTCGGAATATAAATATACTATAATTGACACGAATCAGAACTCAATCATCATGTCACGACTCCTATTAAATTCTTTTCGGTTGCACCAATTTGGTGATTCAATTTCTCGGTGTAAGCATGCTTCTTCCAAATATTGTTTGCTAGGTTAGTTATTTAGAATTTTAGATGATGCTTGACTTACACTTGATTCACAACAAAACCTAACGTGCTTCTCTTGCAAGAGAAACAGTACGATCGAAGTGGAGCTAGCAACAGTAACCAAATGAACTCGAGCATATCCAAAACAGAATTTAACATTAAGGTATCTCTAACCAATTCAATATTTGACACATAGTTAAATATTTTGTTTATCCTTAATTATTTAATTTTACCATATGTAATCATCATATCAACAGGCCAACTTTCAAACATTTTTCTTCAGCTTTTACTCTTGGGCTCGCACAAGAGAACTAGAGACGGAACAAATACCAAATATAATGAAGTGCATATAATTTTTTGGGCTTTAATTTACATTGTCACATTGGGCTTTTACTAAATTATAAGTTAATTTTTTTATTTGCATATATATTAACTAAATAACACTAAAAACACATTTTGATGGACAAGATGCATTTAAGATGCATATTGGAAAATTGATGTTTTTTTTTCTAAAAATTAACACTACGTCGAAAAAATCCACGGGAGTCTCGAAACCCCCCGCAACCTCCTGGTTCCGTCCCTGGGTAGAACATAACTCAAACTGACTCATCCATAGATGGGTCACTCACCCTAGCCGAAACATGGCTCCACAAGTGTTGCGAAGTATGAATTTTACTTTTCAGTTCATCAAACAGTGACGGAACCAGGGTGTCTCGAAACACGCACAAATTTTTGTGTTGTATTATTAATTTTGTTTAAAAAAAATTAATTTCTAATAATGCACCCGGTCTCAAAAAATTATATGTTTAATTTTGCTTGATTTTCTCAAAGTGCAAATTTGTTCACTCCCTTCACGAAAGAAAACAAATACATTTCCAAACTCCAAAGTCATTTAAACTCGGCCTAATACTGAAGCCCACATTCGGCCCAATATTCCATACGAACACAGCCCACTTACACATGTTCACCACCACTTTATAACCACCATTTCATCTTCATAAACTAGGGTTTTTGTGATAAAGAGTATTGCGGCAAATCAAACCACATTTTCACCATGGGAAGAAGTAAGCCCTTTTCTTTATTCACATGATGATAAGAAATCATATCTTATGTTGTTACCCTTGGTTGTTGATTTATAGTTTATGAATTGTTTAAATATGTTCTTTTTACATTATATTACTTAATAGTTGAGGTTGTGTTATGTTTTAGAATAGTAGATGTAAATGTTTTGTTATTGTTTATGTGATATATGTTTTCAAGTTATTTAGGTTAGAGTATTTGGATGGTTTGTAGTTTTGAACTGATTTTATGTTTATGTTTATTGATTGTTATTTTCTCTAACAAGTTACTTTTAGAATATGTTTTTTTTTTTTTTTTTTTTTTTTTTTTTTTTTTTTTTTTTTTTTTTTAATATGAAATGTTGAATTTTAGATGGTCAACATTTTTACTGATTTTGGTATGTAATCTAATGTGTAAGAATAGTAGCTTATTAACATATATACAAATGTTGTTTCTTTGACGGTGACGTAAGCAATGTTAGCTGTAGTTTGAGTTTTGAGGTGTTTTGTATTGGTTTATTGGTCTGCGATACATGGTAATGCTTTTAGACTGCTGGCTTTTATCTTTGTTAAACTGTTTCTTTACACGGTCGAAAGAATTGAGTGTTGGTTGCTCTTATGTTTTCTTGACCAGAATTTGGAATTTATTGATTTAAATGATTTTAATATGATAGTTTGCAATTGGATGGAGGAAACATGTGTGTTAAAGATTAAATTTCTGTAGTACACTTTGAAGAGTAGTCTTTATTTTTATGTAATTGTATGAAAGATTTTCGATCCTGTTTGTATAAGTTGCAGTATAACTCATATAGGCTGTTATCTTTGCATCTTACATACTTTTGTTGATCTGTTGCGCATGATAGGTATTATAAGTTTTAATAATGTGAAACGTTTTAGCAGATATGAGTGAATGGATTATTTTTTGCAACTCTAAGTAAGGCAGATTGTGATGGAATGTTTGTTTCTGTGTTTCAGGACCTGCTAGGTGTTACAGGCAGATTAAGAACAAGCCATACCCAAAGTCCCGTTACTGCCGTGGTGTGCCCGATCCCAAGATTAGGATCTATGACGTCGGTATGAAGAAGAAAGGAGTCGATGAGTTCCCCTTTTGCGTGCATTTGGTCAGTTGGGAGAAGGAGAATGTTTCCAGTGAGGCACTTGAGGCTGCACGTATTGCCTGCAACAAGTACATGACTAAGTTTGCTGGAAAGGATGCTTTCCACTTGAGGGTCAGGGTTCATCCTTTCCATGTGCTACGTATCAACAAGATGCTTTCATGTGCTGGAGCTGATAGGCTCCAGACGGGTATGAGAGGTGCTTTTGGTAAACCACAAGGCGTGTGTGCCCGTGTGAGCATTGGTCAAGTGCTTTTGTCGGTTAGGTGCAAGGATGGTAACAGTCAGCATGCTCAGGAGGCTCTTCGTCGTGCTAAGTTTAAGTTTCCTGGTCGTCAAAAGATCATTATCAGCAGGAAATGGTATGTGTATTTACCTACCAAATGATGCGTATATCTTTTTGTTAATGCTTGAGGTTAAACATTGTTAATGTTATAAAGTATGCAATGATTGTTGAGATTCATGATAGTAAAATTTTGCTTCAACAAATATATTGTCTGATGCTTTATCATGTTATGAGTCGATTTCTTAATTTGTATTTTTTTTTTGTTGTCATTGAAGGGGCTTCACCAAGTTCAGCCGTGCTGACTATATTCAGTGGAAGTCTGAGAACCGCATTATGCCTGATGGTGTTAATGCCAGGGTAATTCTTTCTCATTTTCATGAAACCTAGGATGTTGCTGTTGTGAATGACTGTTCTGTCCATGTCCAATATAGCTTATCGTAAACGCCAAGTTAATTTATTCTCATTTTTAGGAAACGTAGGATGTTTGTGAATTCGACTGTTTTGTGCATGTTTAATAGCCTATCGTTAAGTATCTAGCTAGTTTGTGAAGTTTAAATAGCTGGATATGGGAAGGTGAATTGTTTTTGAGAAATGTTCACTTGCAAGCTGTGTAGAAGTAGGTAGCTTTTGGGCAAATTGTAAAATTGCCAGTCTTGTTTGTTATCTAGTATCACACATCAAGCTTGTGTGGGTTTTAGTTACTGGTCATTGATTATATACTGTATAAAAGTATGACAAGAGTACGTAGTTATGCACATTAATAGAGGTGGTCAAGTGGGTGGGTCTTGGGTTAGTTGTTCCTTTTCCAAATTTTTAGTGGATAGGTGGTACACTAAAAGTATTAATTTAAAATCATATCATGATCCTTGCATCACACATCCTAATTTTGTTGGTAACTGCAGCTTCTTGGATGCCATGGACCTCTTGCAAACCGCCAACCTGGAAGAGCTTTCCTAGACGCTGTTGCTTAAGTGCAAGTTGAAAAAAACCGCTCAGCAAACCCATGTTAACCTTTTTTTTCAGAAGAGCACAACTTTTTGTTTATTAGTATGTTGTTGAATGCACTTTATTTTTTCTTTGTTCTTGGGCTACTGAAATGTTCTGAAAGAATACCTTGTGATTTGAGTTTGATGCACTTTGTTTTGATTCATTTGCTTGTGGTTTCTGAGGCTATTCTGTAGCTCATTTTCTTATTAGAGTAGTGAAAACTGAAAACTACTTGCCAGAATGCTTATATATATCCCATGCAATCAAGCTTCAAAGTCTGAGCTATCGTGTTATCAGCTGGTATTCTAGAGTGATTTGGCTTCTTTTTCCACATCAGCCTTGAGGTATAATACAGTTGATCGCTAATCATAGCAGTTTGGACTTTGTCACCGCAACCTTTTTTTCTGGCTTAAAATAAAAGTTTAAACAGCAAGTATCTTTAACAAAAGTTCAAACTCAGAAAAATCATAAATTGCAGATTGCAAATATGCCCATACCTATGAAAATGTTGAATCTATTGCATTGTTGAATCTTGATAAAACAAACACTGGAACTAAGAGTGATTGCTGCTAATCTTTGTTGTAGTGACTTGTGTGCATTCTTCCCAAAGTCTTTTGTTCTCCTAGTTTATTTGGAATCAAATTTGACAATGGACGAGATCCATCATCTTCGTCATCTTCCAATCTTCTACTAACAAATATTGTTTGTTCTTTTTCGTTCCTTTTCCTTGTATCACTGGTTTACCTTATTAGTTATTAGGCTTGCATTCATCTTAATCTTTAGTTTTTCCTCTCTTGATTTCTGACATTTTTCCTTAGCTTGACAACCTAGAACCTACTAAAAGCCTTTGGTTATTTATGATACTGGTTTTTGTTATTGAACACACCTGATGTATGTTGTTTGAGTTTGAAGAAGAATAATACTTTAAGGAAGCTTGTTCTTATGTAACTTCACTCTTATGTGCATATATATTAGAACCAATGTGATCTGTGATTGAACCAGAAGTGGTAAAAGTAAGGGCATGTGCTGAGTAACAAGTGATTATTAGCATTGGACACAACGATAATTCTTAATATGATATTAGGATGACTTTTTGGGTGGTAATTTTACTAACAAAGCTTTTTCCGGTGACTTGCTTTGTTGGCGAAAAGTTTTACTGAGTGGCAAGATTTTCCAGTTGCGTTTCGGGCAAGTATAATTTGTCAAAAGGTAATCTTCACACCCTCCTATAAAGACGTATTCAATCATTATATGCATCACTGGTTTGTACAGTGTGCATCACGGGTCGTACGATTTGACCAAACCTTTCTAATGTGACAACATATGGAGGGTTGTATAACATAACCCTTAAAATTCAACACAAAAATACTATGGGATAAGTTATTCTAACTCCCTGTATTTAAAAAAGGAACCCTCCCTACTAGGGAGCTTTTTCTTATTTTTATTTTATTTTATTTTTTTATATTTTTTTTTGTGTGTGATGTTATTTGTATTCGTCTAATGCGTTTTTATTTAATTAAACAATAACAACAATAGCACATTAAACATTAACATATTAAACAACAACAACAACAACTATTATTATTCAATAAATCAACAACATTAACACATTATTTAAAAACAACGGCACCTAATGCATACGAAGATTATTTATTTCATCTAAAAGATCATGGAGCATTGCACCCGACCGACATACGTGATCCTCAGGATTCCTTGCCAGTTCCAGTGATGCCTCAAGTGTTTTTATTCTTGTCATCAACATCTTGTTTTGAGACAATATCATTTTGTTTCTTGTTTCAAGCTGGTCAATCTTATTATCTTTAGCAAAGCAGTTTGAGCACTGCGTTGAAGAAAATGTTTGACTAAAGTACTTTTTTTGAAAAGAAGTCTTTCACATAAAGGCTATGTTTGGCACACAAGATTGTTGAAAGATTGTGCTTATTTTTTCAAATAATCAGCTACTTAAAAAATAATCTTTGTTTGGCAGACATAACTTATAAGAGATTCTAAAAAAAATAATCTTTTATAATCTCTTAAAACCAAAGGTTACTTCATGTAGCTTATAAAAATAATATCTTTTTATAATCTCCAGCACCAGTTCCAGCAATAGTTACTTTCGTCAAACATACCCAAAGTATCCACACCCATAATAATCTTGTCCTGCCTGTTACATGTTAAGAAAATAATAATAAATGTATTATTAACAAAATTATTTACATATTTACATAACTAAGCAAATGTATAATTATTTACCACTGAAAAAGGACATGCATAACGGTTGCCCATAATTAGCTTCTGTACAGGATGTCATTTCTATAATTAATCCTCTCCGACAGCGATACATGAAATGATATTTTCGTTCCACCTAGCCAAAAAATTTGCTTAATAATTTATAACATAACTGAATTTGGTTAATTTTTTTTGACCACATACTTATGTAAAAGCCACTATTTGTGTCTAACTCTTGCAATAACCAAGCTCGAACTTCGCGCCACCTATCTTGGTGTTGACCAATACCGTGGGCAACGCATCGAAACCCACAATTTCCATCACCTTGCAAATTTTATATACTTATTATGTATCGACGGAAACCTTCTTTAACATATTTTTCTTGACAAACGACGACGCTTTGCTAAAAACATTCTTGAATTGTCGCATGTCATTTTCACAAGAAGAATCATCTTTAGGTTCACAAGAAGGACCATCTTCAGGCGTAGGAGTATTGATAATAGGCCACGGAACAGAGAGGGTTCTCCAAAAAATATCAATTGTATCCAGTGGAATGGCCCATACTGCATTCATTAAAAGTAACTTATATAAACCCATAATAGCCGCACTTGATCTTCTAGCTATTTGTCTTTGTTTTGTGAATGCTAGTTTTGAAACTTTTATAAACCCGTATTGAAACCACCAAGTTGTAGCTATTTGCTTGTTTTTGTTTTGTGAATTAATATATATACCAACCCAAACAACCCTTGAACGTTTTTTTGTGAGTTTATGGTCGATCTAAGGAGCAAAATAAGGGAGAAAATTTAGGGTTTGTAATTTGGAAGCAATAATCAAGAATGAAGGTAAAATCCTTAAACTCTATGTTTAATTAATTGGTTAATTATTGGAATTCATGTGATATTAAATATGATGGATTTAGGGTTTATAAACTTCTGTAAATTAATGATGTAAAACATGTTAGAATCATTAATTGATAATATTATGGTGTTTGGTTAAGATAATTTAGCGTAAAACATGCTAGTTATTGAGTTAGGGTTTGGACAGAAAATTAGTGCTGTAAAGATTCGAAGGTATTTAACAGATGGTGATGAGTTAGATCACGAATTTTTAGTCTAAATTGAAGTTTAATGAAAGAGCTTTCCAAAAAGTCTGGCCACGATCAATTTCGAGGTCCGGAAGTTAGTCTTTTGATTAGTCAAGTTTCATATGTATTTAGACTCCCATACGAAGGATTTGCGATAAAAAGTTGTAGAAGTATTTTAATTTAATTAAAACTTTTTGGTGTGCGTTCAGATCCGAATCTGGATAGTTTGTAAGTTTGATTTTATGAAGGGTACTTGTGTGTGTTTTTAGACCATGGCCTTCTGGGATTAGCTTGTATACTTATGAGAGACTATGGTAAGTTTTTGGTGTGAGTTGTTGAGCTTTTAATGTCATTATTTCATGTGTACCCTAAAATTCTGCGTTTTCTGATTTTAAAAGTGCAAGGGATTTAGTGAGCATTAGTATTTGGTGGTGATTAGTATGGAGGCTAGGAGATCCATGGTGGGTCATATAAATCTTAGACATCCATCATATGCGTATTACATGGGTTATGGCTTTTAGCTTGACCATGTGTAACGTGGACTTATTTTGTGTGGTATAGATATGTAATTTATGTTTGTGGAAGCTGCCAAGTTTGAGGTGAGTTCATAGTCCCATATTTTTATTTTGTTTTAAACTTGGGATGGGAATGATGCTTGTTTTAAATGGTTTGAGTTACTGTGATTATGTGTGATTTAAAAGAGCTTGAGCTTATAATGTTATCGTATGTATGTTATATGTGATGATTATTATGGTGTGATGATTATATGTTGTGATGAGATTATCGTGGATTTTCGGGAATTATCAGGCATGCATATCAGAGACTCAATTGGGAGGATGCTTATCATGTTGCTCGCACATGCGACCTAATTCATGACTATATTGGAGCGGGGGACACGTTCCGTCCTAATGGTTTCCTTATGTGTGTTGGTTGCCTTTATCTTGTGTGAATACATGTAGCTTATATGATAACTTTAATTATTCGTCCAGCTATATATTTTTATGATCACAGTGAACTGGTTGCCTTGAGAGTGTATGTGTGTCTTAAACCTATGAATCTCACCAACATTATGTTGACGTTTTAAGCATCATTTTCAGGTGAGCTTTCTAAGGATAAGATAGAAGGATGTGATTAGACGAGACCTTAGTTGCATTGGAAGTGGTTTATCATCTATGATTGGATTCTATGTGTTGTTTTGGATAATGTTTTGGTTATTTTGTTTTGGGGTATTGTTACGACACTTTGCACACTTAAATCTAGCCTAGAAAAATTCTAAAAACTGCTGGTGCAGGGGAAGTGGCTGTTCAACTCAGTAACTTTAGGCTTAAATTTAGGCGAGCAAATGAGTTTGAAAAGTGAATTTTCTTTTTTAATTTAAAATTTAAGCTACCAGAGAGTTCAAATCAACTTTCCAATATTATTTCCAATCAGTACTTAACTCTACACATGCAGTTGAATTCATCTCAAAAACTGGGTACAAAGTATTTTTGACTTTTTGAATTTGATGCAACTTTGACTAAACTGAAATTTTATTGAATCTATGTGACTTAAAATGTTGTTATAAGCTAAGAATAAACTTTTTTAAGCTAACTTTACTAATAATGCAACTACTTAATGAACATGCAGCCTATATATCTAACAGTGAATGCACAAATTGAGTCCAAAGATGATTTTGACTTTTATTTAAGTTACCACTGAATTTTATGATCTATATTACCTAATATGCAACCAAAGTGACAGACTACACTAACAGATAAATCTATATCAAACTTAAACACTAAACTAATTGTTGTACAAAACACTATTATTAACTACTATTGAAATAATTTTTTGAAGTAACTATGACATTTGATTGACTAAACCACAACACAAGCTGCTATTATGATTAAATGGATCAAATGAAACTTAGAAACACAGATACACAATAAGCTAATCTAATGCTTATAAGCTAATCTAAGGCTTCCCAATAAACCCAGATTCACAAGCAACCTAAACAATAAGCCTAATCTACCTGAGAATGACTTTATATGATTTCATTATCATAAGCAACCTAAACAATAAGCCTAATCTAAGGGCACATCGAAAGAAACCCAGATTCACAAACTTATTCGCATAATAATAAACCCATATTCAGCAGATGGGTTTAATTGGAATCCACAAAATAAACCCACGAAAATTCTTAAACCCACGAAAATTCTTAATTAACACAGATTCAACATAATAAACCCACAAAAAAATCCTAAATATAACGTACCAATGGTTTCATTGAAAAAATTGAAAGAATCAAAGAATTATTTTGATGAGTTTGTGGCAATGTGTGTTATTCATTTAACTTTTCTGAACGTGAAATCAAATAAGATAAAAATCAAATACAAGAAAATTAAATAAAATCAAAAAAGTATGTTATGTGTACCTTCCCAATAAAGATGACCGGTCATTTTAGCTGTTGGGTTGAGTAGCCGCCAGTTGAGTATCCGGCGGTTGAGTAATTTTAGTAGTTGGTGTGGGCCCCAGAAAATATACACGTGTCACGTTCTGAGATAGGTTGCGGAGTTGAGTAGATGCGCATGACTATTTAGGGAATTTACTCAAAAAGTGACCATGGTGGGGGAAAAAAAAGATTTTGTACTAGATTAGTATTTAGCTCATAAATTAATGGTCAGGATTGACTAGGGATGAGCATTTTGAACCGAATCCCGGAACCGAACCGGAATCGGAACCGTACCGGTACCGTTCCCGATATACGGTACGGTACTGGTACTACGAAAAAAGGAGGAAAAAAAATCGGGACCACTAATTCGGTACGGGACCGGTACCAAATCGGGAAATTCCCAAAAAAAAGGGGAAAAACCCGATTTCCCGGTACTGGTACCGGTACCGGTATCCGAATCCCGTTCGGTACGGTACCGGTACCACTAATTATGCTCGGGAAAAATTCGGTACCACTAATTCGGTACGGTACCGGTACCGTGCTCATCCCTAGGATTGACCCATCTGATCTCTAAAGAATCTGTGCTCTACATTGATCTCACCAAGTTAGTTCAAGATAGATCAAAAAAATACACAATCGCGACAATTTTTTTTTTAATCTTTCAACATGCACTTTGATATACTTTCGGCGAATTTTTTATCATGTTTGTTTTAGCGTTAATATTTGTGTCTAAAAATATCACATTTAATTTTTATTTTAAAAATCACGTGTGATTTCATAAATCGCATGTGATTTCACAAAATCACATGTGATATTAAAATAAAAAAAATCACATATGATTTTTCTATAAGTAAATTTTAACACTTACAAAAAAAAATGGTCAAATATATATAGAAGTGCCTTTTTATAGAAAGTTGATTTAATTCTCATCGTGGTGATATTATTGTTTTCGTGTATCGACTAATGGATTGTGAGATATTTAATATCCTTTTAGAATGATGATCTAGGTGTGTGTGTGTTTGTGTTGTTGTTGTTTTTTGTTTTGTTTTTTTTTTTTTTTTTTTAAAGAATTAGATTGTGGATGCTAGTAATCTAAAATAACCCAAATCAACCTACGAATAAACAAGGGGATAATGCAAATTTGAAAGTGAGTGCAACCTCTACTTGCAAATGAGTTGATAGCACCTGAAGATAGATCAGGTGGGTAAAATTACGAAACTGATTGGAGCACATTTCAGCCAATTCATCCATGCTCATGTAAATATTTTCAAGATGGTTAACTGAAAGTGCATCTTGCATAGTTATCCGTGCGAGGGTAACATAAGTTACGCAATATATTCATTCTACATGCCAATGCTCGGGAATGTTCATGTTTCAGTCAGGGCACAACAATATGATAACAATGCAAATGACAATTTTCTGTTGTTTAGATAATACTACACAGAAAATGCATTTAATACAAGTAAAAGACAAAGGCGATCACAAAAAATGCAAGAAATGTGACAAAAGTTGTTTTGGAGCTCAACAAGTACGGCTCCATTTGAACACCAATAAAATCCTTATTAAACAAGAATAGAATTTGCTTATTTAATGGGAAGAGGCAATGATCATTCTCTCATGTTGAAGACGAATGACACCATTCTCAAGGCTCTCTTTAGTACCTATGCTCCAATTTCTCAGTTTCTTGGTAATGCTGAACATACCTGCAAACACAAATAGCATATTTAATATTTACGAGAACAAAATACAGCAAGGGAAGATAAGTCACGAATATGCCCGACCGGCCCATTTTGCCTCCTCTATTCAATCAAATAATAGAGTTCAACTGACACAGCAATATGTGCAGTAAGCCTGCAAATCACAAGTATACTAAACCTCCAAAGTGATACTTTTAGACAAATGACATCTCTTTATCATGTGATATGATTCCAAAAGGTAATAAAGATATAACATATGTTGGATAACGAGTGTCTGAAGTAGATAACAAAACAACAGCTAATCTAATGTTAACACATATCAACAACAAAAAAAGAACTAAAATTTGAATAGATGCACATAGAACTATACTTCCCTATTAACGTCCTAGTGATAACTTTTGGTTTAGGACACAGAAAAGCATATCTAACAAAAAGCATTCCTAGAATCTTTCAAAATATTTCCTGACACTGTTGATTATCATCTTTCCCAGACTCCTACATTCTAGTATGACTCCTTAACAATCTCTCATACATTTGTAACTTTCTATGCTGCTGTACGCTTTAAAAAAATCCTATAGCAACTGCAGAAAATATCCTAATTACCAGTAACTCTGAAAACCATGTGGTAGCTGCTAGTTGAGAGTAATACATAGCCAAACCTAAACAAAACTGAATATCCTTAGAGACGGTAACACCTTGTGTTGTGGCCAAACATATACCCAAATACTAAAACTTAGGAGATATAAACACCATCAAATACAACAAACTTTAGCATTAATTATATAATAGCTTTGTAACGCAACCATAACAGAATTGATGCAGTTGGTCAGAAACACGTAACCAATAAGATTCTAATTCAACGACCCACAAAACAACTTCCTCAGAACTAGCCTTGTCTACCCAAAACTTTGGTGAGATGCCAGATCTGGAGAAAAGGAACACTCTACACCATTTTGAACAAAACAAAAGGGAGCTGATGGGGAAGGGGTACGCATCTTCCTATGAACTATCGAAAAACAGATTATTATACATGCAAAACAGATAACACGATGTTTCATATATGAAAGAAAATTACCACAGGTTTGGACCAGTTCACATACACAAACTATATTAGAGTAGCTTAACATACACTTGGATTTAAGTTACTTATCCGAAGAAAGTTACTTAAATCAATATAAAAACCTATAACACAGATGTGCCATTTTTCTTGCATCATGTGAGCTAGCATTTGAAGGGAAGATACATATCTATATAAGAAACCTTCTAATGCACACAAAATTGTGCCATTTCTCATACAGCACAATATGTGACAGTTAGATGATAGCACCACCGTACCGAAACGTTTCTATGCATATGGCTTTTGATCAAGGGTTTATTTTCCGCCAATTCTTTTAGCAGGGCCTACACATTTTCTAATCTATCTTAACAAATTAAACACACTTGATCTGTTTGTTCTATTAAAATTTCCAACTTTTGTGGTAATGTAAACATTTTCTTTGCTTTCTTAAATAGCTTCATACTCTAGATTAATATATTTTAATCATATACAAAAACAAAAAAAGGTATACTGATATTGCTCAAAATCATGTAAAAGATCATGGATATAATGATTGGTAAAACAACCATGACAATAAACTAGCCAATGCAGTTATTTAATCTTCGAAAGAACCTATGACTCTATGAGGCCGCCAAAAAAAGGACATTTTACATGCAATTGTCAATCCCAAAACATAAGCATAGATGAAAATCAACAGCAATCACGACGAACTTTTAGCATGGAGAACCACTCAAGAGAAGAATAAAAGCCACAACCACAAGACCTAAGGCTGCTTCAATTAACTACTACCAATAAAAAAAGCAATACATAAGTCTAATTTAGATATAATTTGAGGCATACAACAACCATCATATAGTCAAGATGTATGAAATCAAACTAGAGCAAAGATGAGATATCAATCCTAAATTTCGTTACTGCCGTGCACAGAAACTCTTGGTCTCTAAACCTACAAGACTGACCGCCACGGCGCCACCACTTAAGACATCAAACCAGATGCTAAGATACTATAGAACTGTTCCCAAAAACCACAGGGATCCAACAGTCCAATCTTCGAGAAGCGGCAAATTAGTGCTCTTAGTTACTAAAAGCCAGGCATAGCCTATATTTACTTTTCTATGCTTCTCACCATCAAAACCCTTAAACAGAGTCTTTTAATTCTTCGTATTTGGGCACAGTTTATCGGACGTTTTGCAATTTCCCATTAATTAATACAGTAGTATATTGAAGAAATTTTTTTTACAAGGAATAACAAATACCATTGTGTTAAGGGTTTAGTGAAACCGAATTCTTAGATTCGTCAAAAAAATCTAGGTTACAGTGATGACACCAAACTTTTAGCGTGGAAAACCCCTTAATAGAAGAGTATAATCCACATAAACCTTAGGTCGATGCATATCCACTACTAACAATAAAAGAACACTGCATAATGAGTAAAATCCACATAAACCTTAGGTCGATGCAGATCCACATAATCAGTTTTCTATTATTTCCTCAAACTCAATAATATATTATAAAACTTAATATGGTAGTCTGGTACTATAAACACTAATCGGTTATTTCCCCAAAATTGGAGTAGCCGAACCATTACAAACTTTGAACAAGAGCTTTATAGCATTTGGTCACTTGGCCCTGATGTGTCAGCAGTGACAATTGCGATTTGAAGAAAGAGATCCAAATTTGAAGGGTTCAACAGTACCAATATTTAAGTAAAGCAGTTCATTTAAATATATGATACCATCTGTTTGTTCGATTATCACATAGAATTCAAGTCATTCAAGCACATCAAAACAAACAAACATATACAAAACAGTCAAAGTTAACACATTTCTGTTAATACTTATGAATAAACTACCAAACAATAAAGGAGTCCTATATATAAATATAGAGGCATACAACAAATCAACAACCATCATCAAACACTAAAAAAACATCAGCGTGTAAAAAATCAAACTAGAGCAAAGACACGATACCATCCCAGAAATCTGCTACTCCCTAGCCTACAAAATCTCAATCTCCAAACCTCCAATACTAATCTCCTCTGATGAAGACATAGGACAAGATAATAAAATGCTATAAAACAGGTGTCCAGAGATTACAAAGGGCTCGACTGTTCAATCCCTGAGAAACGACAGATTAGCGCTCCCACTCAAAACCAAGCATTTCCAAAAATAACTTTTCTATATTTCCTCATAATCAGAACTATAGTAGAAAAACCAAACAGGAAACTATAAACACTAATCTGCTATTTCCCCGGAAATGGAACCGCTGAACCATGGTAAACTTTGAACAAGAGCTTTATAGCATTTAGTCACATTGTCCTACATTACCAAAAGTGACGATTGGCATCGAGGACATGGAGATCCAAATTTAATGGGTTCAACAGTAACATATCTTTAGGTAACATACCTTCATTCTTAACTCCATTTTAATTCCATACATTTAAACGCTTCATTTCAATTTTATGACAACTATTGTTTACTTTAATTTTAATCAAAAGTTCACCATTTGTTAGTTCACCGTTGCAACTGGTTTTTTTCACAAACTAACCAAATAAATGAAAATCACATATAGTTTTAGCTATTCAAGTCCATCAAAACAAAAATATACAAAACTGATAACAGTTACTGTTAAGACTAAGAATATAAACTACCAAACAGTACACGAGGTATTCTATAGAAATAGGTCAAGACATTCAAGTCATCTACCATCAGCATCACTTGAAACAAAATATCAACATGTACAGAACTAAACTAGAGCAAAGATGTGATATCATCCTAGAAATATGCCACCCCCGAGCAAACAAAATCTTAACCTTCAAAAACCAACCGGCCCCGATGAAGATATAGTATCACATAATACTACGTCAAAAACCATAAAGGGCTACAGATTAGTGATACAACTCAAAACCAAGCATACCCAAAAATCAAATCCGCTATTTCCGCATAAATGAAACGACCAAGCTATTGGTAAACTCTAGACAATAGCTTTATGGCATTTTGTTATATAGTCCTACATTTTTATCTAAGGGGGTGTTTTTTTCGGCTTATATAGCAGGCTTACGGCTTATTTGGTTTTCGGCTTATGTTTTATAAGCTTATATTTTGTAGCTTATTTTGAAACTTTTCGGCTTATATAAGCTTATTATGACGTGATAAGCTTATATAAGCCGAAAAGTTTTAAAATAAGCCACAATATATGAGCTTATAAAAAATAAGCCGAAAACCAAATAAGCCGTAAGCCCGCTATATTAGCTCGAAGGTATGGAAATCCAAATTTAATAATTTAATCTAATTACGCGCAAATTAATAATCTCTATACCAACAAAGTAAATAAATCACATAACTAAAATACAAAAAAGTAAATAAATAAGAATGAATAAAATACATACGAGTAGACGCCGACAACGGGACCGACGAGGAGGATGGTGTTGATCCAATTATCGGTGACTTTGTGAGTAACTTTGTTTGTGAAGTCTTTCCATAAACCAGGCATCACTTTCTGTTGGAATGGTGATAGCCCGTAGATCACTGACTTGATCTTAACTGGAACTTTACCCATGCTTTTTGATTTGAGATGAGATCTGGTTTGGTCAGAGTTAGGGTTTGTGGATGATGGAAATGAGACCCCAAGTTTGATTTTTGATTGGAATATTTGGAATGTGTCTACATGGGCTTTGTTGCTGGGCTTCATGGGCTAAGTTAATGATAGTTATTAATGATTTTTTTTTTTTTTTAGTTAAATCAGTAATGTGTTTGATTCGAGGGATAATTTCATATTTACCCAACTTAAATATTAAAATTTTATATTCACCTAAAACACAAGTTTTTAGTGCATAAGTACAATGCTTTTAAAGCATATGTTGGAAAATATGGACTATGTTGCACGGGGGATGGATACGGAAACAGGACGGGGACGAGACAGGTACTTAGAAATGCCAATGTTCTAAAATTTAAGAAAACGGATACGGCCAGAAACATTTGTATAGTTTATATAATTATTAATAATATAAATAAACATCAAATTGTTATCACCAAAATGTCATTATCTTATTTTAGAACAAAGAAGGTAGGAGTTAAAAAATATTTTTACTGTGCAGTCTTTATAACAATCTTCTATTTTAATTGTCATCTCATATATTTATCAATAATAGAATTAAAAAAAAAAAAAAAAAAAAAAAAAAAAAAGTAAATTAAACAAAGGACACCCACTTGTTATCCGACCCAAAAGGTCTTGCAGTATAAAACAAAACAAGATGCGTTTACTTTTTTTTTCTATTATACTTGTACTTTATCTACTATACAAGGTCCTTCTTCCTTCTCTATTCCGTCAACTCAACTGTACTTTTTTTTTCGGTAATACATTTTCTTTCCCTCTTCTTCCGTCATGACGACAAACAATAATCTTAACTTGTATACGTCAACACTAGGCCTAGAAACGCGCTTAAAAGGCCCAGAAACGTTTCCTGCTCAACACCTCGCGATTCTAATAAAAAAGAAATAAAATATGTAATTCATCTTTCTATCGATTCTAATAAAAAAGAAATAAAATATGTACTTCATCTTCCTAACTACAAACGCACACTCACAAACGCGCGCGCGCACACTATAAAAACACAAACAAAACACAAACCGCATTTAAAAAAAAAAAAAAAAAAAAAAAAAAAAAAAAAACATTTGTAATCGGACGCCATGGTTGTTGTGTAGCCAATGGCGCGTGGTTGTTGGGGTGCCATGGCACCGTTATATAACGCCGGCCAAATGTCATGATACCTGGCGCTCTTAAGAAAACATCATCACATCACATTTTTATGGCCAACAATCCCAAATAGCAAAAAATAGTCAAAACCTAATTGAACATGTAGTTTTAATGTTTTATAGACTTGATGGTCGTGCTTGTCAAAATCTCAATATGTTTTAGTAAATCGTTTTTTATTAAAGCAACCAGGAACACATATTATTTGCTGGCTGAAGAACACAAGTGCTCTAAGTACAGGCTAAAACCCCTTTTTTCTGAAAAAAGGAGTACAAGCTAGAACCCATTTCGGAAAACAACAAAACTTACACTATGTGTTAGCACACTAAATAAAACACTTTTAGTTCGATATTGTATAGCCACAACCCAATTACACAAGCAACGTTAATTCGAAAACAACAAGACTTCTGACACACGAAATAAAAGTAAAATTTAAAAGAAGAAAAAAGAGGACAAGAAAACTTGAGCAAATTCTGTACTCTGAACCCTTTACTAGTCGGCCAATAGACGATTGTCATGCATCTAAAGGTTGTACACTGGAAGAAAGGGGGAACTACAGGGCCCCTTGACTCCCGCCACGCTTCGATGCACCATGTCTGCAGGCAGATTTACTGCTACTACCATGAGATGTGTCTTTTCCACTGCGAGATTTCAACATACCTAGTTCTCGTAACTGTTGCCTTTTGTATAGATCGTTAGCCTTACCCTTGCAATTAAAAGAAGTAATAAAGTAATGTTAGCACATGTTTTTTAGTTGTCAAAAGCCAAATAGATCAGTAGTCTTATTTGTCCTATACTATTATATAGGATTGTGGTTCCCAATTACTTGATGGGATCCTGAAATGAGACTAGGTGTGGCACTTTAAACCCATTAACTTAAGAATGGGTCGATTTGGGTTATGGTTTGTCCCTAATGAACTAAACGGGTCGCATCTAGCATCAAAACGTTTAGCTAAAAAGTGATGTGGGAATACAAAAACTAGCCCAAAGTGTATGTTAAATGCTTTCAGTCCCCTAAATCGTTTACTTTCAGCAAAAAATAAATAAATAAATAAATAAAATAAAATAAAAATAATAGTATATTGTTGTAATGAGAATAATATTTTAAACCACCTTTTTAATGTATCAAGCTATCAATTATCAATGAGAAATGGACCAAATGAACAAAAAGATGTTTAAGTTCAATCCAACCCGACTCATAATAAACATGTTTCAACCTGAACTCATTTTGACCCGTTACCCAACCCACCCATTTCGAGACCTCTACTAGGAACAATACAAGTAATGTAGGCAATGTAGGCAATGTAGGCATGTCATAATCCGAAGTGTGAAGAAAACATACCACGGGTATGATTAATTCTTCAATAATTTCCTTTGCCTGTTCCAATTTTGCATTAACTAAATTTGCAGGTGATTCGGCCTCGATTAGCACATGAAGTTGTTCATTAAGGTGCCCATGGCCTGGTCTTCCCCTCAAACACTCCTCCTATACAAATAGGCAACAGAAAAGAAAAAAGTTATTCTGACAAATTATTAGTTTTTGTGAAGCATGTGAACTTTCAGTCTCCTAAATTGCATACCTCATAAAAAAAATTATTTCTAAATCGTATGCTTTTCCTATTACAGTTACATCATTTCAGCAACTTCAAAATCAGATTACCAACAATTTACGAGGGTGTTAATATCCGAATATTTATTTACTGATAGTTTATGTTAAGTAGTGTGATGATTGAAATGGTTGGGCCTTTAGGTTTGGGTGGGGGGAGGGGGGTGGTTATGCATAAGGTTTTTAGATCACCATGAAGATTCAATGGTCAGTTTATATATTCTGTGCTGAGCGTCAGGAATTTAGAGGTGGCGTTATTGACCCATGCAGTTATAAATGGATAAAGTCAGGTTATGATTATTTCCAATGGGTCAAACAAATAAAACAGAAACTGGTCAAATGGGTCGAACTGCTTAAATAAGTTGGTACTTGAAAAGTAGTCGAAGGTGTCTTTTTACGGGTTAAAACACCCTAAACCCATTTTTTAATAACAATAATTCTTGTAAATCACATTCAACACATTAATTGAAGAAAGAAAAGTTTTCATGTTGACCTGTACCAAATGGCTGGCTACCTGTTTTGACCCGTTAGCCAACCCACCAGACCCACCCATTTTCAACTTCTACTTTTGATATCAGGAGTTCTACCTGGTTAGGGTCCTTTACAGAACCCCTTCCTCTTATGGAGACTCGACATCCAGTGAGAGCTTCTATTCGCTTTAAGGAATTCCCTCTGGGGCCTAAAAGTCTGCCTACAAAGTTGAACTGAAATCAAGGAAAAGAGAAAGTTCAATAAAACTTTCATCATTATATCTAAATATTTTATTTGAATATGAAGTTAGCATTAAAAAAATCAATGTATAACTTACATGAGGGTACCTATCAACAGGCACATCCACACGCAAAAACTTTGTAATTACGGAATTTAGACTGGCCGGTACCGCATTCCTGTGATCAAACGGTGGTCCTTGTTGCCTACTAAATCTCTGTGACCAAAATTATAAGTAAAGACTAAGTAAAGTCCACAAATTTATCACACATTCCTATTTCCTCTTTTCCGTTTTGTGATCAACAGCTTAAGGTGAAATTCATCTTTACTATAACCACTTCATACTTTGGGTCCCATATTACATGGTGTGACAGTGTGAGAAGAAATGAATATGTGATATGGTCTTATTTAACGAGCTTATATTAAAATTTATAGTGATTCGAAAAATCTTGTAATTCGGTTTAGTTTATTCTCTAAAAACAACTGGCACAACCAGGGGAGCAGGCTATGATGATTCAATGAAAAACTTAAAGTAGACATAATCATGTTTTTGGGCTACCCGGCGCTGCCTGTTAGATCCTGCCTTAAAATTTAACTTGGTTCAACCTGAATCTGCTTCGACCCTTTACCCAACCCATCCCACCCATCATTGTTGCCACCGAGTCATATGATACAATAAATCCATTTTGTATGTTAATGAACGAAAAGTCACTAGTATTCACATACATAAACAACGATGGAGAATAATTCATTCCACCAAAGCAATAAATTGGTAGTAAAGTTCCAAACAATGTTTGTTATGAACTCACAAGGTAGGCGTAGTGGGTACAAAAAGTTTAAAACATAAAATAGAAAATTGGGAAAAATAATTATTTTTTTCCCTTAAAGGACATTAGCATAAATGTATTTACCTGCTGTTGAAGAGGACTCCAGTCAGGACTTTTATCAAAAGGACCAAAAGTTAGAGCAGCAAAATCAGGTATCATGTCCAAGGGATTTATGTGATTTAGGCTTCCTAGTTCAAATTCATTGAATCCTTGATTGGGTATGGTCTCAGACACCCTAAATATTTCTGTGGATGAAATATAGTAGCAATGTTATTCATGAAGAGCATAATACGAAACTAACTTTAAGCAAGATTATGGGGCAACGTGTAACTGCCAATGTAGGTTTTAACTTTTAAATAGGATGATTATTATGACATGAGTAGTTCGGTCTATTTATAAAAATTAAATGATTTATCAACAATCTATATCTACATGATGGCTTGAATTAGCATACAAACACCAAATACAAAGTTCATGTCCTGCTTTTGGTTCAGTTTACAACGTAATCATATTTCTTCAGAATTGATAAATAATTTACAACGTGAAACTGCAACCTAATAAACAATATTACCACTTATTATCTTAACTATAAACCACTTACCTAAAAATAAATGAACATAAATGCAAAGATAAATGCTAAGATTAATCACTGGTTTGCGGTCAGCATTGGACCCTTTGGATCCCAATATAGAATATTTGGGACTTCTGTATAACAAGAGACTCAAGTCTAGCATATTTGGATGCTTCAAAATATCGTTGGCCTGAATGACTTGAAAATCCATATCGCATCTACAGATGTCCTTACAGCAAATAGCACACCTTTCAGAAGGTCTACCGTGTCTTATAAAAATTTCAACTGCCACCGCTAGCAGATTGTTTTATTTCCAAACGCTAGCTTTATAGTCATTAATATTGTACTCACGTAAAATTTAAATCATGTATGGCATGGAAATCACTATAGTACCAATTTACCACCGCTTAAAGATTCAAATTCGCCTTCCATGATCAGAACCACCGAGTCAATTTAACATGCACAATTACAATTTAGAGAATACATACCAATTATTAAATTTATTTTCTTTTCAAAAAAGGGCATTATCAGAAACTGGCGTTGAACTTATACCATATTCTATCAAACTAAGCATAAAAGGTTTGAATCAATATACATTCATCAACTAAATGAAATAGGAACCAAATGGATTAAAAAACAGCAAACAAATTTAAATTATAACTAAAAAAATAGATCCAAAAAGAGAACTACGACCACACCTTGATTGAGTAATTCATTGCATATAGGAAAAACTTGTGCATAATAAGCAAGGTTCTTCTTTTCTTCTAGAAGCTTTTCCAGGTATTCGCTGCAAGCACATTATAAAACCGAAAAACAAAAATGAATTACAAAAGGTAACAATAATCAGAACTCTGTAGTTGGTATCAGAAACTAAATATATATAATTCTGTTTCCTTAATGAGAAAGAAATATAATACGAGTATACCTTCCAAAATCAGGATTGATCCAAGCATGTGAAGAAGAAGATGCTCTAGCAGGCGAAAATTTAGAGTACGGACCATATAGGTTTGACATGGCTTATTTTGTTCGCCTGAATTTGGCGGTCGAAGCAAAAGACAGAGCGAGAGGAAGGTATAAGTTGAGATGATAAGCTTTCAATGATCTGAGCTGTAGACCCTGAGGAGAAGATGTAAGAAAGAAAAAAAAAAAAAAAAAAAATCAGATGACGAAACCAGAAATAAATTGGAAATTTAAGTGGCTTACTTCAGAGGAAGATGACAAGTGGGCTGCATTTACAGCATTGGTTATTCAACTTTTAGCGAAATTTACGCATGTCATATGAACTTTAGATGTCACAAGTAACACCCTCAATGTACCATATCGTGTTTATTTTGTATACTTATCACTTTTGCTATGGATAGTTACTAAAGACCCACATTTTCCTTTTACGATTACAATAATGAATATCACAAAATTATTGTGTCAGCATCACAACTCATATATGTCAAGACACCTATAGAAGAAAGTATTTTAAGATTTTAAAATCCAATCTTAATCCAATGCATTAGATTTTCGCTTTGATGATGAAATACTATACCATTATGCTACAATTATGTTATGCAACTAATGTCCTGACACGAGCAAAACATAACAACATCACTAGTCAGTATATAGAAATAGTTTGAAATGCATTATATATATATATATATATATATATATATATATATATATATATATATATATATATATATATATATAAGCATCTGTTTATTGATTAGGAAGTAGGAACACTAGAGTAGGAAATTAGACATGAAGATAGGATTAAGCAGTTAAGTATCTCTAGAGATTCAACTTAATACAAGTATATTTAGTTATTTTCTGTTCCTATGCACAAGTAGTTGATTTTGAACATCATAAAACAGTAATTATGATAATTTGTCCACTCCTAACATTAATTGAACTCATAACTGATACAACTATTAAAAAAATCCCTGTAACGGCAAGTGCTGTTACAACGATGCTTGTGTTAAGTTCCATATTTGAATGTGCACAATCGAGATAATATGCACTTCTATCATATTAAAAATTAATCATTTGAATGTGGCTCAATGGCTTGAGTGCAGATGAGATACAGCTTGACATTTTAGCATTGAACAGTCGGCTCACTTTATCATTTTACATTAAACTTTTATGCTTCGAATACTTCCATTACTAGTAAGATGCAACACGTTTTAAATGCTAGGAAATCTTGCATATACCGCATTAAAAAACATAAAACTATTCAAAACACCAACAAGCTAAGAAATTAGACTGTAATGTTCAGTTTTGTATGTCTCTCCTATTGCTCTTACTTATACAACTCATCACTTATGTTGTATTCTAATTCTAGTTGTTCACGTTATACACCTCCTCTGCTTCTTATTTCTGCTATACAATCCTGTCCTCTCCCACTTTTTCGGTTATGTTACTTTATCTGTTTTACTATTTCAAGACAAAGCAATGAGTACGATCTAAAAGTATTTTGATAGGGAATTACAATGAGTGTTTATACTTTAGCAATAATAATCCGTTAAATTATTTCATCTGCTTCACTTGAGGACTTGACGCACACATATACAACTATATACATATGTTTGCCACATCCAAAGTTTGGATTTTCTTAAAAAAAAAAACCAGAAACTTGTTCTAAGTTCTAACTTCCTGTGTTTCCCACGAGACGAGAAACGATGGATGGTGTTAAATATACAGTACCACAATATCAAGCTTACTAATTCCAGGAAACTTATTACTCTCATGGATATACTTCTAGCTCAAAGAAGAAAGGAATAACTTATGGCTTTGTTTTCCTTGCATTCATCAGTGGCATGTTTTTCCAACTTAGGAAGAAATATTACAAGATAAGCATTGACGGAAAAGTGTTGAAAAACCGAGAGTCAGAAACTACATAATACTATTCCCAAAAGCAAATTTATTTAGTTAATGGGTAGGAAATAAAGAAATATGTTTTTAACAGTTAGCTAACTGTTAAAGCTTCACTACCATTAGGAAAGTGTATAGCTTCTCTTTAACAAAACATGATTTACATAATTAGGCTAAGTATGTTTAGGTATTCACTGATCTTCAATCTTGATAAATCATTTAGCTTAATGATTGTATTTCACTATTTTGTGTAGGCTTAGTTATCATCACAGGTTCATTGCAATTTGCAAGTGAAGGTTCTATAACTCTTCTATCTATTAGCTATTACTACTCTAAAACCCTTCTATATCACATAGCTCATTAGTATAGTAGTTAGTAATAAGTGTAAGCCTACCAATTGCTCTCGTTACCCAAAATGCAAATATCCTAAAAAAAGACAATGATCGCAAAGCCCTGAATAGATTCGGGGATTTATTTATTTATTTATTTATTATTTTCCATTTTACAGCTCTAATAACGGCAAAACCTTGAAAGTAAGGGCATTGGTCATTCTATAACTTTGGCCGAAATTGGCTTAAATGAAGCGTAATTAATACTTAGACGTGTATAATGTTATTTTGACGTTCGGGTGACCTTAGTATAATCTTTTGTATACTAAGCTGGCCTATTATACATAATACAATTCCTAATGACCTCAAATAGCCAAAAACTTGTATGAAACAGTAAAATGACAAAACATGCCTAACTCTAAAATCTTGCCACATCTAGAAATGTAAAATAACAAAAATGCTCATAAATCTGCATCCGAGGATATTCACGGGCATCTTTGTCATTTTATAACTCAATCAAATTAGCATAGACAAAATCATATTAATTCTAGAGTGGCTGTAGAGATGTTTCGATTATTTGCTTGGCCTTGGTTTAACCTTTCAAATACTTGCCATAGGAAATTAAAAAAATATGCTTTCAACTATTGGCTTAACCATCGGAGATTCAGTACTATTAGGGAAGTGTTTTCTCTAAACAAGGTTCAAGTATTTAGGCCAAGTCTGTTTAGGAATTTGGTAATCTAATAAAAGATAAGTGTTTTAGTTTAATGATTGAATTCAGGCTTAGTTACCATCACAGGTTCATAGTCAAAGTTGAAGGCATTTCGGTCATTCATAATTTCCAACAAATAATTAGGCCGAAATAGGCGTAAACTAAATGTATTCATATTTAGACGGCCTATAACATTGTTTCGACATTTTGATGACCTTAGTGTAACCTTGCGAATCGTTATGTAGCCACGTATACAATAATACAATTCTAATAATCTTAGGTAGCCAAAAACTTCTGGGAAACTATAAAATGACAAAAATTCCCCGTAAATCTACGTTGCGCATATTCACGAACATTTTCGTCATTTTATTACTTAGTCCTGTTTTCAGCAAGAATCAGGATAAGCAAAACCAAATTGATGCTAGGCTGGGTGTAATGCTGTTTTGATACAAGCTTAGCCATCGTATAGCCTTTGAATACTTATCTCGCCTATATATACATTATAGTACAATCCTAAAATACACACACACAAAAAAGAGCGCATACTATCATAAACTAAACTAAAGCCACAACAATATAACGTATTAAACATATCACATAATAAAAAAGAGTTTCGGCCATAAAATAGACATGTACTTTCCTTAATGTCCAACGTGAGTACCTGAACTAAAAAGTGTCCAATTAAATGTTACAAACTTTCAAAAGGCGTTCAAATATGCGCATTTAGGTGACGTGTTCTACCTCCAAATGTGACGGGCGTCACATTTGTTTTACATGACACGTCAACAAAATGTGCATAGTTGAACACGTTTTGGAAGTTTGTAACATTTAATTGGACACTTTTTAGTTAAGGAAAGCACGCGTCTATTTTACGGCATAAACCGGATACAAAAAACAAATCTGAACTGCAAGCAATTGGGAAATATACATATATTAGCACAAGAATATACAATGAATGCGAAATGACAAAAGTGGCACTAAAAAAGATGTAGTGAATTACGTTTGAAAGGTGATGACGGTGCCATTGAGATGACTAACGGAGGCATCTCCGTTTTAAGAAAGGAAAAGTTTGTTGTCGCCGGAATCATCACTGGAACAATTGCGAATCTCCGATTAGTTTTGGTAATTCACTGATTGTTTCCGGAACGTTAAAATGTTAAATGATGAGACTTTGGGTTTACAAATCTTTACTAGCCCAAGTTTGTGTTCAGTGACCCATTGGGCTTTTCTTTGTGCTTAAAACACGTACATCTGAATATGGTAATTTCAATAGAAAAAAATCTCCTTTTTTTTATACTCGAACTCAAGTAGGGGTGTTCATCGGTTCGGTTATCGGTTAATCGGTTTATTCGGTTCGGGTTGTTCGGTTAAAAAAAAATTTTGGGTCATAACCGAAAACCGAACCGAACCGAAAATATCTATAACCGAACCGAACCGAAGTTCGGTTCGGTTATGGGTCAAAACCGAAAACCGAATTTTTTACTTAAATTACACTATTTATATTTTTTTTTGAATTTAATTATATATATTTTTGGCAAAAAAAATATTTCAAGCATAAAAAAATATTTTTTTATATTAGTATAAAATTTTAATGGATATTTTTTATATTTAAAATAATATAAATATATAAAAAATATATATATTTATATAAATTCGGTTTTCGGTTCAGATAGCTAAACCCATATCCAAACCAAAAACCGAATTTTTAATTCGGTTCGGTTCGGTTTTAACAAGTTCGGTTCGGTTATATGTTCGGTTCGGTTTTATTTCGGTTCGGTTTTCGGTTTATTCGGTTAATTAACCGAACCGTGAACACCCCTAAACTCAAGAGCTCTCGTATACGGAAGAGCCCCCTAACCAACTCTGCTAGGCAGATGTTGGAAAATCTCATTTGTTTTACTTTGTCAAGGAATCTCATTTTTGTAGAAATACATTGAAATGGTAATGACTAAGGTGGAAATTTAGGTGCGTTTAGGTGTAGAAAAATTATTTTGTTTTTTTCATTTTTAGATTTTTTGAGAAGGGGTGGTTTTTTTTTCTCTATAAAAGAGTTGAGAATTTTAAAAACTCGTTTAAAGATATAGTTATGTTTTCCTTTTTAAAAAGATATGGAATGTAGAGATATTACCAATGGTGATTAGGGTTAGAATGAGATACTTGAATGGTAGATTCGGAAATCCCGTCTTTTTTTAGTTAGAGAAAAAAAAATAGAGAATGGTATATTGTGGTTTTCATTTTTTTAGTTAAAATTTGAAAAGTGGGAATTTCACTTTTTTTTTTTTTTTTTTTAAATTTTGTTGAAAAAAAGTGTGACTAGACGAGTTTTCAGTTTTTCTATTTTTCTATGAAAATTTTCTTAAAAAACGAGATATTTTTCTACCAACTAAACACACTAATTTTAACTAAAACACCTAAATTGTGAAGGGTTAAACCTTTAACTTTTATTCTAATACCATTTTTCTGAAAGGTTAGATTTCGAAAACTAATTCGGTCCACGCCATGACGCCAAACCACCCATACTCAACGCGCAAGAGAGAGATCAACTTCACTTAGGTTCCCAGTTAGTTGGTAGCATGACCAACTCATCCATTATTAGCAAATAAATTTTCAAATATCTTACACTCGTCCTTTCTTCCTCAGGGTGTATTTGTTTGCTGCTGAATGAATTAATTCAGCATTGATTGTTTACAAATGAATCGGTCAGCATGTTTGACAATCTAAGAATTAGCCACTGAGGGACAAATCTTGTACCCGGTGATTTGACGTTATAAGATATGCAAAATGATTCAGTGCACCATCTATTTACTCAAATACCCTTACTATTCCATCTGCTCTTTTATATGGGGAGTGATTTGCACACACATTTTTTTGATTTGCACACCAATATGTACAAGCAGGTAAAGCTTGATGTATATACAATACAACTGTCTAATGCACTGATGAGTGTGTATGAATCAAAAAAATTGATTTGCAAATCAATTCTCCTTTTATATTCTTTCAATTATTAAACTCAAAAAATCATTGTGAGTGAAAAAATTGTATCATCACGATACTTTTCTACTCCGTATAATTCTACATTATAAAACTAGGACACGTAAGTGCATGTATTCATTAGTTAATTAATATTATACTACATGGCCGTCTCATGGATTTCGGTGGCTCTGTGCCATCATCACAAAGAGGCCCTTAAATACACATACAAAATACACATGTATCACTAGTGCGTAAACTAATTAAACTCAAGCCTCATGTTGTGTATATACATATAATAAAGTGCATGAAATTTTGTGGCCCTCGTTAAGCGGTGGCCCTGTGCAATGACACCTCTTGCACTCCCATAAAGCGGGCCCTGTTATACTCAATATATATCTGTGATATTTACGATTTTGCGATAAGATTATTTTTAGTCTGTGTTTTTTATTTTTATTTGCATTCAATTTTAACACTATGACTATGTTTGGCAAAAGTAGCAGTGAGCAGTGGCTGTGAACTGTGAGCAGCGGCTGTGAGCTGTAGCCACAGCTCACCGCTCACAGCTTCTTAAATAAGCATCGGGAAAAGGAGCTTTTCTAAAAAATAGCAAAGCTGACCGCTCTTTTACCAAACAAATACTACAAATCAAAAAGCTCATTGCTCACCGCTCATCGCCCCCAAAAGCTTCAAAAAGCTCTGCGCCAAACATAGCGTATAACTTTAATAAATGAACATTATTTATCAACTACGACATATTTCATTTAGCATTATGTTACATTGGAGGTTAAAATTCTTTTATTAAAAACGGTATTCAGAGCATTTATCAAACAATTTTTTGATTCAGAGTCATGTTTTTAATTCGTTCAGCGTTAAATAATACAGTTTTATCAAATAGCCCCTGAATTTATGTTATCTTTAAATGTCTTTCAGTTTCTGAAATCAACCTTTAATTTTGATTTTTGCCTCTTAAAAGATTTGGCTATGGGACTAATGTGATTGCATGCAACACGTACCCACCATATATCTACATCATTTTATATTTCAAATGCCTTAATGATAATGTTACACGGAAATATATAGTAAAAGCACGACTAAGATCGAAAAGTTGTAAGAAGTGGCTTGTGAAGGATAAGTAAGCAGCATGGAGATGATGATAACAATAATTCATAATGTTTTGCTGAAGTGGCGACATGAAAATTACTCTATCTGTCTCAAAATAATTGTTCATATTTTCTTTTACGATTTTTTAAATTAATTGTACACTTTCTTTTTTAAGTAAAAACTAGAAAATAAAGTAAAAGAATATGCTCTTTAAGTGGTTAAAAACTAAATTAGCCAACTTTTATTAAACTAAGTGATTTTTGTCTCATGACTGATACGGAGGGAGTAATATGTTATATCTGCTCTAAAATTAAATAATTTTTTACGTAGTAAATTGCATGTTTCGTCCCTGAACTTTGGTCAGATTGCATGTTTCGTCCCAACCATTACGAAAGTGCAGAAATCGTCCCTACAGGAAACCTTTAAGCAAATTTCCGTCCCTGGTTGGGACGAAAATTGCATAATTCAAAAGTGTGAAATTGCATATTTCGTCCCAATTAGGGACGAAAATTTACTCAAAGGTTTTCCACAGGGACAATTTCTGCACTTTTGAAATGGTTGGGACGGAACATGCAATCTGGCCAAAGTTTAGGGACGATTTATGCAATTTACTCTAAATAAATTTACAAACATATGCAATAAGATAAAAGTTCAATATATAACTCATATTTGTCATATAACCAATGAACCAACCCTAGTCATTTACTTTTTTATCAAAATATAAAAATAAACTCTCACCATTTTTTTTTAAATTAAATATCTCGCAAACCGTTAATCGTTATGCGAAAAAATTCATATCATAGCGACGAGAATTAAATTATCTTTCTACAGATATGCATTATTATATACTTTCGACAATTTTTTTAGAAAAAATTCACCCCGAAAAATCACATGTGATTTGTGAAAATCACATGTGATTCGTAAAATCAAATCATATGTGATTTTTACGAATCACATGTGATTTGTAAAAATCATATTTGATTCATAAAAATCATATGTGATTTTTACGAACCACATGTGATTTTTCTGGGCGAAAAAAAAAGAGTTCCTCGAAGTATATAATAATGCATATTTAAATAAAGATAATTTAATTCTCGTCACGATGATTTATTTTTTGTAGCTTGAAGATTTACCGTTTGAAAGATATGTTATTAAAAAAAAAAAAAAAAAAAAAAGTGAAAATGATTTTTATTAATTTAGATAAAAAATAGATAAATATAATTGGTTCATTAGTTATATAACAAATATTAGTTCTATGTTTATCTCACATCTGTACAATAATTATTATTGTTTACTTTTTGTATAATGATAATTTCATGAATCATGATTGATTAATTAGTTGGAATTTTATTATATATTTGTAATAACAATTTTAGTCACGTAATATAATAATCATGAATAAATTCATTTGAGACAGTTCAATGTAAAATTTGAACAAAGAAACTAAGACAGAAAAAAGAAACATTTACGTACAAATGAAAGGACTAGTTGTGTAACTCATATCAATAGCTTTTACATTTTAAATATTAACATTTCTAAAAAATGTTATTAGTATATATTACATTCATTAGGATCTTATGAATAGTAACCCTTATGAATAGTGCCATAGACAGGCTCTTATGAACAGTACTTTTGTGAACTACTGTAGCAAACCCAAAAAATATATATACTCTTTTTAACAGTGTTCCTCCTCCCCCCCCCCCCCCCCCCCAACCCGCATCTGTGTCTATCTTGGTCTCTCTAGAACCATCTCACCCCAAAATCCTTTCCAAACACGAAATCGAAAAAGAAAGGAAAAAAAAACGCTGAAGATGGTGAATCGTTAATCGAAAAAGGAGGGGAGCAAAACGCACAAATGATCGACGGTTGTGTATTTGTCAGATCAGGTAATAATAAACTTTTTATTATGTTTGCTTTTGATATTGGGATTATTAATCTGATCGGTAGGCTGTTAATATTTGTAGATCATCCATCTCATGTGTCATCTTCGATGATGATTCTAATTTGATGCAGAATAAAGGCTCTTTATCAAAGGTATTTTTGGATTGGTTGATTGATTCATTTGATTTGTGTTTTTTTGTCTTCGATTAGTGATAGAATTTGTTTTTATTTTATTTTTATTTTTTTAATAATTTGTGCAAATAAAGGAAATTTAGGTTTTTGGTGTGGTTAATTTGATTGTGTTGTTTTTCATTTGTTCTGCTACATGTTTATTATTGCCATATGCATTTTGTGTAGTAATCTTTAGTTGTGAGTAGTCGTTTGTTAGTTAGTCGGAAATACACGGGTCAGCGTAGTTGGGAAACGGGTAATAATGGGTTGTTCGAAACGCATAACTTTTTAGGCCATTCTACGTTTACTCGGTGTGAAAAACTTTTAGTTCCACCTCTTCGCAAAGCTGATACCCATTATGATAGAATATTCGTGTGATATTTTCTCAAATTTTGCGCGTGCGATATGAAACTGAGCCAAAAAATTTAAGATGTTTTGATAATTGTGATATCTTCATAACTGTGTAGTTTAGGCAACCTTTACAGTTTAAATGGTTTGGCTATGCAGGTAATCAGAATGGCCGATGAAAGTGGATTGCATTTCAGTGACTAAATCAATATATTGGAAAAGAAATACCAATAGGTATATGTTATATGATCCAAAAACTCAGTTGTTCAATCACAGATTCCTTAGTAGATATGTAACGGAACATAACCTGTATGTGCAATTCTATATAAATTTATATTCATAGTGACAGTTGCTTAAAAGCACCCATTTTGTTGTATTGCAGCAATGGCGTGTTCAGCATTTTGAAACCACGGTAGCCAAACACAATGCCAGCTTTCAGCCACATGGTGATGGTTGGTAAGTAGTGTCGAGCTCTTCTCATTTACTTTTCTTTCTGTTCTGTTAAATAGATTTCAGCTTTTATTTATTATATTATGGGGAAGAGATTTATGCAAAAGAGAGCCCATATCTCATTGAAAACAATTGAAATTTAGTTGCAAGTGTTTGTTCGATATGATCGATCAGGTTATGTTAGGAGGCCAAGAGTTTTGTGTATTAGGATTGATAGCGCATGTGTGTTACCAGGTTTTGCGAGCTAATGGTTGTCTGGATTAGAGTGTTAGAAATTAGGAGTAAATAAATTTAGTGGTTCAATGTTTTATACAATTTTTGAACTGCAAAGTGTAGTGGGAATAGTTGGTTGTGGAGATTTGGATTTGGGTAGTGTTTAGAAGTGGGGATTACTCATAAATATTTTGTTTTGTTGCAGCAACATGAGTTCATAGTTCATATGCTAATTTTGTGTTTATCGTTTGTGCTATGCTGCTGAAACTAAAAGTGTATGAACATCTACTATTCGTATCATATAATCAGAACTAAAATCCGACTTTATTCTTTCATGTGCAACAACTGTCTTCTGTGGCTACTTAGTTGTTTTGTTGCTTTGGATAGAAACAAACTAATTATTTTTATTTGCTTATTTAACTATGAATGAGTAGTTTGGCCAATGTATATTCAGTAGTCATAATTCTATCTTTTAAATATTTAGTTATACTGTTATTGTTACACTTGATTATCTGTTTCTTATTATCTTAAAAAGCATACGATTGAATAACTCTCATTATCATCAATTTCAAATTTCAGAATCTTGATGTGGATCCAATAATCAAAGATCGCCTCTAATCATCTTTCGCACCATGGCCATCAATCCCTAAGTTTCCACCTTTCACCCCAGCTGCAAGTAATGGTGTCGCAGCATGTGAGGGCATAAGTTTACCTCCAGAGCTATGCGCGCAATGTAGTCATGATTTCAAGGCATGTAATTAGAAATATATCTAAAACAAATCTCACATTATTATATCGATAGTTTTGGACCTAACTTTTGAAATTGTTTCAGCTAGGAATTTGCCCAGAAGCTACAAGCAATTTGCAGATTATGAAGGATGAGCTTATTTCCATATCAAATGAGCACCTTGATGATGCTACTGAATTAAACTCAAATCAAATTGAAAACCTTTGAAAAGATTGGCTGCAGCTGAGTAAGCAAGTCAAACAGGTTGATAAATATCTTCGTTCTGTGTCGATAGATGATAAAGGATGCAAATCAAAATTTTCCTCATATGCAGTTCCAAGCAGTAGACCTTTTCAGTAGGGAATGCCTTTAATATATGCCTCAAAGATTGATCCTATTAGACTCGATGATCGATTTTCCATGCAGAATTACACTGATGGGAATCATAAATGGGATCCACCATCATTATCATGTTCCTCTCTGGGTATGTTTAAGTTCCATATCGCTGGCACGCACGATTTGTTACTAGCATATTAACACTTTTTAGTATAATTATTCTGTACAATTGTAAGTGTTGTTACTTTCGTGTGATTTCAGGATTGGTTGAGCAAGGCTGCTAGCACAACGGCCGGCCTTGGTGTTATTCATCATGACCACAATGAGAAAAAGGTATTTCAGTGACCTTAAAATAATGTTTCTAACAATGTATTTTTCCAAATGATAATAACATTTACCACATTTATTCCTTATTATATGCAAGATTTTGTAACTGATGGTGTGGTCATGGAGGAGATACATTTTGATTGATTTTGCGAGCGTTTGGATCTCCCACTCAGAATTTGCTCCTCCTAAGGTTCATCGCCAAGATGATGTAAGTTTTTCTCAATAGTTTTTACGGACTAATAAGCATGTCCACTAAAATTTGTGCTTATTGAAAACTTATGGTCTTAGCCAAACACCCCTTAACTATGATTACTGGACTATAGTTTAGAATAGAGATGATTCGTTTATTGACGCGAGGTCCGTTGAGGAGGCCATTGTGCAGATGTCAACTTCTTTTAAGGTACATAACTGCAAGTACAATTGTTGTTTTACAGGATTATGTAGAGACAAGATGGTATAGGGCTCTTGAGCTATGCAGATCATTTTATTCAAAGGTATAGGCCATTTACCATTTCTTAAACATGTGCTCATGTAAGACTGTTGGGTTATCAGCGGAACACGGGTGGTTAACTAGGTGAAATGGTGATTCTCAGTCAGAATGTAGTGACAGCTTAGCGGTGGATGCTGATTGCAAGAAGGTGATGTTACCAGTGATGGAGCATTATAGCGACGACAATGATGGTTCTTATATAGAAATGAAAGGAGAGTGGTTTAGTTTGGCATCATCAAGATGCTAAACCTGATTGTGGAATGTGGCAAGCGAAAAAGGTGCTTGATCACCTACAAAGCATTTTAGCCAATGAGCCCTCGGTTGTCAAACGAGGGCAGCAGATCGTTGCAGTCAACCCACACTCCCACAGGTAACCTAACGGTCGAATTTATATGGTACGCTGTTTTAGAAATTCAGTTTCATTAGGCAGAAGTTATATAAAAAAACATACATTGTTTTTATTATAGGTTATTAGGTGTACTGTTATTGCAGATTTTATTTTCTACACTGATTTGGTTACGTGAATGGATGTTTGGCAGACGTGATGGCTGTTTGACAGGCAGAAGTTTTGCTTTCGCTCTGTCTCACATGGCTTCTTAAAGGTTAGAATTTGCTTTTACTCTTTTTGTATCACTTACATTCAAAAGGGTCAACATGTGTTGAGTTGGCCAGCAAAAAAAATGTGGTGTGTTTCATTAACAACTTTGGCACATCTCTGTTCGCAGACTCCCATTATTAGTTAATTGCATATGGTGATGTTCTCTTTCAGATAACCAGCGGGTCAGGTTTGAGGCGAAAGCTGCTTTATATGACTGTTGGTGGCCACGAAAGCTACTGCTTTATATGCCTATTCGTGGCCAACGATTTCGCTAGGAGGTCTGAATCAGGAAAAGCCATGGTCAGATGTTTTTTCTGAAAAATATCCCAGTTTTTGCAGCCATCTAATGTGAGATAGCAGATACGCACTTTTTGTTTTCTAATGTTGTGGTGAGCTTACTATTTTTTTATTGAAAAGCTTGATCTTAATGTGTTTCGTTTTGTGTATCAGATTTGGATGGATGCAAGGACAATCAATGAAGTTAAGATTTACCGTTGTTGGATCAGCGAAAAACCTGTAACCTAACAACATCACAGGTTACATCATTTTCAGGGGATCTTTGATGTTGCAGCCATTGATGGTCTTTGACAGTGACGACCATATCTTGCTCGGTGAACGGGTGAATCCCAATGTTATGTATACATGTGCAATAGTTAGTCATTGTACTGATTTCATATTTTATTTATTCATGTTTGGTTTAATGATTATAGGTACGCAAGAGCTCCGGACAGTCCACGGGTAGCACCTTACCACAGGTATGTAAAAGTATATAAATATGACTTATATTAAAAGCAGGTAAAATTTAATTGTAATTTTTTTATACAATGTAGACATTGTGTTATTAATTTGAGGTATGTGACACTAGAATATGGACCCATGTGGAAACCTTTGTTATTGTGTTTGATATGAAACTGCTTCATGCTTTATTATATGATCCTGCATTTCCAGTATCATATCATCCCTTCTTTTTAACTGTTATCTAAGCTTCTGTATCACCTCCCATTCGCTGAAAATGCCTGAAGCTTTATTGGCATTGTGTCGAAAGCTTGGACTGAGGATGAATTAAAAAAAGTGGTTGCAGATACAGGCCCCGATGCAAAACTTATTAAGCTCATGAAGGTGATTTGATAGGGATGTAACATATGCATGTGGTATATATGTAGTGATTTAGTTTCTTTTCTGCCATTGTGTTGAAATTGACCTCACATGAATCTATACTCCCTTATTACATATCAATATATTTCCTCTTAAGATTGATGATATTCGTTAAAGCTTTATACAGTATTGCTATTATGTCGATATCCAAGTTTATAGAGTATTGCACACAATCGTTTGTATTGTTTTGAGGTCATGACAAATCTGTGTGTTGCCTTTGTAAAGAAAATATGGCATTTGGAGTTTGACCGGGTCCGATAAATGTGGTACTCCTTATCTATAAAGTCAGAAATTAAAATTAAATGTTTGCCTATAATGATGGTAATGCTTTAACTATTGCTTAAGATGTCCACCTAATTTCCTTAGACTATGCCATTGAAAATTTCACATCATACACAGTTAATTATTGCTTAAGACGGACACTACTTTCCGTGTTCTTCGTTGCATTGCTAGGTTATATAAATGGCTGATGTAAATTAGTGGTTTCAGGAAAATATTATAGGTGTCATGGCAGAGAGGGTGAAAGAATTGATGCATGCAGGAACGCGTCTAAGGTCTCATGTGGCTTGCTAGATGATAACAGGTTCACAAAGAAGGTTCCAGCCAATAAGTGTTATTCAACATCACTTTCAAGGTCTGCCGATGGACTATGGTAAGTTACTCAAGGAATTTTTTGCAAATTTCACATTATATACAGTTATAGGTTCCGGTGAACTTTTGTAAATATCACATTATATACAATTATAAGTTCATAGTGGTCTAAAGAGTGAGATTTCAGGCTTTGCCAAACATAAAAAAACCCATAAGCACGCTAAATAAGCCGATCCAAACACCCCCTGTATAAGCTCATATATTTGAAAATAAGCTGGAAAAAATGGGTTCTTTTGATATAACTATAAATAAGGCAAGATCACATACAAAACTAGCCTTAAACAAGGAAATAGTATTCTGATTTCAAAAGGTAATAACCTTTATGAAACAACTATATCTAAACAAGTAAACAATCCATAAAATATAAACTTAGAAGATTATACGGTAGATTCCATATAAACAATAAATGGAGATTGGGCCGTGTTTCTTTTAGTCCACGAGTTTTTTTACGGTAACTTTCTGCGTTTACAAAAAATAGAAATACATGCCTATGAGGGTTATTGGGCCGTTTGGCCATTTGTATGTTTGGGTATGCCTTTCCAAAGTGATCATAACAACTCGAGTAATATAATATTTTAATCGGTTTAAGTTTACGGGTAGTTTTGCATTTGATATATTTTTTCTACTTATCTTAAATTTGAATGTTTCGTTACAGAATGCATCAAATGAGGCAATGAAGATGGTCACTGTTATTGTCACACAAAGGAGTCAATCATGTAGTGGGACAATGGCTTACAAAATAGTCGCGCCAGGTTGTGTGTGCAGAGTGCATAGTCGCGTTCACTGGACCAAGGTAACTGAAAACTATTCTAACTATCAATGTTGCTAATTTTGAAAACTAACCTAACATCTTACTAGACGCTAAAATGGAACAGTTTGACAACTGAAATATGTGGGCTGAGATAGGCATGTTAGGGTGATAAAATGGGACTAATCTGGATTGATCATTCTTTTTAGCAAGGATCTACATCATTATAAATTGAATCTTTTGTCAACTTTTGTAATGTTACAGGTATCTTGGTGCATCTTATGACGTCCCGTCACTGGTTCAGAAGCTTCTACACCAGCTAGAAAGCAAACAGACCATTGTGGTTAATGTTTATGACACAACAAATGTTTTTGCAGCCATTTAACATGTATGGCCCTCACAAGACTGACAAGACTGATACAGGTTTACTTCACATCAACAGCCTTGACTTTGGTGATCCTGCTAGAAGGCATGAAATGCGTTGCAGGTTATAAGCTCACTAAGTTTTTGACTTTTTAGATTTTAAGAAACCAGACCCACCTGAATTTATGTGTATTGAATTGGCATTTATATTGTAACAGGTTCAATCTCAGTTAAGAAGTTTTCCATATTCTTTTCTTTTTTTTTGAACTTAAGAAGTTTTCCTTATTCATGACATAAAAACGTGAAGCTGATCGCCAAAATCTATTTTTGCAACACTTGCTAAACCTTATTTGGCAAAACATCCCGCGGCAACGCGTGGGTGATCCACCTAGTTGTTCAACAATTAGTAAACATTTTTAAAAAATGACAAAAAATGGTTTTAAAGTTTGGTGTTTGGCAAAAAAAGGTCCCTGAGAAAAGTGTACAAATGGTTCATGCGGTTTAAATTATGGCATCTTTGGTCCATGTGTTTATTTACTTTGATGACGTATAGTCCACACTCGGGTCATGAACCCGAACAATGGACACTACTAATGCTCAAGCCCATCACGTGTGGGCTATTATAATAATAATGTGGGCTATCATAATAATGATTTGGGCTCACGAAAGCCCAAACTCAAATATGTTATTTATGGTTTTGATAATGATCTTTTATTTATGGGATAAAGATCAATAAACCGGATAAGGCGTAATACGCCGAAGAGTAAGGAACACGAAACCAACAAGGATTTTGTGTCTATATAAAGAATATCACGACTCTCATTGAGGTATCATCTAAAAACCCTAACTCTTCACTATAACCCTAAAACCGATTACTTATTCTTACGCCGGAGGATAATCGTGGAAAACAATCCCACGATAAGCCTAACGGTGTTGTTTGCTTTCTTAGTGCGCAGGTCTCAAGCAGTAAGATCCAATTGATACGAGAACATGAACTCAAACAAGGAACGCCCAACTTTTGTATCAACATACCTTGCGAAAAAGTGAAAGGATTTATGTGCAAAGAACAACATCTCTCACAAGTGGTTTTCAGAGAAATGCCGAAGGGTCATATTAGTGCACACTAAAAGGGACACGTGAGGGGAAATGGAAGTAGTGAAGAAATGAGAATATAGTAATATTTTCATTGAGGGCTAAAGCGGTAATTATCCAAAAAACTATATATTTATCGTAGACAAATATACAAGTGAACAAAAGGCATCGATCGAGTTGATGATAAGAGTGAATATTGCTATGGACCAAGGTTTTAAAGAACAAGATTCTAATTATGATCGTTTTTTATTTTGCAAGATCGAGATCGTAATATCAGATCGAGATCCTAAGATCCTACTATAGTGATATTTTTTTAATAGTGTTTGTAATATTATTTAAATTTACAAATTATTATATATCATACACATAAAATTATATGAATGTTTCATGAAAATTTTGTCCTAAATTATAGAATGTCTAAGAAGATTACATATTGTTTTTTAAATTTTATAAAATATAATCCATAACTTTATAGCTTATTAGTTTGCGGTTCAAAAAAGTAAAATAAATCGGATAAAATTTTAAAAACATATGGTTAAGATCGAGAAATTATAAGATTTTAAACTTATTAAATTCTTACATAAGATCTAAATTATTTTTGTTTTATAGTATCACAAAAGATGTTGAGATAAGAATATGAATCTTTAACAACTATGCTATGCACCAATTTGTCATATCAAGTCTAAATGTTTTCCTTTTTAGTCGACATTGGTCATTAAACCTACTTGTTTAATAAACATATCGTGCATGGAAACTAGTAAAACACATGCAAACTAAAACAACAACAATAGAAAAAAACCATATAATAAGTACATCCATAAAAGAATCAAGTTAAAAACAAATTACTAGCCCTACCAAGGTAAAATAAATTTATTCAAAAACACTTTACTCCAAGATTCATGAAGGACCCGTTATGCTCCCTCCCTCGCATTAAATCACTTCCAGATCTTAAAAACAAAGTTCTTTCATAAAGCCATTCATTTAATCCAACCATGTTTTCATTTTTACTCATACTCCTACTCCTTAAATCCACGTTAATAAACTCACAATCACTTACTACTAGAGTCCTTGATTCTGTCCTACAAGAACACGCTTTCGCGCCATTTTTACGACACCGGGTGGTCACCGGAGTGGTTTACGACGCCAATGTGGGCCCTGAACTCACTGGAATAAAAGTTTCTGCACTTCGTTTAAGAAGTGGTGCTTTAAGACGAAAAGGGTACGTTGGGTTTAAAGAGTTTGATATTCCGGCAGGTGTTGTGGTTAGTCCGTACGTTGGAAGGGTGGTTTTGGTGTATCAAAACATGGGAAATTGGTCTAGTGTTTATTATGGGTTAAAAGGGTATGTTTTTTTGTCACCAGTGGTGGGTTTATTGGCTTACAATGCTACTTTTTTGTCGCCGGAAAAGTCGCCGAAAAAGCTGCTGGAGCTGGAGGTCCTGGCGATGGAGGAGCCAATGGTGGTTAAGTTTGGTGGTTTAAAGGTTTTGAGAAATGGGTTAGTGCCCAAATGTGTTTATTTTGATTTATTTGGTGGAGTTGAGTTTGATCATGTGGTGAATGGGAGTGTTTGTTTGAGTGTAAAACAAGGGCATTTTGGGGTGGTGGTTGAGGATGGTGTTCCGGTGGCGGCGCCGGAGGATGTGCCGGAGAATCCGATTGCGATTGGTGGTGGTGGGGGCGGTGGAGGGGGTGGTGGTGACTGGTGGTGGGTGGGTGGGGTGGTTGTTGGATGTGGTGTTGTGGTGGTGGTTATGGTGGCGGTTTTGCTGTTGGTGGTGAGTAGGTGTAGACGGCGGAGATTGATCGAGAAAATGGAATGTGCGGCGGAGGGTGGTGTTCCGTTGGGGGTGGTCGCGGTCGGTGGTGCGTTGGTGCCGGTGGCAATGGAGACTAGGACTAAACCAATTTTGGAAAATGAATATGTGAGCTAGCTGTTTTGTTCATTCTTTGTGATTGTTTTTTTGAATTGTTTTATACTAGTATGTTTTAGAAAAAAAAAAAAAAAAGAAAAAAAAAATTACAAGTTAATTGGTATGATAAAGTGCGACTAGAGGCTCAAATCGAAGAACACGATTCATTTGTAACTATACTTTTGAATTTTTGATAGCTATAATTTGATTAATAATATCAGCTCGAGTGCAAGGTCGTCCTGTAGATTTCAGAAGCCCTATTCCTTTTTTACAAATGAGATCCCTTTAAACACGAATTACTAAAGCAATAAGTGACAATATAACTAATTGTGGATTTTATATAATGTCATCAAACATTCACACATACAAAAATCGTCAATTGGCCAAGTCGTTGTATCTTGATTTATGTTATCAGTTGGAATATTTAAGCCTTAAACCCTACATTTATCTATTGTAAGTTGAAACTAGAATTGCCTTGATCAGATGATAAATGTAAAGATAATATATGGAATCACTGACAATAAAAGAATGATGGAAAAAATAATTGTTGCTTTAAATTGAGAATTGCTTAAGGAAAAAACAGGACATGTTCAAGATTTATTGCATTAGACTGGGCTGGGCTCCATAGTTACTATACACACTGAGCTAAAATTTGAGGCCTCTATACGAGATTGGGCCCTATCCAATTGCTACTTTGCACAGCTCAAAATCCGGCCCTGCTCAAGTGTGTAGTGTGGTCGTTTGTGTTCAATCCGAGTATATGCATCCAAGAGTTGCCTATTTAACAAATAGTTTATTTGTGACGATAAATCAGTTGGTTGGGCTATCATTTAAACGAGTAAGACGGTACTTGCCGCAACACGGCGGGCTTTTCGGTTTACATTTGTGTCGTTGTTAAATGTATTGATTGCTTAATAATGTTGTGTAATTTTTTACAAAAATAAATGATGACATGATGTATGCTTATGAACATGTTACATATGACATTTACTCCATATTTTAATTTGATTTTCCTTACATAGTTGTATGAGGTATTGTCATAGTTGTATTGTTCTTTTTGGCCCATTGGTGAGCCCAATTGTGGTTGCTTATCCTTTTTTTTTTAAAGTTCGGTTGTGTTGCAAATGCAAGATCCGAAAGAAAAATGTTTGTTTATTCATTTGCGCCAGATTCTGGGAATATTCTTGTGCAATAAACAAGTTCGTCTAGTAAACCTTGTTAACATATCATATGGAGTAGCACTTAGTGGTTTCCATATAGAGCACATATTTGATCTAATGATCATGGAGAAGGATTATCTAAAGTTGTTTTTACAATTTTAGTGAAGTTAGAGGGATGTGAGCTATTTGATTCGATCTAATGGCTCAAATCAAAAGAAGTTATTTTGATTTGAGTCACTAGATCAAATCCAATGGCTCACACATGCCTAACTTCACTAAAGTTGTAAAAACAACTTTAGAGAATCCTTCTCCAATGATCATACGTTCAAATAGAGCTGAGCATCGCAGACCAAAGACCGACCGAGACCGAGAAAACCGACCTGACCAACCGAAAACCGATCGAACCAAAGGACTATCGGCCCATCTCGATCCTAATATTTTTCTTATTTCGGTCTCGGTCCGGACTGGTCTTACGTAAAAACCGACCATCATGCCTTCTTGGACTGGGCCGGACCACCCAGACCGCCGAACACCTTTGGTCCGGTCCTCGGTCTAGAGTTTTGGTCGAATTCGGTCTTTGTCCGGTCCGGTTTTGGACCAATGCTCACCCTTACGTTCAAATAAATTCTCAAGCGAGATAACGAGTTAATTTTAGGATAAGGATCCTCTCATGTTCATTTGAACATGAGAGAAAATGTTGTGTTTGTTCTGATTGTACATTGTTATTATTGCAAAATATTTATTTATTTTAATTCAAATATACAATCATAACAAACACAACATTATCTTTTATGTTCAAATGAGCATGAAAGGATCTTTATCTCTAAATTTAATACGAGATTGAGTTAAGCAACGACACTTTCTTATTAACTAAGATGCATGACTCGTAAAGAACTTTTTATCACAAACCATTGTAGGCTTAAATTCGATTAAATTATCCTAGTGTTATAGGAAAAGAAAACTACCATCAATTACTTATTTTTTCTAATGGTGGCTAGTATGAATTACTCTGATAAGCAATTATTTATTTTATTAACAGTAGTTAGTATAAATTACTCATGACTAGCAGAGTATTCGTGCTATGCAACGAGATTAAAATTTAATGGTGTTATTATTATTATTATTATTATTATTATTATTATTATTATTATTATTATTATTATTATTATTATTATTTGGCTAAAATAACTGGAAATATGTGGATTCATGAAACATTTTCACGATGCTTGAACATTGTGACCACTGACCACCATAAGAAGATATGAAAATATCACTCGTAATTGATACAAAATACTTGATTGTTGTAAAATAGTATTGGGTTTGGAACTAATAATTTTCACAACATTAGCAAGTCATCATCACCAAATTAATGATTCGATCACCTCTAAATGATTATTTTTATATACTTGATAAATGGAACTAATAATTTTATTATCGATAAATTTTATAAATTAACCCGAATCTTAATTAGGAATGCAAAACATGAATTTTCTATTAAGTGTATTAAATAATAATAAAGTAGATATTATTCTTTTTAATCTTGGTTATTTTAGGTCAAAATAAGTCCAATTTTCATTATGACCATAGCATATATTTATATAATTATTATTGTAATTCATATGTTTGCTTAAAGCATTTGTAATGTTAACATTAAACTAGGTACTCTTTAAAATTTTAAGACAAAACTATGTACTCTTCTATATTGAGTTTTTTAGGAGACCATGCTACTTTAGAAAATTAATTATCAAAGTATGTATTTTTGAAACTAAATAATTTTTAAAACTAATTAACAAATTAACTCCGTACTTAAGTATCTTCTTTTTCTACTTTCAAAATTTAGAGTACTTGAAACTTTGAAAGATCGGTTTTTAATAGCCATTATCCTAATCCTCATTTTCTTCAGTCGTATCATTTGCCTACTTTAACGTCTTTAACTCGGAGGAACTTTGTATATGTGATATTTTGATATAATCCCACTTCGCTCAAATGTGATCATCAGTATCAAAACAATACGACCAACAAAGCTGAATATCATTACAAACTAAGGAACAATATGACCAACAAAACTTAATTATCATACTGTATTGATTCGCTAAAATGCATCGAAAATGCCACGAAGTAACCGAAACTAATACTGTTACTCAGTATAACTATATACGCATAAGTATATAACATTACTCAACATCATTTACCTAACAGGATTATGCACGTTAATTTTCTTTTGCTCGTGATCGATTCCTCCGAGTGATGACGTGGGAATCATGCCGCGCATTATCACCATCAGTCCATCACCAAAGACAAAGTCGACAATGAAAATGGCGTAGAAGGTAAGGACTATGACGGATATTTTTATTCATATAATTTATTATTACTGTTGTTGTAACTTTTGTGTTACAGAATTGATAAAAGCATAGTATTCGTGATTGATGGCCAAAAAACCATCTTCGTTAAGCTTTTAAAGTCTGGAAGAAGAAAAAGAATATATTTACATACTATAAATTAAATACTTTTAAGAGTACACGTTTTCTTAAATACTTTTTCAAAATACTATGCTTACTTAAAAAACTCCTTCTATATTTATACTACATGAAACATATTTGGTTAAAACTAAAAAATTGTGTAATGTTATTAGACTAAAATAACTTTACTTATAAAATACAATCAATATATAAAATATTTAAATAACTAATTATAATTTAAACCACTAATTCTTTTTACTTATAGAAGTTGCATGCACAAATTAACGTTTTTATACGGGTAATTGTATAGTTATATAGTGAGATACATTATCTCATTTAAGTACGAATGGACATTTTCTATCAATTTATGAATGCATACAGAGATCCGCTCCTTCTCACTCGTATTAATAAACGTCAAGAGTTCACTAAAATGATCTGTGAATATAAGTATTGGTTTATATATGGTATTAAGGTGTATTTACACAAATAGCGGTACATTGCTACTCAATATTGAGTCTCACTCTCTGAACGTGTCAGAACATCGATCCTTCACACACCAAGTGGTTAAGCTAATGCATTCTTAAGTCTCACATTTAGATGCGTGACTACAAAGTTTAAAGCAAGTGGGATTGTTCCTCGTCAATTGTAATTTGTTGTGAATCTGACTTGTAGAGTTTAGTCATGGAAAAAGATCATGTACAAAAATATCAGAATATACTTGAACTCTTGAAGGACCTACGATAGTGGAGGGACCTTTCTGTCACTTAATACTACGTGTTAAATGTAATAGTTATTACGTAAACGGTCCTTGCTATATGCATAAATGTGACATTGATTATTTGATTTTCATGTTGCCATTTTAAATACTACTATGAAACATCATTTTTGCCAATTGTTTTGGGTTTCTGCCTTGCTGGCCTATATTTCATAGCGACCATAAAGCTTGTTTTGGGATTTCCAGATTTTCTCGTCATAGAGTAAGGATTTATTTTATTATTATTATTTTTTATTATATATTTTTTTTATCTTTGTTTTTTGGTTTTGTTGATTAAGTGGTAGTTTGAAACATGTACAATTTGGCTTGTTAATGAAGAGACAAATATTTTTGTGTGGGCCTCCAAGTAAATGAAAGTATGGTTTGAGCCGATTTATTAAGTGAAAAAGAAACACCATGATTTGGGCTTTTATGTTGGGCCTATTATTTGTCATGCACTCCAATAACATTATATATATATATATATATATATATATATATATATATATATATATATATATATATATATATATATATATATATATATATATATATATTTGGTGTGAAACGTCGCCGTTTTTGTGCATGTGTCTCCCGCCAAAAAATTGGCCTGTTGCAAGGCCCATGTTACTCTGCCTGTTTGGTTAGATTATGGCCCATGCTGTTATATTATTAGGATGGGATACATGCTGGCCCATGATGTTATATTATTAGGATGCTGGTGGTTTTTGTGTGAAAAAAGGAAGCACAAAAAAAATTATCCCTATTCTAGACAAACAAAAAAAACAGTACAAAAAAAAATGTATATTATAACAAAAAAAAAAAATAATAATAACAGCTAAAAAATAAGAGAAAAAAATTATACATCATAAAAAAAAACATACAAAATACATTTTGTGACACATATTGAAGAAAATACTTATCAAACATTTACCGCAATATTTAGAACAGCCAAAATACTCATATATATTTTTACGACATAACCTCTGCTAAAAAACAGGCCCGCCCGCAACGCGGCGGGCTGTCGCCTCTCTCGTTTTAGAAAATAGTCAATTTTTCACAAAGAGTTAATATACAAACATGAAATACTAGTTACGTGGCCCGTTTGAATGGGCGAGCTAGTTTTATGAATCTCATTGAAGAAAAACAGATAATTTAAATCAATTATAAACATACCAACATATTATTGAATAGAAAGAACAGAGATAAATGTTCATCTGACATGCGAAAATAATATACCAAGGTGATATATCAAGGATTTGTGGGAATCGATTGAAAGCCAAGTTTTAATGCTTGAAAAATGTTTGCAGCTTCTGAACTCATGCGATCCCACACAACCTGCGAACACGAATACAACTCCAAAACTTCGCCTACGTACGTATCTTTTTGCAGCAAATTCGGGTCTTAATTTCCATTTTCTGTAAATCTATTTTTGGAATAGATTTTAGCTTATTGACTAGTTATACAGAATATATTTTGTGTTATAAAAGATATGCAAATCAGTTTTTAATAATAACCAATTTGTTTAATTATGGCCGAAATTTGATCTTTCATACTAAGACAACTTTCTGTTATAAATTTAACCATAATCTCATTCAGTTGGGACATCCAAAAAATCGCAACTCATTGCATACGAGTTCCAGCAGTACTGCGATCAGAAACATGCATTGCTTTCGTGATCTTTCAAGCAAGTTTGTCACATCCGACTGTACATCAGCTTTGGCTGTTGTATCATGAGAAACAAACGACGAATCTGTTTTAAGAGAATCATGTTAAACGCGAGCCTCGTGCCTCAACCTTTACTGCTTTCTTTTACTTATCGTTTTATAGTGACCGGCTTTTGCTTCTACTCCTTTCTGTCTATATTTAATTTTCTGTTATTTATTTATTAGTTATAATACCCGTGCACGCACGGGGTTTTTCCAGAAAAAAATTAATTATATAGTATTGTCGTTTAAAAACAAAAAATCTTGTGTATATTTTAAAACGTTAGAGCATCAACATGTACGAAATAAGAAAAATAGTTAGCAGAAATTGTAAATATAACCGTGGCATCGACCTTGTATTAGATTCTTGAGCGTGTCTCTTTATAATATTATTAGGTCAAAGGTTATTTGATCACATAGGTTTACACATAAATCAAATTTATTTTAAAATTTTGTTTACTATATGGATATATAAGAATTTAACCATGAAAATTGTGATATAAGTACAATTATAAGTATGCATGAGTTTTTTATTATGTATTAATATCAATTAATATTTTGTAAAAATTATATTGGATGAAAGATTTAACTTTGTTTAGCTGACATAGATGTTAATGTTGAGGTTGATGTTGTTGTTTAACTTTAACTGTTGATATTATTTTGTACAAAATGTGCAAGTTTAGTAGCATATAATGAACGTTGATAAAGTTAAAATATAATCCGTAAAGTTTTTAAAAAATGTTTTTTCGGATATTCGTATATAAACTTTAAATAATAATTACATGAGTTGTTATAAGTACAATCGCGTATATTTATTTTCATATCACAGTAACTCATACTTACCATTTGAAATTTATATTACCGTTAATAATAATTTAACTGTATTTAATATTCAAACACGTGTACGTATAGATTAAACCTTTAAGTAGGATAACATGAGTTCTTATTTATATTTAACGTACATAGTAAAAAATATTTTAATAGATAAAAGTTTAAAATTAATATTTATGTTAAAATAATTTAACGTATATTAATTAATTCATACATTTATAAAATTTTGTAATGGGTGGAACTCTCAAACCAATACTAATACTCATGTAATTGTAAACAAAGTTCATATTATAAAGTGTAAGGGTATAAAGTGTAAGGGGTTATTTGTTTATTATCCAAAGTTATAAAAAAAATGGAGATTTATAATTTTACAATTAACTCCATATAATATATTTAAAATTCAACTACTAATGTTTTATTAATTACCTTATCTTTTTTTTAAGTTTTTATTTTTATAAACTAGTTATAATGCCCGCGCACGCGCGGGTTTTTAAAATTTTTTTAAATCATATATTTTTATTTATTAAAAAGCAAATAATTTAATTTTTGTTTTGTTTGATTTATGATGTTTAATTGTAGTTTTTTATTATTAAAGATAATTATTTAAAAATTTTAATCATATTATTAATTGTATCTTTATCTATATTTTTTGTATTTATCTTCTACGGATAAATATAAAATGTCACCTAAAAAGAAAATTATCTTTTTAAAAAAAATACAATTATTACTAAATAAGGAATAAATGCATTTTTTTGAAATAGAAAATTCCCAATAAAGGTTTTGTTTTATTATATAAAAGATTTGACACCTATATTTTTATGTGTTTTTTTCGTCAATCAAATTCTCCACCAAATTTTTTAAAGTTTGACCAAAATCAATTCAATTTTGACTTTTTATTGGCCAAACATATTTCTCGATTTCGTCTATGTGTCAAAATCGAGCTTTCCTATTGGTCTAATTTTTTTCTACTAAGATTGTTTTGTTAAAAAAACTCCAAAATGATGTAATTCTTTTATTATATAAAAGATTGTAATCCGATTTAATTAATAAAAGTGTACGCTGTTTCTTTAAAAAACATACTTTAATCATGTTTCTAAAAATTATATATCTAATAACCCGTAAACCGTTACGTGAAACTTGATCACTTTGAAGGGGCATATCATATTCTATGAAAAATATTGTATGTTGTAATTATCTTTAAAACTACATAGTCATGTATATTTGTCTTCAAATCACTATAGTCAAACAACAACCTCCGGTATGCACCTCAACATTTGATTATAACACAGACAAATGCAGAGTGATTTAAAATGGGTTTTCTTTACGACACTTCGAATTTATATAAAATAGACATGGTCAAAATGGCATAGTAGCTTATCATGTTTTCTGTTTAGTTAATACAATCTATGAAGATGTATATTATAAAAGTTTTTTCTTTTTTTTTGGTTGTTTGTTTGTTATTATTATTCTCTATCATGTTTTGTCTAACACACACTCTAAACTCATTGCGTTCTATTTACTTATTTATTTGTTTCATATCTTATAACTAGTTATAATACTCGTGCACGCGCGAGGTTTTTTTTTTTTTTTTTTTTTTTTTTTTAAATTTTTTGAATAATATATTTTTATTTATTAAAAAATAAATAATTTAATCTTTGTTTTGTTTGATTTATGATGTTTAATTATAGTTTTTTTTATTATTCAATATAATTATTTAAAAATTTTAATCATACTATTAATTGCATCTTATCTATATTTTTTATATTTATCTTCTACTTGTGTTATGGATAAATATAAAATATTAACTAATAAGAAAATAATTTTTTTAAATAAAATTATTACTAAATAAGGTATGAATGCATTTTTTTGAAATGAAAAATTCCCAATAAAGGTTTTGTTTTATTATATAAAAGATGCAGTCACTCGGATACTAATTTGTATATACTAATAACACACATTGATACGATGAGTGATTAATATGAATTTGAACATGAGAGATGATGTTTGATTTTTTGTGAGAAGAAATTTAATTGTCAATAAAATAGAGGTCTTATAGTAGAGGGATCCATTTTTCCTTTACATTAGCAAAAATCTCAACATTACCTCTCATGTTCAATTATGTTTAAATTGAACATGAGAATATTTCAATTCTAAAACAAAAGATATTAAAAAAAAAAAAAAAAAAAAAAAAAAAAAAAACCCATAAATTACAAGTGTATTAAACTAGTGTCATAAGACTTGATGAGAAAATACTACTGTAATAATTTAGTTAGCTGGTTCCAAGTGGGTTCAATCCACGCATGAGGGTACAAAGGATGCTTGGTTCCGACAAAATCTCCAATGCTTTCTTCTAAGTTTTTGGCATTGAAAGTGTGATACATGCCGGTTTCGAGTGAATAGAACACCACCTTCCCATTCTTATTATACAATCGTGCAAAGAAGATTTTGTTTTCCGTTTCCGGTGTTTTGGCTTCAATGCAGAGGCATGCGCTATCAGTTATATAAATTGTGTGCCTTCCTAAACCATTTGTTTTCTCCCATTCTTTCGTGAAATCATTCAGCTTGAAAACCTCTACGGATTCTCCAAAATGGTCCACAAAGACAAGTAACACATGCTGATCACATTTAGTCAAGAAATATTCTGTCGGATACGTGCAACTTCTCGGGGCTTCGACTACATCTTGCTCCCAAACATAATCTTCTTGACCCAAATTTTTGAAAACATGAAGTTTTCTGTCGTTAGACAAAGCATAAAGATCTCGGCCACAAAATGTTGGGAAATAAAAGATAAGATCATCATCATCATCATCATCATCATCATCCAGACTAACCAAACGCCAGGTTTGTTCTCCATTTACAAAGTGGATGTAAATACCTTCGGTGCCAAATCCAACAACCATACAATCGGGGGAAGTTGGTGGTGCTGAGAAGCATAAACTATAGAAATGTTCATTTATCTCGGGAAGATCATGGACCTCATTTGTGAAGGGGTTACAAAACTCCAATCCACAAAACTCAGATCCACACTCACTGTAATACAACAACCAACCATACCCAGAATAACATATTTCACCATCATGGATTGAAGGACGTAGTTTTTTCATAAAGTACTTGTAACCGTAGAAAGGATCTTCAAAAGTGACAATGCCTCGTTTTTTGTCTGCCATCATTAGCCATGGTGAAAGCAAAGAATAATTCTGCAATCTCTTTAATGCTACTTCACCTCTCCATTGTAAAACAGGCGCTGCTAAATGACAAAGTTTGCATGTAGCACGAAAGTTCAAGTATTCCAAGCCAATACAAAACTCCATAATCATCTCCAAAACACCGAGTGGAAGATTGAGTAGTTGTGATTCATTAAGTTCTACATCATCATCACTAACTAATCTTACCACAATCTCACGGTCCTTGTCCTCTACTTCTTGTTTAGCTTTAGCATAATCAGCTGCTAACCTGCAAAAGATAAGTTTTTTTGAGGTAAACATTTATGGTTATAATAAAAGGAATGGGAATAACATCTCTACAGCAAACAGTGCAAATGATGTGTACAGCAAGGGTCCTACATTTAATTTCCTCCCGTTTTTCAACAATTTATCCCATCACCAACTGCTTCAGAATCTCGGACGACCCAAATCACAACCTTCAGATCCTAACCGCAGGAGTTGTGTGGGTTATTCAATGAAAAGTTTGAAAAAGACAGGATTCATTCCCGAGTGATTACATGAAAAGGGTAAAAAGGATGAATGGAAAAATTGCTTGAAAGACAAAATGTTGGTGAAAGTGTAAATACTTAAAAAGATGGCCGAGAGAGTGGCATATGAAAAGTTAAGAAGCAGAGGATATTACAGTTAGAACCCTTGCTGCACACATCATATGTACTGTTATTGCTGTACAGATAATATTCCCATAATAGAAACACACAAATCAAGTAAAAGAATATTCCGTACCTGCATTCCCACGCTGAGACATGGCTAGCTGGTAGCACCGGAGAAGGAAACATAGAAGATAGCAAGATTGTTCTATCATTCAAATTGTAAGAGTATATTACTTTCCCCATTTTGCTACGGATGTGTATATTACCCGCAAACTCAGAGGCAATTGCAGGACTATAAGCCACCGACTTATCACGAGCAAGATCCACAAAAAAATTACCATCTTTTAGGTCTTCCATTTGCTCCCATATTTCAGTACTGTTGAACATATTGTTAACCTCTTCATCCTCCAGTTCTTCAGGCCTCTTGCCAGTTATGTCCCAATTTTTGAGGCCTTCCAATACTCCCCAGTTTATACTCGTCATATCTACTTTATGTAAAGATACAAGAGAAAAAGTTGTATCTGTTTTCACATTAAAATTAAAACCTGTTATAATGCAGAACAATTCTGTATTAGATCCTCTCAGAAAATACATGAATTTACGACCCCGATAGTAGGGAAGATCAGGGCATCCCGCAAATAGCATAAGGTTGATCTCAACTTCTCCATCCTTAACCACAATGCCAATCTCAATGACGAAGCAATAAAGAGTATTGTCAGTACTCAAAGCATATACTTTACCATTGCAACAACTTAGGCTATGTACAAAACGGCCATATCTAGTTAATTTCCTGAGTTGCTTGATGTATGATATCTCGGCCCATTTTAACCTCTTTCTTCCACGGTCTAGCAGGCAAAAAACAAAGGTAGGTTTATCTGTTCTCGTTAGCAGTAGAATTGATTTGGGATCATTCGGCGGTAATGACAAACAGCATTCTTTGATAGATGTGGAATCCCCATTTGTCAAAATCAAGGGAGGGAGATGCATGATCTTTGAAGTAACGGGGTCCCAAATAGACCACATGCTGTCGTTGGAGAGAATCAACAAACCATGAAAACTCCCTCGAATACGTTTTTTAAGCAACTCAAAGATTCGACACTGATAAAAAGACAGCGGTTCTTGTATGTTGTAGAAAAACTGGTCTCCGGTACCGTCTTCGTCAGCTTCTGGGCTCTGAGCAACGAACCATTGATACTTTGCCAATGGGGGGAGAAATCGATCATACACTGGACCACGAGAAAACTGCTTCTGCTCCATCTAGAGATGTTCATAAAAAAAAAAAAAAAAAACGAACTTAACTAATGAAATATAATGTTTTATAAACCAAAAGTAAAACAGGTACGTTTTATAAACTATGTTGATGAATCATCAGATATACAATAGTTAGAAGAACTATAATGAATTATGCATGTAAAATATTCATCTACAAAATCTTGAACAAAAACAACTGACATGAAATAAGAGCAAGGTCAGTTAACTTTTAAACCAAAACTGATTTAGAAAACACTACTAAAAAGGTAAAATGACTGGATCATAAATTTAAACAAAATAAAGCATGTGACATTGAATAATAGTAAAATCAGTAATTGTTAACCTTAATAAAAATATATATTAATTTTGATTTTTATGAATTTATACAAAGTGACGCATATATGACACTACATATATGATAACATAACAGTAGTTGTTAACCTTTGTTAAAAGAAATTCAACAAACCGGTGTTCTAGAGTGGAACAACGACACAAGAACTCCAACAAAAATGTGGACGTACAGTGGATTTGATATCCTGTAGGTTCGACTAGATACACACACGCAGACGTTATGTATCCTCCAACCAAACCTTTATTAAATCATCTAATAAAGCTATTACAAGGCATAAGAATGTTGAACTAGCATCCCTTCACCTCTATTTATAGAGATGAGGGGTAGAAACCATGTTTGAGTCGGTTTAGGAAACTCCTGGCCTTTACTTGCCTTCTAAGGCAAGCAACCAAGTCCTAGTTCAAGTTTAACACCTAATCTAATTACAAACGTACACTTAAGTCCCTAAACTATGTTTAAGTTGGCTCCTAATATCATACAACCTTAATTAGGACGAGCCAAGTACTTGCTGTTGAACAAATAATGTCTGCTATGCCAAAGAGTTCAAGTTGGGTCAAAAGAAAAAGGCCTGTAGATTAGATACTGGTTTGGGCCGCAGGCCAACAAACCCAATAGGTTTAGTAAACGGTTATTTAGGTTAAGATATGTAACGATTAGTTTTAGTTTGTGTTGTTTACTTTTAATGAAACGGTGTGACTCCTCATGAAAGCATCGGTTCATTCAGTATATATAGGATTAGGATTCTTTGTAAACATGTAACCCTTCGTTATCAATATATCAAAGTCAGTTAAAGGGTTCAACCCATTCTCTTGTTCTTATTTTGTTCTTGATGATGATGCATTCATGATGCTTGTTTGATTATTGATGATCCTGGAAGTATGAAGTGGGAACCTGTAAAAAACGAACTTGGTATCAGAGCGACGAGGAATCAAACAACACAACAATTCATGGTTTTGATCATCACTCAAGAATCCAGAAAAGAAGAAGAGACATGTTGTGTGAAGCAACCGCAAAGAATTATAGTGTGAAGCAACCGCGAAGAGAAGAATCTGTGATAGATTATGAAGAAAATTGTGTGAAGCAATTATCCAAGGGGACAATCTGTGATGGATTGAATGATCAAGAGAATTAATCAAGAAGGATCATGCGATATGATCAAGACGAAGGATCAAGACGCTGTGAAGGTCTCAAATTTGAAAGCAAGAACAACAACCGTGAAGGTTCAAGAAGAAAACTGTGAGAGTCTCAAGATGAAAGGAATTACAGAAGATTCACAAAGAAGGTGAAGAAAGCAGATTTTTGGCATATCGACATTAGGGAGGAACTGTTGAACAAATAATGTCTGCTATGCCAAAGAGTTCAAGTTGGGTCAAAAGAAAAAGGCCTGTAGATTAGATACTGGTTTGGGCCGCAGGCCAACAAACCCAATAGGTTTAGTAAACGGTTATTTAGGTTAAGATATGTAACGATTAGTTTTAGTTTGTGTTGTTTACTTTTAATGAAACGGTGTGACTCCTCATGAAAGCATCGGTTCATTCAGTATATATAGGATTAGGATTCTTTGTAAACATGTAACCCTTCGTTATCAATATATCAAAGTCAGTTAAAGGGTTCAACCCATTCTCTTGTTCTTATTTTGTTCTTGATGATGATGCATTCATGATGCTTGTTTGATTATTGATGATCCTGGAAGTATGAAGTGGGAACCTGTAAAAAACGAACTTGCAAGCTAAGAAAAACAAAATTTTCATTATAACTGTTTCATGAAAATGCAAGATCAACGCAGATGAGAATTAATAGCAATTAAACAGTAGTTTTTAACCGCAACTGAGCTGTCAAAGTAACTACTAAAAAGCTAACAGAAGACTTGATTTTTTAGACACATATCTATAATAGCAAAATCAGTATCTGTTGACCCTAGTCCCTAACTGAGTGGAAGAATTCACATAGAAGGTAACAAAGACCCGATTGTTATTAATCAAATTAAGTCAAGATCGACATAAATGAGATTGTACAATGGATTTTTTTAAAAAAAAAAAAAAAAAAAAAAACAGTAGTTGTAGAGACAAGAAGCAACTAAAAAACCTAAAAAAGACTAGACTAAAAAAAAAATATACTCCGTACGATTTTAAATAATCATCAAAAACCGTATAATATCAAAATCAGTATCACCACAAAGTAATCTACATGGAAGTTAGTACTTGATTTTTATTCGTAAAAACTAAAGATGGACGCATATGAGATGGTACAATAGCTAAAAAAAGATCATTAAATTTTAGTGCTTGTTAAAGTAGGGTAATCTACATGGATGGTATAAAGACTCGAATTTTATTCTTAAAAACTAAAGGTGTAGGTTCGTACAACACACAGGGGCGGACCTAAGCATTGAGTTTGGGGTGGCGGCGCCCCTCATGGCTAGCCGAAAAAGATAAAATTTTAGTGTAATTTTTTTTTAATTTTGACCTTTTTTCGAAAGTGCCCCCCCAACAAAAATTGAAATTGCCCCCACCTACATACTAAAATCCAATATTCAACACTCTCAAACCATATAAATCATTAATCTCCAAGTAACAATACTCGATTTATCATTTCGATCATACTTTTTTCTTCGACATTTTGTTGCTATTGTCAAAAAAAAATTTGCCCCCCACATTTGGTTTTTCTGGGTCCGCCACTGACAACACAATAGCTTAAAAATAATGCGAATTTTTAGTCATCAAAACAAGTTTAATATCAAAATAAGCATGTGATAGACCCAAATTGAATAGAGTAATCGACATGGATGCTAGCAAAGTCTTGATTTTTATTTATAAAATCTAAAGGTCGAGGGTGGTACAACACAATAGCGTAAAAAGATATGCGATTTTTTATCATCAAAAAAATCCGTATAATATCAAAATCAGTATGAGTTGAATAGAGTAATCTACATGGATGCTAGTAAAGACTCGCTTTTTATACATAAAAATTAAAGTTAGAGGATGGTACAACACAATAGCTTAAAAAAAGATGTGAATTTTAATATCAAAAGTCGTATAATATCAAAATCAATATGTGTTGCACCCAATTCACAAGGAACCTAATTCCCTTTGGAAACATGTCATTGTATCAATCCATGGTGATCTTGGCGGGTTCGGTCTCTTTACCACATCCTCGGCTTCATGGAGTCCTTGGAAAAATATCATTGGTTTGGAAAAACATACATTTGGCTACTTCTAATACAAGTATAGATGGGGTATTTGTCAGACAAGTAGGAGATGCATGGCTCTCAAATCAGTTTCTGGAATGATGCTTGGCTCGGCAATAGTAATTTCAGAAGCTTGTTTCCAAGGTTATACACGCTCGAAGAAAACCGATGCTGTTTGGTTAGAGATATATGTGGAATGACTAATGGGCTGTAAACATACTCTTTTAATTGGTGTATGCCTATTAGGAATGGACCAAAATCTGTCCAGCTTGATGGGCTTTTTTGGCTCTGCTACCTGACTATGTTCCAGAATTCAGAACTGATTCACGGGTTTGTACAATTGTACCACAAACACCTCAAAACTCTTCTCTGTCTCCTCAATGAGGAAAATTCTTGAAGGCTCTTTTCTCCCATGGCAAACAAACACAATCAGTTGGAATAAAATTGCTCCAATGAAGGTAAATATACACTTTTGGAGGCTTTTTTTGAACCGCCTTCCAACTCGTTGCAATCTAGACATTCGCGGGGTGGATCTCCACTCGACAAGATGTCCAATCTGTGATGGCGCCTTAGAAACAACCCACCATCTTTTTACTTAATGTCCTATTGCAGCTCATTTATTAAAAGAAAAATAGCTAAAAATAATCATTATATGTTAGACCTTAATTAAAGAATAAAAACGACTCAAACAAAAACCATAAAATAACAAAATAAGTTTGAGTTAGACCCAAATTGGATACAATAATCTACATAAATGCTAGTAAAGATTTGAGTTTTATTCATAAAAAGTAAATATTGACTCATATAAGATGGTCCAATAGCTAAAAGTGATCACCGTATGATGTTAGACCGTTAACTAAACATATCATTTTACTTTGCGCACATAAAATAATAAGTAAGGACAAAAATACCTCATTTAATTTTATGTGTACAAAGTAAAATCAAATATGTACATATTAGTGCCCCTAAACTAAAGTAGACATATAGCATACATATCTCTCACCATATACCAAACCCCACTCCAAGTTTCATTTTAACACTCCAAACATAACCCCCACTATATTCCAACTTTCAAAAATTTATAATTTTACAACAATAGATATCGTTTCTTTCTACACATGCTAACCACATACACCATTCTTGTAACAAAAAACTACGAACAATAAATCACAAAATAATAATAATAATAATAATAATAATAATAATAATAATAATAATAATAATAATAATAATAATAATAATTGTGACCGCTGCACAGGTATGTTAGATAAAAACCCGGTAGGTGATACGTTTTATTGATACGATATATGTAAAGACAAATACATAATGAAACCCTAATGGACTGAAACCCTCAATCGGCTTGGGCCATATCTATCCACTAAAGTAATAAATGTTTTGTTGCTGAAGACGTTCGACAATAACCGAAGACAATCTTCATCAGCAGCACCAAAATAAAACGATAGCAAAGCAAAAGCATTAAAGCAAATAATTAATTTTGATTGCTCCCTTCATAAGCCGTAATACTTATGCTATCTAATACTGATTTTCGAAAAACGATGAATAAGTGGACCAAATATCTCATAGTTGCTTCATTGATGTTATGTTCGGAGCATATGTCGGTGAACAATTTTTCTTCAGTGGAAGAACGTATCACCCGCACAGCTAGAACCAATCTTTCTTCCAATTGATTATAATAGTGTTCTTTCTCAAGTGCATCTTTTTCAGTCAATTTTTCATCTTTGAATCCTATGTGTTTTTTAAACATCCTCAACACTTCATAAGAACATGTTTTTACTGTTTGCTCAAAATATTTTCCAACGCAAGCCTCGTAAGTTTCTTTCGAGATGCCAAATTCCTCTGCTAAAGCTTCAACTCCCATTCTTGGAATTCGATGAATGTTCTTTGCAATATGATCACTATAAATGCACCAATGAGGCTCCACCAATGCAGCCACACTCTCCTTATCAGCCTGTGCATTACGCCGCGACTCATTGAAAATCTCGTTCCTAATGTTATCTATTTCCTTTTGTGTAGGAGGCGAATCACTCTTTTCCTCTTCAAGTGCTTTAGGCTTTTCCTCTTCATCCGCTTTGGCCTTTTCCTGCGCATCGTTTTCCTCTTCATTTGCCTTTCTCTTTCTAAACTCTGTATCAAAAGTCCCTTTAATGTGTTCCTTGAGTTCATCATGCCCATCTAAATCATTTGGATTAATAATACCATTCTCCCTGAATTTTAAACACTTCACATGAGTCCATTGACCCGTAGAAGGGTCACTACTCAGCCGTACCGCAGCCGCCTTCGCACTAAGCATACCGTAGGATTTCTTACATGTTGCTAAAGGAAGCTTTTCACGATCCATTGTTTTCTTTAGTGGAAATAGAGGAACCCCGAATGTAATCTTTGGCGGCAAATGGGGATGATTAAATAAGCAATCGTTTTGGCAGCAAACAATTAGATGGTAAATAAAGGATTCACAGGTGTATGCACAAACAATATTAAATTAGATATGCAAGAATTATTAAGTGGCAACAAGGATGCATGCAAGGCATGAACGAAAAAAGAAAAAAATTAGATTAGCGATTTAAGGTTTTTGGTGGTGGGTATTTAGGGCTCTGATTAACATGTTAGACAAAAATAACCCTAATGGACCCAAACGACTTGGGCCATATCTATCTACTATAATAGGGCAAAATAAAGACTTGATTTTATTATTAATTATTAAAATATATTCATAATATTAGTACTAATATGCAATTTGAATATAGCAAAATTTGTATCCGAAAAATTAAAGTTTCATACCTGAAACACTGTTAGTGTTCTTTCACAAACTCTTTATGATCAGATCGATAGGAAGGAATTCGAGTGGTTTCTTGAGATTTTATTTGAATAAATAAGAAGGGATTTTCTAACCGGGTTGCGTTTAAGCCTCATAATTTATGTAAAATAGCATTTAATTAACTCATCATTTTTATATTTACACCTATCTAATGATTATAATTATAGAAAGTATTGTTAAACATATAATATTTATGTTAATTCAGTGTTAATTCTTACCTTTAAGGATAGCTAAAGCACAACCCATAGGGTTGTGGTTAGCAAAATCCTAATAGGAAAATAAGGCTGCTGGGTCGTTGTTTATATAGGCAATCCAAATCATAGATCGACTCAAATAACAGTTTCCTTATGGGCATTACATAAAATCAATATTTCCTAATTAACAGAAAAAAAATAATAATAATAAAAACAAAACTCGATTTTTATTCAAAAAATATGCTAATTGATCGAATACAACAATCTAACATACAAGCTTAGAAAAGGAATTTTTTCTCAAATAAAAATTTGATTATTACAAAAACATTTTTTATACAAAATATTTAGTTACCTATACGAAAAATTTGGCTGTCGCGCATTGCGGCGAAGCCAATTTAACTCTTGTTCTAATTTATTTTCGAAACGTCTTCCTAACACATATTTATCGCAACAGACATTTGAAGCCCGCACTTTACGGCAGAACATCCGTATACAATAGCTAGTTTTTGGATGTTGTGAAAGCTAATTAAAAACATTCTAACATATATTAACAACATATATCAACTCATATGACCTTAAACAAACATCCACTAAGTTGTACTACTGATGCGTAGGGATTGCATCAGGCTTTACCTCTCGAGGGATCTCGAGAAGCTTACAACCCCCACCAGGCAGTGTACCTGATCGTTGTAGTATAGTATAGTGACAAGTACCGGGGGATTGATCGTTCAGCTAGGAATAGTGTCGTTAGGATTGAAATTAATCTAACTAGGTCTAAAGGTGAAGGATGATTCTTTTTATGTTTTTTTATTTTATGAAAAGCAAGTAGAAATCTCGGGTATTGGGAGAGTGAGCGGAATTGGTTGCTAATCAACTAACCCAAAAGCTACTAATTAAACTAATAAACAAGAAAATAAACAAAGGTTCTACAAGATAAGTGAAGCATGTCTACCTATGATATGTTACTCCTTGCTAGCTATCCAATTCCACCTATTGAATTGTCACACCTTGTTGACGGGTTGTATTCCTTAATACCATTCATGGGGTGGCGTACTTACTTCCCCAATTCTATAAGCTCCTACTTCACTCCTATGTCGAGCCGGCTAAGAAGCTCCTAACATGGGATCACTAGAATTCGCTCATGCATTAAATACAACCATAAAAACCTAGTACACATCGGTTCATGTTTCTTAAGATGTTCAAGCATGTTACACAATGGAGAACTGCCAGTTTTCTTAAGCCTAACATTGATGAGACATTCAATCAAAACAAGAATCAATAGGAAACAAGAATTATAAACTAAACCAACTAGATCTATTGAAGTTGTCACGCCTTAATTGATGGAGATAGACACACACATCAACAAGCCCTCATTGATGGAGATAGACACAAACATCAACAAGAAATCAATGAGATCTAATTAATTATACACAAGTTTCACACAATCATAAGTAGACACAAGGTGAATTAGCCAAGCATAATTAATAAAGAACAAGCAACAATAATGATAATTGAAGACATGAATTAAGATAGAATCATCAAACCATTACAAGATGTTTTTGGAGTGATTGAAACACTCTAAGTTGCTGGAAAAACACCCACCTAAACCCAGGAATCGACCTTAGGGTTTAGGACTTACAAAAAGTGAAGTTATGATGTTATATTTATAGGCATGTTTTCTGTCGGCCCATCTTGACGGCGTCAGCTCGTTTCTCTTGACGCCGTCACGACCATTTTTTCACCAAATTGTAGATCTCTTCGTCCTCTTCGCGTGGGCTTTTGAATCACCTAAATCCGAGTTCGTATGCAAAAGTTATGACCAAAACAATATCAGCTACTCCGCGCGCAAGTTTTGACAAGTTAACACGTGACGGCCTTGGGTGACGCCTTCACGTTTCTTCTGGGCCGTCACCACTTTTACTCTTGACGCCGTCATAAAAAGCCTCTTGACGCCGTCAGGTACTGTTCCCAGCAAGGAAAATTAAGACTTTGCCGTTTTCTTCACTTTTATGCTCCAAAAACGTCCAAAATGCTTCCTTTTCCAGAATTCACTCCCAAAGTACCTAAAATCACAAAAGGAACGATTTAGGGCAATATTTGATCAAATAAATTCAATTCCGGGCTTAAATGACCCCTTAAAAGTGCTTCATTTTTCACCTCATCAACTACACACACACACACACACACACACACACACACATACACACATATATATATATATATATATATATATATATATATATATATATATCACTGAAATAAACCTGCATTGTAGCAGCATTCAACATGCATAAACAAATTATATCAATTCATATGAAAGTGCACTAAACATCCTAAACAAACGTCGACTATGCTATACTAAAGTTGAACTACTTATGTTATGAAAAAGGGCATGCATTGTAGCAACAGGAGCACAGTAGATATTTTTCCACCTAAAAACCCTAGTCGTCGCAGAGCTACGTGCCGAAGGACCATCTTTAACATAAGTAACAAGTATCGGCGGCGTGGAAAGGTGAAGTCTGCGAAATCTCCAATTTCCCATACTTCAATTCCTTAACAATATCTTCTTTCTCCTCGCGACTGATTTGAACATACCCTGTATTTTCATCAAAGGTATTTGTATGGCGGTCTACTTGTTGCTCAGAACTGCATTCCTCAATTTTCGTGTCTTCACTTTTCGGATGTTTCATTGGCTTGGGGTTCACTTCTAATGTGCGTTTCTAAGGTGATGTTACCTGGTCCTTGGATTCTTTGAACCTGTTTTCAGTTCAAAAAACATTGTAAGCTGGAAAATCATATACCAACATAGCAAATCTATATATACACAAAGAAATAAGTTTTGTCATTCTATACAAAATTAGCAATAGTAAACTTCTTGATATGAGTTGTTTGACTACTATAAGTTTTCCGACATGTAGGAATAACTATTGCCATTGTAGCCTCCATAAGCATAAAACCTACATTACCATTATAACCTCCTTAACCGTTAAAACCTACTTTACCATTATATCTTCTAGAACCTGGAGGCAGGTAATAGCCACCTGCCCCGTTTCCATTGCTAGCGGATAGAAAGATAAAGACTATGTAAGTTCTTGGTTTCCATTAGAAGATTCAGTTAGGTCTTTCATCCATTTGATACTCGGCTCATCACGTAGCCTTAATGTTAATGATTATGCTATAGCTTTCCAGGTACTGTTCTACCTATAGAATTTAGTAAACACAAAGTGCGTTGGCTAATTAACATGGTAGAATGGGTCATTTTAGCACGGGTCACAATGGGCAGTCGGGTTAACCAACATTTTTTTTCATCCATCTTTATAAATGGGCTATACTATTACAATAACATGTATCTTAGCGTATTATTGCCATTTTACCCATTTGATTCGATAGAATTAAAACATAATCCCAAGTCCAAACCAAGTACTAACATGTTGAATGTGTTGGAAAATTTAGTGCACTTGAGGAATCAAATCATACTTGGAAATGGATTTAGAGGTACGGAGTGTACACCCATTAAGTCCCTGCTTACCCTGACTGAAATAGTGGTTAAGCAGTGATACTATCGCTAGTAGTATGTTTCTACTGGTAGTAGTATGTTTCTGTTGGTAGTAGTATGATTTTGCTGCCAGTAGTATGATTCTGCTGATGAGCAGAGTTTCTGCTGCTAGTGCTACGTTGATTCTGCTGCTAGAGTACTGGTTGAATATGTAACTGATTTGACCTATTCAAATGACAATTACATCTGCACTCATGACCACGTTTATTGGTCATGTAACCACTATTTTTGGCTATAATGGGGGTAATTATGTTGAGATTAATGGGCCGATTAATTCTCATAATTCCATTTGACTAGCCATGAGTATTTTCTTATATATAGGAAATCAATGATGCATGAGAATATACACAGAAAACATATAACACTAAAACGCAAAGGGTTATTGATTTGTGCCTAATTCAATAACAAACATTTGGTCTTATCCCAAGTAGATATTCGTGATACCCAGACATTAGGGTCGAATAGTTTACTTTGGAAAGTGATAACACGATTCCAAGTGATATCCGATAACAATTCAATTGGTACGTAGTTAGGCTATTGATTATCTTCACCTTGTTCTGGGCTCATAACCACCAACAACCAAAGTAAACTATTTTGTGATAATCAATGGCTGCTGCTATGAGGCATATGACTGCTAACTTTTCAAAACTGGAAAAGTTTGAAGGTGTTGATTTCAGAAGATGGCAAAAGAAGATGCACTTCTTGCTGTCAAGCATGAATGTGGTGTATGTTCTAAGCACTGCTATTCCTGAAGATCGTGGGTATGATGCTACCGTGGAACAGATAAGGAAACGGAGCAAATGAGAGAATGATGATTACGTCTGTAGAGGTTTGATCCTCAATGGTATGTCTGATTCTCTCTTTGACATTTATCAGAATGTTGAATCTTCCAAAGAACTATGGGATTCCTTTGAAGCCAAATATATGGCTGAGGATGCTTCAAGTAAGAAGTTTCTTGTAAGTAATTTCATAAATTACAAAATGACTGATTCAAGACCAGTTATGGAACAATACAATGAACTTCTTGGAATACTTGGAAGGTTTACACAACATAAAATGAACATGGATGAGGCTATTTCAATCTCTTGTATCATTGACAAATTACCTCCTTCTTGGAAAGTTTTCAAGAATACCTTGAAACATAAGAAGGAAGAACTGAAACTTGTTCAGTTGGGTAGTCATCTGCGTATTGAGGAATCTCTCAGGGTGTAGGATAATAACAAGCCAAAGAGTAGCAATGCTACTGGTGCATCTGTTGTCAATATGGTTGAACATAACAATTCCACCAGATACAATGACAACAAAGGTAAATGTAAACATCATGATAACACAAGGATGATCCTAACAAGAAGGCAACACCTACTTGTTGGAAATGTGTCAAATCTGGTCACATTAAAAGGGATTGCAAAGGTGTTAAGATTGGTGGTAAAACCAATGGTTCAGGCACTAGTGGTTCAGGGAGTGGTGGTTCCTCCAACTCACTGAAGGGTCAGAACATGTTTAATGAATCTCTTCAGGTTTATTATGTTACATATGTATCTGAACTTAACTATGTGCAGGATGATGATGTTGCGTGGTGGGTTAACTCTGGAGCAACTGTTCACGTGTGCAAAGATAGAAGATGGTTCAAGACTTACAAGTCACTGAACGATGGTTCTATTCTTCACATGGGAAATGAGTCAAGAGCCTTGGTGCATGGTTGTGGTTGTGTAGATCTTAATTTTAGCTCTAGAAAGATTGTAACTTTGTTTAATGTTATTCATGTTCCTGATATAAGGAAGAACTTGGTTTCAAGTAATGTTTTGAATAATCATGGATATAAACAAGTTATTTAATCTGATAAATTTATATTGTCTAAACATGGTGTGTTTATTGGTTTTGGTTATTTGTGTAATCAAATGTTCAGGCTTAATATTGTCACTGACATTGTTAATTCAGCCTTTATGTCAACCTCTAAACTGGATGACTCTACCCTGTGGCATGCTAGACTTGGCCATGTACATTTTAAAAGGATGCAAGATATGTCTAAGGATGGGTTAATCCCAGCATTTGACATGGACACTAAAAAGTGTAAAACTTGCATGTTGACCAAAATCACTAAGAAACCTTTTCAGGGTGTTAAACGTGAGACTGAGCTCTTGGAGCTTATACACAGTGACCTATGTGACTTGCATGCCACTCCCTTTTTGGGGAACAAAAGGTACTTTGTGACATTTATTGATGATGCTTCTAGGTTTTGTTATGTCTATCTGTTACATACCAAGGATGAAGCATTAGATAAATTCAAAGTATTTAAAACTGAAGTTAAATTGCAACTTGGGTCCCTGATAAAATGATTCAGAACTGATAGGGGAGGTGAGTACATGGATACTCTATATTTTTAGTCTGTTGGTATAATCCATGAAACGACTGCTCCCTACACTCCTCAACAAAATGGTATCTCTGAAAGGAAAAACAGGGTACTGAAGGAGATGGTTAATTCCATGTTATCCTACTCAGGACTGAGTCAAGGGTTCTCGGGTGAAGCTATGTTAACAGCTTGCTATTTATTAAATAGGGTTCCTAACAAAAGGAAAAAAGTTACCCCTTATGAACTCGGGACTAAAAAGAAACCCAACCTGAATTATCTCAGGGTTTTGGGTTGTAGGGATGTTGTAAGACTCCCTGATCCCAAGTTAAAAACTCTAGGTGAAAGTGGCATTGAATGCATATTTGTTGGATATGCTGAGCATTCCAATGCATACAGGTTCTATGTTATTGAACCTAATGAATATGTTTCAATTAACTCAATAATTGAATCAAGGGATGCACTCTTTGATGAGTATAGATTCTCATCAGTCCCTAGACCAAGCCAAAGGATTCCAAATGGAACTGATGACATTGGTGTATCAGAGGTCCCTGATGAATTATCATCTCAGGCCCCTGATGAAGTTGTGGTTCAACAACCTGAGCTCAGAAAGAGCAAAAGGATCAAGAATAATTATATTTAATTGAAGATACAAGGAATTAGGTATCTGACCAGTACTCCTATTGCTTCATTGTTGAGGATGATCCCAAAACATTTGAAGAAGCAATGAAGTCCTAGGATGTTACTTTCTAGAAAGAAGCAATAAATTATGAGATTGACTCTATCACGGGGAACAACACTTGGGTGTTAGTTGATCTACCACCAGGTTGCAAACCTATTGGTTGCAAATGGATTTTCAAAAGGAAATTGAAGGTAGATGGAACTATTAAAAAGTTCAAGGCTAGACTAGTCATTCAGGGCTTTAGACAAAAGTCAGGGATAGACTACTTTGATACTTATGCCCCGGTGGCACGTATCAGTACCATAAGATTGTTGATTGCTTTGGCATCAATTCACAATCTGATTATTCATCAGATGGATGTGAAGACAGCTTTCTTGAATGGTGAATTGGATGAGGGGGTTTATATGAACCAACCTCAGGGCTTCATTTTGCCAGGCAATGAAAACAAGGTGTGTAAACTGACTAACTCTTTGTATAGACTGAAACAGGCACCTAAGTAATGGCATCAAAATTTTTATGAAGTGGTCTTGTCTAATGGTTATGTTCTTAATCAGGCTGACAAATGTGTATACAGCAAATTTGATGAATCTGGTAAAGGAGTCATCATTTGTCTATATGTTGATGATATGCTGATCTTTGGCACTGACCAAAATTAGGTTGACCAGACAAAGGAATTTTTGTCATCAAGGTTCTCCATGAAGGACATGGGGAAAGCTGATGTTATCCTTGGTATAAGGATCAAACATGAAAGTAATGGTATATCAATTTCTCAGTCTCATTACATTGAGAAGGTTCTGAAGAAATTGAATTACTTTGATTGTACTCTAGTGAGTACTCCCATGGATACCACTGAGTAGTTTACGCTTAATACTGGCAAAGTTGTATCTCAACTTGAGTATTCTAGGGTGATTGGCTGCCTGATGTATGCCATGACTTGTACAAGGCCTGATATTGCTTTTGCAGTAGGTAAACTAAGCAGATATACTACTAATCCTAGTGCTTAGCACTGGCAAGCAATTCAAAGGGTACTGAAGTATTTGAAGAGAACTATGTATTATAGTCTCTCATATACCGGTTATGCTTTAGTGTTGGAAGGATACACTGATGCAAGTTAGATCGGTAACACTGAAGATAATTCGTCTACCAGTGGCTGGGTATTCCTACTTGGTGGAGGTGCAATTTCTTGGGCATCCAAGAAGAAAACTTGTATCACCAGTTCAACAATGGAATCTGAATTTGTGGCTTTAGCAGCTGCTGGTAAAGAAGCTGAATGGTTGAGAAACTTACTTCTTGAGATTCCACTGTGGCCTAAACCTATAGCACCCATTTCTATCTGTTGTGATAATGCTGCTACATTGCAAAGGCTTATAGCCAGATGTACAATGGGAAGTCTAGACACTTAGGTTTTAGGCATAGCATGATTCGTGAGCTTATCATGAATGGGGTGGTATCGATAGAGTTTGTTAGATCTCAACAAAACTTAGCTGATCACTTGACGAAGGGGTTGGCTAGAGACTTGGTTATAAAGTCTTCTAAAGGGATGGGTTTAAGTCCAACTTAGTCACTGAATGCTAAGACACCCAACTCCCTCCTGAGGAAATTTGGGAGATGAGTTCAATGTGGAAAGCTGAACATTCAGTGTACTGGAGCACATGTATTACAATCATCCCAAGGTTGTGCTCAGAACCTGCTGAAAAGGAGGATGAAGTCTTTACTTCTCAATGGTTAATTTCTTTGAAAAAGTGCTAAGCAAGAGCATGAATAAAGAGGAACCACCTATGTGAATGTTGAAGTTTTTCTGCTTCAGGAAAGCTATGGACTTTTAGCTTTTACAACATTTATGAATTGGATATGGACACATGGCTCGTATAGTGTTAGGAGTGTTTAAGTGTTTAAAAATTTATGTGTATTTTATCTTCAGGTATTCAAATGGGTTGAAGGGTTCAATTCTTAGAACACCATGATTCTCGAATATTTGAACGTGTAATGTACTAAGATGGAAATTCAATCCTCAAGATATTTTCATTTATGCATATGTTTTGTTTAATGTTTGACTTTCATCCAAAGGAAGTGAACTAAATTTGGGGAGGATTGTTGGAAAATTTAGTGTACTTGAGGAATCAAATCATACTTGGAAATGGGTTTAGAGGTACGGAGTGTACACCTATTAAGTCCCTGATTACCCTGACGGAAATAGTGGTTAAGCAGTGATACTACTGCTAGTAGTATAATTTAGCTGGTAGTAGTATGTTTCTGCTGGTAGTAGTATGATTCTGCTGCTAGTAGTATGATTCTGCTGATGAGCAGAGTTTCTGCTGCTAGTGCTATGTTGATTCTGCTGCTAGAGTACTGGTTGAATATGTAACTGATTTGACCTATTCAAATGACAGTTACATCTGCACTCATGACCATGTTTATTGGTCATGTAACCACTATTTTTGGCTATAATGGGGGTAATTATGTTGAGATTAATGGGCTGATTAGTTCTCATAATTCATTTGACTAGCCATGAGTATTTTCCTATAAATAGGAAATCAATGATGCATGAGAATATACACAGAAAACATATAACACTAAAACGCAAAGGGTTATTAATTTGTGCCTAATTCAATAACAAATATTTGGTCTTATCCCAAGTAGATATTTGTGATACCCAGGCATTAGGGTCGAATAGTTTACTTTGGAAAGTGATAACACGATTCCAAGTGATATCCGGTAACCATTCAATTGGTACGTAGTTAGGCTATTGATTATCTTCATCCTGTTTTGGGCTCATAACCACCAATAGAATGCATGATGTATATTCGATTATCTATTCTACCCTTATGTGCACAAACGTTATTTTAATGAAAAAATGAGCTTAATATTTTGTTCTATAAAAATGAGGCCATTTCCTCTACTACAAAACTTATGGAATCTTTAAGTTAAACACATGAGCCTTAAATATAATTTTTGTATTGCAAAACACAAATTAAGCTTAGCCAAACATGCAACCATTAAATAATTTCAAATAGAAAGAGTCAAATTGTATTATTTCCGAAATAGGTGCTAAAGTAGTGGCTTTTTTTTAGTACAATGTCCATATCTCCTCCAAGTGACACACAAATAAAAACACTTTTACATAAATTCATCAAGATAAATTCATAAAAGTCAAAAACAGAAAGTTAACCTTCATGTACAATTGCTTAGATACAATAAGGATAATAACCAACAATCAGAAATAACTTAAACAATAATAAAAGGAAATAAGAGTAGATTTCACTGATTCATGATCAGGACTCAGGCACGTGTTTGACACGCTTCCCTTAAAACAGATTCGCCATCTATAAGGCGTCTATTTCCCAGGGTACAACGGCCAGAGCAGCGTACTTCCGGATATGAAAAATGCCTGAAATACTCATCGGAGTACTCACGTATATTCTTCGAGAAAGCTAGGAGTAAGTGTGTCTATTGTGGTGTAAAGAAGCTGAAACATATATTTTCTGTTTGGTGTGGTGTTTTTCAACTTGATTTATGGTAATGGTCTTATAGCCCCAAAGGAGTCACAAGTATTAAAACCAAGTTTTATACACAATTAAAGTAGTTTAAGTCAGCCATTATCACTAAATTAAGTGATCATTATGTAGCTCTTACCAAACCATAAACAAATGTTATTAAAACCAAGTTTAATACACATTTAAACTAATTTAAGTCCAACCATTATCACTAGATTAAGTTGTTGATATAAATAATGTTTAAAAACGTTATTAATATTTCTCAATAAACCTATGTTTTGATAATCACAAAACTCAAATCAAATTAAGTCAAGATTAAGACGTAAACAAGTATTTAGTAACAAATATTTACCTCCACATCAAATATCACTTAAGGTATGCATAAACTAAGCATCTTATACATTACATGATCAAAGGAAACCTTGTCTTAAGACATAACATTTTATAAAATGATATTAACATTTTATATATATTTGTAAATCATTCTTGGTATTGTTATACTAAACTACAAAGATATGATTTCAAATTTCTAACCAAAAAGGGCAAATTTTATCCAGAAAAACTTTTCAAACGTTCAGTTGGACGCCCCCCTTAATTTTACTAGACGGCCCCTTTAATCATTAAGGGGACCGCCCACTAATTAAGGGGACCGGCACGCTCCAGAATAGTATTTTCTGGCCCTTTAAATACTGGATCATTTCACATACTTTTCTCACCTTTTTGCACTAAAAACTTTCTAATCCAACCTACATTTCTATATAAAAAATCCTTTGATCATATAACTCATAAGTCTTTGTTTCCAAGTGATCCAAAGCTTCATCCACTCAAGTGCAAGAAGAAGAACACTCCTCTACATCCATCTAATTGTAGTAGTGTTGTGATTAGCTATTCTCATATTGTAGTAGTGTTAGATATTTGTAAAAGTGTTGTGTGAATTTGTTGATTGTAGAAACTAGGTGTGTTGTAAAGTAGTTTAGTAGTTGTGACTTAGTTGTGCATAGAAGAAGGTGTGAAGTTAACAAGGTGTGAAGTCTTGAAGAAGTTGTGAGATTGGTTCTAGCTACGATTAGAACTCGACATTTAGCTTAGTGTCGTTAACTCGTATAAGCCAAGGTGTGTAAGGTTTCTCCACCATAAGGAGTTTGTTGACATAGTGAAGAAAACTCTCGAGTGTGGTACTCGGGGAGTGGAGTAGGGCAAGGAAGGTGTCCTTGTAGCCGAACCACTATAAATTCGCGTGTTGTGGTTTGATCTTTCTAAATTTATCTTTTCTTCATTCTATTTCAATACTTTCATTATTAGATTAGAATTGCTTATATTGGTTGTTACTTGAATTCACTTGAGATCGAATCGAAAGTTTTTAATAAACAACAAAATATTTTGGTAATAATTTTAAAAAGGACGTAAAACTATTCAACCCCCCCTTCTAGTTTTCCACAATTGGTATCAAGAGCCACGTCTAGCAAGATCTTTAAAATATATTGTATTTTAAAACTTGTAATGATCTATGGAATCTGAAAAATATTTAGAAGGGCAATCTATGCAAAGACCACCACTATTTGAAAGTGATGGATTTTTATATTGGAAAAATCGATTCGAAACTTATGTGAAGTCAAAAGATCTAGATCTTTGGCATGTTATTACTAATGGTGATTTTTTACTTATTCAAAATAACCCCGAAACAAAGAAAGATGAAATCGTACCTTTTGAAAAACAAAATGATGATTTAAAAAGAAAACTTGCTAAAAATAATGAAGCAAAAATGGTTATTTATAATGCGCTACCACGTAAAGAGTACGAAAGGATCTTTATGTGTGAAACCGCAAAAGAAATTTGGAACTCTTTACTAATAACTCACCAAGGTAATAGTCAAGTCAAAGATAATAAGATAGATCTACTTGTTCAACAATATGAGCAATTCACGATTCCGGAAGAGGAATCAATTGATAATGCTTTTGCTAGATTTAACACTATCATCACAAGTTTAAAAGCACTTGATGAGAATTTTTCTAGTAAGAATTTTGTTAGGAAGTTTTTTAGGGCTCTTCACCCAAAATGGCGAGCTAAAGTGACGGCTATTGAAGAATCAAAGAATTTGTCAACATTGCAACTTGATGAATTAATTGGAAATTTAAAAGTCTACGAAGCAATTATAAAGAAGGATTCCAAAATGGTCAAAGGAAAACAAGAGCCAAGCAAGTCAATCGCCTTGAAAGCTAGAAAAGAATCTAGTATCGAAGATAGCTCATCTTCCGAAAGTGATGACGAAGAATACGCCATGGCCATAAGAGATTTCAAAAAATTCTTCAAAAGGCGAGGAAGATTCGTAAGACAACCACGTGATGAAAAGAAAACATTTCAAAAGATTAAGGATGACAAGAACAACAAGAATGAAAGGAAATGTTTCAAGTGTGGTGATCCAAATCACCTTATTGGAAAATGTCCAATGATGACAAGAGATCAAAATCAAAGAGCATTTGTTGGAGGAGCTTGGAGTGATAGTGATGAAGATGAGAAAGAAATGACAAAAGAAGAGAAGTGTCTTATGGCGAATACATCAAATGAGGTACGTTCCGAAACCGAATATTTTAGTGATGAAAGCTTATCATTAGATGAAAAAAACCTAGATAATGAATATAATAGACTATGCAAATTAGGACAACTAGTAATGGCCAAAAACAAATCACTAAAATACATAAATAATCAATTGGCATTGGCAAATGAAGTACTAGAACTAAAAATTAAAATACATCAACTTGAAAAAGGTAAAGAAATTTTTGAAGAATGTAAATCATGTCAAGAGATTAAAGGTGAAAACGAAATACTTAGAGAAGAAATTCGCAAACTTGATAAATTTGAAAATAGTAGTCACTCACTTAGTAAAATAATAAGCATTCAAAGAGTATCCGGAGATAAAACCGGTTTAGGATTTAACTCAAACGAAACTTCAACAAGTGAGATTAAAAATGTCAAATTCGAAAATGAACTTAATGAACAAAAACCTCTAAAATCTAATCCTAAGTATATACTCATTAATGATAGAAAAATACCTCTTGCCAACAATGAAGAAATTAAAGCTTTTTATAAACCGTCTTTAAAAACCGAAGTAGGATCTTCTAAACCTAAGACAAGATCTAAAACTCCACCACCTAGAAAACCAAATAACCCTCATCCTAGGCCTAAAACACCTCAACCAAGAAGAAACCAAAATAGGCAAAACTACAATAACAATAGTAATCAAATGTGGAACTATCAACAAAGCTACAATCCTTGGGGTATACTACCACCTTTCATACATCCTAGTCAAATGTTAAACATGTTTGGACCAAAGAGGCAATGGGGACCGAATAGCTAGATGAACACTCCTTGAGGCAATCTTGAAGTTTTCTCACCATAGACTTTTTTAAAGTCTATATGTCATCTTGAAGATTTTGAAGATTTTTGTTGAAGACCGCCGGGTACGCCATTCTTTCACAACTCATTGCCATGCTTAGATAAATATGCTTTGTTTGATTACGTTGTTTGCGATATAGCTTGCTATTTTTCTCTATTTGTTCGATCATATATATATATATATATATATATATATATATATATATATATATATATATATATATAATATAATAAGTATGAGAATATATATATATATATATATATATATATATATATATATATATATATATATATATATATATATATATATATACATACTTGCACATAACCTAGATACGTCATTAGTTGACTTTCTAGAACTCCAGGAAATTGTTCGTTATCGAACCTTTCCTTCCCCCTCGCGAAATTCTATTATGTCTACTTTTAGAAGACTCATGATGATGAAGAGATATGAGTCAAGTGGACTATTATCATGTAAGAACGCCTTCGCACATGAACACTATGGATGAAACAAACTCCTTTCGCCGACTATATTCTATCTCCGTTATCATCTCTCAAACCTCACCCATCAACCCATCATTCACTCACATTTATACTTATATATATATATATATATATATATATATATATATATATATATATATATATATATATATATATATATATATATATACATATATACACATATTCACATATTCCCGAACACACCTCAAACCCCTCATCAACTTAACACTTTGATCATTTTATCCAAAATTGTCAAAGGTACATTTTAATTATCGAAACGGTAATTAAAAATTGTTAAGTATTTTATCATCGTGCCAATAAACGCTTACGTATTTTTGATATATTATAAATCTAATTATATACGTATAAACATATTTGTTCCAGAAACTAATTCCGCGAAAATTCAAAAATTTAATGGGCGGCCCCCTTAAAGATTAAGGGGACCAGCTTGTTATCGGGGGCGGTCCCCTTAATGTTTAAGGGGACCGGCCATCTGATACTCTCAAATTCGTTTCCCACCTTTAATCCATTCCCAAACACTCCATTTGTTCATATATTCCTCCCTCACCACTGCTGTGAACGAACCAAAACAACCAAAACCACCAAAATCCTTCACCAAATCACCAATCCGGGATTGTTTCGCAAGGGGCAAACGTTAACCAAACGTATAACAACATCTCTTGTAAGTTTTCCAACATACATTTCATCACATTTCATTCAATTTGGTGTCTAATCAATAATTAGGCATTTTATTAAAATTTATTTTAATTCGAATTTTAGTGAAATAGAAGCTAGGAATTGAACAACCAAATGCTTCCCATAGGATTAGGATGATGTATTGCAACTCAAACTTAGTATAACACATCATTTTGTCAAAATCTTTAATCGCCCATAAACCCTTGTTGAATTTCATTTTTCAAAAGGCACATTGTTGATATAACTCTTAAAAACTAGTTAAACTTACTACATTATCTTAGTTTAATGTTGTAAATAATCAAAACATACTTCTCAATTCGTTATAAAATGGTTCATGAAGACAACATGGGCGTTTGGTTCATGAACAAATTGTAATTATATGTAGTTATTTAAAACTTAAAACTAGCTCATAAAATTTGTTAAAACTATTAGAGTCAATAGATGTCATCAAGATATATAATCAATATATATATTGATGTTTTAGGTTGTATTCATCTAGTTAAGGGAGCGTTTGGTTTATCTTGAAAAAGATATTTTGAAAACCAAAATTCACATTTTAACCTTTTAAACATGTTTACACTAAGTCAAACTCTTATGAAAAAGCAAGATATATAATCTAATATATATCTAGCCTTACTTCGAAATGAATTATGATATCATACTTTTTGACATCATATATTCTAAACGAGTTTAAAATCAAAATACAAGGAACATTATGAAACTACTTCATAGAATATTTTTTTTGGTCGAAGTAGAATTTCGTTCCACATATATTGCATATATATATATATATATATATATATATATATATATATATATATATATATATATATATATATATATATATATATATATATATATATATATATATATATATGTCATATGCGTGATAGTGGTTTTTGTCTTAATTTTATTTTTGTTGTTATATTATTTAGGTGAAAATGCCAAAGACCACGGTTGGTGATGTCTCCAAAACCAAACAATACATTCCAAAAGTTTCCTCTACTCCCGGCATGTCTCCTTCAGTTGCATGTTTCTATCGTCCCATTGAAAATAGAAATATTCACGAAGGAAGAATTGTCGATCCATCTTTCTATGACTCTGATCAAACCGAACGAATGCTCTCCAATATTCGTTTTGAATGTCTTTACCAAATCAACGAACCAATCATTCCTCGTTTTATCCTCGACTTCTATAGCCAAGTGACGGTGCAAACCGATCCCTATGGTCATCTCCTTATTTCTTTCATGATCCAAAATCAATTCATCACTCTTACTCTTGCTCAATTTGGACAAATTCTTAGAATCCCATACAACGGCCAAGCCGTATTCTCAAATGAATGGGATCTTTCCTCTCTTGAAAGAAATCATCCTCAGGATGGCCCATACTATTATGAGATTCCTAGTCCTGATGACATTCGTCAACTGCTTGAACTAGAACATCGTACGACTAGTCGAGTAATCCAGTCGAAGAATGTCGATATTCATGCAAATCAAATCCTCCTCAAAGAGCTAAGCCACGATATGAAAAACTGGGAAGAACTCATTCGCGAGAATGAGTTTGGTACTGGTGGTCACCGTGATCATGTCACGGCAAGCATTGCCCACATGTTATATTGTGTAATTGCTGAAGAGCAGTACAATTTGGCTTATCTTTTTGTTCATCGAATCATGTCCGCCAAAAACACCCCAAATGCCAATCTTCCTTACGGTATGTTCCTCACACGACTTTATCGTTATGTCATGGAACATTACCCACATCTTCAAAGAGATTACTACGTTCAAATCCTTCCTACTTTGAACCAACTCACTCTTGTTCGTACTCGTCGTTCTCGAAGTGACAAAGGAAAATCTCGTGTTCCTTTGTATTCTAGGCCTCGTGGGTCTACATCTCATCGTGACGATGCTGATGATGAGGAGGAAAACACCTCACGTGTTAGTACCCCATCCCCCACGACCTTTGTTGAAAATCTTTCCGATATTGACGATACCGAGTATCAAGTTCCTCTTCCTCATGAACGTACCGATGAGCTTCTCTTCACTCGTCAAACGTCCATTATCAACCGTCAACAACAAATGCATGAAGAAATTCGAGGAGGATTCAAATCCGTTGGAAAGATGTTTAGGAAGATGATTGGGAAGAAAAAGAAGTAGATGATGTTGATGTATTGCTACTTATTATTATTATTCTCTATTAGACACTTGTATGGCTTGTTATTTGTCCGACTTGCTCGGAAATACTTATGTTATCTCTTGTTTATTTCTTGGATGATGTTTAGACTTTAACTATTATCATGCTACTATCTTAATGATTATGTTATGTTTCTTTTCAAAGTGGAATATAATATGTTTGTTTGCATGCATGATTTGGTTATATATATATATATTTATATATCATCATTCCTAGAGTATATACTTCTAATAGAGCTTGCTGGAAACACACACTTGAAAAATCACCCATTTCTGCAAATTTTGGGTTTCTGGTCGTCTGGGAAAACACCAGATGGGCGGCCCCCTTAATTTCCTAGGCGGTCCCCTTAATTATTAAGAGGGCCGGCCTACAATTAAGGGGACCGGCCATCGGGAACTGGATTTACTGTTTTCTTTTGCATCTTGTGAACCCTTTCTCTAGTATCAGTTACCATTTCCCATTTTAACCCAACTGATTTTAGGATCTCATTCAACTATTTCAAATATTTACCTAAATCAACCATTTCCATACTATAAATTCCCTCCATAATCACCATTCTTCATCTCATCATTTCTCATCCAAATCATCATGACTCCACCAAGCACCTCAAACTCCAAGGCCTCTAAGAAACAAAAGCTTGTGATCATCCCTCCAAAACAACTCTTCATTGACTTAACAAATGAAGACAACAAAACCCCATCATCTCCACCAAAATGCTCATCTCCAAATGCACCTAATGCACCATCCAAAACACCTTCCACTCATGGAACTTCCTCATCCTCCATACCCTCAACCTCATCAATCAATGACTACATCAATTCACACTTGTCACCACAAGTATATCACCACATCCTACACAAGAACCTATTTCCACCCATCTTACCATCTCACTTTCACCAATAACACCACTTAATGCTCATCTCTCATCTCCACCTATTACACCACCATTCTTTGCCAATCCCGTGCCTTGGAGGTTACTTGAATCCCATGGGGATACTTGTCTTTGTTGCATCCACAACCGAACCGTTATCTTTGGTCTTAGAGATGAAATTCAATATATGTTTTCATATATTGAACATTTTCTTACTAACCCACCACCACCACCAACTCCACCATCCTCTCCAATTATTCCTCCACCACAATTCTCACCCATTCCTCCACCATCAGCATCATGCTCTCCAAATTAAGCATATGATATGCTTAATAACTAAAGCCTTTACCACCCTTTTGCTTGCAAGCTCTATGAAGTCCATGTACTCTTTGCATGATGAAGTATTCTTCTAGTTGTTAGTTTATGTAATACCTATCCTACTTGTAATCTTTTGCTACTTGTATTGTTGTGTCTTGACACAACCATTGCTTTAATATGAATGCTTCTTTTCAAACATGCTTAATTATACTCCTATCACCTTATATATGTTTGCATGTATATACTTGTGCTTCTAATATTTTTGTTTTGCAAAGCATTCCATAGCTCGTTCTCTTGGTGCCCCCAAACGAGGGGGAGTACACATCAAGGGGAAGATTGTTGATATAAATAATGTTTAAAAACGTTATTAATATTTTTGAGTTAATGAGTTGAAGTTTTGTAATCATCAAAAAGGGGGAGATTGTTGATATAAATAATGTTTAAAAACGTTATTAATATTTCTCAATAAACCTATGTTTTGATAATCACAAAACTCAAATCAAATAAAGTCAAGATTAAGACGTAAACAAGTATTTAGTAACAAATATTTACCTCCACATCAAATATCACTTAAGGTATGCATAAACTAAGCATCTTATGCATTACATGATCAAAGGAAACCTTGTCTTAAGACATAACATTTTATAAAATGATATTAACATTTTATATATATTTGTAAATCATTTTTGGTATTGTTATATTAAACTACAAAGATATGATTTCAAATTTCTAACCAAAAAGGGCAAATTTTATCCAGAAAAACTTTTCAAACGTTCAGTAGGACGGCCCCCTTAATTTTACTAGGCGGCCCCCTTAATCATTAAGGGGACCGCCCACTAATTAAGGGGACCGGCACGCTCCAGAATAGTATTTTCTGGCCCTTTAAATACTGGATCATTTCACATACTTTTCTCACCTTTTTGCACTAAAAACTTTCTGATCCAACCTCCATTTCTATATCAAAAATCCTTTGATCATATAACTCATAAGTCTTTGTTTCCAAGTGATCCAAAGCTTCATCCACTCAAGTGCAAGAAGAAGAACACTCCTCTACATCCATCTAATTGTAGTAGTGTTCTGATTAGCTATTCTCATATTGTAGTAGTGTTAGATATTTGTAAAAGTGTTGTGTGAATTTGTTGATTGTAGAAACTAGGTGTGTTGTAAAGTAGTTTAGTAGTTGTGACTTAGTTGTGCATAGAAGAAGGTGTGAAGTTAACAAGGTGTGAAGTCTTGAAGAAGTTGTGAAGGTGTGAAGAAGGTGTGAAGTCTTGAAGAAGTTGTGAGATTGGTTCTAGCTACGATTAGAACTCGACATTTAGCTTAGTGTCGTTAACTCGTGTAAGCCAAGGTGTGTAAGGTTTCTCCACCATAAGGAGTTTGTTGACATAGTGAAGAAAACTCTCGAGTGTGGTACTCGGGGAGTGGAGTAGGGCAAGGAAGGTGTCCTTGTAGCCGAATCACTATAAATTCGCGTGTTGTGGTTTGATCTTTCTAACTCTATCTTTTCTTCATTCTATTTCAATACTTTCATTATTAGATTAGAATTGCTTATATTGGTTGTTACTTGAATTCACTTGAGATCAAATCGAAAGTTTTTAATAAACAACAAAATATTTTGGTAATAATTTTAAAAAGGACGTAAAACTATTCAACCCCCTTCTAGTTTTCCACATAAGTGATCATTATGCAGCTCTTACCAAACCATAAACAAATGTTACAACTCATTTGTTCTTCACTTTCCATTCTAAACACATCAATATGAGACTCGATATCTCATTCACACAACTTTACACCAAAGTTTCCAACTATCCCCCACATGAATGGAGATCGATTAAAAAACACATACATTTCCAATGAAAATCCCAACAGTCGAATCCTGCATAGGATAGGTAGGTGGTACCCTTTGAACCTTCCCTTATGAAATATACTTAGCCTACTAGCTGCCAGTTGAACGCGATATCTTTGAACTTGTCTACTATTTATATAGACGACAATATATGTTTACACATGATGCAAGTTTTACCTACCAGTTCTTAAATTTACATTATGTCTCGATTACCTAAGGTCTACCTAAATGCACTAACGGACAGTGTATCCGGTCGTGTGTAGATTAGTAACTAGTAAAACCGAGGTCGTCTCAAGAGCTATGTGGTGTGGATCCTATTTAACTCTAGTGTCACATTTTAAAGCTGGTTTTAAGATGATTTTATTAATTAAACATAAATGAAAATAAATGCTAAAAATAAATTGAGTTGTGAACAGTGGGAGAGAAGTGTACTAGCCTAGCTAATCATCCTAAATTATATATGATTATGTTCTCTATTAAACTATTCTAACGCTTCAAGTGGAGCGGACATGTATCACTAGGTTCATATGGTCAAGTTCCCTAGCCTATCTCCCTAGAATCCTGTCGGGAACCAAAGGCACTACCATCTGTCATAAGCCGACGTACGGTAGACTAGTTTGAGCCACTAAGTACCACTACATGCTAGATTTATCCTTGTATGGCCCGACCTCTCTAATCTTAGGCCATACTCTAATTACTTAAGTTTATCCAACCTGGAAAGTGGTCCTATGGTCAATTTGTACACAAGGTAAATGGCTAGTTGTCATCCCAACCATTTCCCTCGCAACCCAACTACACTGGGGTGTTTTGGTCAATTCGTCTAGCATACCAGGTATAACCGGTTCTTCAAAACTACCGCAACTAAAGGATCTATGGTAAACTAAGCATGCACACACTAGAAGTATTATGAAAAGTATGAAAATATAATCAAAACAATAAAGGAATCATAACTAGGCTAGCACCAGAGGTGCTTAGCTGATCATATTAATAATAACACTCAAATCAATGTTTAAAGAAGACATGAATTCGAAATGTGAATTAAATAATGAAAAACTAAAACTTATGGTGTTGTAAGCGTGATCTCTCCCTTGGAATAGCTCCGTATGCTGTAGAATGCCTCTCTAAATACTCCCTTCATTCTCTAACTTGTGTGGTGAGAAAAGTTTTGTAAAATGCAGAGTTTGGGGATGGCATTTATAGGCCCGACATAGCTACGACATAACCCTAAGAGTTGGTTACGCCATAACTAGTGTAATCGTGAAACGATCTTATCCATTGACATTGGCTATGGCGTAGTTTTGATGTTGGTTACACCGTAGTTCCTTAGGGTTTCCACTTACGCCATAATCTTAAAGTGTAGTTACGCCGTAATCTTGATAAAATCTTGGATCACATACTATTTCTTAACTACGCCGTAACTCCATGAGTGGTTATGGCAGAGCCTTCATAGCTCACGAATTCTTCTAAGTCTTCGAATGATTACGGTGTAACCTCACGAGTTGGTTACGCCGTAAATCTTGATAACAGTTAACTAGTCAATATATTTGAATTCCTGGCTATGGCTAGTTGAGAGTGCGAGTTACGCCGTAGCTAGCTTCAGCATACTAAGATGAGTATAATTTGCAAGTACTTTCCAATTTCGGTGTCTCTTTAGCTCCTATGCTCGTTTGTAACCTAGAAACAAAATATAGAGAAATCAAAGTATATATCCATATAACTAACACAAATAACAAGCATATTATAGGGAAATTGACACTTAAATATCAGGATTATTTGATGTCATCAAAGCAGGACTCTCCCTGACATAGACAAATCCTCATAGTCGTGTTCGTTATGGTCATGAACACTAGCCTAGTTCTGCAAGAGCTTTTAGGAATTGTGCCCCACACATTTCCCTTTAAAGCGAGCCCACTTCTCTCCCACATAGGTGATTCCAATTGAATCATTAAAAGTGATAAGCTTAACCTTATATTTTCACTGTTATAGGAATGGACTAGGAAGTTTACTAACTCCCTTAAATGGATGGAGAATTCATAACTCTCCCGCAGTGACCTCCCACGGTTTATACAATTAGGTTGTCCTATTGAACCCAGATCTTGGGATCTCCAGTCAACTGGGTTAGGTTTTCCTTCATATAAACTTTTCCGGGGCTTTAGTCCCATTCCTCCACACAACTTGCCAACTCACTCTCTGCTTAAGCCTTTTATAAGCGGATCTGCATTGTTATCATTTGACTTCACATTGTCAATAGTAATAACTCATGTTAAGAGTAGTTGTCGTATTGACATATTGACTCATCATTATACATTGTGATATAAGCTCTGCCAATTCCTTAATGGCTATCACACTATATACAGCTACCATTCTAGGAGCGTTGGTGCATCATTTTCTATTAACCGTAGATATTTTGTCTCTAATCCAAATTTATCTATCGTGATAAAATCAGAATTCGTCGTGGACCTAGCTATATTTTATGTCTAGAAGACATCCAAAATATAGTGGTCATTTCAAGAGTGTATACTCATGATTTAAAATCGGCTAGTCATTAATACATTAATTACCCATCAAATAGTTGTCATGTTTTGCTCTAAACAAAACCGTAATTGTGGTTTTCCCAATAATTCATGAGTATTTCAAATGGATGACACCTCCGTCTCTATTTTGAATAGATGTTGATTGGTCTCATTTGAACTCTAGCTAGGCCATAATCCCCCACATTGAAATTATCTCAAGAATCTTGTAGAAATGGTTCTTCCTTTCAACGTCAATGTCGTTTAAGAGATACTCTTTTCAGTATATGACATGAATAACCTTAGTGATTTGTCACCACACAAGTTTCATATTTGTGTATACACTATTTGAATGTTGGATGTTAATTGTTTTCCATATAACAATTAACAAATTCCATGTCTAGCATGCTATAGACCAAGGAATCAAGCATATGAACAGAAGATGCATCATTCTGATTATTCATTGCTTCATCCACTAACATTCTTCCTTAAGACAAATTATTTATAAGATTCAGGTACCACCTTAAACCACAAAGGTGCATGTGTAAAGCCTACACATACAATATGTCTTTCAAATTCAATTTAATTATATGATTATGATCACTGGATATTAATATGGTATCATTCCATACAATCAAAACATGTCCAGCGAAAAACAAATTGGACACTAGTTCACTTTAGATGACAATCACACAATTCAAGTTAGATACATAAACTAACATAAATTGTCGTCATTTATATGTGAGATTTCTTGACATTTCAGATGTCTTAATGGTTATCTTTAACATTTAGTAATATCTTTCACATGAGTAACAATTATTCACTCTTTCAAAATGATAAATTAGTTTGATTATTTGCAACAATATTCGCAACCGAATATTTGCAATATCCAAACTCTCTCAATACTTGATACAAAATCAAGCGACTTATATATTGCCATAGTACTATGTCAGTACCATTGAGCCAAACAACACCATGACTATTTATGTGCAAACAGTACCGAAAAGTGATTATGTGCAACAAAACCTTTAAACTGTTTTGGTGTCCAAACATTCCTTTAAAGTCACTTTCCTACACATAATTTCAGAAACCAAAAAACCAATTTTATGCATAAAAATTCAGGAACCAAAATGTCAATTTTCTACATTAAACTTTTAGAACCAAACAGCCATTAAAGTCACTTTACTACACACAATTTCATCAACCAAAAAACCAATTTTATGCATTAAAAAAATCCACAATCAAATTGCCAATTTTCGACATAAAACCTTTAGAACCAAACAGTCCTTAAAATCACTTTCTTGCACACAATATCAACAACCAAAAACTAATTTTACTCATTAAAATTCAGCAACCAAGATGCCAAATTTCTGCATAAATTTTTAGAACCAAATAACCGTTAAATTCTCTTTACTGCACAAAATTGCAGCAAATAAAAAATCAATTTTATGAAGAAAACATTCAGCAATCAAAATGCCAATTTTCTGCATAAAACCTTTTAGAACCAAACAACCCTTTAAAATCACTTTGTGCACAAAAAAATCAGAAACCAAACAACCCTTTAACGTCACTTTGCTGCACACATTTTCAGCATCCAAAAAATAAATTTTCTGCATAAAATTTCAGCAACGAAAGCCAATTTTCTGCATATAAATTAACTCAAAGAGCTGATGCAAAATGGCCTATGATTCTGCATAAAGTAGTGATGAGGCGAAAAATGATCCGTTTTTAGGGGGTCATTTAAGCCCGAATTCGAATTTATTTGATCAAATATTGCCCTAAATCGTTCCTTTTGTGATTTTAGGTTCTTTGGGAGTGAATTCTGGAAAAGGAAGCATTTTGGACGTTTTTGGAGCATAAAGTGAAGAAAACGCCAAAGACTTAATTTTCCATGCTGAGAACAGTACTGTATGACCTTAGATATATCAACTTTAATACCAATATAAGAACAAGATGAAGTAAAGATGGTGACTTGATGAGATATGTGTGGCGTAAGATATATGAAAAAGAGTAATAAGATGAAGAGAGCTTTTTATTAAAAAACACACACAATACACACACAAGCACACACCTCAAATGAGCTTTGAGGTGTTTATATAGTACAAGAGTTAGGATGCCCTAAAGGCTTTCCATGGGCTTGGTCTTGGGCTTGGCTTTCTTTTATCTATAAAGGCTTATGAAACATAACTAATAGCATATTAGCTTACCAAGACCAAGGCCCATTGACTAAACTATTACTAATCTTAACAAACGACTCAAAGTTACAATATGAGAATGACCATCACTTCTATATATAAATATTTTAATGCTAACAATCTCCCCCTAAGGGGTGGTCATTCGAATGATGCTCCACGTGAGTGGGTCTTCCGTGTTCTTTGTCTTTAACTTTGTGTGTCGTTGTAGAATAGTCTTTAGTCTTTGTTCCTTCATGCTTTGTGATCTTTGATAACTGATTTTTCATCGTTCTTTGTTCCTTTGTGATGTGGAGTTATCTGCCTTTCGTCACTTCTGCGTCTGTGGTGGTTGTTTGCCATTCCAACATGCTCATACATCTTCAGTCTTTGTGATACATATGAACGTAGTTCCCTTTCTTTCACTTTGATCTTTAGTCTTTATTCTTTGTAGATTCTTCTTTTTGGCGTAGAATCTTTCTTTGAACTTTGTGTTGTATAGATCTTTGAGGGAGCTTTCTTTAACTTCCAGATGTATGTATGAGCACGTGGAATCTGTCGCCACGGAGATGAAGTGTCCCTGCATATAAACAGTTAGCAATAAAACATCCGGTACTTACAGATAAGAATTAGAGATCGTCAACAGCATAGTGTGAAGACTCCTTCTAACCCTTACCAAGGCCGTTCCCATGTCAGATACTCTCGAGAGAGCTTACAAGACCTACTTAGTAGCTCAATGACTAGGTGAGTCACTGGGTATCACTCCACGACTGTAGACCGTTTGAAACCACCGCGAACACTAAGCGTAACCCATAAAGAATTACCGAAGTGACCTGCTGTCAGGGCTGCTTGATGTTGACCCTGGCAGGAATTTCCATTCAATCATTGAGAATCACGAAAGTGAATCCTCTCATAAATGTTCTGGCAGATTGCTAAGATCTGCGTAGGACTCTTAAGTTTACATCTGGCGTCCTTAATGTTGAACAACCAGTGTAGAAATATCATGTGTTCCTATGAGATCTTTTGATGAATCTCGGGGCTCTAGACTCGATAAGTGCACATTTGGTTTCCTATGCGGAGATTAGGGAGAGGTCTCCTGCTTCAATATCAACCATCTCTAAGAGACAGGTCGATAGATTATGCCGGTTCCCCGTGAGAATGAAACAAGCTCTTTTAAGAGAACTTGAGTGGTTAGGAAGGTTTAGTGCAGTGCGTCACTGGGTCCATGACGTCTTTATCTTCAATACCAGTGTCACCTTAGTAACAACCAGTAGCATATGAGTTGAACCCGGTGTCTGCCCTAAGGTTGAACATTTGGAGGGCTATTTCTTTTCACCCTTTTTCATAACTTTTCTTTTTAATTCTTCAACCCCTTCTTTCTCCTTTCTCATTTTCTCCTTTTTTCAATCATACCTAAGGACTTCTAATTCTAATCTATTGGAATTGTCCTTGGGTAGATCCCTCCGGCTCTGGCGGATCATAGGACGGTTTTTCCTAACCTTAGTCACCTTATAACTCCATGACTATCCTATCATTGATCACATGCCATAAAACCTTTTGTGAAAATCTCTCAAAGTGTTTATGATAATAAAACACATTTTGTTGACACTTCGAGAGTTTTGCATTTCTTTTGAAGGACTCCCCCTTCACATGTGCTCATGAATATTTAAGAAATTTGCACATGTGTGAGGAGTTTGCACTTTTTGAATTGATCCACTTTCAGCGAACATGACCGATTCGAGACACGCTTACATCACTAGTTAGACTAGCTTGAAATTATTACCCGTCCTGGTCAAGTCCAAAGAAAGTCTCTCGATACGGTACACTCTACTCAGACAAGTCCTATTCAAGACACGCTTACATCACTAGTTAGATTAGCTTGAAATTATTACCCGTCCAGGACAAGTCTTTTCGATTACTGACATTTTAAGCTTCGTCAATTCATTGGTACATACTGAGTCGAGCTCTTTTGAGATTCAGCCACAATCTTTAAACATCTTTGATCACATTTTAATCATGTCTTCTCCCCCTTAAAAATAGCATATTGTGATATTTTTGATATCAACAGATTAAGAAAAGGCTTTTTGGAGAGAAAGACAGATTCATTTTGCATGAATTTGGAACAATTTGTTTTTGTATTCCCCCTTAATGATAGCTAATTTAAAATCAATTTAAGGGTTTAGAGGAAGTTATCTTGAGCACTAGTTTTGAGAGATTTTGAGAAATCTTTTGAATAGTCTTGAAAAAGTGCTCAAGAATTTTGTTTGAAAACGAGTTTATGCTTGAAATCTTTTTCGTTTGTTTAGACTCGAACTTTTTGAAAAAGAGTTCGTCATTGAACGTACGAGTCCTTGATTTGAAAATAATGAGAAGTCATCAATGATGTCCGGGTTTCGTACTGAAGTATACGAAAGCCATTGTGAAGAAACTTTTGAGAAACGACATGTTTTAGAAAAACATTATAAGGAACTCCCGCTCAAGCATCTGTACATGTCCGTATCATTGTTGAATGACATTTCTAGAGACGTACAGAATATTGATTTATACGAGAGACATGTCGTGAGAAGAATATTTTTGGATTTTTTGATTTTATATTGTTTTTGTATTTTTTGAAAATTTTATATTTTTGTATTTTGTTTTTTCAAATTTTGTATTTTGTTTTTTTTCAAAAATATTTACAGCGAAGCGATTTTGAAAACATTTTTCAAGAAGATTCGAGAAGACGTTCTAGCTCCTCAGGAGTTAGGCTTCGCATGCCAATTCGTCGAACTAAATAGTCAAACCTTTCTTTTGGAAGGGCTTTAGTAAATAGATCGGCGAGTTGATAATCAGTCTTAACGAAAAATAATTCAACAGTACCCTCTTCCACGTGTTCTTTGATGAAATGGTAGCGGACTTTGATATGCTTCGTCTTAGAGTGGTGTACGGGATTGCACGAGATGGCTATGACACTTTTTGAGTCACAATACATAGGTATTCTGTCAAAAGTAAAGCCATAATCTGTGAGCTGTGTCCGCATCCAAAGAACTTGGGCACAACACGCAGATAGAGACACATACTCGGCTTCGGCGGTTGATAGCGCAGTACAATCCTGTTTCTTTGAAGACCAGCTTACAAGCTTTTCACCCAAAAATTGTGCTCCACCTGATGTACTCTTTGCTGTAACTTGATCACCAGCATGGTCTGCATCTGAAAATGCTGTTAGATTAAACTCCGAATCCTTCGGATACCAAAGTCCCAAGTTAATGGTGCTTCGTAGGTACCGAAAGATCTGTTTAACCTCTTTGAGGTGAAGTTCGGTAGGCTTTGCCTGAAACCGTGCTAACAAACAAACAGCAAATTGAATATCGGGTCGGCTAGCAGTTAGGTACATGAGAGAACCGATCATGCTCCGATATTTTTTCGGATCGATGGGTTTCCCAAACAAATCAGCACCTATTTTTGGTGAAGTGACCATTGGTGTACCAACAGAATCACAATTTTCCATTCCATGTTTTTTCAAAATCTCTATTGTATATTTAGCTTGATTGATAAAAATACTACGAGGGGATTGATGGATTTGTAAACCAAGAAAGAATTTTAGTTCCCCCATCATGGACATTTCAAATTTACTTTTCATGAGATTTTCAAAATGTTTTGAATGGTTAGGATTGGTTGATCCAAAAATAATGTCGTCCACGTAAATTTGAACGATCAAAATGTCATCTTTGAATTTTTTGATAAATAAGGTGTCATCAACCGTTCCTTTTGTGAAATTGTTTTTAAGTAAGAAAGATGATAGTTCGTCATACCACGCTCTTGGAGCTTGTTTTAGACCATAAATTGCTTTCTTAAGCTTGTAGACGTAGTCTGGATGATCTTTGTCGACGAATCCCTCTGGCTGACTCACATACACTTCTTCTTTCAGAGTTCCATTCAAGAAAGATGTCTTAATGTCCATCTGATAGACCGTGATGTTTTTGTGAGCGACATAGGCTAAGAAAATCCAGACTGCTTCAAGTCTAGCTACAGGCGCGAATGATTCTTCGAAATCTATCCCTTCTTCTTGTGGATATCCTTTAGCCACGAGACGAGCTTTGTTGCGAATGACAGTCATTTCCTCATCCAGTTTGTTCTTCCACAACCACTTGAGATCAAGAACACATTTATCAAGTGGTCGTTCAACAAGTTCCCAACTGTCATGTAACAGGTATTGAAGAAATTCCTCCTGCATCGCTTCAATCCATGGGTTTTCTGCCATTGCTTCCCGAATGTTCTTAGGTACTTTGGTGCTTATTGAGCAAATGTAAATGCACAATTCGAGATCGGTGGCAAGTTGTCTCCTCGTCTGAACTGGCATTGAAGGATCACCAATAACATGTACTAACGGATGGTCTTTTGTCCATTGAAACGTAGAAGGGTACCTTTGGTTTAACGAATGTGTGTTAGATGGTTCTTGTAACCTTGAAGAAGATTCAGCAGAGTCTGATGCAAACGGGTTTTCAAATACTTCTTCTTCTTCTTCTAACGTAACATCGTTTGAATTATTTGTTGGTTCTTCTTGAAAATTTGTGTTTTGGTTTTGCTCATCAACTCTTGGTAGTTCAGTTTCAAGTACTGGAGTTGCTGGAGTAGATGTTGATGATGTTGAGGTCGTTGGTGCTTCAGCTTCAACTGTTGTAGATGCATCTTGTGATGGTGGTGGTGGTTGATGGTTTTGAGCGGGTGCAGCGGAATGTTGATTTGATGCATTTGTCGAAGTTCCACCATAGTATTCATCAAACATTAACTCGAAGAAATTTTCCAGCTCTTGTTCTGAAGGTTTATCCGTGTTTGTTGACTGAGCTCCTTGAGGTACGAGTCCTGAACTGATATGTCCAGAAGTCTGCATGTTTAGAGCGGGTCCTAATCCGTTTTGATTAGAAGCCATTGGATTAAGCGCGAGTTCTAGAGCGTATCTCTCAGAAGCCATTTGTGAAATTTCGTCAAACTTCACATTCATCGTCTCCATTATCCTTTTTAGACGTCTATTATACACCCTGAATGCCCTCGAGTTTTCTGAATATCCAATGAAGATTCCAATATCACCCTTAGCTTTCAACTTTCCTAGATCTTCTCTGTCGTTCGTCGGATAGCATAAAGCGCCAAACACGTGAAGGAAAGAGATGTCAGGTTTACGGTTGTTCACTAGCTCATATGGGGTTTTATTGAATCTTGGATGTACTAGGGATCGGTTCTGAGTGAAACAGGCAGTGGCTACAGCATCAGCCCATAAGAATAGTGGTGCACTAGAAAAGATCAGCATTGTGCGAGCAGCTTCCACAAGAGTTCTGTTTCTTCTTTCAACTACCCCATTCTGCTGTGGAGTTCTAACAGCTGATGTTTGGTGTGTTATTCCAACATCTTCAAAGTAGGTTCTTAACTCCTGATTAGTGAATTCTGTGCCATTATCTGTTCTTACAATCCTTACTGGAGCTTGAAGTAGAACTTGGATACGCTTCAGAAAGGTGATGATGGTACCTGGTGCTTCGTCTTTTGACCTCAGAAACTTTACCTATGTATATCTTGAATAATCATCGACAATAACAAGAATATACTTCTTCCCATTAATGCTTTCAACTCTCATTGGGCCACATAAGTCCATGTGCAACATATGTAACCTTGCTTCCGAACTAGGTACGGTTTTGGGTTTATATGATGCTCTTTTGCTTTTTCCTTGTTCGCATGATGGACAAAGGTGTTCCTTGGTGTATTTGAACTTAGGAAGACCGGTGACGATGTTGTCTTTGGCTAACTTGTTGATCGTGTCGAAATTGAGATGGGATAAACGTCTATGCCACAGCCAGGACTTAGTTTCGGTTGCCCTTGTCATAAGACAAATTGGTGATGTAGAAGCCATTTGGTTGATGTCGATAGCATACAAATTTGTACCACGATTACCAGTTAAGAGATCATCACCAACAAAATTTCTAATAAAAACCGTGTTTCTCCTGAATGCAACTTCTAAATCTGCATCACAAAACTGCCCGACTGAAAACAAGTTGTGTCCCAACCCTTCGACGTAGTAAACTCGAGTGATTAAAAAATTCTCAAACCGAAGATCTCCATAACCCTGAATAGCTGCTACATGATCATTTCCAAAGCGTACAGTTCCCATGAATTTCCAGACGAAATTGATCAGCAGCTTTAAATTCCCGGTCATGTGCTTGGAGCAACCCGAGTTGACGATCCAAAGACATATTTCGATAACCTGCCAAGAACAGAAGAGTTTGTAGTTGGAAACCGTTTTGAATTTGGTTCCATGTGGTTAGGAGTAAAAGCAGAATCACAATTATCAAAGATTGCAACATTTTTATTTTGAACAAATTCCAATTTGCCATCCTTAAGAGTGAACTCTCTACCCGTTGGTATCCACATACAAAACTTAAGGTAGTTCCTAGGCATTCGACTACTAGTGGTAGACCTAAAGCGTGCAACTAATCTTTCTATAGATCTAGATCTAGCACTAGTTCCCTTTGGAACATACTTCTGTTCAGGCGTAACATTCACATTCTTAGAAACACATTCATCATGAACATCATTAATTAAACATTTCTTGCATATTAAACAAACAGAGTCATTACATGCATTAGAACCAGTACTTTCGACATTACATTCAGATGAATCATGTTTCTTATTACAAAGCGATAAATTCCTAGGGTGTTCTTCTACTTCTTCAACTTTATTCTTGCTACTACTCGTAGAAACAGGCGAGACTCTATTGTTCCTTGTATTGCTCCAAGGCTTTAGTCTGCTGCTCCTATAGGTGCATTCTAATCCTGTAGAAGGTAAGGCACACACATTAGGATTTATATTGTTGTCCTTTTTAGCATCACTAGACTCTTTAGAATTATCCTTTTTGCACGCATTTGTCTTAGAAGTGGAGGCAGACGCATTAGTGGGACTAATCCTAAAAAGGCCAGGTGCTATCACTTTTGGTGTTTCGACAACCGCTTTTCCTTTATCAACAATCTTAACAATTTCACTTTTCTTAGGCAAGGGTGTTGGAGTGACTGGTTTTGTCAAATCCTTTTTCTCATCGACTTTTGGAGCAAACCGTGAAATTGACATTTTTGGTTTTTGAACCGTGTTTGAAACATTTGGTTTCTCCGAAGTCGACGGTTTTGCAAACTTAGTTTCCTCACCCTTTCCTTTTTGACTTTCAAGCTGAGCCCTCAAAAGATCATTTTGCTCTTTCATGTTCTTGAAAGCACGCTCATACGACAATTTGTCATACTTGCATTCTTCCTTTTTTCGATCAAGTTGTTTAAAATATGACACATTTTCTTTTTCAAGCTTTATAAGAGCATTTTCATATTTTGAAACAATTTCGGAGGTCTCAGCTCTCAGTCTTTCATCGTCTTGAACAGAATATGTTTGTAAAATGATGGACATAATGTCAGTGGTCATAACAGCTTCGAAGAGAGAATCATTCAGGTTTTCCAAAACATTTATGTTTTCACGAGTATCATTAGCTTCGTTTACCAGGGATTTGTGGTCCTTGACAAAGTCGGCCGTTTCTTTTAAGAAAGCTTGTTCAAAATGGATTACCCTCGCACTGATGTTATTCAGTGGGATAGTAATTTCGTTTTCAAAAACTTTTTTCTGCTCAATATGAAAACTGGAATGCCAGTTGTTAATATTGATTGTAGTTTTAGAAGCAACGATATTTTGAAGTTCTTGAATTCTCTTTTTAACGTCATCCAAAATTTCTCTAGCCTCACTTGTATTAAAAGTGTTGTTTGAAGAAATTTGTTCCATTTTTGAAAGAGATTTGGAAACAATTACTTTCTTAGAAAACATTTTTGAGAATGGTCATTTTATGGAGAACACAGATGGTTCTTTTTGTGGAACAAAAGTAATTCCCAAAAGTTTGTTCAATTTGTTGTAATCAATGGGTTTCAAATCCTTTTGTTTCATTTTAGTAATGCTCTCTTCGACATGTTCTATCGTTTGCACAGAATCCCGAACGACGGGAGGATCATGTTTAGTGTAAATCACATTACCATTATACAAAACATTCTGTTCTTGCTGAGCTTTCTTGAGATTACTGGGGGTGTTGTTACCAAGAGCCACTTTATGTTTCGTATGGTAAACCGGATTAGTTTGATTTGAAATCATTTTCATTGTTTGACTTGACTGATCCGATTTAACCACTAATTCTTCTAAATGAGCAATCATGTGTTCTGACTCTACGATTTCGGCCAAAAGTTTGTCTTCTTTCTTTGCAAAGTCCTTTTTCAACTCATCCCTTTCTTTTTCAAGATTGGTATAAGCTGTTTTTTGTTTAGAAAGTTGGTTTTGTAAATCAGAAATTTCCGCGTTTAAAGATTTTGTCTTTTTGAAAGAATTAACATCAAGTGTATCAAACTTGAGTTGCAATTGTTTTTCCCTTGAAACGGAATTTTGATAACCAGTTTCTAATTCAGACAATCTTTTGTTATGAAATTCAAAAGCTTTAACGTTTTCTTTGTAACTCTCAAGCTCAGCGGTCAATTTAACATTCGCGGCCTTAACATCGCGATTGACCTTTTTCACATTCTCAATTTCAATACGACAATTATTCAATAATGATTCAAATAAAGCACGTGTTTCCTCATCATTCTCAGCATGCTGTGAAACGAAGCCTCCATTATGATTCACATCTGGAGTCGCTGAAGGAGTATTGCTACTACTTGGCGTGTCCAGGAATGTATCATAAGTGAATGCTTGCTTCTCAAAATGCTGTTCCTCATGAGGAGACATATCAAATATATCATTATTGTGACATGTGTTGAAGTTTGATACCTCAGAGACTGCATTGATGTCATAGACCGGAGGTGTGTCAGAATCTGTGTCATACTTTGCCTCCTGAAGATTCGCCATGAATATGCAGTTCGCATAGATATCTTCTCTATCTTCCATGTCATCCATAAGAGCCATAAAATCATTCTCCTCTGCATTCAACTGAAATCCTGCCTCTGCCTTTTGTGCCAACATCACTGCTTTCTGCAAGTACGCTAGATCTTTCTTGTTCGGCTTAGTAGGACAGTTCCTTGCCATATGACCTACACCCTGACAGTTGAAACACTTAACCGGATTACCCTGATTCACATTTCCCAAATTCCCAACTACTGGAGCTGCAACATTTCTATTCTGATTACCCATTGCCTGATTACCAACATTCTGACCCCTCTGATTTCCAACAAACTGACCCAACTGATTCCCTGCATACTGACCATACTGATTTACTGCATTCTGATTCCCTGCATTCAGCATATTCTGATTCCCCATGTTAATTCCAGTTGCATATCCTTGCTGATTCCCATAAACTCCAACCATTTGGCCTCCGTTGCCCATATTGAAACTCGGCTGAGCAATCTGCTTATTGCGAGTGTTCGATGAAATCCTTTGGTTGTTGTTTGTTGGTGTAGAATAGCGTCCTTGGAATGCCTTTGACAGAAAAGCAAACGCTTGGGTCAATGCTGCAGTAGCTTGATCATTTTCAGTGAATTCTGATTCTTGGAATTGTTGGTATTGCTGTTGTGGAATAGCATGTTGTTGTTGCTGTGGGTAGAACTGTTGTTGGTAGACCGGTGTTGGTTGTTGAATGTATGATGGTTGCATGTAGTTGTGAGTGGAAGATGATGATGGTTGTTGTGTGTTCACTGGTAGCGGTGTTGGTGTAGTAGCAATTAAAGCGAGAGGATCATGATTCTTTGCCAATCTTTCTTTCCTTACTTCATTAGCCTCAGCTTGGTTTTGCTTCAAAAAGTCATAGAGTTGATCATAATTCACCTTATGTAAATCCTTTGTTTGATTGACAATTGTAACATAACGACCCCATTCTTCTGGAAGGTTATTGATGAATTTGATGTTTGTTGCAATTGTTCGAGGTGTCAACTTGTTTCTGATTAACTCATTCATCAAAGTGCAAAACCTTGTGTAGTAAGATTCAATCTGTTCACCTTTAGTGGATGTAAAATTCTCCCATTCAGTAAGAAGTTTGTTCTCAACATCCTGTTGTCCAATCTCTGTTCCATGACATATCCTCCTAACACGTTCCCACATAGCATAAGCAGTTTCACAGCTGTCGACCGCAGCAAAGATCTCCCGTGGTAATCCAAGTTGGATTAAATGCATTGCCATATCATCAGCGGCGATCTGCTTCTTGTCTTCCTCTGTGTAATCTGCTTCTGTTTGTTCACGCACGAATGGTTGAGTAGGAGGTGTTGCATTTGGATTACCTTCAATTTGAACTTGTCGTGGCTTAAATGGACCATTTGTAATGGAGTTGATCATTAATTTACCATCAGGCTTTGTTTTGATGTAACGAAGCATGCGGCTTGTCCATGGGAGATATCCACCTTTTTCAAGCATTGGAGGTCGGTTTTCCGCACCGGCTGCATGAATATCTTGCTGAGTAGCCATTGATGAAGTCTAGATTGATAAAGTTGATTCTTGGATCGTTCCAACGAAGTAGGAGTAGTGTTTAGTGTGGATTCTTGGATCGTTCCAATGAAGTCTAGATTGATAGATTGATGCAAGTTTTTATGGTGAAAAATTTGATCTGAAACCTTAAAACCTCAATAACTTCCATTCAGAGTGGATTTGGGCCTCGAAGCTGGGCTTGAATGATCTTTAGATGATTCAACGTGTCCTTCTTCTCGGTCTCGCGGTCGTTTTGACAGCTGATTCGTCGAAAACGGAGTTACGGTTCAAAAGTTATGGCCGTTTGAAGTTTGGTTGTCAAAAAGTCAAAATCTTACGCGTAAACCTTGAATCTTACGCGTAAACTTTGAATAATCTTATGCGTAAGATGTTATGTGTAACCTTTAAGTTATGCGTAAGATCTAAGTTATGCGTAAACAAAATTGTTTATGCGTAGACTTTGATTTTACGCGTAAACTTAGAGTTTATGCGTAGAATGTTACGCGTAAGGTTTTTTCAACCAATTTGATCTCTCAAACTTATCCAAGCTTGAAAGATATCCCGTGTCGAAGTATTCCACAAACTTATCCAAGTCAGGGAAGTACTGAGTCACCGTAGCACGAAGAGAAGACCTTTGATGAAGTTATGCGTAGAATTCTGAAACTTACGCGTAAGATTAAATCTGATGCGTAAGATCTGACTTATGCGTAGAAATGGAACTTACGCGTAGGATTTAACGCGTAGACTTACAAGTTAAGCGTAGGAACAGGGTTTTGACCAATGTTACGCGTAAGAAAAGGGTATTGACCAAATCTTATGCGTAAAAAGGACAGAAAGTACTGTTCACAGCTGTAGATTCGTACTATTCACCCAAGTTACGCGTAGGATGACCAGAAAACTTCAAAAATACGATTTTTTCACCCAAAAACTCCTTTTTCACTTGTTTCTAATGATCAAATCTTTCCCAAAACACTTAGAATCACTAAAACTTCAATAAAAACAACAACTTTAACACTAAAACCACGTAAAAATCAAAACTTTTTGAAGAAAAAGTACACAAATGAATGAAAAGTGTAACTTTTTAACAAAAAACTTGATGAAAACACTCCTAAATCATTGTTAGGCGATTGATACCACTTGTATGACCTTAGATATATCAACTTTAATACCAATATAAGAACAAGATGAAGTAAAGATGGTGACTTGATGAGATATGTGTGGCGTAAGATATATGAAAAAGAGTAATAAGATGAAGAGAGCTTTTTATTAAAAAACACACACAATACACACACAAGCACACACCTCAAATGAGCTTTGAGGTGTTTATATAGTACAAGAGTTAGGATGCCCTAAAGGCTTTCCATGGGCTTGGTCTTGGGCTTGGCTTTCTTTTATCTATAAAGGCTTATGAAACATAACTAATAGCATATTAGCTTACCAAGACCAAGGCCCATTGACTAAACTATTACTAATCTTAACAAACGACTCAAAGTTACAATATGAGAATGACCATCACTTCTATATATAAATATTTTAATGCTAACAAGTACCTGACGGTGTCAAGAGCATTTTGGTGACGGCGTCAAGAGTAAAAGTGGTGACGGCCCAGAGAGAATGTGAAGGCGTCACCCAAGGCCGTCACGTGTTAACTTGTCAAAACTTGCGCGCGGAGTAGCTGATATTGTTTTGGTCATAACTTTTGCATACGAACTCGGATTTAGGTGATTCAAAAGCCCACGCGAAGAGGACGAAGAGATCTACAATTTGGTGAAAAAATGGTCTTGACAGCGTCAAGAGAAACGACTTGACGGCGTCAAGCCTTGCCGACAGAAAACATGCCTATAAATATAACATCATAACTTCACTTTTTGTAAGCCCTAAACCCTAAGGTCGATTCCTGGGTTTTGGTGGGTGTTTTTCCAGCAACTTAGAGGGTTTCAATCACTCCATAAACATCATGTATTGGTTTGATGATTCTATCTTAATTATGTTTTCCATTATCATTGTTGTTTGCTCTTCTTTGATGATGATTTGCTAATTCACCTTGTGTCTACTTATGATTATGTGAAACTTGTATATAATTGATTAGATCTCATTGATTTCTTGTTGATGTTGTGTCTATCTCCATCAATTAAGGCGTGACAACTTTAATAGATCTAGTTGGTTTAGTTTATAATCCTTGTTTCCTATTGATTCTTGTTTTGATTGAATGATTTATATGTTAGGCTTAAGAAAACTGGCAGATCTCCAAATGGTAACATGCTTGAACGTCTTAGGAAACATGAACCTATTGCATTAAGGTCTTTATTGGTTGTATTTAATGCATGAGCCACTATTTACAATCCCTATGGTTGTGCTGGGCATGGTATAGGAGGAGATAAGAGCTCATAGAATTGGGGAGTTATGTGCGATACCCCATGAATGGTATTAAGGAATACAACCTGTCAATTAAAACAAGGTTACAATTCAATAAGTAGGATTGGATAGCTAGCAAGGAGTAACATATCATGGGTAGACGTGCTTCACTTATCTTATAGAACCTTAGTTTATTTTCTTGTTTATTAGTTTAATTAGTAGCTTTTGGGTTAGTTGATTAGCAACTAATTCCGCTCACTCTCCCAATACCCGAGATTTTTACTTTCTTTTCATAAAATATAAAAACATAAAAAGAATCATCCTTCACCTTTAGACCTAGTTAGATTAATTTCAATCATAACGACACTATTCCTAGCTGAATGATCAATCCCCCGGTACTTGTCACTATACTATACTACAACGATTAGGTACACTGCCTGGTGGGGGTTGTAAGCTTCTCGAGATCCCTCGAGAGGTAAAGCCTGCTGCGATTCCCACGCATGAAGTTTTTGGCGTCGCAGCCCGGGGAATAGTTATTGTTTAGGTTGAATTTGATTTTTATTAGGTCTACTCATTAGATTCCTTTTTAGTGAGATTTTTATTTTCATTTTATTAGCTTTCTCGTAGTCTATCTTTTCTTTGTGTCTTTGTTAGTAAAAACCTTTCCATTGACTCTTCCGTTCACCATTATGGAGAACGTGAATCCACCAAGTCCGACACTAGAGTTTTACCAGAAAAAATATAATTACACCAGTTTGGATATACCAATATGGACGAATGAAATGAGGAGGACAGGATCTTATATTGATTTTATTGAGTACCTTGAGAAAAGAGGCCAAGTGCATAAGACTTTTAAAGAATTCACCTTAGGTGCTCCATCAACCCCTCAAAATGCCTCACTTAGTGAAACCTATGCACCATATGAGCCTTCACCTAGGATAGTTTCGTATGAGCCACCTAGATGCATGTCATGGTTAGGCACTACCATAATACAAGATGAACACATAGGTGATATTGATGTGATGGAAGAGATAGCAGAAAACCCAAGCCCACTAAGTACCCCACAAGTCCTACCATCATTTGAGGCATACACATCGCCCGTGACTTACCCGGAAGAAGTAGAAGAGACTATAGGAACCCCAATAGAAGTAGAACCCTTGGACCAGGCACCACTTGAGGATATAGGTTTGAATAATTGTAGTGATAACCTTACTCCTAGTTCTAGGGAAATTCCTAGTGTTGATGAACCGGAACCTCAATCATTACACACCTTTCCATCCTTAGATATATTTCTAGGAGACAAAAGAGGAACCGACCCACCCATCAACCAATATTATCCGGGTATTTTTAGGATGAAGGAAGCCATTCACTCACCCCCTTCACCTCACGTAGCATATTCACACCCTAAGGGTGTGTATCACTACTTTCACCCACACTTAATCCTAAGTGTAGGGAGAACCTCCCCTATTTCCGTTAAATAAGGGTAGAGTCAGGCTCGTGACTCGAACAAAAACAAGCGCTTCTTGGGAGGCAACCCATGTTTTGTGTGTTTTTATTTGTTTGTTTGTTTGTTTGTTTGTTTAATTTTATTTGTCTCCGTATGCATGTTTTATTTTTATTGTTTGTGGCTCATGTTTCAAAGTAAATTGTGAAAATGCTTTATTTTGTTTTTAACTTCGTCTTAATTGCATATAAAGGTATTTTGCAAAAGATAAGTGTAAGGGAGATCCAAATTTGTTTATAAGAACGAAATTGAGCATGAACCACAACAATAATAAATGGACATGTGTATTAGTACTCGTTAGTGTCAAATGCTTGTATCGATTCATAATGATGTTTTGCAGGATTTTCCAGGAAGTAGGACGAAGTTTTTCCAGAAATTTTCCGGAAACTTAACATAAGAATTTCTGCAGGTCACTTCTGATGGCGTCACGAGTTTACTCTTGACGGCGTCACGTGTAAAAACCTGGAAATTTTACCGGTTTTGTTTTTCTAACGGAGTCTTAAAGTTTTTGTGAATTATTAAGTTTTATAATCTCCAGGAAATCTGCAAACATTCATTCCACAAGCATTATATCTTTAATTGTTTTGTTTCTATTCCTAAGTCTGGAATTACATCTAGTTGTGAGTTTTCTTTGTTCGGATTGATGCTTTGGGTTTTTGTGTTTGTTTTCTCAGGATTTACAGGTTATGTATGACAAGAAGATGATTTATTTTTCTGGAAGGGAAGCTTTGATTGTTCATTTTCTTAGAGGAAGATTTAACCTGGTCACCCTATTATCCATACCGAGCGAATCAGGGGAGTATTTGATTTCATTCTTTTTAACTTTTTCACTTTTACATTCTTTACTTGAACATTGGGGACAATGTTCATCTTAAGTGTAAGGGGAGGTAAAAAGATGATACCTTACATATGCACTTTTGCTTGAGTTTGTTTTGTTTAATGGTAGATGTGTAATAAAACTATGAGAAATACTTGTTAGTGCAATTTTAGAGCCAAATTTAAAATTTTTTACAACATTTAGGAGTGAAACTTTAGCCATAGCAAGCGTCTCATGGATAGGAGATTGTATAACTAGCACATAACCGTATATTCAGAAAAATTTTCCACCCAAATATGTGAGGTTCGCCTTTAGATTTGATAGGAAAAGTGATGAGTGCTCAAACACTCATCGTTTTCGATATATTTAAACTGCCAAAACGCACAAAAACAATCAAAAAGATATCAAAATACCTAAATTATCCCAGGGATTGTGTTTTATGTGTTTTAAAAGCAAAATGTGCAAAAACAAAGAAAAACGTACAAAGTTTGCAGTATTGGCAGTTTCAGTCCCCCAAGTTTCAAAACTTGTCAATTTTAGTCCCTATGCATTTATTTTTAAGGAAAAGTCAACCCAAGGTCTTAAAAGTCAAATTAAGTCAAAATATCATATTTGGGTTGCAAGTTTTCATAAATTACATAATTAGTCCCTGAAAATCCAAAGTTGGCAAAATTAGTCCCTGGGATGTTTTTGAAATTGGAAAAAGTGGAAAAAAATACAAAATTGGTCCTTGAATTATTGGCATTTGGAAACATTGATCATTTGAAGAAGTCTTGGGAAGTTACATTTCACACCCCTCAACTTTGAAAAGTTTGCAAAAATGGTCCTTGTGATTAACCTTTCCAAACCGGACCCTTTTTATTTGTTAAACCCAAAAAAAAAACCAACCCAATCCATTCCCTAGCCCAGCTGCCCTCCCAAGCCCAGTCCAAGCCCACTTTTTGTTTTAAATAAAACTGGGCGTTGACCCAGGTCAAACCCCACACCCCGTCCATCTCCTTCCCCCCAACACCATCCCAGAAAACCAGGGAGAAATCCTTCCCCCCCTCGCCTTTTCACCTACTATCTCCCCCACCATTAATGCCCTCACCCACCAACTCCACCACCATAAATGCTCCCCAATTCCCTCACCAGTACCACCCAATTTGACCCCGTATCCCTTTTGGCGCCAAAATGCCAATCAATGGCTAGGATACTACAAAGATTAAATTGACGGATGGGATTTGGTCAGAGGTCAAAGACAAAGCATGTGGGGCTCTTGGTTTTCAAAAAGAAGCTGTGTGGAAGACTTAGGGGCTTATTTTTAGGTCGATATATAAGGATAAGCTCATAGAAGCTTCAAGTGTGTAATTTTTCTTAGTTAATTTGTAATTTAAGTTTATTTTCAATGTAATGTAACCTTTTTATTAATGTAAGATCAATTTGAAGTTCAAGTTTCAATTTCACTTTTTCAAGTCTTAACTTAAATTTTCAAGTTTCAATTAAGTGAAGTTATTTGTGTTCAAAGTACTCAGAAGCTCTTATAAGCTCAAAAATAAGATAATGCAAGTTTTATAAGCTTATGTGAACTCCTACAATTCAGTTTTCACTAAAAACTAAGAAAATAAGAAAAATAAAAATAAAAATAAAAAATTGTGATCATTGGTTGTATAAGCATGGAGCACAGTGCATATTGGAAGGCTGTGGGTTAGGAACCTCAGGGGAGGGCATAGGTTTGTTTGGTTTGGTCCTTGGTATCTACTAAATAGCTTGGAAGGCTTTGTAAGCTACTTACTCTTTTATTTTTACTCTTAAAGCAGTTTAGGTTATTAATTTAAGTTCATTACATTTATATAATAGCTTATAGATTAGTTGTAATCATCTGTTTGTGTTCATTACTTGTTTAAGTGCAAATCTCTTCTATAACTGATTTTAAGAGGGTGTTTGGTTGTGCTTTGTTTGGTGTGTTGTGTTTGTTATTCCGAGTACTTATTGGTTTGCAATAGTTTGTAGTGTATAATATAGCTCAGGGGAACAAGTACTTCGGTGCAAAACCTTTCAAAAGTCAAAATCAAGTGTTTATAATCACCACAGTTCACTGTGGTGATTTTTGAAGTTCAAAACCCACAAATCCTTTTCAAAAGTTAAAGTTTCATCCAAAATAGTTTTAATATAGCTTATCTTAGCTTATTAGGTCATTAAATCAGCTTTTAAAGTTCATAAAAGTCAAACTGAGTGGTTAAGTGGAAAAGTCAAAAGCAGTCCTCAGTCATTTTGAGCAATCTTTGAAGCATTGTAACTTGTTGGTTTCTAGGTTTTAGGATCTGAAAATTTGTGTGCTTATTCTCTACCACTTTGTAGATTTTTGTAAATTTTTCCAGATTTTATAGAATTTGTTTGGTGGGTTAAAACAGGTCTCAAAGTGACCTGCAGGGCAACCTATTTGCCCTGCTCTCAGTTACCTCAGCAACCCACCCCACTTCATTGGTGGTTTGTGACTGACCCAGTGGGTCCCATAGCCTTGACCTTGCATCTTTCAACCCCCCTCCTACCCAGGAATCAGGGTTGACCTTTTGTTTGACCCCAATATCTGTGGACCCTACCTAGTTTGGCCCATAAAGTTTGTCCCTCAACTGCTCAGTCAACAAATAAGCAAAGTGCTTATTTGTTGCTTTTTGGCTTATTAAGGCCTAATTGTTGCTTGATCCTTGATTATTTGTATTCCTTAGACTCAGAGAAACCAAGAATTACCATTGTGGACCCCACATTTCATCATTTGAGCTAAAACACCCCACAGTCAACAAAAGTCAACTGTGGATGCATTAAGCACTTGAATTGCTTATTCAGTGGGTTTAAACAAAAGTGTTTTTATTAAAGTTACTTGTTTTTATCTTATTATCAGTTTAGAAAAAGAAAAAAACCAAAAAAACCAACTTTTAAGAATAGTGATAGCTTCTATTTAATAGAATTTATCTATTTATTTTTCTTTTTAATTAATTTCTAAGTAGTATATCACTTTTATATTTTTAGAAATTATATTTTGGGTTAAAATAATTTTACAAATTTTTCCAGATTTTTATTTTGTCATTTAGTGTTATTTCTAATTAATTTTAGTTTAATTTAGTTTTAATTAATATTAATCAATTAATTAGCATAAATAGTTTTTATATAGTATAACCTAGTTTTTATAATTTTTATAGCTTCTATTTTAGTTAAAACATTTTTATAAATTTTTCTAGAATTTTTACTGTTCATTTAATAGTTTTAATAATTTAAATAGTTTAATTAGATATTAATTAATAAATAGAATAATAATTAGTTAATTAATTTAAAAATACATAAAATTAACTTTTTATAATTTTTTAGGATTCCTATGATGGTTAATTAGATTTAATAAATTTTTCTTAATTTTCTAAGTCTTTTAAGTATTTTTAATAATTCTAATTAGTTTAATTAATATTAAATAGATAATTAGTAATTAATTAATTATAAATAATTAAATAGTATAAAAATACTTTTTATTTTTCTTAAAATTTTCTTTAATTGTTAGGATTGTAAAAATTTCAATTTTACACTTTTAACCCTTTCCATCCTACAGTTGTACTTTTTGTTTTGTGCGTCTGCTTACGTTTTTAATTAAAACGTACGTTTTTAGTGTTTAGCTCAAATCTCCGTAATCTAAATTCCAGTAATCACTCACGTAGCTTTCCTAAGCTATATTTGTTAATAAATTCCAAATAATTCTGATCATAACCTTTTCCTGTGAATAATTACCCGATCACAAATACGCTAGAGTTACAATTCACACTTCAACGGGACTTAACGACCTGGTGATACCCTATATTACCCGGAGCATTGACCTAGGCTATTTGACTTTGTTGACCTTTATTTGGTTAATATAAGTTAGGTGGTTCAGGCTCAATCAACTTTTGGCGCCGCTGCCGGAGATGTGTGCGCGTATCTTTAGCGTTATTTGAGATTAGTATTATCTCACATCTTTCACTGTACAAATACCATCACTTGTGTATATTTTCATAATCAAAATACAAAAAAGTCATTAACACTTTTCCTAAAGTGTTAAAACACAAAAAAAAATTAAAAACAACAAAACAAATCGTAACGTTTTCTGATTCGGTTTTCTTTTAAGGTGATTCTTAAAGAAAAACGATTTTGGTAAACGAAACGATACCAAAAATATTTCCCAAAAGTTTTTAAACCCATTCACAAAACACAAAAACATCCGTCTCTTTCTTGTTTATAATAATTCTACATAAAATAAACCGTCGCAAACCAAGACAGAACACCTTCCAACTGGGGGTGTGAACAAATAAGTTCCCAAACCAAAAAGATTAAAACTTGCCTTTGTATCCTTGTGTGTGGTGTACCTTTTCTAAAGAAGCCACTCACTTGTTATTATTGGTTTAAGTTCACTGTCGTTTTGCCTCGACTTTGTTTTGATTGATTTTTGTTCCTAGTGCATGCGCACTCGTTCTTCTAGGTCTACTAGCCCATTACGTGAGCTTGTACGAAAACCTAGAAGACCTCGTCGTCGTTCAGCACCAACAGTCGGATCTGAGATCCGTACTGTTGCCACACCCACTGTCACCATGGCGGAAGACCGTCGCATGTGTGAACTTCTCCAAGCACCCATCGAGGGTTACGGAGATGCCATTGTTGTCCCAGCCATTGTGGCTGATAATTTTGAGCTCAAAACCGGGTTACTCAATCTTGTAACCTCGAGCCAATTTTATGGTTTTGAGCGGGACGATCCTCATGCTCATATTCGATGGTTCAACAAAATCACATCAACCATCAAGTACAAAAATGTCCCGTGTGAAGCAATCAAACTCCTTCTCTTCCCATTCTCATTGGAGGGACAAGCCCGGATTTGGCTTGAAAAACAACCTCCACGATCTATTGAGACTTGGGAAGATCTCGTCAAAAAGTTTGTGAATGAATTCTTCCCACCTTCCAAGACCACGAGTCTTAAGAACGAAATCACCAAGTTCACTCAAAAATACGATGAATCTTTTGGTGAAGCGTGGGATCGTTTCAAAGAATTACTTCGCAAGTGTCCACATCATGGTTTCTCTGAGTTGATGCAACTCGATACGTTTTACAATGGCGTGAGCCAAGCTGATCAGGATTCTCTCAACGCCTCCGCGGGAGGAAATTTTTTGAGTAGAACCACAAAAGAAGCTTTGCAAATCATAGAAAACAAGTCTAAGGTCCGCTCCACAAGAAGCAAACCGATTGTTTCCCAAATTAATGCGGGTCCTTCTACTTCATCTTCTGTGGGTCAATCTAGCACGGATGCTAAGCTTGACAAGCTCACTGAAGCGATCCAAGCTTTGGTTCTCGCCCAAACAAAGAAAGTCTCATTTCCACAACATCCTCCCCATGCTGAGGTTAAAAAAGTGGAAGTCTGTGTGACTTGTGGTGGGCCGCATGCCTACTACAATTGCACAGCTACTGATGGTACTCCATATGAAGCTAATGCTGTTGTCGGGTCCCAAAATCAAGGGGGAAATCAATACCGTCCTCCTATTGACCCGAACTATCGTCCTCACCATTATCCTGGACCTCCCGGTTTTAATCAAAACCAAAATGTTCAAAACCGTGGCCAAAACCAAAACAGAGTTAACCAAGGTTATCAAAACCAAAATAATTTCAATCAGGGTCACGGTTTTCAAAATCAAAACCAAAGTTTTCAAAATCAAAACCAAAGTTTTCAAAATCAAGGTTTTCAACATCAAGGAAACTTTAACCGGAACCAAGGTCAGGGTAATTTCAACCCCGGGAACTTTCATGGAAACAATCACCAGAATCAAGGGAATTTCCATCAACAAAATCAAGGAAATTTCAATCATGGCCCCAACCTGAACAATCGAGCCCCAAATATTCCTAATCCGAATCAAGCCATTGTTCCAACCGGGTCTTCATCTGATGAATTGTTGAAGCAATTTATGAAGTCCCAAGAAGAGTTGAACAAGTTGCTGGTCAGCCAGATTTCTGACATTAAGAAGTCTTTAAATGATCGACCCTCGGGCTCAGGTACTACTTTACCGAGCAACACGATCGCTAACCCGAGGGGCGATGCTAAGGCGATCACAACACGAAGTGGTGCTTCATATGATGAGCCCGCGATTCCTACTACCTTTTCTTCCTCTCCTCCTAAGGTAGTGAATCGTGAGCCTGAGGTAACAAAGGACAAGGTGCAAATTCCTAGCACACGAAGTACAGCACACGTCCAACCTCAGGATAATCCTGAAACCAGATGTAAGCCTGGAGTTGTCTTTGAACCACCAGAAACTCCAGTAGACAACCCGAAATCCAAAGCTTCTATTCCATATCCTTCACGTCTCAGTGAACAAAAGCTCCGCGAAAAAGCTAATCACCAAATGGATAAATTTTTCCAAATCTTTCAAGATTTGCACTTTGATATCAGCTTCGCGGACGCTATTCTCTTGATGCCCAAGTTTGCATCGACAATCAAAAATCTGTTGAGTAATAAAGAAAAGTTATTCGAGATGGCAAGAACTCCTCTGAATGAGAACTGCTCTGCGGTTCTTTTGAAAAAGCTTCCTGAAAAGCTTGGAGATCCCGAGAAATTTCTCATTCCTTGTACTTTCCCGGGTATGGTTGATTGCTTCGCCCTGGCTGATCTAGGTGCTAGCATCAACTTGATGCCATATTCTGTATGGAAGAAACTTTCTCTCCCAGAACTCACTCCCACGTGCATGACTTTAGAGCTTGCCGATCGCTCGATTTCTCGTCCCATTGGCATTGCCGAGGACGTATTCGTTAAGGTGGGAAAGTTCCATTTTCCAGCAGATTTTGTGATTGTTGACTTTGATGCCGATTCTAGGGTCCCTCTCATTCTTGGTAGGGGATTCCTCAGAACTGGGCGCGCTCTTATCGATGTATTTGAGCATGAGATCACATTGCGTGTTGGAACGGAAGCTATTACCTTCAACCTAAATCAAACTTCGAGATACTCCTCCAATTATGATTGTGAGTCGGTGAATCAAATTGATGTCATCGATGTTGCTGCTGAGGAGTATGCTCAAGAGATTTTAGGTTTCATTGATGATTCTTCGAGTGAAAATCTCACTCAGTCTTCTCACCCCATCATAGCCAATTCTTCTCCTTCCCTCACTCCGTTTGAGGGAAGTGACTTCATCTTAGAAGAAATGGAAGCGTTTCTCAAAAGTGATTCGATTCCCGATGGAGTCGATAGCCAAGAGATCGACCTCGAGAGGGATATTCTCCTGCTTGAAAAATTGTTAAACGAGGATCCCTCTCATCTTTAGGTTCTACCACAACAACTTCATAATGAGGAGGTCAAACATGTTGAGAAAACTGATGACTTCCCCGAGGTTGAACTTAAGGACTTGCCGCCTCATCTTGAATATGCATTTCTGGAGGGTGATGATAAATTACCCGTCATAATTGCCAAAGACTTGAGCGATGAGGAAAAGGCTGCTCTTATCAAGGTTTTGAAATCTCATAAACAAGCAATTGCTTGGCGTCTCTCAGATATCAAGGGCATTGACCCTGAGTTTTGTACTCATAAGATTTTAATGGAGGACGATTTCAAACCAGCGGTCCAACAACAAAGAAGGGTAAATCCAAAAATCCACGAGGTTATCAAACAAGAGGTTTTAAAACTTCTTGATGCCGGATTAATTTACCCTATCTCGGACAGTCCTTGGGTCAGCCCAATCCATTGTGTTCCAAAAAAGGGTGGCATTACCGTTGTCACTAATGAGGAGAATGAGTTAATTCCAACTTGTTTGGTTACGGGTTGGCGCGTCTGCATTGATTATCGTAAATTGAATGACGCTACCCGTAAGGATCATTTTCCTCTGCCTTTTATGGATCAGATGCTTGAGAGACTAGCGGGGAATGAGTACTATTGCTTCCTCGATGGTTTCTCGGGTTACTTTCAGATTCCCATTGACCCGCAAGACCAAGAAAAGACCACTTTTACGTGCCCCTATGGAACCTTCGCATATAAACGTATGCCATTTGGCTTATGTAATGCTCCGGGCACGTTTCAAAGATGTATGATGGCCATCTTTTCCGACATGATCGGGAAAAGTATGGAGGTCTTTATGGACGATTTCTCGGTCATTGGGGATTCGTTTAAAACATGTCTCTCCCATTTAGACAGCATGCTAAAACGTTGTGAAGACACAAAGTTATGTCTAAATTGGGAGAAGAGTCACTTTATGGTCAAAGAGGGCATTGTCCTCGGCCATAAAATTTCAAAAAACGGGATTGAGGTTGATCGTGCCAAAGTGGACGTCATCGCAAAATTGCCTCATCCCACAACTGTAAAAGGTGTTAGGAGCTTTTTGGGTCACGCTGGTTTTTATCGTAGGTTTATTCAAGATTTTTCAAAAATTGCCCGGCCCATGACCCATCTCCTCGAGAAGGATGCTCCTTTTATCTTCTCCCCCGAGTGCATCGAAGCCTTTGAAACATTAAAGAAAAGGCTTACCGAGGCACCGATTCTTGTTGCCCCCGATTGGGACTTGCCCTTCGAGCTCATGTGTGATGCTAGTGATTATGCTATAGGGGCAGTCTTGGGGCAACGCAAAACAAAACATTTTCAGCCTATACACTATGCCAGCAAGACTATGACCGAGGCACAAAGTCATTACACCACCACTGAAAAAGAATTATTAGCTGTGGTGTATGCTTTTGAAAAATTCCGGCCATACTTGATTCTGACTAAAAGCATAGTGTATACAGATCATTCGGCTTTGAAATATCTATTTGCAAAACAGGATGCAAAGCCGAGACTCCTCCGATGGGTTCTCCTCCTTCAGGAATTTGATATCATTATTCGTGATAAAAAAGGAGCTGAGAATCTAGCTGCTGATCATCTCTCCCGTCTTGAAAACCCTCACCAAAATGATTTCGAGAAAAAGGAAATAAATGAAACATTTCCTCTCGAAACCCTCAATGCGGTTTCATTTCGTGGAGACTCGATTACCCCATGGTTTGCCGATTTTGCAAACTATCTGGCGGGTAATTTCATTGTGAAAGGGATGTCGTCCCAACAAAAAAATAAATTTTTCAAAGACGTAAAACACTACTTTTGGGACGACCCCTATTTGTTCAAGATATGCGCGGATCAAGTCATCCGGCGGTGTGTGTATGGTCAGGAAGCCACTGAAATCTTAAAGGCTTGCCATGCTGGTCCCACGGGGGGCCACCACAATCCCAACTACACCGCCAAAAAGGTGTTTGATTCCGGCTTTTATTGGCCCTCAATCTACAAGGATGCCCAAAATTTGGTCAAGTCCTGTGACGCTTGTCAACGTCACGGGAATATTTCACAAAAGAATGAAATGCCTCAGAATGCAATTCAAGTTTGTGAAATCTTTGATATCTGGGGCATCGACTTTATGGGGCCATTTCCATCTTCTCACGGCAACAAATACATACTCGTGGCAGTTGACTACTTGTCAAAATGGGTTGAGGCAAAAGCCTTACCCACAAATGATGCCCGAGTAGTGGTGAAATTTTTAAAAGCTCTCTTTGCCCGATTCGGAACTCCACGTGCTATTATTAGTGATCGTGGTACGCACTTCTGTAATGACAAGTTTGACAAAGTCAAGCAAAAATACGGTGTGACTCACCGTCTTTCCACTGCGTACCACCCTCAAACAAGTGGACAAGTCGAAGTGTCCAATCGGGGCATTAAAAGAATATTGGAGAGAACTGTAGGTGAAAATCGTGCATCGTGGTCGGACAAATTAGATGATGCACTTTGGGCTTTCCGTACGGCTTACAAAACACCCATTGGGTGTACGCCTTATAAACTTGTGTACGGGAAAGCGTGCCATCTTCCGATCGAGCTTGAACACAAAGCCTATTGGGCTCTCAAGCATGCCAATTTCGACCTCAAAACGGCGGGTGATCATAGAAAAGTTCAACTAAATGAATTAAACGAACTGCGTGATCAGGCTTACGAGAACTCTTTGATCTATAAAGAAAAGACAAAGAAGATTCATGACTCAAAAATCAAAAACCGCGTTTTCAACGTTGGTGATCGAGTCCTTCTTTTCAATTCTAGACTCAAGATCTTCTCGGGAAAGCTCAAAACCCGATGGACTGGTCCATTCACTATCGCAAAAGTCTATCCTTATGGTACCGTCGAATTATCTCAAAGTGACGGTCCAAATTTCAAAGTGAATGGGCATCGGTTAAAGCACTACTTTGGAGGGGACGTACCATCCATGGTCGTCCCGGATCTCCAAACTTTCCCCAAGGACAATTGAATTCGGGGATAGAGTCAAGCTAACGACTCGATGACCAAAAATTAGCAACAATACGGGTTTTCACCCGTATCTCTGATTCTTTCTATTTTCTACCACTAAGTGTGGGGGAATGGCCAACCCCCCGCTGTTTGAAAAAAAAAAATGTATATATGTATATAAGTCAAAAAAAAAAAAAAAAAAAAAAGTTGTATATATAGAAATAAAGTGAAATTGGTATTTCCGCAGTTAGATTCGAATCTTGGCTTCTTACGTTCCTAGCTTCGGCATAATAACCGGGACTTGGAATATTGAGGACAATATTCATTTCTAAGTGTGGGGGGGAAATTCTAACGAATTTTAGCAAATATCTTTCAAGTACCCCCCGTTTTGGCCAAAATTTTCAAAAAAATTTTCACTTTATTTCAAAATTTTTTTAGGGTAATCAGTCCGCCTCGTCTAAGCGACAAAAGGGATTGGCTAATCCAGGAGCAAACGGCTCTTGGTAAAGATAAATCAAATCCGTTGACGGCTGGCAATTTGCCCAAAATTGTGTGGGTCATCAACTCCCCGAAAACAAATGAGTTGGCTAGCCCGCAAGATTATGGCTTGTGGTAAAGGCCGTGGAAAATCCATAATTGGTAATCAGCTCACCAGGATGTCGACTAGGTCCATCAAGATGCTGGCTAGTCCAGGAGCAAACGGCTCCTGGTAAAGACTTAACAAATCCGTTGAAAGCTGGTGGTTTGCTCAAAATCACACGGTTATCAGGTGTGCCACAGTTCTTACACCTGGCTACTCCAGAAGTGATGGCTTTTGGTAAAGAGTTTAAAATCCATCAAGTTTTCTAAAAAGATTGCTAGGGACTAGCAATAGTTCAGTGTGGGGGATTGATGAGTGCTCAAACACTCATCGTTTTCGATATATTTAAACTGCCAAAACGCACAAAAACAATCAAAAAGATATCAAAATACCTAAATTATCCCAGGGATTGTGTTTTATGTGTTTTAAAAGCAAAATGTGCAAAAACAAAGAAAAACGTACAAAGTTTGCAGTATTGGCAGTTTCAGTCCCCCAAGTTTCAAAACTTGTCAATTTTAGTCCCTATGCATTTATTTTTAAGGAAAAGTCAACCCAAGGTCTTAAAAGTCAAATTAAGTCAAAATATCATATTTGGGTTGCAAGTTTTCATAAATTACATAATTAGTCCCTAAAAATCCAAAGTTGGCAAAATTAGTCCCTGGGATGTTTTTGAAATTGGAAAAAGTGGAAAAAAATACAAAATTGGTCCTTGAATTATTGGCATTTGGAAACATTGATCATTTGAAGAAGTCTTGGGAAGTTACGTTTCACACCCCTCAACTTTGAAAAGTTTGCAAAAATGGTCCTTGTGATTAACCTTTCCAAACCGGACCCTTTTTATTTGTTAAACCCAAAAAAAAAAAACCAACCCAATCCATTCCCTAGCCCAGCTGCCCTCCCAAGCCCAGTCCAAGCCCACTTTTTGTTTTAAATAAAACTGGGCGTTGACCCAGGTCAAACCCCACACCCCGTCCATCTCCTTCCCCCCAACACCATCCCAGAAAACCAGGGAGAAATCCTTCCCCCCCCCTCGCCTTTTCACCTACTATCTCCCCCACCATTAATGCCCTCACCCACCAACTCCACCACCATAAATGCTCCCCAATTCCCTCACCAGTACCACCCAATTTGACCCCGTATCCCTTTTGGCGCCAAAATGCCAATCAATGGCTAGGATACTACAAAGATTAAATTGACGGATGGGATTTGGTCAGAGGTCAAAGACAAAGCATGTGGGGCTCTTGGTTTTCAAAAAGAAGCTGTGTGGAAGACTTAGGGGCTTATTTTTAGGTCGATATATAAGGATAAGCTCATAGAAGCTTCAAGTGTGTAATTTTTCTTAGTTAATTTGTAATTTAAGTTTATTTTCAATGTAATGTAACCTTTTTATTAATGTAAGATCAATTTGAAGTTCAAGTTTCAATTTCACTTTTTCAAGTCTTAACTTAAATTTTCAAGTTTCAATTAAGTGAAGTTATTTGTGTTCAAAGTACTCAGAAGCTCTTATAAGCTCAAAAATAAGATAATGCAAGTTTTATAAGCTTATGTGAACTCCTACAATTCAGTTTTCACTAAAAACTAAGAAAATAAGAAAAATAAAAATAAAAATAAAAAATTGTGATCATTGGTTGTATAAGCATGGAGCACAGTGCATATTGGAAGGCTGTGTGTTAGGAACCTCAGGGGAGGGCATAGGTTTGTTTGGTTTGGTCCTTGGTATCTACTAAATAGCTTGGAAGGCTTTGTAAGCTACTTACTCTTTTATTTTTACTCTTAAAGCAGTTTAGGTTATTAATTTAAGTTCATTACATTTATATAATAGCTTATAGATTAGTTGTAATCATCTGTTTGTGTTCATTACTTGTTTAAGTGCAAATCTCTTCTATAACTGATTTTAAGAGGGTGTTTGGTTGTGCTTTGTTTGGTGTGTTGTGGTTGTTATTCTGAGTACTTATTGGTTTGCAATAGTTTGTAGTGTATAATATAGCTCAGGGGAACAAGTACTTCGGTGCAAAACCTTTCAAAAGTCAAAATCAAGTGTTTATAATCACCACAGTTCACTGTGGTGATTTTTGAAGTTCAAAACCCACAAATCCTTTTCAAAAGTTAAAGTTTCTTCCAAAATAGTTTTAATATAGCTTATCTTAGCTTATTAGGTCATTAAATCAGCTTTTAAAGTTCATAAAAGTCAAAGTGAGTGGTTAAGTGGAAAAGTCAAAAGCAGTCCTCAGTCATTTTGAGCAATCTTTGAAGCATTGTAACTTGTTGGTTTCTAGGTTTTAGGATCTGAAAATTTGTGTGCTTATTCTCTACCACTTTGTAGATTTTTGTAAATTTTTCCAGATTTTATAGAATTTGTTTGGTAGGTTAAAACAGGTCTCAAAGTGACCTGCAGGGCAACCTATTTGCCCTGCTCTCAGTTACCTCAGCAACCCACCCCACTTCATTGGTGGTTTGTGACTGACCCAGTGGGTCCCATAGCCTTGACCTTGCATCTTTCAACCCCCCTCCTACCCAGGAATCAGGGTTGACCTTTTGTTTGACCCCAATATCTGTGGACCCTACCTAGTTTGGCCCATAAAGTTTGTCCCTCAACTGCTCAGTCAACAAATAAGCAAAGTGCTTATTTGTTGCTTTTTGGCTTATTAAGGCCTAATTGTTGCTTGATCCTTGATTATTTGTATTCCTTAGACTCAGAGAAACCAAGAATTACCATTGTGGACCCCACATTTCATCATTTGAGCTAAAACACCCCACAGTCAACAAAAGTCAACTGTGGATGCATTAAGCACTTGAATTGCTTATTCAGTGGGTTTAAACAAAAGTGTTTTTATTAAAGTTACTTGTTTTTATCTTATTATCAGTTTAGAAAAAGAAAAAAACCAAAAAAACCAACTTTTAAGAATAGTGATAGCTTCTATTTAATAGAATTTATCTATTTATTTTTCTTTTTAATTAATTTCTAAGTAGTATATCACTTTTATATTTTTAGAAATTATATTTTGGGTTAAAATAATTTTACAAATTTTTCCAGATTTTTATTTTGTCATTTAGTGGTATTTCTAATTAATTTTAGTTTAATTTAGTTTTAATTAATATTAATCAATTAATTAGCATAAATAGTTTTTATATAGTATAACCTAGTTTTTATAATTTTTATAGCTTCTATTTTAGTTAAAACATTTTTATAAATTTTTCTAGAATTTTTACTGTTCATTTAATAGTTTTAATAATTTAAATAGTTTAATTAGATATTAATTAATAAATAGAATAATAATTAGTTAATTAATTTAAAAATACATAAAATTAACTTTTTATAATTTTTTAGGATTCCTATGATGGTTAATTAGATTTAATAAATTTTTCTTAATTTTCTAAGTCTTTTAAGTATTTTTAATAATTCTAATTAGTTTAATTAATATTAAATAGATAATTAGTAATTAATTAATTATAAATAATTAAATAGTATAAAAATACTTTTTATTTTTCTTAAAATTTTCTTTAATTGTTAGGATTGTAAAAATTTCAATTTTACACTTTTAACCCTTTCCATCCTACAGTTGTACTTTTTGTTTTGTGCGTCTGCTTACGTTTTTAATTAAAACGTACGTTTTTAGTGTTTAGCTCAAATCTCCGTAATCTAAATTCCAGTAATCACTCACGTAGCTTTCCTAAGCTATATTTGTTAATAAATTCCAAATAATTCTGATCATAACCTTTTCCTGTGAATAATTACCCGATCACAAATACGCTAGAGTTACAATTCACACTTCAACGGGACTTAACGACCTGGTGATACCCTATATTACCCGGAGCATTGACCTAGGCTATTTGACTTTGTTGACCTTTATTTGGTTAATATAAGTTAGGTGGTTCAGGCTCAATCAAAAAGCATTCATTATTAGTGCTTATGAGTGTACCGGTCGCATTTAGATTCTAGAACTTGCGTTAGTGATGCATCCCGAGACCGCTAGTGAGACTACATTCGTGTGGTAGGATTTACTACATGATAAGAGGCATTAGGATCACCCTTGTGTTAAACCCGTATCATAATTACTTGACCATTTAAGTCGTATTACTTGACTAGTTAAGTCAACTAATTTTTCCCACACCCTTAGCGTTGTACTCATTTTTAGTACACGAAACCCCTAGTACACCCCTCCGAGCCTATCTTTTCGTTTCTAACTTTAAGCATTTTACTTAAAGGAAGAATTTGTTACACCCCACTTAAATGTACAACCAAATCGCCTTAGCCTTCCGTGTATGCGCTTATTTTTAGTGCATTATTGTTATTTGTTAAACCCTAAGTTAACTATCTAATTGGTTACATGGTTGCTAAGTCGAGTCATATCTTTGTACATATTGTTTTGGGACGATTGGGACTCATGGGTAAGTACTTATTTTATGAAGTAATGAGGAAGAACATCACTTATTACCCCCATATGTACGATAATCTTAAAAGTGCTCCAAGTGTTTTAATTTTCTTAATTCGAGTCATTAGATTAGTTTATTGTAAAGTATGTAAAAATTCAAGTGTAAGGGAAATGTTCATTCCCTATGATGTATTATTTTGGATGGTAGGGTAAGAGTGTATGCAAAAAAAAAAAAAAAAAAAAAAAAATCGAAAAAATCAAGAAAAAGAAAAAAAAAATAGAAAAAAGTAAAAAGAGAAAAAACATACGGACTACCATCCCGTTTCATTCTATGTTTATTTTATGTTTTTGTTATTTTTCATTTATTAGCATAAGTCGAGTCTAGTCTTGGCTTAGCAACGCCATATTGTACATGTAATTGACCAAGATCGTTAACTCGCCACCAGTAAAACTTCCTTTATCCAACAAAACCGTATATTTCATATCCCTACACCTAACGTTACAACCCTTTAAAAGACCTCTTTGATAGTTTATCCTAGGTGCTTACGCCATGTGGTGGAGGTTTGATCCTTTCCCAAGCCTATCGTAATCTATTTTGCTATGACAGGTAGTGAGAGATATCTTCCGTTTCTATATTGTAATTTACACTTTATTACACCCGAGAGATGTGAGTATCTAAACACTATTTGTGAGGTGCTAGTGTATGACCTCCGTGCTTGTCTATTGGTCTTTAGTGGAACGATTATTTGTTGTAATTACTTTTATATTAGTGTTAAATGACCCCTAACTTGTATTTTGACTAGAATAAAAGCGCATTTGCTTGAGGACAAGCAAATCTCAAGTGTAAGGGTATATGATGAGGCGAAAAATGATTCGTTTTTAGGGGGTCATTTAAGCCCGAATTCGAATTTATTTGATCAAATATTGCCCTAAATCGTTCCTTTTGTGATTTTAGGTCCTTTGGGAGTAAATTCTGGAAAAGGAAGCATTTTGGACGTTTTTGGAGCATAAAAGTGAAGAAAACGCCAAAGACTTAATTTTCCATGCTGAGAACAGTACCTGACGGCGTCAAGAGCATTTTGGTGATGGCGTCAAGAGTAAAAGTGGTGACGGCCCAGAGAGAATGTGAAGGCGTCACCCAAGGGTGTCACGTGTTAACTTGTCAAAACTTGCGCGCGGAGTAGCTGATATTGTTTTGGTCATAACTTTTGCTTACGAACTCGGATTTAGGTGATTCAAAAGCCCACGCGAAGAGGACGAAGAGATCTAAAATTTAGTGAAAAAATGGTCTTGACGGCGTCAAGAGAAACGACCTAACGGCGTCAAGCCTTGCCGACAGAAAACATGCCTATAAATATAACATCATAACTTCACTTTTTGTAAGCCCTAAACCCTAAGGTCGATTCCTGGGTTTAGGTGGGTGTTTTTCCAGCAACTTAGAGGGTTTCAATCACTCCATAAACATCATGTATTGGTTTGATGATTCTATCTTAATTATGTTTTCCCTTATCATTGTTGTTTGCTCTTCTTTGATGATGATTTGCTAATTCACTTTGTGTCTACTTATGATTATGTGAAACTTGTATATAACTGATTAGATCTCATTGATTTCTTGTTGATGTTGTGTCTATCTCCATCAATTAAGGCGTGACAACTTTAATAGATCTAGTTGGTTTAGTTTATAATCCTTGTTTCCTATTGATTCTTGTTTTGATTGAATGATTTATATGTTAGGCTTAAGAAAACTGGCAGATCTCCAAATGGTAACATGCTTGAACGTCTTAGGAAACATGAACCTATTGCACTAAGGTCTTTATTGGTTGTATTTAATGCATGAGCCACTGTTTACAATCCCTATGGTTGTGCTGGGCATGGTATAGGAGGAGATAAGAGCTCATAGAATTGGGGAGTTATGTGCGATACCCCATGAATGGTATTAAGGAATACAACCCGTCAATTAAAACAAGGTTACAATTCAATAGGTAGGATTGGATAGCTAGCAAGGAGTAACATATCATGGGTAGACATGCTTCACTTATCTTGTAGAACCTTAGTTTATTTTCTTGTTTATTAGTTTAATTAGTAGCTTTTGGGTTAGTTGATTAGCAACTAATTCCGCCCACTCTCCCAATACCCGAGATTTTTACTTGCTTTCCATAAAATATAAAAACATAAAAAGAATCATCCTTCACCTTTAGACCTAGTTAGATTAATTTCAATCCTAACGACACTATTCCTAGCTGAACGATCAATCCCCCGGTACTTGTCACTATACTATACTACAACGATCAGGTACACTACCTGGTGGGGGTTGTAAGCTTCTCGAGATCCCTCGAGAGGTAAAGCCTGTTGCGATTCCCACGCATCAAGTAGTCATAAATTTCTACACTAAACAACTCAAAATCGTTGATGCAAACAACACGTATAGAAATCTTTTTTCTGACTAATATATGGTCTCATGTTTCGTTCCAAACAACCACCAAATTAGTCTAATAAACAGAGAAAAAATCTGCACAAACTAAGCAACATTAAATTCTGCGTAAAACAGTCACTAACGTTGCCAATAGCCAGACTCAAATTCTGGATAAACCAAATATAAACCTATGCACATAATAAACGTAAGATTCTCCCCCCATGGGCCTGAATTTTGCACAAAAAAATGGTTGCATATTTAGGCACAAAGACTGTTTGGACAAGGGTTGCTTGGACACGAGATGTTAGAACTAAAATGAAATTTGGTTATCATGACTCCATTATGATCCACCAAGTTATCAAACAATAATTTGAATAATAAAATCCTTGGCATTGAACTCATAAGGAATCAAATGGTTTAAAGTTTACAACATTACTTGTGTAATAAAGCTCAAACATTCTGTAAATTGGAAAATCAAAAAATATCACAGTTTGCTTGCATCCTTTAAGAAATTGTTTAAAGATTCCAGGGGCATGTACTATAACATATCAAATTTATATCACAAGAAAATTTCTTGCCAATTTCACAAGGTTTACTCAGATCAATCGACCACAAACAACAACTGAATAACTAATTATAGTATAGTATTCATGCTTTGAAAAACCTCAACGTAAAAGAAACACTACAACTACGTGTGACATACCCAAAATATAATTTTAGTATGCCTAATTGATACGGAAATATTTGTTATGCTTTTAGGGGGTCATTTAAGCCCTAAATCATGTTTTTATGATCAAATATTACCTAAAATCATTTCTTTTGTCATTCTAGGCAATTGGGACATGAATTCTGGAAAATGGAACATTTTGGAGCTTTTCGAACGTTTTTATGCTCAAGAATGCAGAGAACAAGAAAAGTCAAGAAAGTCAGGATTTAACACCTGACGGCGTCACGCTTTGGAGCTGACGCCGTCACCTTATGACAAGATGCCATGGATTTTTATGCTGAGATGCCCTGGAAGAATTTGTCAGGTGTTTCTGGAGCAAGGCCGTCCCACTTTAACACTACACGAGACGGCCTAGAACATGTATAAAGGGACGGCGTCAGAGATCTCTTGGGCGATACGAAACCCTAAGACACGGAGACCTGACGGCGTCAGAGGCTAAAACCTGACGCCGTCAGAATTGTGTGTGTGTATATATATATAAGTTGAAAAGGCATCTTCTTGTCGGATGGGCTTATAATCATTCTTGGTATAAAGCGAACCTCACCCACTTTACCACCTGATATAATATTTGCCTCAATGTTATTGATTCCGATTCTCAATACTTGTAACCTGGTTCCATTACATAATCCACCTAGTTGATCAATGTTGCGCACACACATAGTCGGAGTGCCAATCTTCAAAAGTAATTTATGATGTGGAAGTCCAGACATTTTGATTGTATTCAAAAGAATCTGTGTGTACATATCCTCGCTATGATTAAAATCCATGTCTAAGTATCTGAACTATAATATACTTTCTCTCTGCCACTAAATTGAGAAAGTATTCGATCATTAACTTTGTCAACTTCCGCAAGTATTGGTGCAAGAATGGCTCAATCTTAGATATAAGATGGATCCTAAAGATTCTGCTCCCAATTATTGTAAGTTTCTTATATCACAACTTGTACATGATCATCAGAATTAGGGCCAATACTCAAAATCTATTCCGCAAAATCCTTAATATGTTATTCATCTCCATGGTTGCAACCAACGCGAAGCCTCATATTCTCGGTAAGTTTAAGAACCTTGCAATGATTCCACAGATAAGACTGATTTAAGGAAGCATGTACGACATCTTGCTTACTACCATTTGGAATAACCGGTAGTATTTTCCTCGATGGGGTGGCTAGCTTTAAGGATTTATTTATACCATAAAAGAAATTATAAAATGCATAAAAGAATAACGTCAAAGAAATATAATGTTGAAATTAAACGTACGGATATTAAAGTTTTTTCATTGTGTACAAAAAGATAATAAAATAAAACTTATAATATATGAAGAACGTTGTGGTATACAACATTGGTCGTAGAGTTGGTGTAGTTTCCATCTTTATCACAACACAATATTTAAAATCTTTCATGCTTTATACCAAGATAAAGACCAACCTTTGTCTAAGTCCTCATATATCCCCACCTATATAATAGACAATGTTGAATGTAGAATTGTTGTAGTTACCGTCTTTATCACAACCCATCAACATATGAGTGGCGTTTGGTCCCGTCGAGCTAAAAAGTCCTCGTAAAGTGACTGCATATAATAAATAAATTTAAAATCTGCTTGTTTTTGCTCGTTATATTAAGCCTCATGTATATTTTAAAACATGTGATTAATCATAAAGTTAACCATGAAGTCTTAAACATACTTATATAAATGATAATTTGTTAACAGAGGGTACTTATGAGATGACACCCTTTTGTTAATATTATTGTACTACGTAATAAATATGAAACACAAAATGACAATAGTGACCTTATAACTATCATTTTTTTCATTTTATTCCAATATATGAAATGGTAATAAATCAAAGATTATGTTACAGCTCTCATCTTTTTACTACGGTACATGAACGAATAATTGATTTCAATAGACAACATTTACAAATCATTTAATATCACTGGAGACGATCTCTAAGTAGAAGGCTTGCCATTTACAATTTAAAAATCTATGTTTTTTGTTTGAATAACCACCTCTTTGTCTATTGAGTTGAAGTAAACTTCACTTAAATCGGTTCAATGTGTTCAACCTCATCAGAATCATTTTCGCTGCATCTTCTTTAAAGAGGTCGGTCAATATGTTGCAATACGAAATAAAACACAAACTTGGCCTAAATTGTGTGATGACCACATGAGTGAATAAGCATCCTTCTGAAGGTTGTACTTCCTGAAATCAAAACCAACCAAACATTGTTCAGAATCTCCCACCATATTACCTTTACCAACTACGATATCTTCCCTTCATATTTCGCATCGCCTTCCCTGCTTTATCTTCCCTTCATATTTTCACTTTTTATAATATTTTTCGGAATCGTCCCGTGCAGACTGATGGGTAAGCAACAGACTGTATAACACATATAACCGATTCATGATTCAGTCAAGCATAGCAATACTGAGATAAAAGTGTGGGAGTATTCAAATAGAGCTTTATAAATTTTAAGTTAGCCAAGATTTAGTCTTATACAATACAACTTACACAATCATGACAAAGGTCAGATGCCTTTCTCCATTATCTTTACTCAGGTGCTCATTTTCGAACCATCGGATATCCATGGTATTCATTCGTATATTCCTTACCTGTTTTGGCAGCTCTTCAATCAAAATTTCCAATAAAACTTTGATATGTGATACAAAATATTCCACATTTTCCCTAAATTTCTGATGCTCTTATGAGAACAAAACTCTTACTCAAAATTCAAAAGGGTCACGCAACTTACCTGGTGAAACGCTTAACAGTTATAGCCATATTATAGTAACCTTAAATGTTTTTAAGGCCATGTTATTTCATTCCAACTCATGGGACTTGATTCTGGTTAGGTGGTATCCGTGCAGAGCTGCAAAAAATAGGTAATTTATGATTCATTTAGATAGCAGAGAACATTACCATACCTTTCCAAAAATAGTAGTTTACACACAACCTGGCCCAAAAAAAGAATAAGACCCACCATAACACACATAAATTACCAGCAGGTGAACAATTTATGATGATTTCCTTTTAATGATAGTGGTGATCTTTTCAATACATCAAATTTCGTTTGCACCTAATGGATTATGTAACTAAAATAGAAAGCAAAACAAAACAAATCAATATCTGAAGCACTATCCAAAGACTAAATGCTTATTGTGTTTTAATACTAAGATAAGCTAATAAGCATTTTATGTAAACAAGTATATGCTATTTCAATAAGCTTACCAAGTACCCTCTAAGTAGTTTGTAGTAACTCAATAATAGTTGACCAATTAATATACCCTTTAAACCGTTCTTTTCTAAGTGTTCGATAATGGTGGTACTTTCCTCTGACTTTTTGGCAGACCCATTTTATTTTCGAAGTGTTCGATAAACCCTCATCACCACCGGGTCAGTCCATGGAGTTCCAAACGGAGCTTCAGCGCCCGAAACCCTTCACAAGTGTCCACCTTTAGGTGTAACTATCGGCATGCAGTTTGGATTCTCCTGAACCAACATCAAGTAACACAAATGTCAATTCTTATCTCTTTTTTATTAAAAAGAAAAAAAGGTGTTTATCTCAAACATAAGTGAGACCTTGCATTAGCTAAAAATAAATGTACTACGTATTTGTATTTTAAACACAAATCAATACCAGAAACACTATCCGTAGATGCAATACAGAAACACTATCCATAAGATATTAATTATAGTTACATCTCGTTATCATAGTTAAGGGGCGGTTTTCTTTTTGGTAAATACCGAATGAGCTGTGTTGATATACTGTTGTTGACCGAATTTATTGGAGTTGAATTGTTTTATAGCCATCCAATCAAAATGAATATCCAGGTGTCAAATTTTAAGGTAATTTGGAGGAGAGATTGATTTTCAAAACCTTGTTTTATATAGGTAGTAAATTAGTATGCTAATGGACAACCAATAAATAGACACACGAAGTTTTCCAAATTCACACCAATGTTGATCATCACATACCAAGATCGTACCCTTAAGCAAGTTGAATTGGTTATTTGCTACTTGCAAAAAAGCCCTATTAAGTCTATTACTGTATAAGAGTAGACTACATGTAATTGCAAAAAGAATAGCAGTGTGCCTCATCCAACATGATATGCCCTATCAAGTTGGTGACAATATGCATAAGGTTAAATCCTCCCTAAGATCCATTTTTGACTATTGCAACTTTAAGTGGCAACTCCTCTAAGATCTAATAAAAAGAACCTTAAAACTTTAAGTGCATAAAATAAATCTTCTAAGATCAATAATATTACACCCAAACCATTTATAGTGTTCTGTGATTTAAAAAGGCTGATTTTATTATAGACAACACAAATTGCAACAACGAAAATGATTCTCTTAAAAATTTCAACAAAAAAAGGCAACTAATACTATTTTTAAATCGAAACCATGAATTGAACCATATACCAAAACTCTAATAATGTTTGTAAAGATTGAAACCTTAAGCAACAATTTGACCGATAATCTATAAAAGAACATAAAATGATACTGGAATTCATAAAACTAACTTGTTCAACTTATTAATTCGGGGGCCAAACAAATGTTGATCATAAGTCAAGTATAAAAAACATGTTTTTACCAAAGAAATTAGCTACTCACGCTCTTGGGAGATGCCATTTCCAAAAAGGCCAGCATTGTGTATTAAAGTAAAGCCCGCTTTATAAAAAAAGTTGTAACTTGTTCCGACATCTTGTAGTCCTTTGATACTGCAATAGTTCTTATAGAAGTAGCTGCAAAGTGAGTTTGAATTTTCAGTTAGGAAAATAACTATAAAATAAGAATCATACTTGATTCAAACTGGAAGTTAAAGGCTTACAACACACATAATAGTATGAAAAATTCTTGAAGAATCATTTTCTAACAAAGACCAAGTAAAAATCCAACAAATTTAGTTTTGGTAAAAATGTGTTTCTTGGTCCATAAAAATAAGTGATAATATAAAAAATTCAAATGGAAAAAAGAATTATAAATTACCTTCTGTACGTTAAATAACCTAACATTTTCAAGATTCCGGGCCACCAATGTCCTCAAAGTAATTCAAATCAGCATTTTTCCCCAAGACAGTGACACTATAATCTGAAGATAAACACAAATATTAAAACAATACAAATTCTTGAAGAATCATTTTGTAACATCTAAGAGCTTTAAATGATAATCAATTTATTAAGTAAGTAATATGATTTTAATAGAAATAATACCATTTAAGTACTTGTCCCTTAGGCACATTTCTGTAACACCCCCATCTTTCACTGATCGCAACGGATAAAGTGTTTGGGGTATTACTCATGGAAACAAAGAAAAGATAATAGAAAATGACTCGAAAAGAGACGTTTTTGAAAAATGTTGTTATCATTCATTTATTCATCAGAGTTTTTACAGTAAAAGATATACTTTTACCAAAAGAGAGGTCCCTAAGATACGTTTTATGACACAAAATTGATGAATGATAACTATTCTGGACATCCTCATGTCCAGTGGTTCTCCGTGCCAGGGTTCATATAGTGCCTAATTACCTAAGATAACATTCTTAAAAGTCAACACGTATGTTGAGTGAGAGTCATAGGTTTAAAAAGTTAAAGTGTAAATACAAGTTCCACAGAGTTCAGCTTAAACTCTATGTGTGGAAAAGGGTTAGTGTTAGAAAGAAGGTATATTGCACTAAGCTCATGAACCGCACGTTAACGATCCGGGTCATGGGGTCTGCAGACCAAACCATGAGGGGATGGGAAGGATAATGTAACCTCTCGTAAAATTCCCTTACGATTAGTAAATGCATACGAATAAATAAAACGATGTTACGATAAATTAACACCATTTTACGGGTAACAATTTTTTTTATATGGCTTGATATTGAACCACTACGATAACTGTGATTCACCGTTTACCCAGAGAACGATGCTTACACAAGACCTAGATAACATATGATTATTGCGAACGATAAATATATATATAAAACATTTATATTTATAACAATACGTTTCGTCTAAATACCGTATACTATTTATATATTCCCCGAACCTACGAAACTTCCCGAGAACCCTCACTAATATTTTTGAACCTCGACACGATATTTGAAACACACCACATGGGCCCCCAACACCTAATGGGCCACGGATACACAATACAAACCAAACGGACGCCTTTTTCATTCTTTTCTTTCTTTGGGCCGAAGCAAACCACAAGCCCACCAGGCTTTAAGCCCAAACGCACCCTTATTTTTTTGTTTCCTTTTCTTTCTTACTGCCGCGACACACACCCAAAACACCCCTATGTTTTTACAATTTCTACACATAACCTACAAATATTTTTGCTTGTCTCGTCTCCCCTAGTGTCAAAGAAACAGAAACGATAGATATCACACTCCCTCTCACATGTTTACTACCCTAGAAACCACCCAAGTGAAACACCAAACTCAATATGCAAGGATAAGCTTGAAACGTGTTACAACATTCCCTATCACCACCCATGCTCCCCAATGGCAAGTAAACTAACAATGTGCATCCAAGAAAACGTCAGGAATGAATAGGGAAGATCTCGCAAGATCTAAGCTTTGTAAACATGCGATTGGGCAATGGTTGTGGCGTTACTATTCGCCCTCACATGCATCCTTGATTGACTCCAAACGGTCAACCTAAACTGACCAGGTGATGGTCAACAAGGTCAAACAGCCTAGAGTCAATGCTCCGCGGAATATAGTGTTTCCCCGGGTCGTTATGTCCCGACGAGGTATGAATGGTTATAAAACGGTTCTGTGATCGGGTGAATTTGGACAGGAAAAGGTTTGTGAGTGATTAAACTAAGGAATCTACAAGGAATAGCTTAAATAAGCTATATGAATAAGACTGGAAAGTAGGAAAAACCAGAAACGTTTAAAACCTAAAAACGCGTACGTTACGTTTAAATAAAACGTAAACGTACGAAATAAAAAGTGAAAACTGAAATCTGAAAACACCCAGGGGGTGAAAATGACTTTTTTACAAACTAAAAGGTAAAAGAAATTTTTTGGAAAAAGAAAATAAATTTTAACACTAATTAATTATTTATTATTAATTAAATACTATTTAATACTTATTATTAATATTTAAAACACTTAAATATAATTTAATACTAATTAAATACTAGAAAAATGAAAATAAAATTTCTAAAATTATAAAATAACTAAAAACCAATTTTAAAATTAAAAATAAGTATTTTTGTCTTTTTGTGGTTTTTCTATTATTTAATTATTAATTATCTAATTAAACTATTTTAAATTAAGAAAAATAGAAAATGAACAGTAAAAATTACAAGAAAATTTCTAAAATTATTTTACAATATATAAAAGCTGGGAAAAATATAAAAACAAGGTTTTGCTTAATAAAAACTAATTATGCTATTTAAAACTAATTATTAATTAATTATAAATAAAACTAAGATTAAATCTAATAAATACTTAATGACAAAATAAAAATCTGAAAAAATTATTATAAATACTTTAATATATGAGGAATTTAATAAAAATATAAAATAGCTAAATTCTTAATAAAAATATAAAAATGAAAATTAAAATTAATTACATTAAATAGAAACTATCACTTAAATTAGAACTTGGATTTTTGTTAATTTTCTTTTTGAAACTTGTTACACTACTGAAAATAAGAAACGTTTACAAAAACAACTTTCTTGGAGCTTAAAAATAAGCAAAGTAAAAGCTTATTTGGTTGACAGTTGACCACAGTTGACCAAATGGGAAAATGAGCTCAAATTGGCTTAAGTGGGACCCACTATGATGAAATCTGATTCAAATGAGTTTTTTGAACAAGTTTGAGCAAGAAAACTCAATAGGGATCCACAGAATAAGTCAATAAGCCACAAATAAGCACTCAACTTATTGTTTCTTAACTGAAACTGGGACAAGTTTTAGGGGATAAATCAAGTGGGGTCCACAGGTTTCTAGGTCAACCCATTGGTCAATCTTGGAAGCCTGGTAGGAGTGTGATGGAAAGGAACCAAAATTAAGGGCTTTGGACCACTGAGGTGGGCAGAAACCCACCACCAAGTGGTGGTGATGGTGGTGTCTGCTGGTGCAGCAGGGGAGGGCTTTGCCCTGCAGCTGAGTTTGGTGATTTGTGGGACCCACCAGAAAAATCACAAAAATCAAGGAACCATGGAAACTTAAAGATGAGGTGGTAGACTATAATACCTCAAAAGCACAAGTCCTGAAATCACATACACAATTCATGAAAGTTCATTCCATTTTGAGAAAACTGAAAAAGGTGCACATTTGACTTTTTCATATAAACTTAAACTTTGACTTATTTGAGATTTAAACCTAATCTACCTACTGAATATGTAATTATAAGTTAAAAAGAAACTAGATTAAGATAAGATTATAACTAATGAACATGAAACGAGTGATTTTGAACCAACAAAATCTCACAGTGAAACAATATAGAGATTTAAAAGTGAGATTTGACTTTTTACTATAAGACCTTATGATTTTATGCAGTAACTGAGTTAATATGACCTAGGGGGCACTACAAGAATTCAGGCGAATAGCCACGGACAGATTTTGTGGGTAAAAGGGCCAAATTCGTGGGTAACTGATGAATAGCCACGAATTATCCATGAATCTGATTTAGTGGGGAAAACCTTCGAGGGTAATTGACTAGCCACGACTTTTGTGACATGTGGGTAATGTTAACCACGACATTGTTTGTGGGCATTTTCATTCAATCCGTGGGTAAATGTTGCACAGGATTTTCTAAGCTACCACGAAAATAGCCACAATTCTCATGTGGGTAATCTATGGGTATATTTAGCCAGCACATAATCCGTGGGTGTGCTCATTTAATCGGTGGTAAAATGTTTCATGGGATTTTTTACATTACCACAAAAATACACACAAAACTTTTGAGGGTAATTCAAGGGTACACATAACCCACGATATAGTCGTGTGTAAATATTCGATTGTAAAATTTTCCGTTTTACCCATGATAATTTATGGGTACATTTAACCACGGATATTTAGGTGTGAAAAGCCAAGTGTAATATTAGAAGTTTACCCACAATAATTGGTAGGAAAGCAAAGGGTAATATTAGAAGTTTTCCCATGATAATTTATGGGTACATTTAACCACGAATATTTAAGTGTGAAAAGCCAAGGGTAATATTAGAAGTTTACCCATAATAATTGGTAGGAAAGCAAAGGGTAATATTAGAAGTTTACCCACAATAATTGGTGGGTAATATTAACCACGAAAAGTACCGGTAAAACGTGTGGGAATTTTTTGACAAACGCTTTGATTGAAATTAATTTGAAATATCTGCACAAATTTTGAAAGAGCTATAAAATATAAATTAGGACAACATTATAACAAACATAAACCAACTTTATTAAACTTAACACAAACATAAAATATCCGAAAGGAACCAAGTACCAACAACCTAAATCATCCAAAATAAAGCAAAGCAACCTAAGATATGCAAACCAAAATATTACTGAACCTAAAATACCAAACGCACAAAAAATAAATTAACTCAGGTTTCTTGATGACCTAAGGCAGATGATCATCTTACTAGACTTCATGCTCCTCGGAGGTGCTAGTGTTTTGGTTTTGAGTTCCCCCCACATCATTTGCTTCATTGTTGTCTTCAGTGTCACTCTCAGTATTTGGGACAGGAATATCAAGATGACCACACAAGAACTCAAGAATTTGTTGTTGCTTACCGATCTGGCGAGTCAACTTTCTCTCCATTTCCGAATACTTGTTCTCCAAAGGTTCATGTGGCATATAAGTTGCAGATGTTCTAGAGAAGGGATTCGGATAATAGGAAAATGCTTGTGAGCCAAGACCATACACATTTCTTTTCTTCACGCCTCCGACTGCCTCATAATAAAGTGCTGATTCATTCACCAATTGGGATGACTCGCCTTATGCATGATTTGCCTCACGTTCTTCCCTCAATCGCAACACATGGTCCCTGTGGTTTCCTGAGATTGCAAAAATAGTCACTGTGGTTGGCTAAGTGCAGGCGGCCTCCCTGTGGGGGTAAACTTCACATCATTTTGGTCCCTCGCTTCTAACGACGTTAGTGAGAGTTAGTTAAGTCGTGGTCCCAAATTGAATATATGAAAGGAACAAGGACAAATATGTCATTTTACTCGTGGACCCAATTTCGTATATAATTAGGTGGTCCAAGCCGACACAATCAAACATACACCCGACATTAACATTAAAAAAACCCCAACTTTAAACCCTAATTGCAGATAACCAATTCAATCCAATTCGTCCTTATGCTTTACAACAACTAATGATGACATCTTCTACAAGTTTATGGTACATTAGACCAGATGGAGAGAAGGTTGATACCAAAGAGCTTTATGGTAAAAGTCCTAACTTGTGATTTACATGTTTTGTTGTCATATTGAAGTATTGTATTTGTATATGATTTGTTTCTATATTTTTTTGAAACAGACCAATATCCACACTTGTTTTCACTAAGGGTTCATCATGAAGGTCGATTTTCAGAGTTACCAAAGAGGAAGTATGTTGGGGGTCAGGTAACATTTGTGGACTTGACAGCCATTGATCAGTTTAATATTGATCTATTGAACTCAATAATGTACCAGAGCTTAGGATATGAAGAGAATGTGAAAATGTATTATCACTACAAAGTTCCTTTGAAAGGTTTAGATACTGGACTAAGGCCTTTAGGTGGTGAAGATGATTTTCATGAAGTGGTAAAGCATGTTAATAGGCATAGGGTAATTTATGTTTTTGTTGAGCATGGCCATACAAATGTTGATTTAGAAGCAGAAAGAATGCAATCATTGAAGCAAACTGATAAATGCAAGGAATTGGATAGTAATGTGGAGGTAGTTGAATTAGAAACAGAAGTTAACATGTCTAGTGAGAGTGAGGATGATGAAAACAATAAGAGTGATGGGAAATCTGTTGATGAAAACAATGAGAGTGATGGGAAATATGTTGATGAAAACCTTGAGAATGACGAAAGTGATAGTGAGTATGAGCAATCTACTGAGGGTGAGGATGATGAGTTAGAAGAATTTGTAGATGAGGAACACATAGTAGAGGAAGTACATGTTAACATGTCTACATTTAGTTTTGAAGTTGAACCAGAGACATATGACCTAATGCAACCCAATGTGAACTTAACTGAAGATGATTTGGAGGTTATAGATTATGACTCTTTTGAAAGTGATGTAGGGTCTGACACAGAACAAAAAAGGAGAAAAGGACTTAGAAAGTTAAGAAAGGGTACTGATGGTTCAAGTATTAGAAATGCTTTGGAAGTTGGTTTTGAATTTGCCAACAGGAATGAAGCAAAAGATAGGATAAGGGCATATTCAGTTGAAACAAGAAGGAACATTAAGATAGTAAGAAATGATAAACTAAGGGTTAGGGCAAAGTGTTTAGTTGTTGTTCCTGAGAATATTGGAGAGGCAGCAGCTTTATGTGATAAAGGCAAGGGCAAGAATGTAAATGTGAAAGAAAGTAAAGGCAAGGATGTAAAAGTAGAAGATGACAAAACTGGTTGTCCTTGGGTTGTGCATATGTCAAAGGGTGATAAAGGCAAGTGGGTAGTTAAAACATTAAATAATGAGCATACATGTTTACAATCTAGAAAAATAAAAGCTTGTACTTCCACTTTCCTTTCAAAACACATCCAAGATCTGTTAAATATGAACCCTGATATGCCTGTCAAGGCTATCCAAGAACAAATGCAAAGAAAATTCAATGTTGCTGTAACCAATACCAAGGCATTCAGGGCAAAAGCAAAGGCACAAGTCAATTTAAGAGGTGATGCTAGCCTACAGTATTCACTGTTGAGAGATTATGTGAATGAGTTGTTGAGATGTAACCCAAATAGTACTGTTAAGATTGATGTGTATCCAGCTTATAATCCAGATTCACCAACAAGAATGTTTAGGAGGATATATGTGTGTTTGGGTCCTTTGAAAGAAGGTTTCAGAGCTGCTGGTAGAGATTTAATAGGTTTAGATGGAGCATTTATGAAAGGTCAGTATCCCGTACAGTTACTCACAGCAGTTGGTATGGATGCTAACAATGGGATATACCCAGTTGCATATGGGATTGTGGAATCAGAATCTAAGCAATCTTGGACCTGGTTCTTGACCTGTCTTGGTGATGACTTGGGTTTACAAAGAAATTCCCACTTCACATTCATCACAGACAGACAAAAGGTTAGTTTTTACTTACTAATTAACTGCTAATCTTATTCATTTTGTTTGTTTTTTACTTAACTGCTATGATTTGGATTTATAGGGGTTATTACCAGCTATTGAAAGTCTATTTCCATCACCAGAACATAGATACTGTGTAAGACATATTTACCAGAACATGAATCTACAGTGGAAAGGTGGAGAGTTCAAGCTTTTTTTGTGGAAGTGTGCTAACTCTCTAACTGTAGTTGAATTCAACAAGCACATGGGTGAGTTGAAAAAGTACAACAAGAAGGCTTATGAGTGGTTAAAAAAAATTCCACCACAACACTGGAGCAGGTCCCACTTTTCAGGTATTAACTTTACAATTTCCTGCTTATGAATATGTAATTGCATATACATGATAGTTAACATAGGTAGTTGCTTTTACAGGAAGGGCTAATTGTGATTTGTTGATAAATAATGTTTGTGAGGTCTTTAATAGACAACTATTAGAAGCTAGGGATAGTCCCATCATTTCTGCACTAGAGTATGTTAGGGAGTATCTCATGAAAAGGATAGTGTTAGTGCAGAAGGTAATTGAAAAGAGTCAAGGTCCATTAACTCCATCTGTTACCAAGGTTTTTAATGCAATTAAAAAAGCTGCAGCAAAGTATACAGTGGAATGGAATGGATCTGATTTGTGGCAGGTTAAAGGTCCATGGGGGGAGCAATGTGTTGTAAATTAGCCTCAAAGAAGTTGCACTTGTAGGAAGTGGGAAGTGTCTGGGATTCCCTGCAAGCATGTTGTAGCTTGTATCCATGACATGGCTGACAGTGGAATGAATATTGGTTTGCCAAAAGACTATGTCCATGAATCATACAAACTAAAAACATGGAAAGATGTGTATTCATTTAAGGTGAATCCAGTTAATGGGAGACAGTTTTGGGCCAAGTTTGATTGCCCAACTACATTGGTTCCACCTAAGGCAGCTCCACAAATTGGTAGGCCATCTAAGGCAAGAAAGAAAAGTGCTGGTGAGATTGAAATGGTTAAAGGGGCAAACTAACAAGGTCAGGTAAAACTGTGAAATGTGGTATTTGTAAAGGAAGTGGTCACAACAAAAGAAGTTGTACTGCTCAAGGTGTTGCAAGTCATGCAGGGACAAGTCATACAGGTCCAAGTGGAAGTCAAGCACAAGGTGGAAGTCATACAAGGCCAAGTGGTACAAAAAAAAGACCAAGAAAAGTCACTGATGGAAGTGCATCTGGAAGTCAAATGGGAAGTCAACCACCTAATGGAAGTCAATCACAAGCTGGAAGCCAGGTTCCAATACCACAAAATGCACCTGCAAATGTTGCTGCACCAGAACATGTGGCTGCTGGATTTGTTACTCCAACCAAGAGAACAAAGAAAACTGCTTCAAGACTTAGTCCACTTTAAATCAGTCCTTTTTAAATGATATGTTTGTTTAAGACTATGGTGTTTGTTGTTTAAGAATGTTATTTTCCTTTCCTTTAAGACTATGGTATGTGTCTGGGATAATCTTTTGTATGGCAATGACCTTGGGATAATCTTTTGTTTGACTGTTTCAATGTATGGCATTTACCTTATAATCTTGTATTTAACTATTTGTGATATGTTTGGCAATTACCTTTTGCACTTTGCTTTTTTTTTTTTTGCCTTTTGCACAATCTCTTTTGGGATAATCCGAATACATCAGTCACCAACATAGTGTTTGTGCACAATACTTGGTAGCACAAAGTAAGCCTTTCATTAACTTGAACTTCATTACATATACCAAAACTTGTTGACCATTACATATTACATTGGCCAACTATGAGTTCAGTTAAAAAGAACAACAACCAACTACTTTTCATTAACCTTAGAAAGGCAGATTACATCAAGATCATAAAAACAACCACCAACCAAGTAAATATCAAACAAAACTTCATCCTACGATATCCAACTGCCATAGCATCCAAAGTTTGTTGCATTTCATTTCTTGACCTTAGAAGACCTGGTATAATCTGCCTTGAACGAGCACACATTGGTGGATCAAACCATGAAAAGAAATCACAATGGGAACCCTATAATCAAGTATTAACATCATTAACTATATAACCTTTAAAGAAAATGCATTACAAGAACCAAAAAAAAAAAAAAAAAACTTACAATTTGGGGGCAAGACAAAAACCTTCGACCAGGGTTATTGTTTGTCCAAGAAGTTCGAATAGCAGCTTGGTTACCACAAAAGTAATTCACATTTGCCATCAATTTGTTTGATTTGGTATTGTTTAGAAATTAGGGTTTATGGGGATGGGATAATTTTATTTTTGGGGATTTGCTGTGATTAAAAAATGAGGGAGGATGGATTTAAAAGGTGGGGAATTGTTTTTATCCAAGTAAAATGACATAATTATCCTCGTGTGCAAGGCACGTGCCACGACTTAACTAACTCTCACTAACGTCGTTAGAAGCGAGGCACCAAAATGATGTGAAGTTTACCCCCACAGGGAGGCCGCCTGCACTTAGCCAACCACAGTGACTATTTTTGCAATCTCAGGAAACCACAGGGACCATTTTTGCAGTTTACTCTTATATAGATGTGAAAATGAGTGATTATATACTAAATGAAAATGTTATTTACTTTTTAGATTAGAACTTACATTGATTGTTTTTGCCTTCTTATCGATAAAGGTTGTCTCGTCATGATTTTTTGTATGGGTATACACAAAAAGCTCAAAAGGATTAGGTGGACGCTTTAGTTTCGTTTCCTGCACACAAAAAATGAAAAAAAAAATAAGAAACTAACAAAAACTTTCGAAATTGATTTACTTAAACAAACAATAACGTATTTTAGTATCATAGAACTACAACTAAGTTTCTTAAGCTTACAAGTTTCTTCACATATTCACGATATGATACGGACCCTCCAGTATGAGTCGATGGACCATCACCCTTCAAACGATTCTGTGAATTTGTTTCTCGTTTTCCCTCGTACTCGGGTGTATCCCAATAGCCTACAAAACCCGCCCATGTGTCTTCACTTATAAATATTGGTTTTATCATTTTACGCCTAATGTCTCTCAAGAAATCTGTATAACGTTCAGAAGCTTTTGATTCCCATGCTGTCCTCACTTGTGTTTCAGTTGCAGGCTCCCACACATAATGTTTCTACATTAATCCAAGTCATTAATAACCACATATGTTATATATGTACATATCAAATAATTTAAATATCAGCAGCTATACCTTAAATTCTTCAAAATAGAAGTTTTTGGTGTCTTGCTGCACCTTTCTCCATGTGAAGGCTCCATCATCAATTCTTTCTTTGAAAATCCTTGTTATTACTCGTGAGCATTGACTTGAATTTTCAAGGCTGTTATAATATAACGAAGATGATAAAATCAGTGTAATCACATGAAAATGTGTAATCAACTACTGAAATAATAGAACTTATACTTACAATCCATTCACAACAGTGAGTTGTTTTCTCCCTGCTGTCAGTGACTGATTCTGAGAGTTTTCAACATTTGATCGAGGGCCTGAATTTGTCACAATAACATTTTCACCAGATGTTTCATTGCCATTACCATTGAAAGTTGAATCACTAACAATCTCATTCGTTGTTTCTTGAGGAGCATATGAGAGACTTCCTTTCCTTGTGTTCCCACCATTTGCTCTCGTCATATCACCATTAGAAGTTGAATCATCAAGAATCTCATCCATTGTCCCCTGAGGAGCATGCGAGACACCTACTCGTTTTGTGATCCCTCCCCTTCCTCTAGGCATTGCTCCATTCAAAGTTGGATCAGTTGTAGCCGCGACTGCTGTTCTAGGACGAGCATATGAGAAAACTGATCTTTTGGTGATTCCTCCCCTTCCTCTCGTCATATCTGCAGCTATTTAAAATATGAGATATTGATGAGATAGTAAACAAAAGTGTATATTAAACATTTACCAAACAATAAGGCCATCACACAAGTCTGATTCAAAAGAAACTGTTTGAGATATTGATATTTTTTTTCATGTTCTTTGAGACTCAAAAGAAACTGTTTTGACTACATATGTCATAAAAGTTATGAAATGTTAAAAGGATGATGCGGTTCGATTTCTTTTTTGTCAAGTTGTATGAAAATATATTGAATTCTGGTAAAGAGTAAAGATGAAAGACAATTAGAGTAGGTGGTAATAAAAAAAAAAAACATGTTTCAAAGTTAATATCAGAAACTCATTTTCATTGATATAGTAATTCAGAGTTTGTGCTGTAATGAATAACGGTTAAACACGCTACCTTGCCATAGCATTACCAAAGACAATAGCACATCAATATGAAGTAGTACAGCATCCCTTCATAACATCAGTAGGCATTAAGCAAGTAAACCCAACCATACCCAAGTAATAAAGAGACAAAGATAAAACAATAAATCAACCAACATCCATGACTATTATCGATCTTGTTTACTGTGATAGCTAAACTTTTAGACAACATTCATTTTCATCATACAATTACTATCTTTAAAATATTTAACTTAATTATCATGGGTCGTGCTTTTAGCACGGCTATAACATTTCCTAGTAACATAATAACATCTTGTCTTTAACTGTTAAAATACTGCAATCTTCTTTCAAATATACCAACAATTGTAATAGTTATACTCTAAGGCTCACTTTGAATCATTGACAGCCAAAACAAAATCAAATTAAAATAATAATAATAATAATAATAATAATAATAATAATAATAATAATAATAATATTCAGGCGTTCAAATACCGTCACGATTTGGTTAGAGATGTTCTTTTTGACATATTCAGGCGTGCTGAGATTTCAGTTAAGAAAGAAGCACCTGTGAATTTCTTGACCGACCCGATGGAAGGAAGATCGACACTTAGACCGGCTGACATTTTGGTTTTTGGATGGATAGGGGGAAACATGCTTGTGTAGATCTAACGGGGGTTTCTCCACTTGTGGGATTGGGGAATCATGCTTTTACGGCAGGTTAGGCTGCTTTGAAAGCCGCTTCATGCAAAGTAACCAAACACGAGAAAGCGTGCCTTGATAACCAACACGCGTTTATACCTTTTGCATTTGATACTTTTGGTTTCCTTGCATCGGAGGCTGTGGAGCTGCTCAAAAGAGTCCAACGGGTTATGCATGGCAATGTTACGACCCCGAGGTCTTTGAATGTAGTTTTTAAAAGATTAAGTTTCGCTATTCAAAAAGGGCTAGCGGCGCAGCTTGTTGCCCGCTTGCCTGTCGCTTCAGTGTAAAACTTTTCTTATCTAATTTATAAAAAAAAAAAAAAAAAAAAAAAAAAAAAAAAAAAAAAACTTTTTCAATAAACATACAAGTCATAATTGAAAACACTGCTTTGGAACATTTAACAAACATTGACAATGATTAAAATACCAACAGAAATCAAAACACTCCAATTACAAAAAATGAAAACTTTGATATATTCAAATGGTATTATGAATTCAGATTAGGCACATACCTTGTTAATCCTTGTGATATTGCTTCTACAATTCTTTGGTACCCACTATATTGAACTGAGTCAATGAAAATTATAAGGGGTCAGTGCCGCTATTTATTCAACAACTGAGATCCGGATTTTTGCGATTGTTATCATCTTATTAATTGTAAAGGCGCCTTAATTTCCCGCTAAACCCTATCAATTGCCGCTTAATTTACAATGGCCGCTTAATTTCAATTTGGGTGAATGTGAATGGATCATAAGTGAAAAGAGATATACTGTGTGAATGTGAATGGACCAGGATACACTTCCCTTAGTTACTCACATTCCTTAGTTATATCATATTATAAATTATTATTTTATTATTAACCACGTTGAATTCTAATATATTTGTATTAAGTATTATCATCTGTCGACTAACAATACAAAATTACTTATGTTAATGATGTATCTTGACACAATAGACGAGATGTATAAATATATTAATAACCCACTAAATTGTCATATGATATTAAAGTGTGTTAATATGGTACGGGTCAAACGGTCAAGGCTGAAAATAATATACACAAACTTATTTGAATTTGATTTAACTGGGTTCGTGTTAAATCGGGTTGATTCACTCGAGTCGGGTTCATATGCAACCGGGTCAACTCGAAATATGAGTAAAATGTAATATAATTATTTATTTGTAATCGTTTAAACGATAATTTTAAAAAATATATTTTTAAATATTATAGAAACCCTTATTTAGGTCAATTGGTTGACTCGAACCCGAGTTAGACAAATATTTTCAACCCGATATCCGATCATGTTTAGTATTCGAGTTACTCGAGTTGAAACCCGAATAAAATTATTGGCCGAGTAAGATGACCATAATAGACTTAATCGGGTTCGATTTAGGTTCGAGTCCGGGTCCATATATATACATAATTTTGATAGATTATGTTGGATAATGATGTTGTTTTAAAGTCTAAAAGTTGTATTGTTAAATTGTATGTGTCTGATGTTCTATAATATATGTTTTATCAAGAGAAAATTTTCTAAATGTACCTTTATCATACTTGATTATGAAAATAGACGTCGCATTTGAATTTTACGAAAATGGAATTTTAGTATCATCCGTTCGTTTAGATTATCCAAATGTCAAAAATTAGGCGCAATTTAAACATACACGACACATAACAACAAACACACGACGCATAAGAAAATAAACAAACAAAATTCACTTACGATACACGACACATAATCAAAACCCACGTCGCATGAAGAACCGGTTGACCCGACGGTCGAACCGGTAACCTGGTGATTTGACCGGGTTGATTTGATACCTGGTTTTCAAAACAATAGGTATAACTATATATAATTTGTAAACAATCGAGTTGAGCTCAAACTTTGTGAATAACTATCGAAAACAGATGCGGCGATCGAGTCGTGTTCACACAGACATATTCGGGTTGAATGGCCGATATAACTTAACCATGACTTGGTCGAATCATTTACACCATTTAACACGTATGCTAACATATATAAATTTTCATTTAAGAAGAAAATCTTATATAGATTGACGTGTCGACCCGCTTAAATTATTCTCAACCCGAACATAACCTATTTAACAAACGAGTTAGATGAGTTGGCCCAAAATATATCCACACTTAACCCGAACATGTTAGTTCTTTTGTCGGCTTCAAATTGGATTTCGTGTCGGGTTAGAAATTGACGCCGTTTAACTTTACATCCATAATTTATTTAACATCTATAAGCAATGTTTTGAAAACCAGGTTTGAAATCGACTCGGTCGAGTCACCGGGTCAACCGGTTAGACCGCGTGGTCAACCCGGTTTTCAATTTATTATTTTTTTATTTTTTTGACCGGGTCAACCGGTTCGACCGCCGGGTCAACCGGTTCGACCACCGGGTCAACCCGGGTTTTATTAAAATTTTTTGAAAAAATGAAACCCGGTCGGGTTTTGAGAACCGGGTTGACCCGGGTCACTCAAAACCCGGCGGGTCAAACCGGTTAATCCGGTTTAGAAACCCGGGTTGTTTTGACCCGTTTTTTCTGCCGGAACCGGTCGAACCGGTTAACCCGGCCGGGTCGACCCGGGTTTCAAAACATTGTTGACTATAAGTGTAAAAAGGGCAGTTTATATATTAAACATGGAACACAAATAATCAATAATTTATTTTTATAGCTATATAAAACCCATTATTTATTTGAGTGATGATTAGGGTGCCTAATTCATGAACCTAAAAACATGCCTAAACTGAGGTGTCATCCCCTGATTGGTGACATCAGGGGGACCCACTTCTTAACATTTTATCTTTCATCATCTTCACCCTCCATTTTTCCACTTGGCTTCATCATCTTGTTAGGCCTCTTTTTAGGCCTACCAATTAGGTCCATGAATCATTTTCCTATTTATTAATACCTTCATCATCCCCAAATACTTTCACAGTCATCCTCAAACTTGATCAGTACAACCAACAAATCAATGAATGAAACTCATCAATAAACATATATAAAATATTGATTATCGATCATGAGCATTCACCAATCAAACCACTGAATTTATTAACGCCGAATCTTTGGGATGAAGAAATCTACAGCTTTATATAATAAGCTTGTTAGGAACAAGATTCATAAGGAAGTGATTCAGGTTATTATTTATTCTTTGTTTTTTTTCTTTTAATTCTTAGGCTGCAAGTTGTTCATGAATTTCTTGAAGTATTCATTGAAGATTAATATACTCAGTATTATATTTGGTTATAGTGGATGTGATTTGTAGTACTTGATATTATGTCCATTATTAACGCAATATTGACATAGATGTTTCACAATAGATGTTATTGCGTTATGAATTTCTTGCATATTTAAACATACTAAAGGGATCATTGATGAACTGAATGATTAACGTGTGGTTGGATGTGAATTTAGTGATTATTGTGACTTAAGTAATCTAAATAAGATAATCAACTGGTTAAAGTAATCAGCAGAATCAATGTTTGCTAAACACTACAAAGTGAAGTCTCAACAATTCTTTGAAATGCACACTCAGACACACTGTGCATAGTTTTTTAATAGGCCTGATAGATGTCTCACAACTAAATGCATCCACCTTTTGCTTACCCTTGTCACCATCCGCCGCAACATTGGAACCTAAAACCATATTGCAAGCCGGCCTGATAGTAGAATCATGCTCACGTATACTGATGCCATTTGTGTGAACCCGAGTTGTAGCTCCAGTATTGAAACTATTTATACTCCCAACAGTAGATAAAACATCTGAACCTAAAACCACATTTTCAATAACACTAGAAGTACAATCAGCCTCTCCTGTATTTATACCAATCTCTCTATGTTAAGGTGGTCAGTGTAGCTCCTATAGTATATATACAGAATGCTTGTTGTCTTCTCATCATATTGGTTTAGGTGTGATTGGTTTGACACAACCCCGAATGTTGGGATGAAGATTCATAAAGATTACAAGCTAGTTGATATCAACCATAAAAGAAGGCTTAGGAAGTATGAGCCTTTTGTTTTGGCTAGTCAATCATCACAAGTTTATTATTCACCTTATCCGAGCTTGCGCCGTGACAAAGTTGATTGGTGGTCTGTGTGCAAAATCAAAGCCACTTCAACATTTGATCTTCCTGAAGAAACTACAGCCTTGCAAGACGATGAAGTAGAAGCACATTCAATCGATGCGACTGATCTTTCAACAATACCTCTGAATGATTCTAGTGGTATCCAAGTTGATATGGACGATGGCGATGATGACCTGCAACATTCAGGAGATGACAATGATTAAGTTTCTTTCAATGAGATTGAATTTATTTTGTCATGTAATAAAATTCTTGCATAACTCATGTTTATGTTCATGTGGTTAGAGATTGGGTCGTTTGACAATAACATTTTGAGTATAAAACAGTTCTTTTGCTTTTAATGAATCATTATTTTTGGGTTACTGTATACCTGGTTTTTATCCTATTTCAATATTGTACTATAAGTAATGACGACTTTCTCACCAAGTTGTTCGGCTGGTTGTGATTTAGTACTGAGGTTATTCATCGGTCTTGTTTGTCGCTTCATATGGAATGTTTGGGATTTGGGTCATTGAGGGTCTATTTGAGCTGGTTGTGGATTATGTTTGCAAAAGTTATAAAGCTCGAGATTGGTCCTCCGTTGGCAGAGTGTGAGCATCATAGTTGTCAAAATCGTGCCTTAGGCGCGCCTTGGAGCAAGGCTCTAGCCTTTGGGCTTTTTTCAGATCGAAGCTCACGACATGCATGAATCCCACCAAAAGCGCGCGCCTTGGGGGCTTTTTGCGCCTTTGCGCCTAGGAGATGTAACAATTTTTATTTTTATTTTTTATTTTTTTAAATATTAAGATAAGATGCATGGGCTTTTTAAGTCATAGGGTGAGTATTTGTATGATTTGTAAATTTTAATTAATTTTATGTTTATTTTATTGATTGGAATTTTCTTTAAAAAGTTACTTTGTTTCATTAAGTATTTTTTTTACGACATATTATCATGAAAATATGGCATTGTGCCTTGAATATTAATATGTTGCTTGCTTAATATTTTGGGTTAAATTGTGAGCTTTGTTAGATGTAAGCTACAAGTGTAGGACACAAGAATATTTAGTCTGATATGGATTTTAATCTCTATAAAGGTCATCGAGTCAAAGAGTTGATCCGTTTTAGAAGTGACAACTGATCCATTTTAATATTTATAATGGCAATATGTGTCATGCATTAAGTATTTTAACGTTATTTTTTGTTATTTAAGCTACATAAATGATCATATATATTATAAAAAAACTTAATGTTTTTAGTGCGCCTCACATTCATGAATCCCGCGCCTTGGAATGCGCCTCGACTCGAGGCTCTTTGCCTCCCTTTACGCCTTAGTACGCCTTGAGCCTTTCAGAACACTGGTGAGCATTGATGGAAATTTGTCACATGGAATTTATATTCTCATATGGGTACTTGTTGTCAGTGAGAGAAGCCATTAGGAGATAGATATCGATAGCAAGTGTTGCAACATGCTTGGATGATTTGACCAAACAATAAGTCATAGTACCTGGTGTGTCGAGCTACTACACTATGATATCGACACCATAGTCTAAATATTAATGATACAGAGTCGTATGATATCGGATCTGTTGACATAAATAATGTCTTAAAACATTGTTAGCATATTAACAATGTCTCTATGTTTTGATAATTACAAAGCATAAACTCATTAATCTAAAACTTATGACATAAACAAGTTTTTGGTGCTTAATACTTGTCTTTGCTTCCATATCACTTAAGGTATGAATACACAAAGAGTTTATTACATTTCATGATCAAAGGAAATTTTATATTAATACATAACATTATATAAAATGATTTTAACATTTTATATATATTTGTAAATCATTTTTGGTATAGCTTTATTAAACCACAAAAATATGATTTCAAATTTTCAACCAAAAATGGCAAATTTTATCCAGAAAATCTTTTGAAACGTTCAGGAGGGCGGCCCCCTTAATTTTACTAGGCGGCCCCTTAATCATTAAGGGGACCGGCCTACAATTAAGGGGACCGGCACACTCCAGAACAGTATTCCCCCCCCCCCCCCCCTTTAAATACTGATTCATCCCTCAAATTTTTCTTACCTTTTGCACTTCTAAAACTTTCTGATCCAGATCTATTTCTCTATTCTCTCATCCTTTGATCATAAGTGTATATATTCTTTGTTTCAAAGTGATCCAATTTCCATCCTCTCAAGTGCAAGAGAAGAATACTTCTATCTTCCTAGACAAGAAGTATTACAACTTGTTGTGATCTCCACATCCAAGTTGTTGGTGTATCATCAAGATTATTTACATATTCTTTGTGAAGATTGTTGTGAATATTTGCTTGTAAACAGTTGTGTTAGATATAGATTGTGTGATTAGTTGATAGCTTGGTGTGAAGAAGAAAAGCTAGGAAATCTATTGGTGTGAAGAAGATAGAGTTGAAGTAGTTAGTTGTGAAGTAGATTGATTTGAAGAAGGTGTGTAGAAGTTGTGACTTAGGTGTGAAGGTGTTGTGGTGTGATTATTGGTGTGTAAATTGGTGTGTACATTGGTGTGTAAATTGGTGTGTAAGGTTTTCTCCGCCATAAGGGAGCTTGTTGATATAGTGAAGAAAACTCTCGAGTTAGGTGCTCGGGGAGTGGAGTAGGGCAAGGAAGGTGTCCTTGTAGCCGAACCACTATAAATCTCTTGTCTCGCGGTTCGATCTTTCCATCTCTTACTTATTTCATTACTTATCATTGTTATATATTTCATATTGATATTTGTTTGTATTGTGCAATACTTGAGATCACATATTATCAAATCTAAGTTTTAAAAATTAAGTAAACACTAAAACTCTTTTTACAACTAATTAAAAAGACGTAAAACTATTCAACCCCCCTTCTAGTTTTCCACAATTGGTATCAGGAGCCACGTCTAGCAAGAATTTTAAAATATATTGTATTTTAAAACTTCTAACGATCTATGGAATCTGAAACATATTTAGAAGGGCAATCTATGCAAAGACCACCACTATTTGAAAGTGATGGATTTTTATATTGGAAAAATTGATTCGAAACCTATGTGAAATCAAAAGATCTTGATCTTTGGCATATTATTACCTTTGGTGATTTTCCCCTATTCAATATAATGTTGAAACTAAAATGGATGAAATTGTAGCTTTTGAAAAACAAAATGATGATTTGAAAAAGAAACTAGCAAAAAATAATGAGGCTAAAATGGTTATTTATAATGCGTTACCACGCAAAGAATATGAAAGAATTTTTATGTGTAAAACCGCACAAGAAATTTGGGATTCTTTACTAATCACTCACCAAGGTAATAGTCAAGTTAAAGATAACAAAATAGATCTTCTTGTACAACAATATGAACAATTTACGATTCCGGAAGAGGAATCAATTGATAATGCTTTTGCTAAATTTAACACCATTATCACAAGTTTAAAAGCACTTGATGAGACATTTTCTAGTAAAAATTGTGTTAGGAAATTTCTTAGGGCATTGCATCCGAAATGGCGAGCTAAAGTCACGGCTATTGAAGAATCAAAGAATTTGATGACATTGTCACTAGATGAGCTTATTGGCAACTTGAAGGTCCATGAAGAAATTATAAGAAAAGATTTGGAAACGGTTAAAGTCAAGAAAGAACAAGTCAAATCCGTTGCTCTAAAAGCCAAAAAGGAACTTTGTGATGATAGTGACTCAAGTGACGAGAGTGAAGATGAAGAATATGCAATGGCCGTAAGAGAATTCAAGAAATTCTTCAAGAGACGAGGAAGATTCACTAGATCATCACATGACGATAGAAAATCGTTCCAAAGAAATAGAAGTGACAATTACGTGAAAAGAAAATGCTTTAGATGTGGAAGTCCAAATCATCTCGTTGGTGAATGTCTAAAGCCGCCGAGTTATGATAATCAAGGTGCATTTGTTAGTAGAACATGGAGTGATAGTGACAAAGAAGAAGTGGAAAAACCAAGAGAAGAAAAGTGTTTCATGGCAAAAGCAACCGATGAAATATGCCTTGGAATTGACTTGGAGCCTGACGAATGGATCAAGGATAGTGGATGCTCGAGGCACATGACAGGGAACCGAAACCTATTCTCTACATATAAGGCATACAACGGAGGTAACGTTATTTTTGGTAGTGACTTGCGTGGAAAAATTATTGGCAAAGGTACGATTTCTCAAGACTCACTTACTATTGAAAATGTTGAACATGTAAATAATTTAACATATAACTTACTTAGTGTAGGCCAAATATGCGATAATAAATGTAGAGTTATCTTTTCCGAAGAAGATAGCGAAATAGTTAAAAATGGAAAAATTATAGGTAGAGGTATTAGGAAAGGAGGTGTATATGTTATGAAACTAGGAAACAAACCTGAAGATAGGATATGCCTAACGACCCTAGACGAAAACTCCACATTGTGGCATAGGAGATTAGGACATGCTAACATGCAACAAATACAATCTTTGGCCTCTAAGGAATTAGTTAGAAACTTGCCTAATCTAAAATATGACAAACATTTTTGTGATGCATGTAAAATTGGAAAACAAGCTCATGCTAGTCACAAAGCTAAGAATATAGTATCCACTACTAGGTGCCTAGAATTATTATATATGGATCTTTTTGGTCCATCCGCTGTGCGGAGCTATGGAGGAAACAAATATACCTTAGTAATAGTAGATGACTACTCACGATACACGTGGACTAGGTTTTTAAGTGACAAAACCCAAGCCTTTGAAAAATTCGAAATATTTAGTAAAATGATTTAAAATAAATTAGGATGCTCAATAGTTGCCATTAGGACGGACCATGGTAGGGAATTTGATAACGAAGTACAATTCGGAAAATATTGTGAGTTAAATGGAATATCTCACAATTTCTCCGCTCCTCGTACTCCTCAATCAAATGGGGTAGTAGAAAGAAAAAATAGGTCACTACAAGAAATGAGTAGAACTATGTTAAATGAACAATCCATTCCACAAAAATTTTGGTGTCACGCCGTAGATACATCGACTTATATTTTAAATAGGGTATCAATTAGAAGAATTCTAGGAAAAACTCCTTATGAGTTATTAAGAAATAGAAAACCAAACTTAAGCTACTTTAGGGTATTTGGAAGTAAATGATATATCTTAAACACTAAGGACTACCTCACTAAGTTTGATCCAAAATCATATGAAGGAATATTTTTAGGATACTCACAAAATAGTAAAGCATATATAATACTTAACAAACACTCCATGAAAGTAGAGGAATCACTAAATGTAACATTTGATGAAACACCACCACCTCCTAAAACGCTACCTTTAGAAGATGATGATTTAGTCGAAGATGAAGCCATTGAGGTTAGTAAAACAAAACCCATAGGAAATGATAATGAAGACATTCACTTAGAAAATAACGAAACCGTTAATATTAAAGAATCTAGATCACATCCATTAGATAATATAATAGGACATCTTAACCAAAGAACCCTTAGGTCACAAGCCCAAGATAAAAACAACTTCTTCTGTTTCCTCTCAACAATAGAACCTAAGAATATTAGTGAGGCTTTAAAGGATGAAAGTTGGATTATAGCTATGCAAGAAGAATTAAATCAATTTAAGGCAAATGATGTTTGGGAACTAGTCCCAAATCCAAAGGATATGACTATCATAGGAACCAAATGGGTATATAGGAACAAGTTAGACGAGAATGGAATAGTTACTAGGAATAAAGCTAGGTTAGTTGCCCAAGGTTATAATCAACAAGAAGGAATTGATTATGATGAAACTTATGCCCCCGTAGCTAGACTAGAATCAATTAGGATATTACTTGCCTATGCTTGCGCCCTAGATTTTAAGTTATTCCAAATGGATGTGAAAAGTGCATTCCTTAACGGTTTTATCAGTGAGGAGGTATATGTGGCACAACCTCCAGGATTCATTGACTTCGCAAAACCTGATTATGTTTATAAGTTAAAGAAAGCTTTGTATGGACTCAAACAAGCTCCCAAAGCTTGGTATGATCGATTAAAAGCTTTTCTTATTAAACATGATTATTCCATGGGAATGGTAGATAACACTCTTTTCACTAAAAGGAAAGACCCTAATCTCATCATTGTTCAAATATATGTTGATGACATGATATTTGGATCGACTTGTCAAGACATGTGTGATGAATTTGCCAAAATCATGCATGATGAGTTTGAGATGAGTATGATGGGTGAACTTAACTTCTTCCTAGGATTACAAATAAAACAATTAGAAGATGGAATATTCTTTAACCAACCTAAGTACATTAAGGAAATGCTTAAGAAATTTGGCTTAGAAGACTCAAAACCCATAAAAACACCCATGTCTACGGAGGTAAAGCTCACAAAGGACGATGAAGGTGAGTCCGTAGATAACACCAAGTATAGAGGAATGATAGGTAGTTTACTATACTTGATGGCAAGTAGACCCGATATCATGTTTAGTGTCTGCCTTTGTGCCCGTTTTCAAAAGGATCCCAAAACCTCTCACCTAGAAGCGGTTAAGCGTATCTTCCGATACGTTAAAGGCACTATACACTTAGGATTATGGTATCCTAAGGAATCCGGCATAGAAACCATTGTCTATGCGGATTCGGATCATGCGGGAGACTACGTAGATAGAAAGAGCACTAGCGGTATTTGCACGTTTATGGGATGTTGTCTAACGTCTTGGTTTTCGAAGAAGCAAACCGCTCTTGCTATTTCTACAACCGAAGCCGAATATGTAAGCGCCGGAAAGGCATGTCAACAAGCACTATGGACGAAACAAGCTCTCGTAGACTATGGCATTAGGTTAGAAAATGTCCCCATTATGTGCGATAACAAAGGTGCAATAGATTTAAGTAAAAATCCGGTGCAACACTCTAGGACTAAACACATAGAAATACGTCACCATTTTCTTAGGGATAATGTACAAAAAGGAAATATATCTATAGAAAAGGTTGCATCGGAAGACAACATTGCGGATATATTCACAAAACCTCTTAAGCGTGAATTATTCAACCACTTGCGTTTAGGATTAGGAATGATGGAACAAGTTGACTAAATTATATTGAATTAATTCAAATTTATACTTGCATGAAATTCATTTTTTTTTCATTTCACCTTTTCTGAGTCTAGGAATCTATTTCGCACAAAATTAAAGATTGAGAAGATTCATTTTCTTTGCATAAACCTTTTTGTAAAACTCAATCAATTCTTTCTAAAAATTATTCTCACAATCTAGGAATCACATGAAGATCATTTTCCTTGCATTGTTGACAAAGTAAAAATAATAATAATAATAATAATAATAATAATAATAATAAATAATTGTCTTTCAAAATCATGCATAAACTCACACAAAAATTGTCAAGGTATATAATCTAATATATGTCTTTGACATTCATGATCGAGCAAAAATTGAATCAAGGAGATCATTTGGATTGTTTCTTAGGATCGTTATTTCGTTGTGCATCCAGGAGTCGAAACAATCACAACTTCACATTTGTTGCATATAGACACTCACTAGGACAAATTCCTTAATAATGATGTCATCTTGATCCATCACTAGCTTTTCACTCACTAATTGCCTTTGCCTTTTATCTAAGATAGGTGCCTTAGGAAACTTAAGTGTGCTTGCCTTTACTTACCTCCTATTGCTTATTATGTGTTGATTATGTGTCCTCTTGCATGCATGCCATATCTTAATTAGATTAGATTCTATATTGCCTAAGAGAATTGAACTTGCTTGAACTCTAATCCAAACACATAACCTTTCTGAAAATTTTCTGCCAAAAACCCAATTTTGGCAACCTGGAAATCACCAGATGGGCGGCCCCCTTAATTATGTAAGGCGGCCCCCTTAATTATTAAGGGGACCGCCCCCTAATTAAGGGGACCGGCCATCTGATGGTCGGGTTTACAGAATCTTTTCTGCTTTTTAGCCCATTTCAACCTACATTTCCCAATTTTAACCAACACACTTTGTCCCAATCTTCCAAACAAACCTTATCCATCCTTAAACACACAAATCTTACACTATAAATATCCCCAATCCTCAAAACTATCCATTCATCCCATCATGAACTCTCCAAACAAACCAAAATCAAAAGCCTCAAGGCTAGCAAGGATGACGGAAAAACCCGTTTGGCGAAGAAAAAGCCCTCGAAACAAATCCATCATAACCAATGAGATTGGAAGTCATTCAACACCTCCAACTTCTTACTTCCCAAACTTTACCTCAAACCCACAAGGTCATTCATTTGATCCTCTTTACAAACCATACAACATTGGCCAACCATCTTCCTACAATTCCAACTACACAAATCCAACACATCCATACAAAACCTATGATCCTCTTCACATTGCCACGGAAAAGCAAAAGTTCCGTGATGAAATAAACCAAATCCATGATCTTAGTGATCTGCTTGCTATACATCTTGCACAACGCAACAAAGGGCAACCTCCATCATCACCCTATGCAAATTGCCTTCCCCACTCTCTCAATTTGGATCAAGTTACCAACCACACTCACTTTTGCCCTTGTTGCATATTCCTTCAAAAACAAATCCTCTACTTGAGTGAAGATATTTCTTGGATTGAATATCTTCTCACTCGTCATCATCCAATACCACCCTTAACACGATACAACATCGTGAGATCCACCTCTTCCACTCCATACTCCACCCCATATCCCTCTCAATCAAACATCTAAGCTTTATGCTTATGTTTCCATTCAAGCAAATAACACAATCAACTATGAGTTGCAAGCAAGTCCAAGTGCTTCTTTAGGCTATATAGGACTATGTTCTTCCTTTTGTTTTATTATGATTAATATGCCTTAAGCATATTAAATATTGTAATGTTTTCTATGATGCTTGAATGAATCTATTTTTATAACAATTGCTTTGCATATATATGTGCCTTGTTCTTTTCTAATATTTTGTGTAGCCAAGACTTCCATAGCTCATTCCTTTGATGCTCTCAAATGAGGGGGAGTTTACATCAAGGGGGAGCATTTACCTTTTTGATTTTACAAAAAGGGGGAGAAGAGAATGTTAAACTCTAAATTCTTGTCTAAAAATTATGTTTTAGACCTCATGAGTTTAAGGTTTTGTAATCATCAAAAAGGGGGAGATTGTTGACATAAATAATGTCTTAAAACATTGTTAGCATATTAACAATGTCTCTATGTTTTGATAATTACAAAGCATAAACTCATTAATCTAAAACTTATGACATAAACAAGTTTCTGGTGCTTAATACTTGTCTTTGCTTCCACATCACTTAAGGTATGAATAAACAAAGAGTTTATTACATTTCATGATCAAAGGAAATTTTATATTAATACATAACATTATATAAAATGATTTTAACATTTTATATATATTTGTAAATCATTTTTGGTATAGCTTTATTACACCACAAAAATATGATTTCAAATTTCCGACCAAAAATGGCAAATTTTATCCAGAAAACCTTTTGAAACGTTCAGGAGGGCGGCCCCCTTAATCATTAAGGGGACCGGCCTACAATTAAGGGGACCGGCACGCTCCAAAACAGTATTTCCCCCCCCCCCCCCTTTAAATACTGATTCATCCCTCAGATTTTTCTTACCTTTTGCACTTCTAAAACTTTCTGATCCAGATCTATTTCTCTATTCTCTCATCCTTTGATCATAAGTGTATATATTCTTTGTTTCAAAGTGATCCAATTTCCATCCTCTCAAGTGCAAGAGAAGAATAATTCTATCTTCCTAGACAAGAAGTATTACAACTTGTTGTGATCTCCACATCCAAGTTGTTGGTGTATCATCAAGATTATTTACATATTCTTTGTGAAGATTGTTGTGAATATTTGCTTGTAGATAGTTGTGTTAGATATAGATTGTGTGATTAGTTGATAGCTTGGTGTGAAGAAGAAAAGCTAGGAAATCTATTGGTGTGAAGAAGATAGAGTTGAAGTAGTTAGTTGTGAAGTAGATTGATTTGAAGAAGGTGTGTAGAAGTTGTGACTTAGGTGTGAAGGTGTTGTGGTGTGATTATTGGTGTGTAAATTGGTGTGTAAATTGGTGTGTACATTGGTGTATAAATTGGTGTGTAAGGTTTTCTCCGCCATAAGGGAGCTTGTTGATATAGTGAAGAAAACTCTTGAGTTAGGTGTTCGGGGAGTGGAGTAGGGCAAGGAAGGTGTCCTTGTTGCCGAACCACTATAAATCTCTTGTCTCGCGGTTCGATCTTTCCATCTCTTACTTATTTCATTACTTATCATTGTTATATATTTCATATTGATATTTGTTTGTATTGTGCAATACTTGAGATCACATATTATCGAATCTAAGTTTTAAAAATTAAGTAAACACTAAAACTCTTTTTACAACTAATTAAAAAGACGTAAAACTATTCAACCCCCCTTCTAGTTTTCCACAGGATCATGTATTTAGTACTGATATGATTTGGCTGTCACATGGTAACATTATCTCATCATTAACAATTCCACTTTTAAAGTAGCGTTTGAAGACACTTTAAGATAACTTTTTTGATGCATCCATATCGTTTGGCGAGTTTATATTTTACTTTCATAAATAAATATAAGTCACTCCCATTGACATATTAGCTAGATTAGCCAAAATGACATTTCTAGAACAGGTGTTATTTATCTTTTGCAAGCAAGACACAAGTCAAAACTTGAGCAAAATAATACCAATGAATGGACATAAAATAGTGTGCAAATAGCAGGTAACAAAAATTCACCCAAGTAAAAATGAGCAAAATAATTTAGGCACAAAAGTTAACCATCGCCATAATCATGAGCATATTTTTACCCACAAATTACACACACCAAATTACCCATGAGCACAAAGGATGAGTCTAATACATGGGTAATGTAAATTTAGCCACGTAAATTACACTCGAGATGTTAAATAGGAAACTGGGTCAATGAAAAGCAACAAGTATAAATGTTACCCATAAATCACCCACAAATATTACCAACGAATACAAAATATGTGGGTAAAAAAAATTTACCCATAAAATTAGCCATTACTTTACCTGTGATAATTAAACTGTGTGTAATATGTGGGAAATATTTTGGCGGGAATCAATTAGCCACAAACTACACACGATATATTATTTATTGGGTAAATTTATGGGTAAAACTATGGGAAATTAGAGGGAAATTTATTCTAGACTTTGGATTTGCTAATTGTGGGTAACTAATGGGTAATATGAGGGAAAATACCCATGTATCAATGTACGTGGGTAATTTCCATGGGTAAAGCCCTGTTTTCTTGTAGTGGGACATGTTTTAACAACCAACAACAACTAAAACATCCTGCAGGCCACAGAGATCAGCAATGCCAAACACACCTATTGAAACTGAAAATGGAAAATTTATGAAGCAAGTTGCAAATTTAAACTATGAAACTGAAAGATAAACTTATAGAAACATGAAATTAGCATAAATAAACAAAAATAAACAACAAACAACACCTATGGCTAATTAATACAGATGGTGCAAAATACCTTACAGATGATGAAGGCACAGAACCAAAGTGAACCAGAGCCTAAAGACACCCATCCTAACGCTCCCCATGGAGCTTCTAAACCATTCTCCACTGCTTCTATTCTGAATCAACTCATTCACCATTTTTTATTTTTCTTTGTTTGTCTTTGATTTTTGAGTTCTTGACAAGACACTAGCTACAGATGCTACTGAAGCTTGTAAAAGCTTAAGTATGACTTATGTAAGCTTATGGATACTCAGAAACAACAATTTAACAATCTTTAAGTTAAGTTGTAAATTTAACTTAGAATATGCCAAAATGTAATTTATAAAAGAGAACTTAAATTAAATTGCAAAGATGGCTTAAATTATACAAATTAATCTTAGTACAACATTTTTAAACTAGAAATACATTAAGCTAAAAACGACATGTGAAAAATAAAATTACACTACTCCTACTCTAATAATCCTTCATTCTTCCTTTTTTCTTCATTTTATAGACCCTGGAGACTATCTCTGACTTTCCCACTTTAATTTGGACCGTAGGATGGCTTCTTTTGATCACAACCTTTGAAACTTCTTTTTGGCGGGAAAATGGGGGATTGGCAGTTGGGAGGTTTGGTGAGAATTTATTGAGGAGGGGGGATGTATGGGTGTAGGTGAGGTGATATTTAATGAGGGTTGGTGAAAGAAGGTGAGGAGGGGGGTGGACAAAGGCCTGGTAATTAGGGGGATAGGGAGGTTAGGGATGAACAGTAATCGGGGTGTTTTGGTTTGTTTGACCCAGGTGTTGACCCTGCTCGTTGACTGTTTGACCCCCAAGTTTATTAGTTTTAGGTTTGGGCTTTGTGGTGGGCTTGGGTAGTTTGGTATTGGATCAGGCCAAAGGTGTGGGGTGGTATTTGGATTTGGTTTGGTTTATTAATAACATAAGGGTCCAATTTGGTTAAGTATGTAATCACAAGGACCAATGTTGTAAACCTGTAATTTTAGGGGGCTGAAAATGTAATTTTCACAAAGTTTTCAAAAGGATTATTTATGCCATATGTGAAAATAGAAGGGCTAAAGTTACAATTTTCCAAATTTAAAACCCCGAGGACCATTTATGCAAAATTCCAAAGTTTAGGGGTTAAACTTGCCATTTTGTGAAAATCTTTTATCCAAGGACCAATATTGAATATTTTGAATTTCCAAGGACTAAAAATGATTTTTCATCCAAAAATATCCCACCAGGGACCAAATCTGCCAAAGTTTGAAACTCCAGGGACCAAAATTGTAAATTCTCAAAACTTTTCCAATTTTTCACCAAAGGACAAAATATGACAACTTATGATTGTAAAAGGACCTTTGGTGATAATTTTCCATATTTTGAATATCCAGGGACTAGATTTGTAATTTTATGAAACTTGGGGGACTGAAACTGCCAGTTTTGCAAACTTTGTACGTTTTTCGTCAGTTTTTACTCATTTTGCATCTAAAACATATAAAACACGATTTTGAAATATTTTTGGTATTTTGATGCATTTCTGAGTGTTTTTGTATGTTTTGCAGTTCAGATTTGACCAAAAATGATGAGTGTTTGAGCACTCATCAATCCCCCACACTAAACTATTGCTAGTCCCTAGCAATACTGTTTTGAAAACTTGATGGATTTTAAACTCTTTACCAAAAGCCATCACTTCTGGAGTAGCCAGGTGTAAGAACTGTGGCACACCTGATAACCGTGTGATTTTGAGCAAACCACCAGCTGTAAATGGATTTGATTAGTCTTTACCAGGAGCCGTTTGCTCCTGGACTAGCCAGCTCTTGATGGAATAGTCAACATCTTGGTGAGCTGATTACCAATTATGGTTTTTCCACGGCCTTTACCACAAGCCATAATCTTGCGGGCTAGCCAACTCATTTGTTTTTGGGGAGTTGAGGAACCATACAATTTTGGGCAAATTACAAGCCGTAAACGGATTTGAGATGTCTTTACCAAGAGCCGTTTGCTCCTGGACTAGCCAATCCCTTTTGTCGTTTAGACAAGGCGGACTGATTACCACAAAAATTTTGAAGTACCAGTGAAAATTTTTTGAAATTTTGGCTAAAAATGGGGGTATTTATATAGTAAAATGTGATAAAATTCGCTAGAATAGCGAATACCCCACACACTTAACATGAATATTGTCGTCAATATTCAAAATCCCGGCTATTATGCCGACATTTTGAACGTAAAAGGGCAACATTACAAGCTAAGCGTGGAAAACACCATTTTGTTTTTCACTTTTGTAATCATAGCATGAGGGAATCCCCCACACTTAGGGTGAAAACCCTATAAACATGCTACTGTTTTTGTTTACCGAGTCGCTAGCTTGACTCGACCCCGAATTCATTTGTCCTTGGGGAAGCATGATGTGGAAGAAGCAATCTCAATCGGACTTTCATTCAAGATGTTTGGACAAACATTTGAAGCACGTGAAAGTTCCACACCGATGAGATATATAGACCCTAGCTTAGAATAGTATAAACTATAAGTGGTGATGCCGGGGTCAAAGATAAGGTCTTCATTCCCGAAGGAGTGAAGAACAGGAGAAGTCACCCTGTAGGTAAAGAAAGGTAGAAAGATCTTGATGACAATCAAGATTGATTCATCATCATCAGAAAGAGAATTCATGATTGGTGTATCATGAATCTCATCATTTAAGCTTGTATGATCTAGACATATTATGGGTGGGAGGGTTGGGATTTTGATATCAATCAAATTCTCAAGGTTGAGAATATTTCTCTCCGGAAAACAAAGATCAACTTTGTCTAGATCAAAGTAAAAGTTATCATACTCCGATGGAGATATGATATGAGTGAGTTCACCAGAGAACTCCTCAAAGGTGAATGAATCATATTCGGGGAGAGAAATTTGAGAATGAGAAGTGGTACTGCCACTAATCTTCTCTCCCATATGATCAAAGGTAAAGGCTTCAAACTCTGAAATAGGATCATCGGAGAAAATGTGTTGGGAATTATACTAACAGTTACCACCGCTAGTGAAGGTGTTACAACTGCAGAAGATTGTACTTGCAGTGGAAACTCATTACCACTGCAAGAACAAACATTACCACTACTTACTTGATAACTGTTAGAGAAACGCGTAGAGATAAATATAGAATAGATCTTGTGTATATCTTATTCTATTAGCATTATACTTATCTTGTAGAAGAGGACTCATTGTTGTATAAAAGGAGATCCTAGGTTATAGTTAGATATATCTTTCTAATACGTTTTTCCTAGAGCTTCAAGGTGTAACCCTAGTGATATCATAGATCACTCGTATTATTATCATTAATAATATTGGAGCTATTTGTTTGTTACATACATTGTTCTCACATACATATAACTGTTTCATTCACAATCAATCTTCTAAGTATCATTAAGTAGATTCCGCATACTTAGTGGTATTACTCAAAGTATCATATTAACACAAGTTCAAGGTGTTCACGATCCAACAAGTGGTATCAGAGCAAGGCTTTGATATTTTGATTTAGAAGACCCTATGGCAGACTCAAAAGAAACAATGGAGACAGAAACAAGCCAATCAAACATTGCTGCAAAGCTTCCTAAGCTTAAGATAAATGATTTTGAGATGTGGAGGCTTATGATAGAACAATTCTTTATGGTTCAAGACTACACATTATGGGAGATCATTATGTGTGGAAATTCATTCAAACCTGGTACAACTGTAGAGCAGGTTGGTGACAAGACAGTAACAAAAGTTAATACTGGTCCTGTCACTAATGATGAAAGAAGTCAACTGAAGAATGATTTGAAGGCTAGAGGTTTGCTATTGATGGCTCTACCCAGAGAACAGGTTCTGGCTTTTAGCAAATACAAGTCTGCAAAGACTCTTTTTGATGAGATCTGTGAAGTGTTTGGTGGTAATGATTCCACCAAGAAGACTCAAAAGACTTTACTGAAGCAGACTTATGAAAACTTTGGTTCAACAAGTAATGAATCTCTTGATAGCATATTCACAAGGCTACAAAAGATTGTTACTCAACTCACTGCTTTTGGAATTGAGGTGGAAAAGGAAGACCTCAATCTTAAATTCCTAAGAAGCCTACCTTCTGAGTTTGACACCAATGTTGCTGTTTGGGAAGATAAGCCAGATCTAGAGACCATGAAGCTTAATGATGTGTACAATAACTTCAAAGTTATTGAACAAAGATTAAAGAAAGCTGGCAAATTAAGAACAAGTTCTGCAAGTGTAGCACTCATATCATCATCAATTAATAATAGTTCAGATGAAGAAAGTTGTCACAACCCACAATTTCAGGTCATTTTTCCAAACTTCGACATTCTACTATTCACAAATTACTATTCATTGATCACTATTCATCGTTTTACTATTCATCGTTTTTGAGGTCAATTTGACATTCCGAGACACATTCAGAAATTTTACTATTCACTTGACACTATTCATTCCCGAGAGGAAATCACTATTCACGTGCATTACTCATGTCGTCGTAAATTTAGTTTACGAGTGTTCAAATTCGCGTAACCGTATTGGTTCAGGAGCGAATTCATGCATTATTATCAGGGACATTTCATACAGACTAGAAATAGTCTGCACATCATCATTAGGGCACTTGCATGCTATTCCACTCGTAGGATAATTAAATTTATACTTTTGGTACAATTAACGATTTACGTACGTTTATTTTAAATAAACACTAATACGCGAACTATAAATGTGTCTAACATGTCCGACACTCCCGACTATTGTCCCAATATATTTTTATACTCATTTTTATAATATAAAAATCTTAATATTAATTTACCCGGTATTTTGGAAATTTATTTATTACGTATCATACGTTTAACTTAATAACGACGGTTTTCAACAAAATTAAACGATAATCACCCAAACTCTTCGTACTTGTACCCGGCATATTTTTACAATTTTTACGACTTTATTACGTCCCGAATAACTTCAATAAAATTTATTTCTAACAAACCCGGTACCCGATTAAACCTAAAACTAACTTTACTACATAATACTAATCCTAATCTTTTAATTAAACCCAAGGACAAACCCCCCCCCCCCCCCCTTTCCCTCCTTTTTGGGCCGGCCAACCCCCCCCCCCCCCCCATGGTCCTAATACATTGAAACCTCACCAACTCAATTAATTGCTCACCAAACTATTGTCTCCTAAGTATAAAATGCATTTTCTTCACCCATTTATCACTAAACTCATTTTTACTAAGCACAAGCAAACTTTTCTCTCATTTTCTCTTGTGGAGTAATCGACCTAGGGTGGTCAAGGAGCAAGAACAACAAGTTTTACAAGATCTAGGTATAAACTAGTTCATATAGTCATCCTTGTTGGAGTTTTGAAATAAAAACTCAAGGATTAGTAGGTTTTTATCATCCAAACTCCCTAAACCTTCAAGTAAGTTAACAAACTCATTTTTATGATTTTTACAAGTTATTACCATGTTTATATATATTTCTTACAAGAACTCATGCATATAATGGCTTATACCACTTTATTTTGTACATATGTAACTTTGAGCCCTAGAGATGGACACATAAGAAACCCTTGTTAGACCTAGTGGATTGATGATGTTTAAGGACCCATGACACCCTAAGAAGGTGTATGGTAGGTTTAGACTAGCTTTGTAGTGTTTGAAAGTGGTTTGATTGAGGTTAGAACTAGCTTGGAGACTTGAAAATGGTTTTTGAAACATTTGAAATACCTACTGTCCCTATTTTCATTTCGTGGGAAAATCAGTAGATGGTGGCCAAGTTTTGACCAAAGATTTAGAAAATACATTCAAAAACGAAACTTTAGGCGAAAGAACGGATTAAAACAAGCTTATAACGAAGGAGATATGATTTTTGCAAATTTAACGACGAAAACTATTTTTACAAAAACTGCTTGCTGTTTGGCAGATTTCAATGAGTAAAAAGAGGTGTTAAACGTAACCTAAAGGAGCCGAGTTATCAAAAATATACTAGTATATACAAAGACGAATCCGTGGACATAAAGAACAAGGAAAACGAGCTTAAAACGACCAAGTTATACCCATTTTAACATCGTCAAACTATATATATATATATATATATATATATATATATATATATATATATATATATATATATATATATATATATATATATATATATATATATATATATATATATATATATATATATATGGACACAAATAAAAATAATAACGTACGCGCTAAATGGTATATTTTTCTCGAAACATTACTAAGGGCTATATTTTTTTAACAAATGAATACGTATGACCCAAGAGAATACTTATAAGACTTAACGACGTTATTTCAAGGTTTTCGACGCAAGGAATTTAACGCTAACATTTTTCATGCAAGACAATACGACAAGTTATATACTTCTATATATGGACATATTTTTCCTAAGTATGGAAACTATTTTAATATGACGATAACTAGTATTTCCAAATTACGAGTGGTATGAGCATCATGTGCATGTGCATTCATTTCATTACGGCTTGATCTTAATTAGATCGCGATTATCCATTTAGGTTGCGGCTAGTGTACGCGCCTCATTGTCCCGACTACTTTTAACTCATTGCACCATCTTTGTACCATCACTTCGAGGTGAGTCTTCATAGCCCCGTTTTAATTACTTATTTGATTTTAAATCCCACGGGGGAGAATACATTGCACAATTATTTTTGTACATGCCCAAGTATTACAAATTCCATACATTGCTTAAGTTGCCTTATTACCACGTCTTGACAAGTCCCCTTTTATTATCATGGACCGTTAATTTCTAGTACCAAGCGGGAGTGAGTGGATAGATCTATCGAGGGTGACGCCTCCATTCGCGTTGGGTTGCTCCAACGGGACGAATGCATTTCATGTCTTAACGAATTGAGTGTCTGGTAAACACTCTGGTGGGGCATTACTAAGTCTAGCTTCGGGGTCATGAGCTTAAGAGACAATGTAGCTTTTTGACATTCTTGTCGGTTTACTTATTACTTGTGGCTTATGTACTTACGATTTACTTACAAACCTATGATTATTCACCAACTTTATGTTGACCGTTTTTCGCAATGTATTTCTCAGGTAACTAAGGCATTTTCTCATGGCATGCATGGAGTCATTTTGTGTAACAAGGATGATATGGCTCATTCGGACTTTCTTGCACTTATGTTTAAACGTCGTTTGATTGTACTAAACTTGTTTCCGTAAACTTTTCCAACTTTTGGGACCTATGTCTTTATAACTCTGAATATTTGAATGAATCAAACGACTTATTTTTAAAACGACACTTTAGGTCGTTCAATATGTCCTTGCTGGTGTGCTATGATCCGTTACACCCTCAGGTATTCAATTCCGCTGCCATTCAGGTATTTTGGGGGTGTGACAGATTGGTACCAGAGCTAAGGTTATAGCGAACTAGGTTGCATCATGGACCCTAGACTATAACCACACCATCATAGCATATCATCATTTCATCATAGTGCATATTTACTTATTTTGGTGATTCCATTTTACGAGTTATTTATTTTCATTTCACCTTGATTATCACAGAGTCATGTCTTCAAATCCCGACACTATCATACTTTACACTATATCAGACTCTGATGATGAGGGCTCTGTGTCCTCCACTGCTGTTTCACCATTTGTTTCCCCTACACCTGAGTTGCCACTTTTGGCGTCAGATGATGATACCGAGCCTTTCGAGGAGGAGGAGACGGCTCCTACTCCCCATGTCCATCCTACTGTACCCACTGACATACCATCACCTACTACTACTATCCATTCAGAGCCGAGACTTATGTTTCCTAGGGATAAGACTATCCAGACTGCTAGGAAGAGTGTTCGTTATGCTACATCTACTTATAGGAGTCTCCCTAGTCCTACTGTGCCTACACCACCACCACCAGCCATACCCATTACTACTCCTGTACCTACCTCACTCTTGCCGCTCAGGAAGCGTGCAAGGCTTACCACCCCAGATTCACCCATTACCGAGACTGCTGACCTTTCACCACCACCAGTATACCACATAGGTGAGAGCTCGAGAGCGGCTGCAGCTAGGGATCCTACAGCCGTTACACTAGAGGATCAGTTTGATGCTCAGCAGGAGCAAGTCGATAGTTTGGGGTACAGAGTTGACGAGATTATTACCACTCGACTTGAGGCTGTAGAGGAGCAGGTTGAGGATTTGATTCAGGGTAGAGTTGGTATTGATGTGTCTTACCATGGACTCGAGGCACGACAGTTGAGGCACCAGGAGGAGATTGAGCTACTTAGGGATGAGTTACCTGAGATTCGAGATAGAGCTCAGGCGACACAGGAGACTCAGTGGGAGCAGGTAGACCAGTTGACATTGCTTCGAGAGAGGTTGGTCATTTTGGAGCACAGGGATGCTTCTTTTTAGTTACGTGTCCAGCACTTAGAGGAGATCATGGTTGCGATGGATCGTGAGATTCGCCGCTTGAGGGGAGAGCCTGGACCATCTAGAGCACCTGGAGGAGCCTAGACGTAGACTGGTATTATATTAGCTTTTATTATTTTCCTAGTCCCGGGATGTGGGACATAGTTCAAGAACTTGTAGTCTTTTGGTTGTTGTACAAACAAATATATCAAGTGCGACTCTACTATGTTGGAAATGTTGTGCTATATATTATATCGGTCCATGTAGGCCGAAATTTTCATGTATTATATTCATGTGTTGTGATTATATTTATGATGTTTCGTGGTTGCTCTTTATTATTATCGCATTGTACAGGTTGTGGTTGTATCTATACATGTCGTGGTTGTATTGATACAGGTTGTGGTTGTATATATACATGTCGTGGTTGTATTTATACAGGTTGTGGTTATATATATACGTGTCGTGGTTGTATATATATATTTGTCGTGGTGATGTCTAGACAGATTGTGGTTGTATTCGTACATGTCGTGGTTGTATTTATACTTGTTGTGGTTGTATATATATATACATGTTGTGGGTGTACATCTTTGGTTCGATGACTATTTCTATTATGATTTTTCTCATGGTTATTTCCATTGTGATTTATCAGAAATATGGCACCAAGGAAGAGTAAGACTGCACCAGAAACACCCGCTATGACACAAGCCGCTATCCGCAAGTTGGTCAGGGATAGTATTGCAGAAGCTCTGGAGATTGAGAGAGCTGAGGTTGCTGCTAGGGCTGCTGAGACTGCTTCTAATACAGGAACAGTTGAACCAACTGCTACTAGGCGTGAATGTACATGGAAAGATTTCAAGATTAGTGATCCTATCAAATTCAAGGGCACTGAAGGAGCGGTTGCTTTAATCCGCTGGTTTGAAAAGACTGAGAATGTATTTCTCATGTGCGGATGCCCGGACGTCAGCAAAGTAAAATTTGCTACAGGTATGCTTCTTGATGAAGCTATGTCTTGGTGGAATTCGTATGCTCAGCCGATTGGTATGGAAAATGCTTACAAGCTTACTTGGGAGGAATTCAAGAAATTGATGACAAAGAAGTTTTGCCCTCGTACCGAGGTGCAAAAGATGGAAACAGAATTTTATGAGCTTGTGACTAAAGGTGATGACATCGAGACCTATTTCAGAAGGTTTCAAGAGTTGGCTGCACTATGTCCAACTATGGTTCCCGATGATGAGAAAAAGATGGAAAACTTTGTTGATGGATTGCCTGAAAGTGTTCGAGGAGATGTGATTTCTTTTGATCCTTAATCAATGGAAGAGGCTATTCGTATAACTCAGAAACTCATGGTCCAAGTGGTAAAAGGAAAATCTGCTGTCAACAACAATAACCGTTCAAACAACACCAACTACACCAACACTCGAAACAACAACAACTATAACAACAATCGGAACCGCAACTATCCCAATAACCGAAACAACAATTCAAACAATAACAACAACAACAAGAGAAGGTTTGACTACAACCAAGGTGGAAACGCTGTTCAGCCGCCACCTAAGAGGCAAGAAGTGGCAAAGGCTTATGCTGCAGGGCCGACTGAAAGGAAAGGATATGAGGGTAATTTACCCAAGTGTGAGAGGTGTCAGAAGCATCATAACCCAGGACGTTGCCTGGATCTATGTGGCAACTGAAAGAAGGTTGGTCATCACATCAAAGATTGCAAGAGTCCAAACTTTGGTGGCAATCAGAAACCACCGGTAACATGTTTTGGCTGTGGAGAACTTGGACACTTTAAGAATGAGTGCCCAAAGAAGAAGAATCAAGGAACTGGAAATCAAAATGGAATGGCTCGAGGAAGAGCTTATGTTATGGGAGGAGACGATGTCAAAGAAGACCCGAATGTTGTTGCGGGTACGTTCCTCGTTAATAATCGTTATGCATCCATTTTATTTGATTCAGGAGCGGATAGAAGTTTTGTTTCTATTGCATTTGCACCTTTACTTAACAAAGAACCAACCCCATTAGACATTTCCTATATCGTTGAACTAGCCGATGGGTCTTTAGTTAACACCAACACCATTGTCCGTGGTTGCACCATAAATTTCCTAAACCATCCATTCAATATAGACCTTATGCCCGTAGAACTTGGAAGTTTCGACGTTGTGATCGGTATGGATTGGTTATCTCGGCATCGAGCAAGGATTATTTGCGATGAGAAAGTTGTTCACCTTCCTTATAACGGTGAAACTTTGGTTGTTCGCGGAGAGCGAAGTGGAACTAGACTCAGCATTATATCGTGCATTAAGACCGAGAAGTACATAAAGAAGGGTTGTTATGCATTCTTGGCTCACATCACGGAGAAGAAGTCGGATGAGAAACGACTTGAAGATGTGCAAATTGTTAAGGAATTTCAAGAGGTTTTTCCGGAAGAATTGCCCGGACTTCCGCCTACACGCCAAGTTGAGTTTCAAATCGAATTAGTGCCAGGAGCTGCACCAATTGCACGAGCACCGTATAGACTTGCACCTTCGGAAATGCAAGAATTGTCGAATCAACTACAAGAACTCTTGGACAAAGGATTCATTAGACTGAGTTCCTCGCCTTGGGGAGCGCCGGTTTTGTTTGTGAAGAAGAAGGACGGAACTTTCAGAATGTGCATCGACTATCGTGAGCTGAACAAGTTAACGGTGAAGAACCGTTATCCACTCCCCAGAATTGACGACTTGTTCGACCAGTTACAAGGTTCTAGTTTTTATTCCAAGATTGATTTAAGATCCGGTTACCATCAACTTAAAGTTCGGGAAGAGGATATTCCGAAGACGGCATTTAGAACACGCTATGGTCATTATGAATTTCAAGTAATGCCTTTTGGATTAACCAACGCACCTGCGGTATTTATGGATCTCATGAATAGGGTGTGCAAACCGTATCTCGATAAGTTTGTGATCGTATTCATTGACGATATCTTGATTTATTCCAAGAGTAAGGAAGATCACGAAGAACACCTCAGAACAATACTGGAACTACTCAAGAAGGAGCAATTGTATGCCAAATTTTCTAAGTGTGATTTCTGGATACGAAGAGTTCAATTTCTTGGCCATGTTATTGATAGCCAAGGTTTACAAGTCGACCCAGCAAAGATCGAGGCAGTTAAGGATTGGGCTACGCCCAAGTCTCCTACGGAAATTCGTCAATTTCTAGGACTTGCTGGATATTACTGAAGATTTATTGAAGGGTTTTCTACGATAGCGAAATCGTTGACAAAGCTGACACAAAAGAATGAAAAGTACGAGTGGGGAGAAAAACAAGAGTCCGCATTTCAATTATTGAAACAAAAGCTTTGTAGCGCACCGATTTTGTCACTACCTGAAGGTATTGAGAACTTTGTGGTATATTGCGATGCTTCGCATCAAGGACTTGGAGCTGTGCTAATGCAAAACAAGAAGGTGATAGCTTATGCATCTAGACAGCTTAAGATTCACGAGAAGAATTACACTACGCACGACTTGGAGTTGGGTGCGGTAGTTTTTGCACTCAAGATTTGGAGACACTACCTTTATGGTACCAAGTGCGTAATTTTTACCGACCACAAGAGCTTACAGCATATACTCGATCAGAAGGAACTTAACATGAGACAACGTCGTTGGCTAGAATTATTGAGTGATTACGATTGTGAAATCTGATATCACCCAGGAAAAGCAAATGTTGTAGCAGATGCACTTAGCCGAAAAGAACGACTCAAACCTTTGAGAGTTAGGTCATTGGGAATGACTATCATTTCGCCATTACCATCGAAAATATTAGAAGCTCAGATTGAGGCTCTCAAGGAAGAAAATCGACCACATGAGAAACTTTATGGTATGCCAGAAAGCGAAAATGGCTTTGTAAAGAGATCAGATGGAGTGTTATTCTTCAAGGACCGAAGTTGGATACCACTCTATGGTGGAGTGCGAGAATTAATTTTGCATGAATCACATAAGTCGAAGTACTCTATTCATCCAGGTTCTGATAAGATGTATCAAGATCTCAAAAAGCTTTATTGGTGGCCGAACATGAAGGCAGAAATAGCTACGTATGTCAGCAAATGTCTTACTTGTGCTAAAGTGAAAGCCGAGTACCAGAAACCGTCAGGGTTACTTCAACAACCAGAGATTCCACAATGGAAGTGGGAACGTATTGCTATGGACTTTGTCACTAAACTTCCTAAGACGTCAGGAGGTTTCGATGCTATTTGGGTAATTGTTGATCGTCTTACCAAATCAGCACATTTCATACCCATTAGAGAGACTTATTCTATGGAACAACTTGTTAGACTTTATGTCAAGGAAATAGTCTCAAGACACGGTGCACCAGTTTCCATCATTTTCGACAGAGATAGTCGTTTCACTTCAAATTTTTGGAGATCATTACAAGATTCTTTTGGATCTAAGTTAGACATGAGCACTGCTTACCATCCTCAGACCGATGGTCAGAGCGAGAGAACTATTCAAACACTTGAGCACATGCTTAGAGCATGTGTGATTGACTTTGGAAATGGTTGGGCTAACCATTTGCCGTTGATCGAGTTTTCCTACAACAACAGCTACCATTCGAGCATTAAGGCTGCACCATTTGAGGCACTTTATGGTCGTAAGTGTCGATCTCCCGTTTGTTGGGCCGAATTCGGTGAAGTACAATGTACTGGCCCGGAGATGGTGCAAGAAACAACAGAAAAGATAATTCAGATTCGAGAGAGACTCGAAACTGCTAGTAGTCGACAGAAAAGCTACGCAGATGTTCGACGCAAACCATTGGAATTTCAGGTCGGAGACAAAGTCATGTTGAAAGTCTCGCCTTGGAAGGGCGTAATACGATTTGGAAAACGCGGGAAGTTGAACCCGAGATACATTGGGCCATTCAAGATCCTGGAAAGGATTGGTCCGGTTGCTTACAAGCTTGAACTTCCATCAGAACTTAGCAACGTACACAACACGTTTCATGTTTCGAACCTCAAGAAATGTCTTTCGGACGAGTCTGCCATTATACCATTAGAAGAAATACAACTCGATGACAAGCTTAACTTTGTGGAAGAACCAGTTGAAATAATGGATCGCGAGATCAAACAGTTGAAACAAAGTCGAATTCCGATCGTGAAGGTTCGCTGGAATTCTCGAAGAGGACCCGAGTTTACTTGGGAACGAGAAGACCAAATACGACGCAAGTATCCACAACTTTTCACCGAGCCTACTACCGAGACCAACACTAACTGAATTCAGGGACTGAATTCCTTTTTGGATGGGCGACTGTCACAACCCACAATTTCAGGTCATTTTTCCAAACTTCGACATTCTACTATTCACAAATTACTATTCATTGATCACTATTCATCATTTTACTATTCATCATTTTTGAGGTCAATTTGACATTCCGAGACACATTCAGAAATTTTACTATTCACTTGACACTATTCATTCCCGAGAGGAAATCACTATTCACGTGCATTACTCATGTCGTCGTAAATTTAGTTTACGAGTGTTCAAATTCGCGTAACCGTATTGGTTCAGGAGCGAATTCATGCATTATTATCAGGGACATTTCATACAGACTAGAAATAGTCTGCACATCATCATTAGGGCACTTGCATGCTATTCCACTCGTAGGATAATTAAATTTATACTTTTGGTACAATTAACGATTTACGTACGTTTATTTTAAATAAACACTAATACGCGAACTATAAATGTGTCTAACATGTCCGACACTCCCGACTATTGTCCCAATATATTTTTATACTCATTTTTATAATATAAAAATCTTAATATTAATTTACCCGGTATTTTGGAAATTTATTTATTACGTATCATACGTTTAACTTAATAACGACGGTTTTCAACAAAATTAAACGATAATCACCCAAACTCTTCGTACTTGTACCCGGCATATTTTTACAATTTTTACGACTTTATTACGTCCCGAATAACTTCAATAAAATTTATTTCTAACAAACCCGGTACCCGATTAAACCTAAAACTAACTTTACTACATAATACTAATCCTAATCTTTTAATTAAACCCAAGGACAAACCCCCCCCCTTTCCCTCCTTTTTGGGCCGGCCAACCCCCCCCCCCCCCCCCCATGGTCCTAATACATTGAAACCTCACCAACTCAATTAATTGCTCACCAAACTATTGTCTCCTAAGTATAAAATGCATTTTTTTCACCCATTTATCACTAAACTCATTTTTACTAAGCACAAGCAAACTTTTCTCTCATTTTCTCTTGTGGAGTAATCGACCTAGGGTGGTCAAGGAGCAAGAACAACAAGTTTTACAAGATCTAGGTATAAACTAGTTCATATAGTCATCCTTGTTGGAGTTTTGAAATAAAAACTCAAGGATTAGTAGGTTTTTATCATCCAAACTCCCTAAACCTTCAAGTAAGTTAACAAACTCATTTTTATGATTTTTACAAGTTATTACCATGTTTATATATATTTCTTACAAGAACTCATGCATATAATGGCTTATACCACTTTATTTTGTACATATGTAACTTTGAGCCCTAGAAATGGACACATAAGAAACCCTTGTTAGACCTAGTGGATTGATGATGTTTAAGGACCCATGACACCCTAAGAAGGTGTATGGTAGGTTTAGACTAGCTTTGTGGTGTTTGAAAGTGGTTTGATTGAGGTTAGAACTAGCTTGGAGACTTGAAAATGGTTTTTGAAACATTTGAAATACCTACTGTCCCTATTTTCATTTCGTGGGAAAATCAGTAGATGGTGGCCAAGTTTTGACCAAAGATTTAGAAAATACATTCAAAAACAAAACTTTAGGCGAAAGAACGGATTAAAACAAGCTTATAACGAAGGAGATATGATTTTTGCAAATTTAACGACGAAAACTATTTTTACAAAAACTGCTTGCTGTTTGGCAGATTTCAATGAGTAAAAAGAGGTGTTAAACGTAACCTAAAGGAGCCAAGTTATCAAAAATATACTAGTATATACAAAGACGAATCCGTGGACATAAAGAACAAGGAAAACGAGCTTAAAACGACCAAGTTATACCCATTTTAACATCGTCAAACTATATATATATATATATGGACACAAATAAAAATAATAACGTACGCGCTAAATGGTATATTTTTCTCGAAACATTACTAAGGGCTATATTTTTTTAACAAATGAATACGTATGACCCAAGAGAATACTTATAAGACTTAACGACGTTATTTCAAGGTTTTCGACGCAAGGAATTTAACGCTAACATTTTTCATGCAAGACAATACGACAAGTTATGTACTTCTATATATGGACATATTTTTCCTAAGTATGGAAACTATTTTAATATGACGATAACTAGTATTTCCAAATTACGAGTGGTATGAGCATCATGTGCATGTGCATTCATTTCATTACGGCTTGATCTTAATTAGATCGCGATTATCCATTTAGGTTGCGGCTAGTGTGCGCGCCTCATTGTCCCGACTACTTTTACCTCATTGCACCATCTTTGTACCATCACTTCGAGGTGAGTCTTCATAGCCCCGTTTTAATTACTTAGTTGATTTTAAATCCCACGGGGGAGAATACATTGCACAATTATTTTTGTACATGCCCAAGTATTACAAATTCCATACATTGCTTAAGTTGCCTTATTACCACGTCTTGACAAGTCCCCTTTTATTATCATGGACCGTTAATTTCTAGTACTAAGCGGGAGTGAGTGGATAGATCTATCGAGGGTGACGCCTCCATTCGCGTTGGGTTGCTCCAACGGGACGAATGCATTTCATGTCTTAACGAATTGAGTGTCTGGTAAACACTCTGGTGGGGCATTACTAAGTCTAGCTTCGGGGTCATGAGCTTAAGAGACAATGTAGCTTTTTGACATTCTTGTCGGTTTACTTATTACTTGTGGCTTATGTACTTACGATTTACTTACAAACCTATGATTATTCACCAACTTTATGTTGACCGTTTTTCGCAATGTATTTCTCAGGTAACTAAGGCATTTTCTCATGGCATGCATGGAGTCATTTTGTGTAACAAGGATGATATGGCTCATTCGGACTTTCTTGCACTTATGTTTAAACGTCGTTTGATTGTACTAAACTTGTTTCCGTAAACTTTTCCAACTTTTGGGACCTATGTCTTTATAACTCTGAATATTTGAATGAATCAAACGACTTATTTTTAAAACGACACTTTAGGTCGTTCAATATGTCCTTGCTGGTGTGCTATGATCCGTTACACCCTCAGGTATTCAATTCCGCTGCCATTCAGGTATTTTGGGGGTGTGACAAAAGTGATAGTGATGATGACAGTGGTAACATGATTGTTTCCACTGGTAATGGAAGTGTTTCCACTAGGAGCTCAAAGAAACATGTTGCAGGACTAAGTGATGCTACTTTCTATGCCTTTATATCAAGCCAAGTGGGTGGTTCAATTCTCAATCATGAGGATTTGGATCAAATTGATGAAGATGATATGGAGGAGATGGACATTAAATGGCAGGTGGCATTACTAAGCTTAAGAACAAAGAAGTTCTGGAAGAAGACAGGGAGAAAGATAAATATAAGTGGCAATGAGACTGTAGGTTTTGACAAAAAGAAGGTGGAGTGCTATAATTGTCATAAGATGGGGCACTTTGCAAGAGAATGTAGAAAACCAAGGAAATCTGACAACAGGTCAACTTGGTACAAAAAGGACAAGAACAAAGAACCTACAACAGAAGAGCCAAAGGTGCTATTGGCTATTGATGGAGTGAGCTTTGATTGGAGCTTTATGACTCAGGATGAAGAAGATGATTCAGAATCTGCAATGCTTGCTACTGAGCATGCTCTCATGGCTTTTTCAGACTCTGAGGTACATACTGATAATGCTTGTTCTAAAAACTGTAAGGCCTTAAAAGAGTTAGAGACCTCAAAAACACAATATGATGCACTGATGCTAGATTTACATCATACTAATTATAACTTAGCAAATCATAAAAGAGGTCTAGGTGTTTTAGAAAAACAATTAGAGCATTATAGGGCAAATGAATCTAAGTTTAGTGATGACATTGCTGTTTTAAAAAGAGACTTAGATTTTCATGTTGAAGTGAATAAAGCTCTTAGGGAAGAGATTGAAAAGGTTAAGAAGGCTAGTGAGAATATTCAGATAACTAATCAAACACTAGACCACCAATCTAAGAGCATTAGCAAAATTTGGGAAGCTCAAGTTGTGAGCAAAGCCAAATCAGGTCTGGGATACAAATCAGTTCCACCACCTCTAAGAGGTGTTCCAGCACCTCCTGGCATTGACCTAGCTCACACAGGTTTAGAAGAGTTTCAAGATCTACCTATGACCTATGGACCAAAATTTGTTAAACCAGTTGAAACTGAAAAGGTTCAGGTTGAGGTTGAGACTTTTGATAGTGCTAGTGACTCATCTCTTAAAGATGAATGTTTAAATGTTGAGTCTAAATCTAGTGTTCCTGAAAATGTTAGAGTAGAGGAAAGAAAAAGTATTCCTGAAGTAGTCAAAGAGAAGCCTAGGACACAGTCAAATTACACTAGGCCTACTACTAGGTATGCAGAGATGTACAGGGATAGGTCTAAATCTCCTAGAGGGAACATGAGAAGTTGGAATCATGTTAAAACTAGGCAGTTTGGTAGTGATTTTGTTTTTAACAATAAGGCCTGTCATATTTGTGGTAGCTTTGATCATCTTTCCTATACTTGTAACTACCACATGGGAAGAAGGGAAGTTTTTGGGAATACAAGGGTGAATGGACATAATGTTAACAACTTAACTCACCCAAATTCTCTAAGCAAGATGGTTCCCAGGTCTGTTTTGCTTACCACTGGCATTAAACCTATTTCCACTGCTAGACCAGCAGTTGCCACTGCCAGTAGTAAAAACAGAGTTTATCCTAAGTCCCCTGTCACTACTTTTGTTAAATCTTATCAAACAGGGAAAAAGACTCAATTTGAAAAGAATGTTCACAAGAAAGACATGTGGAGACCCAAATTTACTAATCCAGCAGTTTCCACTGCTAGGCCTGCAGTTACCACTGCAAGACCAAATGTTTCCACTAGTGTCTATGTGAATAAGAAAAGGGTAAACATGGGTAATGCTGTTAAGGCCTCAGCTCGTTGGGAATGGAAACCAAAAGGAACAACAACCTCAAACACTCCCAATGGTGTATCAATGACCTTTGATAGATACAATTATATTGATACACGAGGCAGATCCAAGTCATTTGTGGCTTGGGTCCCCAAAAGGAACTAATTCCTTTATGTTGTGTGCAGGGACAGTCAAAGACTACTAATGATTATGAATGACTTGATTACTATATACTTTCTGAGTTTTACAGTGACTCACTAATATGTTTGCAAGTTGTTCGGTATATGTCTGTTCTGCAAATGTTAAGAGATTGCAAGTAGTGTGTTAAAGTCACCAAGAGCTGTAGCCAAGGGAATGTGGTCAAATAAGCTGAACATGGTTTCTACTGCAAAGATAATAATGCTGAAGGTCTTACACAATTGATTAATTAAAGAAGATCTTTTCATTCATTCAAAGACACAAGTTACAGCTTACATTCAAAGTTCCAAATGAATTACAAAGACCATTCCTAAACATTTGGCTAATTGAGTACTACTAGCTTCTATCAATGATTACAAAATACTTGAGGCTATGACAAGTACAATGAAGAAGCTGAAGATAAAAATGGAAAAAGAAGAGAAGGAAGACTGTGAAGATGCTCAAGTACCAAAGTCAAGAAAATACTCAAGAACTTTGTTCCTTGGCAACATTCCTCAATCATCTACTTCTGCTTCTCCTTTCCCTTACGTATGATCTCAGCCTTCTTGCTCTGTCCAATATGTTCTTGATGCAGAAGACCAGGTTCTGGAGCAGGAAGATCCAACACCAAATTTGGTGATGTTGGGAGAGATGGATCTCTCTTACTTGATCTTGGTTGGGATCTCTCTGGTGTGGAAGGAGGAAGAAAGGTTGGTTCTTCATTTTCTTCTTCTGAAGATTCTTCATCAGAGGTACAGATGAAGGGAGAGACAAGTTCTCTCTCAGCTGAATTAGGAACATGACTTGATTCACCCTTCCTATGTGCATTCCATTGTCTTTCTTGTACATCCCATCGTTTCTCCATCTCTCTCTCATAGTCAGAATCTTCAAGCCCCCATGGATATGGTGGTACATCTTCTTCTGATGTTGGAGAAGAAGAGTGTTGATCAGAGGTTTCTGGGTTTGATGACATGGTTTTGGAAGAGAATTGGGTTGATTGGGAAATTTGGGTTTGAAAGATTATTTGGGGTAAATTGGTGACTGAGATGTGTTGTTTGGGGGTGATTAAATAAGCCAAGGATAGGTGTTATGCAAATTTATGAAGGTCATTTACTTCTATCTGTTTTGGTTGGTTGAAGGAGTAAATGTTGTTTGACTTTTGAGAAGATATTTTACTGAATAGTAACTTGGCTAAAAAGTTACTTGAGTTAATCTTTATGGGTTAAGATGAGATTTATTTTGTGTTGCAGTATACAACCCATATCATTGGAGTAATAAGGTGTGTATCATAGACACACAACAAATGGTTATTGATTCACCATGTCTAATCCACATAAGAATCAGCTAGTCCAAGAGCAAACGGCTTCTGGTAAAGACTTATCAAATCCGTTGATAGCTGATAGTTTGCTAAAAACTATGATAAGAGCAGCTAATTTTACATGTTTTACTTACCACTGCTCTTTGAAAATTTTGTTGATTTTTTACCACTGCAAGTTCACCATTTCCACTGAAAGTGAAAATTTTACCACTGGTGAACTAGCCGTTACAACTGTGTGTCAGTAATCTATTTTTACTAGCCGTTGCAAATATAACTGTCTTTCCTTATTAATAGGGTAAAATTTTAGGGAATTATCTACTTACCAAACTTTATTTATTCTTTTCTAAAGATAAATCTTTCTATAGATAATTCACCATACGCGTTTACCTCAAAACCCTATTAGTATAAATTGATTATTATACGGCTTGCTTTTACATCTTGATTACTAACACTTTATCTCACAAATCGCAAAATCATGGTGACTCTCAAGTTTGCAGATGAACACAATCAAGTGGCTTACCTACAAAAGTCAAACGACAAGAGTGGACCCGTTTTTCATTAGATTGTGGATTTCCTAAACACAACTCATATAAGGTATGCCTTAACTATGAATCCCACAATCTTTGTTTCTCAAATCAAACAGTTTTGGAACTCTGTGGAGTCCATAACACTTGAACAGGGGGACATACATGAATCTGTGGAAGCTCTTAGAGCCACAGTGGATGGGGTAACTATTGATGTTACTGAGTCATCTTTAAGGAGAATTCTCCAATTAGATGATCTCAATGGTATCATCACATTACCTAATTCAGACATATTCAACTACATTGCTTTGATGGGGTATGATACATCTGACCAAAAAGTAACTTTTAAGAAAGGATGTTTTTGTCCCCATTGGTGATTTTTGATACACACTCTGTTGCATTGCCTAAGTCCTAAGAAAACTTCTTATGAACAATTTGGATCAACCATGGCTTACCCTTTAGTTTGCTTGGTTTCTGATTGGACTTTCAATTTTCAAGGTTTATATTTAATAACATGAAAGGCAATGTAACGAGTTCATACAAATTTTTGATGTATCCAAGGTTTGTGCAAGCAGTGTTAAATGAATTTCAACTGCAAAATCATAATAGGATTTATGAAACTCCATGTCTTAAGCCAAAAGTATTTCAAAATATGTGTAAGGCTTCAGAACTTTGGAATGGAGTGATTCATCCTCTTTTACCAAACATGCTTGCAAAGATTTCACAAGTACAGGGTGAAGATGCAACAATCCCAGTTGTATCCCATCACACACCCACTATTTCTGTTCCACAAATTCAACATACCCCTGCTGTAACTCACACATATGAAAGGAGGCAAAAACAGCCAACTCCTTCCATGACAACATTGCATGTTGTTGCACCTTATGGTTTAGGAACTAGCAGTGGTGGTTCAAGGCCTATTCCTAGTCCAACTCGGGAAGAACCTGAATCAATGCCCTATGATTCATCTCTCCCAACAGGTAACACAGTTGGAAGTGTTGAGGGCAGTGTGACACTAAATGAATTGATGGCATTATGTACCAAATTAGTCAAGCAGGTTCACACTCTGGAGAAAGATCTGGCACAGACCAAAGAACAACATGCCACAGAGTTGAATCTATTGAAGGCTGAGATTCAAAAGTTGCAGAATGAAGTTGAGACTCTCAAGAAGCAAAGACATGTTCAAGTTGTGGTTTCTTCTCCATTATCATCACCTCATGATGCCCTTTCTGCAGGTTCTAGTTGTGGTTTGGGAACTTCTTCCAAACAGGGGAGGAAAACAGATGCAGAGATTAAGGGGAGGAGTACTAATTTTGATGATATGGTTGCTGAGCTCAATGATTCTGAAAATGCTCAAGCAAAAGATGATGTAGCTGAGATTGAGGGGAGGAAATTGGATCTTGAAGATATGGTTGTTGATGCTGGTTTTAACTCTGAAGATGTTCTTGGAACTGCTCAACAAATTTCCACTGAAGCAGAACATGTTACCACTGATCAAATAATTTCCACTGCAAGTGAAAAAGTTACCACTGATGTTCCATTAGTTACCACTGCAGAGAAAGAAGCTGCCAGAAAAAGATCAGTCAAAGGTAAAGCAATTGTGTTTGATTAAGAACAAGAGCATACAAGAAAGATTTCCAAGAAAGATCAAGCTCAAATTGATTTTGATGCAAGATTGGCAGAACAATTTGAAGCTGCAGAGATTGAAAATATGAAAAAGCAAAAGGAGGATGAAGTTGCTGGTTTTATGGAAGCACAGAGGTTAGATAAACTTGAAGCAGTAATGGCACAACCACTCTCAGTGATTCCACCAACTATCTTACATGAGAAACCTCATATGTTCTTATATGTGCCAACAGAAGAAGAGATTGAACAAATGATTAATCATGGTCCAGTAGTAAAGAAGAAAGCTATTGAGCTTGTTGCTAACAAGACTTTGACAGAAGAACAAAGAACAGCTCAATTGGCTGATTTCATTCAAATGAAGAATCTACAAGCACTGGATGAAGTTATTGGTAAAGTCAGAAAAGGTCAAAAGAAACAGAGACAACCTAAACTGACCAGGTGATGGTCAACAAGGTCAAACAGGCTAGAGTCAATGCTCCGCGGAATATAGTGTTTCCCCGGGTCGTTATGTCCCGACGAGGTGTGAATGGTTATAAAACGGTTCCGTGATCGGGTGAATTTGGACAGGAAAAGGTTTGTGAGTGATTAAACTAAGGAATCTACAAGGAATAGCTTAAATAAGCTATATGAATAAGACTGGAAAGTAGGAAAAACCAGAAACGTTTAAAACCTAAAAACGCGTACGTTACGTTTAAATAAAATGTAAACGTACGAAATAAAAAGTGAAAACTGAAATCTGAAAACACCCAGGGGGTGAAAATGACTTTTTTACAAACTAAAAGGTAAAAGAAAATTTTTGGAAAAAGAAAATAAACTTTAACACTAATTAATTACTCCCTCCGTCCCAATTTATTTGTCCAGTTTTGACTTTTTGAGTCTTTCTTTGTCAACTTTGACCGTAAATATTTTTATTTGTGTTATATAATACTTAATGAAAATTATACAAATTAGAAATACACTTAAAACTCAATCTATTCATATAGTTTGCATCAAATATTAAGTAACACAAACAAATATATTTAAGGTCAAAGTGGACAAACAAAGACTTTGAAAATCAAAAGTGGACAAATAAATTGGGACGGAGGTAGTATTTATTATTAATTAAATACTATTTAATACTTATTATTAATATTTAAAACACTTAAATATAATTTAATACTAATTAAATACTAGAAAAATGAAAATAAAATTTCTAAAATTATAAAATAACTAAAAACTAATTTTAAAATTAAAAATAAGTATTTTTGTCTTTTTGTGGTTTTTCTATTAATTAATTACTAATTAATTATTAATTATCTAATTAAACTATTTTAAATTAAGAAAAATAGAAAATGAACAGTAAAAATTACAAGAAAATTTCTAAAATTATTTTACAATATATAAAAGCTGGGAAAAATATAAAAACAAGGTTTTGCTTAATAAAAACTAATTATGCTATTTAAAACTAATTATTAATTAATTATAAATAAAAATAAGATTAAATCTAATAAATACTTAATGACAAAATAAAAATCTGAAAAAAATATTATAAATACTTTAATATATGAGGAATTTAATAAAAATATAAAATAGCTAAATTCTTAATAAAAATATAAAAATGAAAATTAAAATTAATTACATTAAATAGAAACTATCACTTATATTAAAACTTGGATTTTTGTTAATTTTCTTTTTGAAACTTGTTACACTACTGAAAATAAGAAACTTTTACAAAAACAACTTTCTTGGAGCTTAAAAATAAGCAAAGTAAAAGCTTATTTGGTTGACAGTTGACCACAGTTGACCAAATGGGAAAATGAGCTCAAATTGGCTTAAGTGGGACCCACTATGATGAAATCTGATCCAAATGAGTTTTTTGAACACGTTTGAGCAAGAAAAATCAATAGGGATCCACATAATAAGTCAATAAGCCACAAATAAGCACTCAACTTATTGTTTCTTAACTGAAACTGGGACAAGTTTTAGGGGATAAATCAAGTGGGGTCCACAGGTTTCTAGGTCAACCCATTGGTCAATCTTGGAAGCCTGGTAGGAGTGTGATTTAAAGGAACCAAAATTAAGGGCTTTGGACCACTGAGGTGGTCAGAAACCCACCACCAAGTGGTGGTGATGGTGGTGTCTGCTGGTGCAGCAGGGAGGGCTTTGCCCTGCAGCTGAGTTTGGTGATTTGTGGGACCCACCAGAAAAATCACAAAAATCAAGGAACCATGGAAACTTAAAGATGAGGTGGTAGACTATAATACCTCAAAAGCACAAGTCCTGAAATCACATACACAATTCATGAAAATTCATTCCATTTTGAGAAAACTGAAAAAGGTGCACATTTGACTTTTTCATATAAACTTAAACTTTGACTTATTTGAGATTTAAACCTAATCTACCTACTGAATATGTAATTATAAGTTAAAAAGAAACTAGATTAAGCTAAGATTATAACTAATGAACTTGAAATGAGTGATTTTGAACCAACAAAATCTCACAGTGAAACAATATAGAGATTTAAAAGTGAGATTTGACTTTTTACTATAAGACCTTATGATTTTATGCAGTAACTGAGTTAATATGACCTAGGGGGACATGTTTTAACAACCAACAACAACTAAAACATCCTGCAGGCCACAGAGATCAGCAATGCCAAACACACCTATTGAAACTGAAAATGGAAAATTTATGAAGCAAGTTGCAAATTTAAACTATGAAACTGAAAGATAAACTTATAGAAACATGAAATTAGCATAATTAAACAAAAATAAACAACAAACAACACCTATGGCTAATTAATACAGATGGTACAAAATACCTTACAGATGATGAAGGCACATAACTAAAGTGAACCAGAGCCTAAAGACACCCATCCTAATGCTCCCCATGGAGCTTCTAAACCATTCTCCACTGCTTCTATTCTGAATCAACTCATTCACCATTTTTTATTTTTCTTTGTTTTTCTTTGATTTTTGAGTTCTTGACAAGGCACTAGCTACAGATGCTACTGAAGCTTGTAAAAGCTTAAGTATGACTTATGTAAGCTTATGGATACTCAGAAACAACAATTTAACAATCTTTAAGTTAAGTTGTAAATTTGACTTAGAAAATGCCAAAATGTAATTTATAAAAGAGAACTTAAATTAAATTGCAAAGATGGCTTAAATTATACAAATTAATCTTAGTACAACATTTTTAAACTTGAAAACAGAACTAGAAATACATTAAGCTAAAAACGACACGTGAAAAATAAAATTACACTATTCCTACTCTAATAATCCTTCATTCTTCCTTTTTTCTTCATTTTATAGACCCTGGAGACTATCTCTGACTTTCCCACTTTAATTTGGACCATAGGATGGCTTCTTTTGATCACAACCTTTGAAACTTCTTTTTTGCGGGAAAATGAGGGATTGGCAGTTGGGAGGTTTGGTGAGAATTTATTGAGAAGGGGGGATGTATGGGTGTAGGTGAGGTGATATTTAATGAGGGTTGGTGAAAGAAGGTGAGGAGGGGGTGGACAAAGGCCTGGTAATTAGGAGGATAGGGAGGTTAGGGATGAAAAGTAATCGGGGTGTTTTGGTTTGTTTGACCCAGGTGTTGACCCTGCTCGTTGACTGTTTGACCCCCAAGTTTATTAGTTTTAGGTTTGGGCTTTGTGGTGGGCTTGGGTAGTTTGGTATTGGATCAGGCCAAAGGTGTGGGGTGGTATTTGGATTTGGTTTGGTTTATTAATAACATAAGGGTCCAATTTGGTTAAGTATGTAATCACAAGGACCAATGTTGTAAACCTGTAATTTTAGGGGGCTGAAAATGTAATTTTCACAAAGTTGTCAAAAGGATTATTTATGCCATATGTGAAAATAGAAGGGCTAAAGTTACAATTTTCCAAATTTCAAACCCCGAGGACCATTTATGCAAAATTCCAAAGTTTAGGGGTTAAACTTGCCATTTTGTGAAAATCTTTTATCCAAGGACCAATATTGAATATTTTGAATTTCCAAGGACTAAAAATGATTTTTCATCCAAAAATATCCCACCAGGGACCAAATCTGCCAAAGTTTGAAACTCCAGGGACCAAAATTGTAAATTCTCAAAACTTTTCCAATTTTTCACCAAAGGACAAAATATGACAACTTATGATTGTAAAAGGACCTTTGGTGATAATTTTCTATATTTTGAATATCCAGGGACTAGATTTGTAATTTTATGAAACTTGGGGGACTGAAATTGCCAGTTTTGCAAACTTTGTACGTTTTTCGTTAGTTTTTACTCATTTTGCATCTAAAACATATAAAACACGATTTTGAAATATTTTTGGTATTTTGATGCATTTCTGAGTGTTTTTGTATGTTTTGCAGTTCAGATTTGACAAAAAATGATGAGTGTTTGAGCACTCATCAATCCTCCACTCTTGTGAGCTTATCTTGTCCATACACACTCAAAAACTACCTATATAAGACTTCCATGCAATCACAAGTCGTTGCATACACTCATACGTACCACATATCACAAAAATAGTAACGAGAGGCAGTTATGGAGGACATACGGATTGCTAGGAGAACCACGTCTCAAAGTGAACATAGGAAGCCAAGATTGGAGCCTCTTGAACCTTGGTGGAACGAGAAGTGAGTCACGAAGCTATTGTACCATTACACGATCCCCACACTTGTTTTTACGCCACCTTTTATAGGTGAGGTGAGACCATGAACTTTTATTTCTATATATATACATACGTATGTTCATGTTTATGCACAATCACTTGAGGTCTATAATTCGTAAAACATAAAAACAACATATACGTTTTATGTATCATACTATTACTTAGATAAGTCATAAACGCGAACCTATAAAAGATTCGAACTTATATTAACGTATGCTTAATAAAAATCTCACGTTTCTAAGTTAAGTGGACCTATACGATTTTTACTAAAAGACTTAGATTATTTTTCAACTTTCACAAGTTATACGCGTTGAGTTTGTGGCTACACTTTGACCTCGCCATTTCAAAATTCGACACACGACCCCCTAATATTTTTATACGAACTAATTGTTTATTTGGTATACTAACGAGAATGGTAATTAATTCGACTTAACAACTTGGTTTGATCACTTGAACGAGACTAAGGCTAAACGAGTTTTCATAAGAATTTTCATAAATTAAAAACCTTATGTGGGCCGTTAAGCCCAACAAGCTAGTTTTAGCTTATTCTAATAAGCTGGGTGAAAAAGCACTTTTGAAATGAAATTAGGACTTAAAATGATGGATTTTGATAAACCCAATTCCCCCAAACCCCTTGGATCGACAAGTGTTAACGGGCCCTTAAATGGACTCGTTAAAGCCCATTTAGTGAAAAATAGTGAAAATAAGCTAATAAGCTGTTGGAATAAGCTAATTTACACTTTCTGAGCTTATTGAAATAATAAAAATGTTAAGTTTTAAATTTGGTAATTTTTGGACTAAATTTGCAAATTTTTGAGAACTAGGGACTAAAAGTGTCAAATTTGTAAACTTTGGGTAAAAAGTATAAAAACTGTTTTCTAAGGGTATAAACAGTTAATATTGAAAATTAGGATTTAAAAATGTAAATATTGATATACTTGGACTTAAAACGTAAATATATATAATTTTGGACTAACGTCGTAAATGTTTTCCGTTAAGGGTAAAATGTGTAAATTGGAGAAACTTAAAGGATTTAATAGTAATATTGATTTTTTTATATATAATAAATTTTATATATAATTATATATATATATATATATATATATATATATATATATATATATATATATATATATATATATATATATATATATATAAATTGAAATAATAGAAATAATAAACGTAACTTTATATATATATATATATATATATATATATATATATATATACGTATAAAATTTATATAACAATAATTAAATTTAGACGATAAAAGAATACGTAACCATCATCTATTTTATATACGACGTAACACATCGCCTATGCACTTTATAGATTATTCGTAAGTAATAATAAACGTTCGCAATAAAACGAGACTTAAAAACTGAAACGTGCTATATCTTATAGGTTGTGTGTGAAGCCGTTGCCTTGCATCGTTGAGATTACATTTGTTCTACTGTACTACTAAGGTGAGTTCATAGCCCACACTTAACTTATTTTGTGGGGGGGATACATGCTCAAAAACCGAACACAAGTCTTTTCCTGATATCATTATTGCTTAAGTAGCTATTGCCAAAAGTCCCTCGATAATGAACCTTAATCACTTGAAGGGTGAACGTAAATAATTGTGAATAGATCTATTAGGGATTAACAATCCCCATTTGGTTGCTAGAGGAAAGTTACCAAATGCACTTTATTTAAATATCATAGGTTACTGGCAAATACCTATCTTGGGGGCTATATATATTTTACATCATTATTACGGATAATTTTGATGTCTGTTGAATCGTTGAGTGTCATGAGCTTAAGACAATAATGAATGCGATTTTCTAAATTGTTTATTTGTATTTATATACAATAAGCACCTATCTCTTGTGTTCAAACTCTTAATTATAAACCTATGAATTTCACTCAACTTTTTGTTGACTTTTAGCATGTTTATCTCAGGTAACTAAATCGAATGGATGGCAAAGGCACGAAGTGGGCAAATAAAGAAACGTTTATTTCTTGTTGAATAAAAACTTGTTGTTGAATAATGAATACTCTTGGAATTATGAATATTTGGTATTTTAAATAAAACTCAAAACGATCACTTGAGTCGTTTTCTATAATTGTGACAAAGATCCACGATATAATACCCCAAAAGTCTTCCGCTGTCATTATAAGTCTTCCGCTGTATTGATCGATTTTGGGGGTGTTATAGATGACTTGTCAAAGTTAAACCATCAGTGGGTTCAAATATAGTACTTATTGGTACCACCTAGTGGGGTGTTAATACCAACGGGAGTTGTCAAACTCAAATAGATCTATCAACTATATTCGCGTTCGTTTGGATAAAACCTTCCAAATGATTAGATTCATGAATTTTGGTTATGTAATGATGGCAGTTAGTTTACTCATGCAATAATCAGAGCAAAGACTTGTATTTGGTTTTAAAGCATGTATCCCCCTCACAGGGTTTGTAAAACATTTAAAAAGCATTTAAAAGGGTGTGAGGCTATGAAAACTCAGCTGAGTCTCTAGCTAATTTAAGTAGGGGTTTAGACAACTTACTCACGTATCCTGGGGTAGTGTGGGAGTGCGTATGTCAAGTCTTAGTCTAGGTTTTCTTAACTAATTACTATGTAGGTTTTTATATATAACATAACACTATTCGGGCCATTGTAATTCAGAAGTATATGACTCCTCACATGAAGCTCCCTACTATTTTATTATGTGATCAGCATAATACCGTTCGGGCCATCATAATTCAGAAGTTAATACTCCTCACACAAAGTTCCCTATTAATGAGTTATGTTGTTATTAGGGTTTAGTTATAACATAACACCGTTCAGGCCATCATATCTCAGAAGTATATGCAATAATCGTTCGAGGAGTCAGGGTACTTTAATTCGTAAACCCAACAAACTCGTCAAAACGAAATATCCACATAGTACTCCTCGCATGAAGCTCCCTAGTATTGTATTATGCTTCTAACTTATACAGGTTTTCATATTTTATGAAAATAGTCCATTTTTACCCTTTATATATATATATATATATATATATATATATATATATATATATATATATATATATATATATATATATATATATATATATATATATTTACGTTTTCTACCCTAAACTTATAAACTTATAACAAATAGGCATATAACTTTCTAACTATTGCATATTTAGTCCTTAAACTATCATATTTTAAAGAAATAACACATATAGTTCCTAGATTATACTAATTTGTATTATTTACTTTATTTACCCTTATATTTATTCTATTTGCAGTTTTAGTCCTTTTAGTTTTATATTTGTTTTATTAGTTTATTTCAAGGTTTAATATATTGCAAATTTAGCCCTTACACTAATATCTTCTAGGAAATGTCAAAAACAGTCCCTAGACTTTATAGTTTCAGGAATTTACAATATATATACCCCTATGCATGTAATATTTTGCAAAACTAGTCCTAAATGTATATAATTCTAATTCTAGCATGGCAATCTAGTTTTGAAGCTTATATCTAACTCATATAAGTTCAAATAAGTCACATAATGCAAATGATATCAAGTAGGAAAGCTATATAACACATAAACATGCAATTCGACCTAAAACTAGGGTAACGAGAGTAAACATGCATGCATGGCAATCTACTAACTATCTAAAGCATATACTAAGTAGCTAAACCTATTCTAAGACTAATTGGACGTAAATTAAGGGTTACCTAGGTTGGGGGATGGCTGAACTAAGGTTCTAGGGTTTATAGGGTTTCCTTTTGGCTCGCACGACTTCAAAACGCAACACAACCAACCAAGGCTTCCTTGCTTGTTTCCTACTGCTTCTAACTACTTAGTATTACAGAAATGAGAGATAGAGAGGGAGAGGTGAGGTGTGAGGAAGAATGAGAGGGGAGGGGGGTATTTATAGTCGCGTATAGGCGGTTTGGGATGAAACAACTGCCTAGGTGTCGATCAGGGGGGGGGGGGGGCTGAGCAAGCATGGCTATGGGGTGATGTGGTAAGGCTAGAAGGTGACAAGGACGAGCTATGGTGGTAGCTAGGGGGCTGAGTAGGCCGGTTGTGATGGTAAGAAGCCATGAAAGGCGGTTCAAGCCAAGAAGGTGATGCACCTCCTTGCTTGGGTGCTTGGAGGTGCTAAGGTGCTAGCTTATTCATATTAAGGTGCTAGGGTGGTTACCTGTTCATATTAAGGTGCTTAAGTAGTATAGTTTAGGTGTTTAGGTCAAATTTTAATCTAGTTTTGTTTTATAAGTGTTTAGGGTTTTATCTATGTTTTAGTATCTTAATTAAGGTCCTAATGATGTTTAGTAACTATTAGTAGCTTATACTAAGTGATGGTAGCTTATGGTAAATTTTTAACCTAGTTTTGACCTAGTTTCGGGAAGTTATGACCTAATTAAGGTTTTGTGATTATATGACTTGTACCTAAGTTTCTAGGGGTTGTACTATATCCTAAGGGTTCTAATATATCCTAAGGTATCTATTCTAACTTATATCTAATTCCTAAGCACTTTGCATGTAAGTTCAGATAGGCAGTTAGGGTTTTAAAACTAATTGGAAACACGTAGGTGCATTTAGGGTTTTCTAGCAAGTATAGGGTAGTATAGTACTAGTTTTCTTAGTGAAAATATGTTTATTACCTTGATTTGACATACTATGATGTTTACATCAAGTAAACATAGTAGTGGTTGGCATAGGTGGATACATGAGCTTGTATGAGGGTTAGTTAGGTTATAATGATATATTAAAGCAAAAATTTAACTCGGGAAAATCCTATAGGCATTTCTAATCCTAGTGTGCTCTAATAAGGGCCTATGTTAAGTTAGTAAGGCATTTCTAATCCTAGGGTGCTAGTGAGGGCCTAATCTAAGTTAGTAAGGTATTCTAACCTAAGGGGAAGTTAGTGGTTTGTTACAATTTCATGGAACGCCTTTCCTACACATAGAACGATACAACAGACACCGTGCTGCAAAAGAATAAAAAAAATCAAATGTGAGCCTTTTCCTACACATATATGAAGTTGTGTCAAAAAGACGTACCCAACAATCATTTATCTTAATAATTCCAAAATGCTCATTTATAAGCAACCCCAATCAGCCTTTATGTTGATCCCAGTTGAGCAAACGATCTTATATAGAAATTGACTTGAGTTAACACTTAAGCTAGAACGCGGAATATTAAAGCTTAACTTAAGAAGAATAATAATTCACTATCAACACTTCAATATATTAATAATACGAGCACTCATCAATGCTAGGGTTTTACAACCTTGAAGTGTAAACGAAAACTAAAAACAATACGTACTCAATCTAACCCTAGGATCCTCCTTTTATAGGCCAATGAGTCCTACTAGGTTTACAATACCTTTCTACACAAGATAAGAATATTCTAGACGTATAAAATATACACACAATCTATTCTATAATTATCTATTCCGTATACATGCATATCTCTTCAGCAGTAGATTCTACTAGCAGCATTTTACCATAGCATCACTTTGAATGTACAGCAGCAAAATCTTTAACCTTAGCAGCAGTTTCACCTTAGCAGCATTTTGACTCTTCAGCAGCAGAATCCAAAACCCAACAATCCTCCCCTAAACTTAATATTTATTTCTAAATCATTAAGTTTCTTCAAAACTCAATTAAACACCAGGAGGATGCTTCCAAACACTTACATATTCTAATTTCTTTGAAAGCTTCTTCAAAGAGTTGGATTCAAAATCTTTTCATACTTCTGTATCAATGTATAAGCTTGATTGTCAGACACATGCTGTTGTTGACACTTGAGAAATCTATGTCTCTCCATCTGCCTAAGTATCTCTGGACACTTATTTAGACTAGGATAGTCTTTCTCTACCAACAAAAACAAAGTAACTGCACCATTCCTTAATTCATGAACTCCACAAGATTGATACAGAACCCATTTATGTACCTTGCTGCATCCAATTTCATTCCATTCTTTATCACCAGGCTGAGGATCAAACATATTCTTCAAGAAGTGATACATTACATTTTTCAAATGTTAGATTAATATCAAGAACAATATCCATCTTCTTTCCATCATATTTCTCTTTGTATAATCCCCATATGGCAATAAAATCATCTCTATCCATCTTATCAAAAATCTGTGAAATTTTCTTAAAACCTTGAACTTCATGATTTGATCTCATGAATTCCCAATATCCTTCACTTCCACCTCTTATCTTGAAAGTATATGAGATGATAAGATGTTTTTCAGCTAAAGGTTTTTCTAATTCTTCTAACACAACTAAAGTTGTCTCTTGTTCTTTTTCAACCTCTTCTGATTTATCCACCTCACTACTGCTTTCTTCAGAGATCTTTTGCTTCTTCCTAGTAAAAGTCTTGTGACCAACACTTTTTCTTTTAATATTTTGACTAGGAGGAATTTTAGCTTTTGTCTCTTGTACATGCTCTGCCTCAACTACATTGTCAGGTACCAACTTCTTCTTCATTTGAGCAAAGTGTTCTAGATCTTCTGCACAACCCATAGGATAGAAGTTATCCATTTCTTTTCTAGCTTGTTGATACAAATTAAAAACCTCTTGATCAGACTTAGGTTTCAACTGTACCAATTTCCATCCCTTCATATTCTTTAGGTATCTTTCTTGCTCTCTTCTTTGTTGAAGTGGAGTTAGACCCCTAATAATATTCTTCTTTCTTCTAGCAGCATCATCCTCTTTTCTTTTCTTTACTGTGAACTCTCTTATCCAAGTTTGAACATCAAATGTGGGAACTTCTTGTTCTTCAAGTTTAACTAACTTGGAGAGTTCTATGTCAGCATCTATTCTTATCATTTCCTCCATCCACTCCTCATACCTATTCAAATCTTCAGTTTCTTTTTCAACCTTTTCCTTTTCTTCTTGAATCAATTGTTGCTCTTCCATATCAATCAACTCTTGTTCTTTAATTGCAACAGCTAAATCATGTTCAATTTGCAGTTCTTTAGGCCACCAATGAAAAGGTATCTGAGAGTAATCAATCCCCTTATACATCAGCTTTGGATCTCCAACCAGCTTGCCCTTTCCTTTATCAGTAGAAGATGATGAAACAATCTTCTTTTGTTGAGCAGCAGGTTCTTTGATTACTACTCCTTTCTGAGGTATTCTTGGTACAGATGATGTGATTGTAGATGTTGGTTGTTGTGGTAGTGGTTGAATTTGTTGTGATGTTTGTTGTGAAGATGATTTAGATAGAACCTCTGTTGTCTTCTTACTTAACAATACCATTGCCTCAGCAGTAGCTTTGTCACTAGATCCAGTAGTAGAATCTTGTGCATCAGCAGAATTGACTTTCTCACTAGCAGCAGGATCAGCAAAATCCTTAGCAGTAGAGTTATGTGCAGCAGCAGAGTCATCTGTCATGTTAGTAACATCAGCAACATTCACTTCTTTAGCCACAGAATCCCCCAATGTCATCAAAGCTTCACCCATCAACCCTGTTGCCTTTATTAATTTCTCAGGCCCTAAAGTCTTGAGTTTCTCCACCACTTTTTCTTGAGTAGCAGCCACTTCTTCCATTACAACCTCATTACCTTGGTTATCAGCAATCACAAAACCATCCATATCTCGAGGACTTTCCACCTCCATATCATGAATTTCTGGAACCTCCCCTGAAACTATTCTAGCATCCACATCTTGAGCACTGTCAACCTTCATCAAATTTGCCTCCCCTGAACCCATTACATCTTCCTGCTCCTCATTCCTCCCCTGTTCGGAAGCATCCTCTTCCAAAGGAACAGAGTGTTCAAGTGAATTAACAGCCTATGAAGTGCCCACTTTCTTTAAACTTCTGAAGGAGGTTGAAGATCTTGATTTTCTTAAGTTCTTGATCTTCTTTTGCAATCTTTTTATCTTTCTGGCTTGAGCATCAGCAATGGTAGAAAGACCAAGAACCTTCTCCTCCAAAGTATCACATTTCAGCTCCGAATTTGTACAAGTAACTGTCAATTTCTTAATGAGTAGCATACTAGTCTCATCACTTCGACCTGTGTGACCTGGTCCGAGAGGTGAATCATTCACATTGTCATCATGTACATTATTATCCATCAATTCATTTGTCATTGATCTGTCCTCATCACTTCGACCTGTATTACCTGGTCCGAGAGGTGAATCTTTGGACGTAAACCCAGTATCAAACCTAGTTTGATCGTCTGAGCCCCCTGTGTTTGCCATTTGGCTAGGGTTACCATCATTGTAATTAGATTCATCAGAACCCTCTTCTCTAGATGTTGCCTTGGTTTGGATCTTAGTTATGTTATCACTGTCCTGCTCTGGTGCTAAGCTAGAAGCAGTAGTGACAGCCCTTACCAACATGTCCCCTTCATCACCTAGGACAACCTCATCTGGTACAAACATACTAACACTAGCCTGAGATAGCTCAGTGTTCTTTGTGGCTTTCCTATGGGTGTAGAGTATTTTCGGTTGAGTGACAGATATGGTAAAATTGGGTGTGTGATGGGAATCAGTGGGAGTTCCTGATTCTTCACCCTGAATATTTTGCACAATTTGCACCATATAAGGTGTAGGAGCTTTATGTGTGCCTGAAAAACCTTTTCCATTTTTAATCAAGAAAGTAAACATTTTTGGAACCAACTTAGGAGAATCATAAGTGGCATGATGTGATCTTACTTTGGAAATTTGTTTTTCTACAAAGAGCTGTATAAATCTTGGATAAAGTAAATAAGAACCAGACTCTTTGATGCTTTTTGAAATCCCCTCCAAAATCATATTTGAAAAATTAAATGGATGACCTTTGCTTAGGCATACCATAGCAGATGCTATGGTAGCACTAAAGTCATGCTACCCAGAAGTTTTAACACTCAAACAATGAAGGAGATAGTGTACCAAAAATTTGTATTGAGAACAGAAGAGCGCTTTTTGAAATTGTAAATTTGTATGATGGCCCTCATATCCCAAATCATTTAAACCTTCAAAAAAGGCAGAATTAGCAAGACACGTGGTCTCTGTTTCATCATCCAAGAGAAGAATTTCTCTTATAGAAGATTCAGTTACATGCACTTGTTGACCATCTACCATGGCTTTGACATATTTTTCCCCATTCCTAGTTTTGACTTTAGTAGTAAGCCAAAACTGTTTGATGTAGGAAACATATATAGTAGGATTCACAGTTAATGCATACCTAAGAGAAGTAGCATTCAAGAATTTTGCCATATCTATGAAACCTTCAGGAACCAACTCTTCATCCAATAAAGCAACATTATTGTGATTTTCTGCCCAGGTACGTGTACAATCCATGAATTAGGGTTTTGAGAAATTGGGGATTTTTGACTTTGAGAGTAATAGATTGTTAGGGTTTGAGAGAACTTCAATTTGGAGCACGTAAAAACCAATTGTGAATATCAATTAGGTTTTAAACTTGTTTAGAGAAGTTACACATTCCACCCCCACACTTCCAACCATAGCAGCACAACCAGGATATCAGCAGAACTAGCAACAGAATGAAACAATTAGTAGCAGATTGATTTGGCCAGCAATAGAGTTGACTTGTCAAGCTTGGTCAAAAAGTCAAACGATCCTCAACAATAAATGCTCAATATACGCTTTAATCCCTATAAAAGGAAACTAATCTTCCCCTAAATTAGCACACGCAAACCCTAATCGCTTTCAAAAACGCCAATCAACCAAATCAAATCACAATTAAAATGAAATCCACCCCCGAAATAATCAACATCTCCTCTGATTCATCATCCGATGATGAAGCACCACTCCCTACCTATGTGCCACCATTCTGTCCTCCCCACAATGGATGTAGGACAAAGGAGCAAGCACGAAAGAGAAAACATGACTTCCAGTGTTTAAGGATCTTTTGAACTTGAATCAGACCCCAAGCACATCCAGGGGTAAGGAAGTTATGTCCCCCAAATCTCCATCTTCATCAGAAGACCCAGCCTGGATCCCAATCAGACCTCCATCTCAAATGGAACTTGTTTCCCCCTTTCTTTGCACCTCTTCAGATGAGGATGAGCCTCAGAACAATCCTCCTGCTACTCCTGAAAGACCACAATTATCAAGGCCAAGGACAACATCTAGAACAAGAAAGTCAAACCCTCCTCTGCCTAAAGAAAGAGAATTGGTAATTAGGCTTCCATGCCCTAGGCATTGATGTAGTTGTAGATTGTTGTCTTTTGATTTTATCTGTTGATGTAGAAATCTTTTGTTTACTTGGGAAGTGATTTGTGGTTGAAGTACTTTGTTTTGTAATCTTTGGTTTGATGAATGATAAATGACTTTGTTCTATTTTGAATATCTTTATTCTTGTGAAGTAACAGCAACCATCATCACTTATAACCTTTCCTGCAAAATGTTAGGCCAAACACCACAAAACATACCAACATATGTTGCAAATGTACTAAAAATATGTAACAGTAGAATCATATAGTAGCAGAGTACATTCCAACTTAATAACACGCTTCTTAAGAAGCAGCAGAAACAAAGTAACAAGCAGCACAATATCTTTACAAAACTTTACAAAAAACAGAAGGAGATAAGTTTTTCAAAGATTGATCATACCAATGTTTGCAATTAAAAATTGAAACCTCCCCACATCAAGGTGTTTAGTGAGTAGATCTGCAACATTGTTATCAGTATGAATCTTAACAATTTGAATTAACTTCTTTTCATAACAATCTCTTATAAAATGATGCCTTATCTCAATATGTTTTGTTTTAGAATGAAAAACAACATTTTTAATTATGCAAAGTGTGCTGTTGTTATCAATATGAATTTTGGTGTTCATGAAATTGTACCCATAATCCAGCAGTTGATTTTGCATCCAAAGCACCTGTCCACAACAACTTGAAGCAGCCACATACTCAGCTTCAGTTGTAGAATTTGCAACCACTGTTTGTTTCTTGCATTGCCATGACACCAATCTGTTTCCAAGAAATTGACAACCTCCAGTTGTAGACTTTCTATCCAAGCAAGCTCCAGCATAGTCACTGATGAGGCGAAAAATGATCCATTTTTAGGGGATCATTTAAGCCCGAATCCGACTTTATTTGATCAAATATCGCCCTAAATCATTCCTTTTGTGATTTTAGGTGTTTGGAGAGTGAATTCTGGAAAAGAAGCCATTTTGGACGTTTTTGGAGCGTAAAAGTGAAGAAAACGGAAAAGTATCAATTTTCCATGCTGAAGACACTAGGTGACGGCGTCAAGAGTTATACCCTGACGGCGTCAGACATCAAGAATAAAATACCGTAGTTGATGACGGCGTCAAAAGTCATCCTGACGGCATCAAAGTACAAAGAATAAAATACCGTGGTTGGTGACGGCGTCACATAGGCCGTCATAAGTAGATCAAGACCGTCCGAGGAAGTATTTGGCGGTGAGGTGACGGCGTCACATGGTTGTCTTGACGCCGTCAGCCCAGTTTTCCTATATATAGTTTTCTAGTTTTTACATTAAAAAAGAGAAGTTTTGGTGAAACCCTAAAGACGAATTTGGTGGTACTTTTACAGGTTTTTCAAGGGTTCCAAACCCTTGATACCTTGCATTGTAATTGAGATAAGTGTTCTTCTAATTCAATCAATATGTCTATGTGTTGGTTGTCTATATCTTGTTCTTGTCTCAATTCCATTATGCTAGGCTAGATCTCTTTTGTGTTTGCTTAGGTCTAATGAAACCTAGATATTGATTATGTGTTGATTACTTGTTTATTCTTGTCTTGGATGAATGATTTTATATGTTAGGCTTAAGAAAACTAGCAGATCTCCAAATGGTAACATGCTTGAACGTCTTAAGAAACATGAACCGAGGCGTACTAGGTCTTTATTGGTTGTATTTAATGCATGAGCCACTGTTTACAATCCCTATAGTTGTGCTGGGTCATGGTGTAGGAGGAGATAAGAGCTCATAGAGTTGGGGAGTTATGTATGCCACCCCACGAATGGTATTAAGGAATACAATCCGTCATCCATACAATTATAACAAGTAATTAACGTGTAAAAGATATCTAGGGAGTAGTGAAGTCTAAGTAAACACAATTTCTCCAATTACTGCTCACAACCTTTGTAATATTTAGTTTATTTTTATTTTCAGTATTTTATTTTGTTTGCATCTTAGTTTTGGGTTAGTTGAATAGCAACTAATTCCGCCCACTCTTCCAAAACCCGAGATTTTAATTGCTTTTCATAAAATATAAAAACATAAAAATAATCATCCCTCACCTTTAGAACTAGTAATTAGGCTTTCTAATCCTAGCGACACTATTCCTAAGCTGAACGATCAATCCCCCGGTACTTGTCACTATACTATACTACAACGATCAGGTACACTGCCTGGTGGGGGTTGTAAGCTTCTCGAGATCCCTCGAGAGGAAAGGAAGATTGGCCAATCTTAGTGCCAAGGAAGGATGGGATAGGATTGAAGAATATGCTCAGGACCAGGATGACACTTGGGATGAACCTGAGTTGACTGTCAGCATTTCTGAGATCACCTTGGATCGGTTGAGCAAAATTCACAAAAGAATGGATTACCTGGCTGGATCGCAATCACCTAAACTATTGTCGAATCCTTACTTGATCTGCGATTACTGTGGAGGCCCGCATGAGGTAGAGGAATGCGAAGGAGCAGCCACAACTGAACATGTGTGCTTGTCAGGAGGAGACATTTATGCTGATCCCTACCTTTTGTCTTTCTACCAAAATGATGATTACACCCTTTGGGGAAATCTGGTAAAGAAAAGAGAAGGGGAGGAAGGCCCTGAATTCAAAATCAGGAGCAATTTCGAAGATGACCTTGGTCACTTCACTCAAGAAAAAGACTTGCAAATGAAAGGGCTTAATGAGCTTTTCGACGAGCAGCAGGAGGGTATCGGAGAATTTTTCAAAAAGCTTAACTCAGCCCTAGATAACCTCCAAACACCATTGGAAAGAAAAAAAGACCCCATGCTCGCAATAACCACACGGTCCGGAACGACAACCAAGGACCCTCCTTACCCAAACTCGTCCCCCGTCACCCTCGATTCAGACAAACCTGGGGAGGAGGAGCAGGATGTCGGCATTGGCACCCTAGACCAACCGCCCGTAACAATCCCTTCCCCATCAGCCCTTCCTAACCCGCCTGTGAGAATTCCATACCCATCCCGATTAAGGAACCAGAAAACTGAGAATGATAACAAGAGGTTCTTGTCATACCTAAAAGACTCAGTTGTCACCATACCTCTCCTTGATGCTTGCTATCACATGCCAAAGTATAGCACATACTTCAAAAAGCTGCTCGCTAACAGGAAGAAGCTCGAGGGTCTTGTAACCCTGGGGGAAGAATTCTCAGTGGTAACCCATCGAGGGCTACCAAAGAAGGTAGACGATCCGGGCAGCTTCACCTTGCCTTGCTCCATAGGACCTCTATCAATCAAGAATGCTCTTGCCGATATGGGAGCGAGTATCAATCTCATGCCTCACTCTATGTTCCATAAACTAGGATATTCTAGATTGAAGTCTACCCGTATGAACATCCAACTATCCGATAGATCAGTCAAGTACCCCGTAGGGATATGCGAGAATGTGCTAGTCAAAGTTGGGAAATTCAAATTCCCGGTCGACTTCGTAATCCTGGATATGGAGGAGGATGACTTGGTACCTATCATCTTAGGTAGACCATTTCTTGCTACCGCTCGTGCAGTCATCGATGTCTACGATGGCAAATTAACCTTACGAGTGGGAGACGATAGCACAACCTTCGACATTAAGGATTCTATGGACCTCTCCCTCGAAGCAGCCAACCAGCTCTACTTTATCGGGGAAGTAGATGAACTCACAGATGTCATTGATAGTTGCATCGATGAACAAATCGATGAAGGCTGGCTACGGGACGAAAGTTTTTTGCCTTTGCTAGAGGTGGAAAAGACGGAGGATGTTAATGCAGTCTCCTTCTACCCCAGACAAGAGGCAACGGAGCATCTCGAGCTCCGAAAGCCCGAAAACAAGCTCAAACCTTCTATTATCGAGCCCCCTAACGTAGATCTTAAAGAGCTCCCTAATCATTTGGAATATGCCTTTCTTCAGGGGGAGAACCAACTCCCGGTAATCATAAACTCTTCCTTGGAAAAAGAACAAAAAGTTAAACTCTTAGAGGTCCTAAAAAAATACAAGGGAGTACTCGCATGGAGTGTGGCCGACATTAAGGGGATTGACTCAACTTTTTGCACCCATAAGATTCTTATGGAGGAAGATTATAAACCTACTGTGCAACCCCAGAGGCGAGTGAACCCTAACATTAAGGAAGTAGTAAAGAAAGAAGTTATCAAACTTTTGGATGCAGGACTGATTTACCCGATCTCGGATAGCCCATGGGTCAGTCCTGTGCAGGTTGTACCTAAAAAGGGTGGAATGACTGTAGTAAAGAACGACAAGGGTGAGATGGTGCCCCAGAGAACTGTCACTGGATGGCGGGTGTGCATCGACTATCGAAAGCTCAATGATGCCACGAGGAAAGATCACTTTCCCTTACCATTCATTGATCAGATGTTAGAGAGATTATCTGGACACGAGTACTATTGCTTCTTGGATGGATTCTCTGGATATTTTCAAATCCCCATAGCACCTGAGGACCAAGAAAAGACCACGTTTACTTGCCCCTATGGAACATTTGCCTACAAAAGGATGCCTTTTGGGCTATGCAATGCCCCCGCGACTTTCCAACGTTGCATGACCGCAATCTTTCACGAACTCATGGAAGACAGCATGGAAGTGTTCATGGATGACTTTTCAGTCTTCGGAAACTCCTTCGACCGCTGTCTTGCTAATTTAGAAAAGATGCTTAAACGTTGTGAGGAAACCAACTTGGTGTTAAATTGGGAGAAGTGTCATTTCATGGTAAAGGAAGGAATTGTGTTAGGACATAAGATCTCCGGGAACGGAATAGAGGTGGACCAAGCTAAAGTTGAAGCTATATCTAAGTTACCATACCCCACGACTGTTAAGGCAATACGCAGTTTTTTGGGGCACGCCGGATTTTATCGGAGATTCATCAAAGACTTCTCAAAAATTGCCCGGCCAATGACTCAATTGCTTGTGAAGGATGCTCCATTCGATTTTTCCCAAGAATGTAAAGATGCTTTCGATCTCCTAAAAAGGGAACTCACTCAAGCTCCAATCATGATCACACCCAACTGGGAGTTACCATTCGAAATCATGTGTGACGCTAGCGACTTCGCTGTCGGGGCTGTATTAGGTCAACGACGTGACAAGCTTTTCCAACCTATTTACTACGCTAGAAAAACCATGAATCCCGCTCAAGAGAACTACTCCACCACCGAAAAAGAACTATTAGCCGTAGTATTTGCATTCGACAAATTCCGACAATATCTTGTCCTTTCAAAGACAGTCGTCTTCACTGATCACTCAGCTCTTCGATATCTGTTTGCGAAGCAGGATGCCAAGCCACGACTAATTCGGTGGATCTTGTTATTACAAGAATTCGATGTTGAGATTCGCGATAAGAGGGGGGCAGAGAATCTAGCCGCAGATCATCTATCCCGTCTTGAAAACCCCTTGGATAAGCACGATAGAAGTGAGATTAGGGATTCGTTTCCTGATGAATAACTGATGTCAATGATTGATTCGGAGCCATGGTACGCCGACTTTGCCAATTACTTTGCAAGTAGATGTAGACTTGTTCCTGAACACCTGACTAAGTACGAGAGGAAGAGGTTCTTTTCCCAGCTAAAATACTACTTCTGGGATGAACCCTTTTTATTCCGAAGGTGTCCTGACCATATTATAAGGCGTTGTGTTTCGGAAAATGAGGCAGTAAAGATTATGAGGGAATGTCACTCCGGTCCCTCTGGAGGGCATCATGGGATAAACGTTACTGCCCGAAAGATTCTCGATGCAGGATTCTATTGGCCCACAATTTTCCGTGATGTGAAAGAAATGGTGCAGGCGTGCGATGCATGTCAACGAGCCGGAAATATATCACATAGGGATGAAGCACCTCAGAACTTTATACAAGTTTGTGAGGTATTCGATGTTTGGGGGATCGACTTCATGGGACCCTTTCCATCCTCAGGAGGAAACGAGTACATCTTAGTCGCCATTGACTATGTTTCAAAATGGGTTGAAGCACAAGCCCTTAGGACAAATGATGCCAGAGTAGTCATTCATTTCCTGAAAAAGCTTTTTGCAAGATTCGGGATTCCGAAAGCTCTCATCAGTGATAGGGGGACACATTTTTGCAATGCACAAATGGAAAAGGTCATGAAGAGATATGGAGTACCCCATCGATTCTCAACCGCCTATCATCCACAAACCAATGGCCAAGTCGAAAACACCAATAGAGCTATTAAAAGAATACTTGAAAAAACGGTTAGTCAAAACAGAAAGGACTGGTCATTCAAACTCGACGAAGCCTTATGGGCATTCCGAACTGCCTACAAAACACCTATTGGAACGACCCCATTCCGCATGGTGTATGGTAAGGCATGTCACTTACCGGTAGAGTTAGAACACAAGGCTTATTGGGCGCTTAAGGCATGCAACTTAGATTACACAACTGCTGGGAACAATAGGTTTTTGCAATTACACGAGCTTGATGAGCTTAGACTAGAAGCCTACGAATCCTCCATCACATATAAAGAGAGAGCTAAAAGATGGCATGATCAAAGAATTAAGAAACCCAAAGAATTTTCAGAAGGAGACAAGGTCCTATTATACAATTCTCGGTTGAGATTATTTCTGGGAAAACTTAAGTCTAGATGGTATGGGCCGTTCACGGTAAAGAATTCTTCTAAATTTGGAGCGGTAGTGTTAATTGATGATGAGGGTAGGGAATTCACGGTTAACATACAACGTGTAAAACATTACCAAGAAAATAACAATGAAATGATTAATGAGGAGGATGTAATGTTTGATGATGAGATCACGTAGTAACCCATGACTTTGAGTCTAGCTACAAGACTCGTAAATAAAGAAAAGCGCTTCTTGGGAGGCAACCCATGTTTTGTGTGATTTTATTTGTTTGATTGTTATTTGCTTCCGTATGCATGCTTTGTTTTTATTGTTGGTTGATCATGTTTCTCAATTAAAATGTGGAAATACTTTACTATGTTGTTTGGCCTAGTCTTAACTCCAACCTAAAAGTATTTTTGCAAAAGATAAGTGTAAGGGGAAACCCCAAATATGTTTTCTAAGAAACAAACCGATCATGATTCTCCACAATATTAAATGAACATGTATATTCGTATTTGTTAGAGTCAAATGCTTGTATTGAGTCATAATGAAGTTTTGCAGGATTTTCCAGGAAGTAGGACGAAGTTTTTCCAGAAATTTTCCGGAAACTTAACATAAGAATTTCTGCAGGTCCATTCTGACGGCGTCAGAGTATTACTCTTGACGGCGTCAGGAGTCAAAAATCTGGAAATTTTACCGGTTTTGTTTTTCTAACGGAGTCTTATGGTTTTTGTGAATTATTAAGTTTTATAATCTCCAGGAAATCTGCAAACTTCATTCCACAAGCATTATATCTTACTTTGTTTTCTAGGATTTAGGAACTTATATAGGATGCCGCCGATTTTACGCGAGGTTGTCTTGTCTATTTTCCCAGGATTTACACGTTATTTTTGACAAGGAGATGATTTATATTCTGGAAGGGAAGCTTTGATTGTTCGTTTTCTTGGAAGAAGATTTAACCTGGCCAACCTAAAATCCACACCGAGCGAATCAGGGGAGTATTTGATTTCATTCTCTTTACTTTTTCACTTTTACATTCTTTACTTGAACATTGGGGACAATGTTCATCTTAAGTGTAAAGGGAGGGTAAAAAGATGATACCTTACATATGCACTTTCGCTTGAGTTTGTTTTGTTTGATAGTAGATGTGTAATAAAACTATGAGAAATACTTGTTAGTGTAATTTTAGCGCCAAATTTAAAATTTTTTACAACATTTAGGAGTGAAACTTTAACCATAGCAAGCGTCTCATGGATAGGATATTGTATGACTAGCACATAACTGTATATTCAGAAAAATTTTCCACCCAAAAATGTGAGGTTCGCCTTTAGATTTGATAGGAAAAGCATTCATTATTGGTGGTTATGAGTGTACCGGTAGCATTTAGATTCTAGAACTTGCGTTAGTAATGCATCCCGAGACCGCTAGTGAGACTACATTCGTGTGGTAGGATTTACTACATGATAAGAGGCATTAGGATCACCCTTGTGTTAAACCCGTATTATAATTACTTGACCATTTAAGTCATACTACTTGGCTAGTTAAGTCAACTAATTTTCCCCACACCCTTAGCGTTGTACTCATTTTTAGTACACGATACCCCTAGTACACCCCTCCGAGCCTATCTTTTCGTTTCTAACTTTAAGCATCATACTTAAAGGAAGAATTTGTTACACCCCACTTAAATGTACACCCAAATCGCCTTAGCCTTCCGTGTATGCGCTCATTTTTAGTGCATTATTGTTATTTGTTAAACCCTAAGTTAACTTTCTAATTGATTACATGGTTGCTAAGTCGAGTCATATCCTTGTACATATTGTTTTGGGACGATTGGGACTCATGGGTAAGTACTTATTTTATGGAGTAATGGGGAAGAACATCATATTATTACCCCCCATATGTACGTTAATCTTAAAAGTGCTCCAAGTGTTTTGATTTTCTTAATTCGAGTCATTAGATTAGTTAATTGTAAAGTATGTAAAGATTCAAGTGTAAGGGGAATTCTCATCCCCTATGATGTATTATTTCGGATGGTAGGGTAAGAGTGTATGCAAAAAAAAAAAAAAAAAAAAAAAAATAGAAAAGAAAAAGAGAAAAAAAAACATACGGACTACCATCCCGTTTTTATTCTATGTTCATTTTATGTTTTTGTTATTTTTCATTTATTAGCTTAAGTCGAGTCTAGTCTTGGCTTAGCAACGCCATCTTGTACATGTAATTAACCAAGATTGTTAACTCGCCACCAGTAAAACTTCCTTTATCCAACAAAACCGTGTAAATCATATCCCTATACCTAACGTTACAACCCTTTAAAAGACCTATTTGATAGTTTATCCTAGGTGCTTACGCCATGTGGTGGAGGTTTGATCCTTTCCCAAGCCTATGGTAATCTATTTTGCTATGACAGGTAGTGAGAGATATCTTCCATTTCCATAATGTTATATTACTTTATTACACCCGAGAGATGTGAGTATCTAAACACTATTTGCGAGGTGCTTGTATATGACCTCCGTGCTTGTCTATTGGTCTTTAGTGGAACGATTATTTGTTGTAATTACTTTAATATTAGTGTTAAATGACCCCTAACTTGTCTTTTGAGTAGAATAAAAGCTCATTTGCTTGAGGACAAGCAAATCTCAAGTGTAAGGGTATATGATGAGGCGAAAAATGATCCGTTTTTAGGGGGTCATTTAAGCCCGAATCCGACTTTATTTGATCAAATATCGCCCTAAATCGTTCCTTTTGTGATTTTAGGTGTTTGGAGAGTGAATTCTGGAAAAGCCATTTTGGACGTTTTTGGAGCATAAAAGTGAAGAAAACGGCAAAGTATCAATTTTCCATGCTGAAGACACTAGGTGACGGCGTCAAGAGTTATACCCTGACGGCGTCAGACATCAAGAATAAAATACCGTAGTTGATGACGGCGTCAAAAGTCATCCTGACGGCGTCAAAGTACAAAGAATAAAATACCGTGGTTGGTGACGGCGTCACATAGGCCGTCATAAGTAGATCAAGACCGTCCGAGGAAGTATTTGGCGGCGAGGTGACGGCGTCACATGGTTGTCTTGACGCCGTCAGCCCAGTTTTCCTATATATAGTTTTCTAGTTTTTACATTAAAAAAGAGAAGTTTTGGTGAAACCCTAAAGACGAATTTGGTGGTACTTTTACAGGTTTTTCAAGGGTTCCAAACCCTTGATACCTTGCATTGTAATTGAGATAAGTGTTCTTCTAATTCAATCAATATGTCTATGTGTTGGTTGTCTATATCTTGTTCTTGTCTCAATTCCATTATGCTAGGCTAGATCTCTTTTGTGTTTGCTTAGATCTAATGAAACCTAGATATTGATTATGTGTTGATTACTTGTTTATTCTTGTCTTGGATGAATGATTTTATATGTTAGGCTTAAGAAAACTGGCAGATCTCCAAATGGTAACATGCTTGAACGTCTTAAGAAACATGAACCGAGGCGTACTAGGTCTTTATTGGTTGTATTTAATGCATGAGCCACTGTTTATAATCCCTATAGTTGTGCTGGGTCATGGTGTAGGAGGAGATAAGAGCTCATAGAGTTGGGGAGTTATGTATGCCACCCCACGAATGGTATTAAGGAATACAATCCGTCATCCATACAATTATAACAAGTAATTAACATGTAAAAGATATCTAGGGAGTAGTGAAGTCTAAGTAAACACAATTTCTCCAATTACTGCTCACAACCTTTGTAATATTTAGTTTATTTTTATTTTCAGTATTTTATTTTGTTTGCATCTTAGTTTTGGGTTAGTTGAATAGCAACTAATTCCGCCCACTCTTCCAAAACCCGAGATTTTAATTGCTTTTCATAAAATATAAAAACATAAAAATAATCATCCCTCACCTTTAGAACTAGTAATTAGGCTTTCTAATCCTAGCGACACTATTCCTAAGCTGAACGATCAATCCCCCGGTACTTGTCACTATACTATACTACAACGATCAGGTACACTGCCTGGTGGGGGTTGTAAGCTTCTCGAGATCCCTCGAGAGGTAAAGCCTGTTGCGATTCCCACGCATCAGTCACTATCTGAATATGCTACCAAATCAAAAGGTGAATCCTGAGGATACCAGAGGCCCAATTTGGGTTGTTGCCTTAGATACCTAAAAATTCTCTTCACTGCATTGAGATGTGATTCTTTAGGACATACTTGGAATCTTGCACAGGCACATACAACAAACATAATATCAGTCCTTGATGATGTAAGGTACATCAATGAGCCAATCATTGATCTGTACAAGTGAACATCTACTTCTTTTCCATTTTCATCTTTCAACAAGGGTTTGTTGGATTCCATGGTTGTCTTAGAAGGCTTAGCATCTTCAAATCCAAACTTCTTCAAAATGTCATTGACATACTTATCCTGACTAATAAATATGCCATCTTCCTTCTGTACAACTTGCAGACCCAAGAAGAAGGTGAGTTCTCCCATTGAACTCATAGCAAACTTATCCTTCATAAGCTTCTCAAAATCAATACACATAGCTCTGTTAGTAGAACCAAAGATGATGTCATCAACATATATTTGGACCAGCAAAATATCATCCTTTTGTCTTTTGAGAAACAAAGTCTTGTCAATCTTTCCTCTACTAAACCCAAAATCTAACAAATATGTTGACAAGGTATCATACCAAGCTCTGGGAGCTTGATGTAAATCATACATTGCTCTATTCACCTTGTAAACTTTGTCAGGATAATCAGGGTCTTCAAAACCAGGTGGTTGAGACACATAAACTTCTTCTGTAATGGTCCCATACAGAAAAGCACTCTTTACATCCATCTGATACACTACAAAATCTTTGTATGAAGCATAAGCCAAGAATAGTATAATGGCTTTGATCTATTCTTGCCACTGGTGCAAATACTTCATCATAATCAAGGCCTTCTTGTTGAGTTTATCCTTGTGCTACTAACCTTGCCTTATTTCTAATGACTATGCCTCTTTCATCTCTTTTGCATCTGAAAACCCATTTAGTGCCAATCACTCTTTTCCCATTTGGCAAATCAACCAAAGTCCATACTTCTTGTAGTTTGAATTGCAGAAGCTCATCTTGCATTGTTTCCACCCAACTTGCTTCTTGTAAAGCTTTGTAAGTATTCTTGGGTTCAATTTGAGACAAAAAACATGCAAACAAGCCATTCTGTAGATCTTTGTGACTGTTTCTTTGATGCAGAGATCTTGCAAAGAAACTTTGATGTTGTAGATCTTTCAGCTCTTTAGTCATTTTATAGGATCGTGTTTTGATTGATTATTGTGATTCAGGAGGTCGGGTACAATGGAAGAACATGAACTCCATGGTTAGAGAGAGAGAGTAAAGAGTAAAGGGAAAAACTATGTGTTTATTGATAATGAAAGAATAAATTACACAAAGAGTCTCACCCCTCCATGGAAGTATGGAGGGGTATATATAGCCTAACACAATCTAACTATTACAATATTACATAACAAGTCCTTGTGTTTAAGCTAAATAGGATAACTAGTGTAATCCCGATAATGTTGTCACATTTAAATGTTAGGAGCGATCCCAACAATCTTCCCCCAATGTGTCAACATAAGGGATTACTTACAACATTTCCTACAAGTACAAATAAGAATAAAGAAAGGTCTTCATAAGCTCTTCAAATTGCTGAGGATGACGACAGTTGACGCTCTTTGTCCTTATCTTGTACCCCGGCTTGAGAACTTTATCTTTACTTGGAGGCAAATGATGTAATATGCATGAAATGGATTAACTTCCCCCCAATTCATGCTTCATGTCTTTAGCGGCTTTTTCGTACACTTCTTTTTGGCGAAGTTTCTGAATCAGCTTCCCCCCAAACTGACAACCGTCTTCAGCAGATTCGAAACTTTGATGTAGTCCACATGTCTTCTAACTATTGAAGTTTTAAGTACGCAGCGAAATTTGTAGATGACACCATAAACCGCACCAAGCAAATCTGACTAGTCACTTAATCACAGTTATGCTCTACGCGGAAGCTCCGTTCGGGGGTAACATGCAATAAATCAACAAGATCTTCTCACTTATGCAGGCTACTTCACACTTCACAATCCGCGAGAGTTGAAACGATTACACCAAAATCATAAAACTGAACCACTGATCATCTCTGCGGACGTCTCTCCGGTAGTAGTAAAATTGTAAGCTCGATCACGTGAGTCTATTATGCGTTCCTGATGTGCACATTTCTTCCCCCTAATTGCAGATCCTCGAGGAAAATGAGTGTTTTCACAAAGAAATCAAGAAAAGTCAAAGAAGCAAAAGAACACCCACTCTCTCTTCCCCCATGATGTCTTCGTGGAATCGGAAGCATACACACTATGTTTATGATGGAAAACGGAGGCAGCGTAACCCCATATGTCCAATCAACCGATTATGTGTGAAGTATCATAAATAGCCCGTGAGAATCAACTACTGATGACATCTCTACTCTTTTATACTCCTCTCAACTAACACTTTACCGACCCCATTATCATTCTGACGGCTTTTTGTAGTGACTACTGATGGAGAAAACTCAATATGATGAACTTGAGACTGAAGTAAAATAACCCGAACTTGTGACTTAAGCTTGCACTATTGTCTGACTAAGAACCAATACTGAGAATTTCAATAAAGGTAGAATCTTATACCCATCCAACCATTCTTAATTGTATATGAACTTCTCTCAAATTATCCACATCTTTTGGTGACACTTGAGCACTACAACGTAACTCCTTTAAAGCGATAGTTATACACTGTGAGCACAACAACGTAACTCCTTACATCGGGTATAACTAGACAACTCAAGTCTTGGTCATTTGTACGGATAAAAGCTCGAACAAGGATCTCGAAGAATCATGCATTCAACCAACCCCGATATCTTCAGATACTAAGTACACGCACCCGTGAAATCCCACTTCAACCTCAAATAAATAATAAATAAATATCGCCGTAGTCACATCTTGCGATTACATGCCCAATTCTAGCCTTTTAACGGTTTAATGAATTAAATAATGGTTTCTCGATCTTGTCAAAAATTGTATCCCCGTGAAAAATTTGTAATACCAAAATATACCACTCCTTTCCGCTAAAAATAATACCAACAATTAACATAATGTATTGAAAAATTACATATGAATATTCACATTTCAACTCATGATGATTATTGTCGGATCCGAACAAACAGTCTAGTCCAATAATAAAGCATTCCAACCCAGGTATTCAGATTCAGTCCAAAAATTTGATAATATTGATTGGTCCATTACAAGACGTTATTAATCATTTAGCCCAAAACAAATTAATAGACCCGATCCATCATATATACACACGGTTCAAACTTCAAAGGAGCAATAAAACTACCACAACCCCTACTTTGTCTCACATTACATTTGACCTAATCTGAAAAGTTACTCACAGATAAACATCTGCCTACCAAACATTCTCTTCCATTCTCTCACCTAACAAAATAGATCCGACTAAAATCTCATCTGACCTCATCTCGTAACATCAATCTCATTGAGCAACAATCGTCTCTTTATCATATGATTACACAAACGAGTCTCATACTCCTACCTTGTGACACCATAACCCAATAAATCAGTAACAAGAGTTCGTCTATTTGAATCAAGGCTAAACTTTGTTTGCTTTTTTTCACAGACCAACGACTGAAGAACCATGAGTTACGGCTTCAAGATTCATTCCAAAAAGGTGTCGCGGGTAGGTGTCTCCTTTTGTTTGTGTTTCATACAATGAATCAAAGTTAGACAATAACATAATTGTTATTTGTCTTTCTTTAATTTCGGATATTAATGAAGCTAATCTTCAAAAAATAAGGTCGATGAAGAATTTGTCCTTTCGTGTTATGATTTAAAAAAAAACTAATGGACAAATTGCTCCACACGAAAGGGGATGACTGAGATCATTTTGTTTGATGTTTGAAGTTGAGGTGATGTACAAGGACAGTGAGATTGAAGGGGATAGGTTTAGGATAAGTTTGGATAAGTTGTAAGAATCTGTTTTTCTGCATCTAATCTCCTTTTAATTTTTGTTATAACAGTTTTGGACCAAGGAGGATTTTAGATCTGAGGTCTTAGAGTTGGTATTTGTTTTGTGGTCAATGTCGTGGTCACATCTTCATCTGACACTTCTTTCTTTCTTTTAGAAACTTTACGCATAACTTTTTTCAGTATGGTCTCTTTACGCAAAACATTATGCGTAAACATGCTAGTAGACTTTTGCGTAAGATTCTTTAGCGTAACATGATCTTTTGCGTAAGAAAAATCTTTTGCGTAAACCTTGTCTTTTGCATAAGTATTATGCATAAGACAAGGGTTTTATGCCTTATATGAACCTTACGCATAACTTGTCCAAGTTATGCGTAGAAAATCGAAGATTTCGCGTAGGAAGAGGGTTTTGACCCGTTGACCATGTTCCGGTGAGATTCCGACCAGATTCCGGCAATTTTTTTTTCGGCTACTTTTACAGACCACGTTTACTGGCACCTTTTGACCCCATGTTGACCACTTAAGACCATAAAAATCTCATTGATTTGGTGCAAGTCATGAAACCTGTTGACAGTGGACTGAAATACCATTAAAAAATAGTTGTTTGCATCATCTAATAAGTAAAAGTTTTGACCATTTGACCATATTGATACCATAAAAACACATGTATAAACTGTTAAACCAAATCAATGTAAAAAACAGTTAACACGTGTGGCATTAACAAATAAAGGATGATGTTTTAGACAAGATAATAGCACAAACAATCAACCAAAACTAATAACGAGGCTCTGATGCCACTTGTAGGATCGTGTTTTGATTGATTATTGTGATTCAGGAGGTCGGGTACAATGGAAGAACATGAACTCCATGGTTAGAGAGAGAGAGTAAAGAGTAAAGGGAAAAACTATGTGTTTATTGATAATGAAAGAGTAAATTACACAAAGAGTCTCACCCCTCCATGGAAGTATGGAGGGGTATATATAGCCTAACACAATCTAACTATTACAATATTACATAACAAGTCCTTGTGTTTAAGCTAAATAGGATAACTAGTGTAATCCTGATAATATTGTCACATTTAAATGTTAGGAGCGATCCCAACACATTTGTCTTGTTTGAACAGATGATGTTGGATCACTAAGAATTTGTTCTTTGGGATGATCCTCGTGAACTCTTGTGGTAGTAGTGGGACTAACAGGAATGTTGAGTTCTAAATTAGTAATGTCTACATCAGCTCCAAATAGTTTACCATCAAGAGCTTCATCATCTGTATCATAGTAGATATTTTCTAGAGGAGGTATGTTTGGATCAGCAAAAGACCTACCCTGAGTGTCCAGAGAAGGAAACTTTGGTGAAGAAGCAAAGTTAGTAGACTTGGCAGCAGAATTGGTTGAAGCAGTAGTTGCTTGTTTTGGCCTAGCAGTAGAGTCTTCTGAGTCAGCAACAGAGTCTTCTGGCCTTGTAGGAGAGACATCAACAACCACTTTGGGAGCTTCATTTGTTACCTTTTCTACATCAACAGGTATTTCAATACCTTCTTCAGTTTCCTTAGGTTTCTCTTGAGTAACAACATCTTCTTGTGAACTTTGATCTTTCTGAAAGGGTAGTAAAGTTGGACCAATCTTCAATTTCTCAACCAACACAAAATCTTCTTGTGGTTTGTTAGTGTCAACACTAGCAATAACTGGTACATAATTCATTGTTTTGGCAAGAATATCCACATTAAACAACCATTCTGGTCCTTTCCCTTCAACATTAGATGTGTTCTCACTAAACTTGATGTGCAAATTCTATTCTACATGTTTGGTTCTCTTATTATATACCCTGAAAGCTTTACTATTCACAGAGTAACCAACCAAGTATCCTTCATCAGCTTTTTCTTCAAATTTGCCTAACTGATCTTTAGTGTTCAAAATAGTAACAGGACATCCAAACGGTTTAAGAAAATCAATCATTGGTTTCTTTCCATGAAATAACTCATATGGAGTCTTGTTGTGAGGCTTAACTACCTTACTTCTGTTTTGCACAAAACATGCAGTGTTCACAGCTTCAGCCAAAAAAGGTATAGGTAGTTTAGAGTCAGATAACATTGTTCTTGCAGCCCAATCAGTGTCCTGTTTCTTCTCTCTGCTACACCATTCTATTGTGGAGTTCTTGCAACACTATATTGTCTTAGAATACCCTTTCCCACACAGAATTGATTCATCACACTATTCTTGAACTCAATACCATTGTCACATCTGATTATTTTCACTTTGTGGTTGTGCAAGTTTTCAACTCTGGTAATGAATGCCTTAAGTATCTCAGGAGTTTCATCTTTAGTAGCGAGGAAGAACACCCAAATAAACCTGCTAAAGTCATCTGTGACAACTAGGCAATATGACTTCTTGTTCAAGCTATTCACAAATACAGGCCCAAATAAGTCCATGTGAAGTAAGTGTAAGGGCTCAGTAATCGTGTTCACTGTCTTGGACTTGAATGAAACTCTGTGCTATTTACCCTTTTGACAAGCAACACAAGTCTCACACTTTTCAAACATCTTTGTGGGCATCCCTCTCACAAGATTTCCTTTCACCAACTTGTTCATTATCTTGTAGTTCAGATGTCCAAGTCTTCTATGCCATAATTTGGACTCATCAATAGTGGCCTTTGCAATTAGACAAGTTGAAGCTCTTTTGGGAACAATGTTCTTAATATGGTCACTGTATATATTTTCATTTCTAGGGACCTTCAATAGCACAAATATATCATTTGGCAACTTAAAATCAAGAGAAAGGATCATACATTCAGTGTTTGTAAAAAGAACAAAGTTCTTTTTGTCACACATTTGTGAGACACTAAAGAGGTTAAACTTTAGCCCTTTAACAAGAAACACCTTCTCAAAGTCCAAATTTCCAGTTCTTAGAGTTCCTCTGCCAATAATCTTTCCACCTTTTGGATCATTCCCAAAAGCAACATAACCACCTTCAAAAGGCTCAAAGTCTTCTAGTTGAGACTCATCACCTGTCATATGTCCAGAGCATCCACTGTCAACTATAGCCATATCTTTTAGCTCATCCTGTAGATTACCCTGCACATGAAAATAGAGAAATTAGTTTCTCTTGGGGACCCAAGCCATTACTGACTTGGATCTGCCTTGTGCATCAACATAATTAAATTTCTTTAAATCACTTGATGCACTGCTGTTTTTGGAAACATTGTTTGAAACAGATGATTTTGGTTTCCAAACCCAGCAAGCTGAGGCCTTAACAGAATAAAAATGATTTCAAGCAACTGTATTTGATAAAACTTTTGGCCCAGAAGTAGAAAGTTTTGTACTAGCAGCAGATTACTTACTAGCAGCAGAGTGCATACTAGCAGCAGAGTGCTTACTAGTAGTAGAGACAGGAATAGAACCAGTTGTGGTTTTAAAAGCACCATTTGATTTAGAAGCAAAAATAGATCTAGTTGCACCAGATCTTAACAACACAGCCCTTGGAATCATGTTTCTGTTAAGATGAGGGTGAGTATTTTTAGAAATATATTTATGATTCACCCTAGAGTATTGATTCCATACAGGCTTTTGGTGGTCTTTACAACTATTTATCAAATGTTCAAAACTACCACACTTATAACAAGCCTTTTTCTTTAATTGAAACGCACTACCTAATTTGTTTGAAACTAGGTTATTAAAGTTTCTCTGATTTCCCCTAGGCTTATTATAGAATCCATTCAATTGACCTCTAGGAACCTCATTATATTCTACCATTTTCCTAGAGATACCCTTACCTAACACGGGTCTCACAAACTTAACCTGTTCAATTTTAGGTTCAACTTTTGTAGGAATTTCTTTCTTTTTCACACTTTGTTCTAGTTCAACCTGTTCCTCATCACTATCTGAATACCAGTCTTCAATAGTAGGAGCCTCAGGAAATTTTCTAACCTCAACCTTAGGTGTTTCTAAGACACTTGTACAAGATTCACCTACAGGTTTTTCTATATCTAGCTCACTAATGAAAGACAATTCTTTTCCTGGTGGAGCATAGGCACTCTTAACAGGAGGAGCAACCTCATTGTAGCCTATTCCACTTCCTTTCCTCATCAAGGTACTCTCAATAGATTTATTAACCAAGTCAGAAGCATATTGTTGTTTCTTTACTCTTACTACATGTTTATCCTTATCAGCAAGAGCTGCATCTCTATCTGTTAGGTCACCATTTATGTAAACACAAGTATAAGAAAGATAGAAATAAGATGAGAAGGAGAGATGGTTGATTAAGACAATATTAGAAATAGAAATGAAAGAGTTTGCATAGAATAATGAAATAACCAACATTTTAACTAGTTACATAAGACTAGTATATATAGGGAAGGAGTAGGGCAACACTCCCTTCCTCCCTATCTAGTGAATGAAATGGGCTTAAGGCCCATGGGCTTGCTACATAAGCCTTAAGTTAAAATAAACATACAAGCCTTAGCAACCTATTGCAAGTAAATGACCGAGACTTGATAAATAGTAAAACTACGTTCCCAACAATCTCCCCCTAAGGGTTGGTCATCAAGGTTGCTTGACGTCTTCGTCTTAATCTTTGACTTTCAATGCTTTAGACGTCTTCTAAATCATTCATCGTTCTTTGTTCTTAGTTGATGTAGTTGTGATCATCTTATTACAAAATGTAATGACCGAGACTTGAATAAATATAAAAGTACGTTCCCAACAATCTCCCCCTAAGGGTCGGTCATCACGGTTGCTTGACGTCTTCATCATTGTCGTTGACTTGTGACATGTAAAACTTTAGACGTCTTAAAAAATGTTGTATAATAAATGCACTTTGCTCTATGTCTTTGTTCTTTGGTGATGTAGTGATTGTGTTATAAAGTAGTCTACCGTTCGTCACTCCTGCGTCTATGGTGGTTGTCTGCCATTCCAACATGCTCATACATCTTTGGACTTATTCTTTCACGTGCACGAAGTTCCTTTTCATACTCTAAGATCTTTAGTCTTTATACTTTGTAGATTCTTCTTATTGGCGTAGAATCTTTCTTTGAACTTTGTGGTGCTAAGATCTTTGGGGGAGCTTTCATTTGTTTCAAGATGTATTGTATGAGCATGCTGGAATCTACCATCATGGAGGTGATGTACCTGCAAATAAACAGTTAGCAATAAACATCCGGTACTTACAGATAAGGAATTAGAGCTTGTCAACAGCATATTGTGAAGACTCCTTCTAATCCTTATCCAGGCCGTTCCCATATCAGATACTCCCGAAGGAGCTTACGAGACCTACTAAGTAGCTCAATGACTGGGTGAGTCGCTGGGGATCACTCCACGACTGTAGACCGCTATGGAACCACCGCAAACACTAAGCATAACCCTTGTGGGGTTACCGAAGTGACCTGCTGTCAGGGCTATTAGATGTTGACCCTGGCAGGAGTTTTCGTTCAATCATTGAGAAATACATTTGTAATCCTCTCATAAACGTTCTCGGCAGATTGCTCAGATCTGCGAAGGACTTGATAATTTACAGCTGATGTCCATTGATGTCGAACACCAGTTGTAGAAATACTAAGTGTTCCTAAGAGATCTTTGATGTATCTCAAGGCTCTGGACTCTACAAGTGCACACTTAGGTTTCCTATGCGGAGACTAGGGAGGGGTCTCCTGCTTCAATATCAACCATCTCTAAGAGATAGGTCGATAGATTACACTGGTTCCCCGTGAGAATGAAACAAGTTCTTTTAAGAGAACTTGAGTGGTTAAGAAGGTTTAGTGCATTGCGTCACTGGGTCCATGACGACTTTATCTTCAATACCGGTGTCGCCTTAGCAACAACCAGTAGCATAGGAATTGAACCCGGTGTCTGCCCTAAGGTTGAACATATGGAGGGCTATTTCTTTTCACCCTTTTCTTTTACATTTCCTTTTAATTCTTCAACTCCTTCTTTCCCTTTCATTCTTTACTCCTTTTTTTTCATATCATACATAAGGACTTCTAGTACTAACTATTGGTGATGTCCTTGGGTAGATCCCTCCGGCTCTGGCGGATCATAGGACGGTTTTTCCTAACCTTAGTCACCTTATAACTCCATGACTATCCTATAATTGCCATTGAAACCTTTGAAAAAAAATCTCTCAAAGTGTTTGTGATTATCAAACATTTTGTTTAACACTTTGAGAGTTTTGTGTTTACTTATGAAGGGCCCCCCCTTCACATGTGCTCATGTGTAATTAATAAATTTGCACATGCGGGAGGAGCAAGCACTTTTGAATTGATCCACTTTTAGTGAACAAGACCGATTCGAGACACGCTTACATCACTAGTTAGACTAGCTTGAAGTTATTACCCGGCCTGGTCAAGTCCACAGAAAGTTTCTCGAAATGGTACATTTCTACTTCGATAAATCCTTTTCGAGACACTCTTACATGGCTAGTTAAAGAGATCCATTGTCAGCTTTTAGGTGACAACTAGCTCTAGTAACTAACTTGATGTCATTACCCGTCGAGGATAAGTCTTTTCGATTGATAACATTTTGTTTCGTCAATTCTTGGGTCAGTTCTGAGTTTAGCTTGCTTGAGATACAACTTTTAACGTTCATATTTTAATCACTTTTCTTTTCTCCCCCTCAAAAATAGTATACAAGATGTTGTTTTTTGAGAAACGTTTGATTAAAATATGCTTTTTGAGTCTTATGGGGAGAAATCAACAAGAACTTTTGAATTTCAGAACGATGAGTTTTCAAGTGCTCCCCCTCAACAAGTGAATACTCATTGAGGTGAAATACTTGTCTTTTGAGCAGAATTATGAAAATCATAAAATGTTTGATTAATTCTACTCAAAAGTAAGAAGCCTTCGCTCCTTATATAAGGATTGAGGCACTGATGCGTACCTCAGGGTCCTTTCTTTACAAGTTCGGGTTGTACACTTTAATGCGTGTACAAGCCATTGTTTTAATACAAAATTAGTTTTCTTTTAACAAAATACTCCCCCTCAAATAATGAAGTTTATTCGAGAGATAGTCTTCTTGAGCAGAATATTGAATTGTATTTATGAAATACTTTGAGAAAAATTCGTGAGATGATTCTGCTCAAGGTTTTAGAAAACACAATCAAGTATTGTACAACAAAGAATGCATGAAAATCAGATTGACAACAACCTCGAGACTGAAAATCTTTGTTTACCAAAATTTGAAATCCATTTGTAGGTCGTGTCAATCTGATTAAAAGATGTTGAATTCCAATGAGGATTGAAAAATCTTAGTTTCATTATGATAAAACACTCGTCGAATCAATGGAAATTTAAAACTCTTTTACTTTAAAACATTGTTTGAGACCCGGAGTCTCTTTTTTGAGTTTTAAAATCTGAAGAAGAAGATTTCCATCTAAAGTTGAACCTCTTGGGTTCTTTTTGAAAATTTTTTTTAGTGATGAATGGAAAAACTTTCGGTATTTGGGATGCCTAAATCGGAGACATTCTTTTATTGTAGCCAAAGCATTCCAGATTTTGAGAATTTGAAAGGTTTTGAACAACTTTGCTTTGGTCTTCACACTTGCTTTACCGGTGTAAAACAATAGTGTAGAGTTTGGAAAAATTTGTTTCTCACCATTTTGAATCCATTTACCAGTTTAGCCTTTAAACACATTTTGCCCTTTGACCTCAAAATATGTTCCATAAGAAACATTTTGTCGAATATTGAAATTTTGACTTTCAATGGGATGACATGTAATTGCACACAGAGAAAATGCATCAGGCACAAACAAGTATACAGATGAATCAAGAAACTCATTCTAAATCTACCAAAATGCTCAGAATTCTCTAATTAACACACAAAATCATAGATTAACTCATCCTATCACTCGAGATTTTTCCAATTATGATAATGGTTAGGGGTTATGATTAGAGACATTGCACGCATTTTAGCATCATAATGCATGAATATTGTACAAATTAAACATCCTAGTAGCAGCAAAGACATCGAAATCTTAAACCCTAAATCTCTTGATTTCAAACCTATGTTGTTTCTAATCGTGCAAACACACCAATCGAGCATACTTTAGTGTTCTCTAAAGCTATATGAAATAATAAATTAGACTAAACACATAAAAAAGAAATGCCCCGATCGATAATTACATTAACCTTAGTTTCTGATTATGCCTTTTTTACCGTTGAAAACACTTGAAACATTTAGGGAATGATTAGACAACAACAATGAGGAAATTAGAAACTCACAATTATGGAGATAATTGAGGAAAAAATCGTTAGTCTGATTCGTTGAGGTTTTAATCATGTGTGCAACTTTTGAGAACATGTGTGAAAACATTGATTAGAGCCTGTTTTATTTTCCTTGCAAGGTCCTTTTACCTAAGTTTAAGACTTTTGTGAACTTTACTCATTAAAAGGTTAATTACTTTTCCATTTGAAGTCCAAACTAGATTAATTTGGGATCGTTGCAGAAAAAATTCCTTTTCTCCCCCTCGAATTAGCATATAATTTGTGAAACCTTTTTGCACTTTTAATTCGAGAGATCGTAGAACCTTTTTGAAAATGAGTTTAAATCCGAATGATGAAGAAACATTTTATCCTTGATGAATAAAAAATGAGGTGTCCAAACTTCATGATATTGTGAAAAGTTTTCTCCCCCTCAAAACATGTTCCATTTTGACAGAGAAAAGCAAAATTTGTTTAAAAGGAGGAACATAGTTTTGAAGATTTGAAGTTTGTACACAAAGAAAGAAGATTCTTTTTGTAGAAAAAGTATTTACAGAAAGACTTTGATGTTTGACTCTTCTTAGGTTTTAAGAAAATTTTGCAAATCATCTGGGGTCAAACATCACATACCATTTTGGTGAATTAAATTAACAAACCTTGATGGAGGTAATGTCTTTGTAAACAAGTCCGCCAATTGGTATTCAGTACCCACAAACTCTAATTCAATTGTACCCTTCTCAACATGCTCCTTTATGAAATGGTAGTGGAGAGAAATTTGTATAGTCTTGGAATGATGAATGGTGTTGCACGAGATAGCAATAGCACACTTTGAGTCGCAGTACATTGAGATCTAGTCAAATACATAGCCGTAGTCCGTGAGCTAAGTTCTCATCCAAATGACTTGAGCACAGAAAGCAGACATGGCTACATAATAAGCTTTTGTTGATGACAGTGATGTACAATCCTGCTTCATTGACTGTATCCCTTTGTAACTAAACAAGATTTGTTGCGAATCACTGTGCTTTATGCGTCCAGCTTGTTTTCCAAATCCATTTAAGTGCAATGATGTGTCGAAGGGTGATGTTGGTAGAACGTATGCATATTAGACGGATCCAAATTGCGAGAAGATGACTCTATTATATCAGGAATGGTTGGAGTCGGTGCAAATGGATTGAAGAAAGTATTTTCGTCATAATCTGCAAGTTGTGGTACTGATTGTAGTAATGGATTTTCAGCTGATTGTCTGGAGTTGGAAGCGGTTTGTCCTGCTGTTGTTGGAGATTCACTTGGAGGACCGTCTTTCTCAACAGTGGTTGTTGAATATTCTCAGGGTGTGCAGCGGAGATTGGTGAGACCTCTTGAGGATGGTTTTCAATTGAATCATCAAACAGTTGAGCAAACAGGGTTTCCAATTCCTTGCGAGAGAGTGACAATGTTTTAGCCGAAGAGTCCGGAAAGTTAAGACGGTTTGTTTCGGGTCCTAAGCTGTTTTGCTCAGAAGCCATTGTTGAAGTGCGGGTCCGAAACTGAATTATTCCGAAGCCATTGCTGAAGAATATGTGAAGAAAGAAAGAAGAGACAAGAAAACAGAGAACAAGGATCCCCAAGAGAACTGGGTTCCAGATGTTAGAAGCATAAAGATGTAGTGTCAATTATCTTCTTGACACTCAAACACACAATACCGATGGTTTTCATTCTAGTCTCAGAGGTAGAAGTTGTGGAGATCACATTAGTTTTGGTGCAAATGTCTAAAATCTTTCCTGTAGGAATCCACCTAAGATCAATTGATTTGAAAATTCTACCCGTGGGTACCCACCTAGTGTTAGATCTAGGAGATGTTTTCCTTTTAGATGCAGTTGAATGAAATGTGGGAGCATCACTTCGTTGAGAAAACCTACATCCTATATTGATCCACTTCTTAGGTTTCTGACTTATGACTTTTGGTTCAACGGGTTTGTTAGTCATAGTCGATTGAGCCTTTTCAAGTGAATTTCCTTTTTGAAGATATTTTAAAGCACAAACAACATGATTATTTACGTAACTACTCTTAGAAGCTATCCGATTCCTATTAGTTTGTTGATTACTCTTAGGTTTTGGTGTGCTACTACAAGCAGTGTTCTGTACTACAGTGGAAGGCATCACATGAGGTTTTGAACCTAGAATTCCATCCTTTTGAAGTAGCGCCTTTTTCCTAGCCTTTTCTAGATCATAGTTCTTGTACATGTCATATGTGTCATAAGACTCTTTACTTTTAATGCTCGTTTTAGACACTGTGGTTGAACTAATCCTAGATGAGCCAGGCATAATCACGTGTTGAGATTTAGCAGACACAGATGCATTTTCCTTAGGCCAAGAATGTGGAGTGACTGGTTTTGTCAAATTGTTATTCTCAACAACTTGGGAGGAAAACCGAGATTTTGAAAATTTAAGTCTTTCAGATTTAAATGCAGTTGGTTGTCTAACTACTGATTGTTTTCTGTTTGTTTGAGAAGGTGGTTTCCCCAAGATTGATGGTTTTGCAAACTTAGTATCCACACTCTGGCCAGTCAGTCTTCTTAATTTGTTTTGCAATGCAGCATGTGCAAACACCTTTGCTTGAATTTGACCTTTTAAAAGCTCATTTTCTTTAACTAATGTATCCACACATTTAATTTGTTCATTCAAAGATTGACCATTGTTGCCCGAATTTAGAGATTCGTTTTGCAATTTGAGTTCCAGTGAGATGCAATGTGCCTCCAGTTTTGAAAAATCTTTATGAAACTGGGCAATCGTCTTTTTGAGAAGAATGTTTTTAGACTCAAGAGTTTGGTTTGATGTTTCAGTCATTAGATTATCAGGTAAGGACTCAGACTGAGAATATTTGTCAGGACATTGAACAACATTCTGGTCAACCTCTCCTTCATTACTGAAGTTAGGTTGCTCAGATTGTTGTATCTCATTTGCAAGCATAATATGATCAACAGTAGATTGTACCTCAACCATCTGTTCTTTGGCAAAGTTGGGCTCTGATTCATAAGTGGGTTTGATATTAGCATAATCAACATCTGTGTCATTCCCCAATCTCCTGCTGTCATCTTGCTCTTCCAAATTTTTATCCTGATAGCCTGTATAACCGACATCTGCAGTATTCCCAACAGTCCTTTCAGCATTCCTTCCTTGTCTATCAACTTTTTCACCTTGCACAACAGCTTGATTCCTTATGTTAGAAGAAGAACGAAGATGGTTGTTTGTTTTGTTGGAGAATTTGCTGAAGGTACGAGCAATAATTGCTAGTCCTTGATTCAGAATTTTGAAATCCTCATCGTCATCTTCATTGGAATTTGAATAGTACACTGCATCACTGTTGTCATATGGAACAAGTTGAGTTGAAGTCTGCTGCGGAGATGAATCATATTGGATCATGAGGTTTGAAGTAGCAGGTTGTGGATAACTGAAGTAATTCTGTTCATGAACATAATCATGATTTGACATAAACATCACATCTGCTGTATTGGCTTCCAAATCTGTTGTATTGGTTTTCAAATCTGCATATTCATCATCAGATGGAATATCTCTCATGACACTTTTCAAAACAGCATTGAGATTACCCCCTTCAACTTCCATTTGACTAAGTGTGGCATTGTATTCAACATTATCGTCAAAGATTGGAGTTGAATCATAATCTTGAGCTTCCACATCTGCAATATTTTCCGTATATGCCAGAAATGCCATGCTTGGTTTGATAAGATCTTCTTCGTCATCAGTCTCTTCCATTGTGTTAAAGCATTCATAGGTTGAAGTCATTATGCATTTGCCTTTATCAGTAGACGCTTGTCCAAGCTTCACAAGATTTTGCAGAAGTGATTGCATATGATTATTTAGTGTTGCAGGATGGTACTGTGGAATGAAGATATGCTCAGGTGCATTTGGAGGAATGAATAAGAGACCATTTGGAGTGTAACTTAAGGATCCATGGTCAACAGCTGGAGATGATGGAGCAGGGAGAATGGTCTTCAGTGGATTCATGCTTAAACAAGATTCAAGAATTTGCTTCATTCTGATGTGATGAAGTTCTTTTGTATGATGCATAGCTTCAAGATATTTCCACATTTCATAAGCACTGGCTTGAAAGTCCATATTCATGTAAATTGAGTTGGGAAGGGCTAGTGTCATGAACCATGCAACTTGTTGGTCAACATCGTACTGAGCAAGTTCAGTAGCATTCAAATCTTCATCAGTTTGTGGTCTGATAATCCCTGTTGAGTCAGCAAGAAATATCATTTTGTATGGACCATCTTGAATGGAATTAAGCATGAGATCTGCAGCAGGACGATCTGTGAGCCATTGTAGAAATCTCCATTTCCAATAAGTATACGTTCCTGGTAGCAACATTGGAGGCCTTGATTCATTGCCAAAGAGAAGAATATGATCAATGAGGGATCTGTGACTTTGTTGTTGATGATATTGTTGCTGAGGAAGGTAGTTGGAAGAAGGTACTGATTCTGATGACTGTTGCTGATGAGAATATTGGTGAGGAAGGTAGTTGGAAGAAGGTGATTGAGACATTGTAGATGACATTTCTCTCCCCCTTGATTGTTGCGAAGTAATCGAAATAATCAAACAAAATGTCACACTCAAGGTCGAAATAGTGATTTCTGGTTTTCCCTCCAAAATAATTTTAAAAATTTTCTCTTCCAAAATTTTGAAAATCACTATAAAATGCAATTCTAAGGTTATAGAAACAATTTGAGTTTTAAAAATTTTGCCGCCAAATTTTACCGAAAAAATTTGAATTTTGGCCTAAAAATTTGAATTTTGGGCCAAAATTTTCATCGTTATACCAAAATTTAAATTTCGCTTAAAAATTGAAAGTTTAGTCTACTGTAAAAATTAAATTTTACTCAAATTTTCCCGCCAAAAAACTCTTACGCGTAGAAAGAGACTTGTGTGAATGATGGATCTTGTAGAAGATTGAAATGAATGTTCCTTTGGTTAAGTTTAAGAATCCTTAGGCAAAGATAAGAATCTTACGCGTAACACAATATCTTATGCGTAGGCTTTAAAGTTATGCGTAAACAGTGAGTTTATGCGTAAGATATACCTTTACGCGTAAGAATTAAGCTTATGCGTAAGAGTTTATGCGTAAGGTTCAAAGACCAAACAAATCTTTCAAACTTATCCAAGCTTGAAAGATATCCGAAGTCGAAGTATTCCACTAACTTATCCAAGCTAGGGAAGTACTGAGTCACCGATGCACGAAGAGAAGACCTTTGATGAATCTTTTGCGTAGATTTCTGTAACTTACGCGTAAGATTTAATCTTATGCGTAAGATCTAACTTCTGCGTAGAAACTTAGGCGTAGGAATACCAACTTACGCGTAGGAAATGAAGTTAAGCGTAGAAAATGGGTTTTCTGCCAAAACTTGTGTGTAGGATTCAAGGTTATGCGTAGAAAAGGGGTTTTTTGCTAAAAGTTATTCGTAGGATTTGATCTTATGCGTAGAAAAGGGGTTTTGACCAAAATCTTATGCGTAAAAGGACAGAAAGTACTGTAGACAGCTAAGAACTCGTACTATGCACAAAACTTACGCGTAAGATGGTCAGAAACTTGTAAAAATCACTACTTTTTGAAGAAAAATGCTTAGAAATAAGGTTCTATTGATCAAATAACTTCCCCAACACTAAGAAAACACTAAATAAGTAAGATTTAGCTACCAAAGACTAGTTTTCCAATACCAAAGAAGCTACCAAATCGTGAGAAACTATAAGAAAATGTGAGAAAAACATAAAAGATCAAAACTTTATGCAAAAACTAAGCTTCAAATCACTATACCAACCTTAAAACTTGTCCAAGCTTTAAGAATTGAGTGAAAGAAACAAAGAAAAATGCAAATAAATGATGAAAAACCACCTAAACACCACGTTAAAACCAATAATAACACTTCAATCTCTATTAAGCGAATGATACCACTTGTTAGGTCACCATTTATGTAAACACAAGTATAAGAAAGATAGAAATAAGATGAGAAGGAGAGATGGTTGATTAAGACAATATTAGAAATAGAAATGAAAGAGTTTGCATAGAATAATGAAATAACCAACATTTTAACTAGTTACATAAGACAAATATATATAGGGAAGGAGTAGGGCAACACTCCCTTCCTCCCTATCTAGTGAATGATATGGGCTTAAGGCCCATGGGCTTGCTACATAAGCCTTAAGTTAAAATAAACATACAAGCCTTAGCAACCTATTACAAGTAAATGACCGAGACTCGATAAATAGTAAAACTACGTTCCCAACACTATCTTTTTCTGCTTCTTCTAATTTATTCTTAAAAAATTCAATTTCACTGTTTTTCTTAAAAATCTCAACATCCTATTGGTTAATTCTATCTACATAGTCTAGCTCACACTGTTTGAGATATTCTAGTCTTCTTTCAACATTTTGAATACCTACTTTGTAACCTAAGTTATCAAGTTTTAGGAGTTCAACTTCTCTAATTAGACTCTCATTCCTAGACTTCAGTTCTTCTACAGTGTCAGCACATGATTTAAAAGAACACACAAAAAGATCAGAATCATTAGATACCTCAGAGTCAGATCCAGAAGATGATGATGCATAGGCCATAAGTGCAAAGTTATGCACTTTAGGCTAGACTTGAGCCACCAGAGAATAGTTTGGTTCTTCATCAGCCATATCACTCCAATCATACTCTCCCAACCCATCACAAGATACCAATGCAGTAGTGGTATTCTTTGATTCTTCAGTGGTCTTCTTTGGAGCTTCAGCATTCTTCTTTGGAGCTCTACATTCCCTGGAAAAATGACCCTTCCTGTTGCAATTGTAGCACTCTATCTTTGACTTGTCAATACCCAAATTTTCTTTAGCCCTGTACTTGACTTCTCTCCCAGTCCTCTTCAAGAATTTTCTTGCCCTCAAGGTCAACATGGCCATCTGCCATTTAAGATCAATTTCTTCAAGCTTATCAGGATCAATATGATCCATATCTTGATTGATGACCTTTGACCTTATGTTGGTTGTTAGATCAGCCAAGAAAGCACACAAAGCAATATCACTGGTGGAAATCTTATCATTAGAACTAGCAGCAGATACCCCATAAGCAGTAGAGTGGGATTCTTGAGATCCTTTTGACTTTGAAGATATAACGGCAAGATTTTGTATACCAGAAGATGAAGTAAATGTAGTATTCAATTCTAGTTCTTACACCCTCAGATTGTTGTAGAGACTTTCCAACTTCATAGTTTCAAAGTCAGGCTTATTCCTCCAAACAACTGTATGCATACTCCATTCAGGTGCAAGACTTCTAAGAAACTTGAGGTTTACATCTTCTTGAGGAACCACATAGCCAACAAGCTTTAAGTGACTAACAAGTTGATTAAGCCTGTTGTATGTGCTATTAATCTTTTCTCCACTTTCAGCAGTAAAGTTCTCAAACTGATGCTTCAACATGTTTTTCCTTGACTTCTTAGTAGCATCATTCCCTCCAAACCCAAATTCAACAACATCCATCAAGTCTTTTGCAGTCTCACAGCCATCAAAGTCCAATTGAAATTCATTAGGTATTCCCATTAAGAGAATACTATGTGCCTTGATCTCCATCTTCCTCACTGAGTTCTGTTCAGCAGACTTGATTGGTATCTCTTTACCATCAGGACCCTTCTTTGGTAAAGAGTCGCCATTGATGATCACATTCCACATGTTAAAGTCAATCATGCGAATGTACTGTCTTATTCTCATCTTCCACAATTCATATTCTCCAGGGTTGAGCATGGGAACCTTTGAAGCAGTCACCATATGTGTGTCGTCACCCATCTTTAGCAATTGATTAGGAACAGTGATGAGTGTGTAAATACTCATCATTTTTAGTCAAATATAAACTGCAAAACGTCTAAAAACACTCAAAAACGCATCAAAATACAGAAAATATCCCAAAGGTCGTGTTTTATATGTTTTAAATGCAAAATGATTGAAAACAAACGAAAAACAAACAAAGTTTGCATAATTGGCAGTTTCAGTCCCCCAACTTTCAAAAGTTGTCAAAACTAGTCCCTGAGCGTTTATTTTGAAAGAAAAGTCAAACCAAATCCTTAAAAATCAAAAGTTACCAAATAATGATCTTTGGGTGAAAATCTTTCAAAAGTGAACAAGTTTACATCTTTGGTCCCTCAAGTTTCAAAGTTTGGCAGATATGGTCCTCGGGAATCACATTTTAAAGAAAAATAATTTTATAAGCCTTGTGGAATTATACCTTGTCAAGTTTGGTCCTTTGGAGAAGTTTGAAATGTTGGCAGAAAAGGTCCCTCAAGATTCAGTAAACTACAGATTTGGTCCTTGTGTTAATTTGACAATAAACCAAACGGATCCTACATTAACTAAACAAACAACCTTAAAACCCAATCCAAAAAACAACCCCTGATCCACCTTATTTCCCCTTAGCCCAATTCTCCTCCCAAGCCTAACATCTAAACCCTACCCATCACTAATAAAAATAACGCACCCTGGTTCTTTGACCTAGTCAAACCAACACTCCCACTTTCTTCCACCTCCCTCGTATTACCCAGGGAATAAACAAAACACCACCATTGCTTCTCCTTTACCCACCATATCAACACCCTCCCCCACTCCAACCTCTGCAACACTCAACCACTTCCCCAAGACCTCAAAAGCCACTCCCCACTCACACCTTCCCCAACCTCTCACAATACCATACCTACCACTGCTCTGTCATCAATCCACCTCTCAAGTTTGGGCGCCAAAGTTGTTTAAAGGGCTGTGACGATTTGAATTCAATCCAAGGGTTGTAAATTGATCAAGAAAAGCAAAGAGTATCCAAGGAGGAATAATCCAAGAAAAGCATGGAAACCCTAGTTTGTTTAGTATATATAGTAATGTTATGTAAGCCCATAGAGGAAGTCAGTCATTAGTTTTTAATAGTTAGTCAAAAAAAGTAGAGTTTTAGTTTTAAAAATTCTGTTCTTAGTTTTATTTGAAGTCTTTTGTAATTTTATTTCAAGTCAATGAAAGTTTCAAGTTTCTTTTACTGATTGTAGCTACTCATCTTTTTATATAGTATTGTCATTCATTTTAGTTTAATTCAAGTCTGCTTAACAATGTTTTATCAGAATCTTAGCTTTAAATTTTGTTTGTATTTTCAAAACACCACAATGAACTCCATCAGGAGAGTTTGGCACAAGAACTTTTAGGACAAAAATTTGGTTTTGACCCGTTTTCTTTACTCAAATCAGCTTCCTTTTATTGTTGTTACTAGTCTTAGACCTAATTTTCTTGTTTCTAAATAACTTTAAAATAGTTCAGTTGTTTTTCCAATCATTTAATCTCATGACTGCCTCAAGTAGAAGCTAGGATAAATTGTTGTTTAGGTATTTGTTAGGCGTTTTTTTTTCTTGTTTGATTTTGGTCACAGTTAGGATAGAGTAGGGGCTCAACATCTTGTACCTTAGATTTGTGGGTCAATAGTTCAATTCTGCCCCATTTTACACCACTACTGTACTTGCCATATTTTGTCCTGTTTAGTCGTTTTTGATCTAAAATTGATGCAAGCTGTAGGGTGAATCAACTTGTGATGTTTGGTGCTTCTAGATTCATGTAGGTTTATTCAATTGCCCATTGTTCATTGCAAAACATAACCACCAGGATGCGTTGAGGGCTGCAACATCCAAACAGGTCCTTTCAATTTTTTTTGATCTTGCATTCAGTATCATAAGAATTGGATTTAGATCTTAATTTCAGTGTTGCTTTTAAGTTTATAGTAAAAGCTTATAAGGGTTAAGCTTTTAGGAGGTCATTACATCTTATCTAGTGCTTATTATCTAGGCTGCTTGCTTGCAAGTGTCTGATAGTAAGCTGTTTTTGCTTACTTGTTGGGTGGAATAGAGTGCGTATCTTAGGATAATTCTCTGGTACTTAGGAAAATAGGATAGATTAGTGGCTTTTTAGGTTTATTTGTAGCCTTGGTAAACTTATTTGGCTCATATCAGTTTAGCTTTTGTTCGGTTTTCATCTTTTTTTCATAACTGTCAGTGTCTTCTTTGAGTTTAGTTTAGCAGCTTAACTGGTGGATTTTGTTTTGGTTTTAGCTTATTAGGATTCTCATGCTTAGCCTTTGCTCTGTTTCCCCTTTAGTATAGCTTATTAACAGCTTTTAGATAACCTACTTGATACCCTGCACCATCCTTTGCTCATTTTGAACCATTTTTCTACAACCCATTACTTGCTCAATTTTTGAGCATTTGGCTTGGTGCTGGTTGATTTAGGAAGCTAGCAACACTGTCTTATTGCATGTGCTTGTTGATTATTCTAGGTAGCTTATGTCCTTGCTTATTTCTGCCCTTTCTTTTTGCTCATTTAAACCCCTTGGTGATGTATGCACACCAGTCAACCACTGAGCTTGTTCGAATTTTTTGTACCCCTTGATTCTTGTTGTTAGTTGATTACATTGAGATTGTGTTTGATTTAGTTTTAGCATTTGGCTTTTGCTTATTGGTTTGCTGCCATGTTTCAAAAATTTCATTTAAAACTCAAACTCACCACTGTTGGTTAATCAAGCGTGCACAAGCTTGATTTAAGCTTTTTAGTCGAAGTTGTTTTTATGAAAGTGGTTATCTTGGTTGTTTAAATAATTTGCCAAAAGAAAATTTGAAAAAAAAAATCAATTGTAAAAAATATGGGGTTTGGTGGAATCGAACTTGAGGTGGCATGCAACAAACAGACACAACAAACAACTCCCACCATCTGATCCATGCCATGCTTCTTGTTATGTTTTGCATCTTTTTATATTTAATATAGTTCACTTACAATTAGCTTATTTGCTTATTTAGGCTTAATCTCTGCTTATTTTTACATTGAACCACCAGTTTTTTAGATTTTTCTTAAATTAGTTTTAACTTATAGTATTTATTAAAAAAACTTCACATTTATTGGATTAGTATAGAATTAGTTAGAATTTAATTTGTGTTAATTAGATTTAAATTCATAATAAATAGAATTTCTGTTAAAAAATTAATTTTCTTTTTTACAAAATTTTCTTTTGCCATTTATTACGTAGGAAAATTATTTGTAGGCCCGTAGGACTTGCGTAGCTAGAAATTCACGTTTTTATTTGTGCGTTGACGTTTATCTTAAATAAACGTCACGTTTATTTGTCAATTTGGGTTTTAGGATTCCCGATACCTAAGTTTGCTTCCCGTAGTATTTTAGGACTTCCCTAGTTTACCTATTGCCTTTTATTTCCCCTTAGGTTGTTTATAATTCATTTACATTTGATAATTTCAAATTTCCGTTAATTTAACGTATCACAAAACCAAACAATCCTTCCAACATACAAGATTTTAATCTCAATCTCACTCGAAGCTTTCCATTCACACCTCGTTGGGGTACGACCCGGGAAATCACTTCCCGGTCTCACAATTTAAATATCACTTTCACAAGTTTTGCGAGGTAATCTTTTTCCTAAAAGGTTTACTCGTATTACTTCACGTCTATTTATCCCACGATAAATTAGACCTCACGTTTGTTGATATATTGATAAATTGTTTTTTGCACACACCAAAACACAACGAATCAAATGGCGCCGCTGCCGGGGAGGCTGTGTGTCGAAAGTCTCGATAAGGTTTAGACGATTCTTCTTGTAGAACTTTCACAAGAAGTTACGCTTTTATAAAACTTATAAAAAACCAAAAATATTTTTCTTTTGTTTCTATATATGTATTATATCTATTTAAGATTAGAAAAACACAAAAAAATATTTTCTCGTTTCTTTGTTTAATAATAACAACATTAAAATCTTACCACCGCAAAACAAGGCAGAACACCTACCAACTGGGGGTGTGACCATAATAAGTTCCCAAACCAAAGATCAAAACTTGCCTTTGTATCACTTGCGTATTGGAAAACTATTAAACGAGAAACAAACTTTAAGACGAGTCGAAACGGTATGCGGCGATCCAACGAACTTCACCCAGTGAGAGATCCATTCTTCTCTCCCGCTCCTTTGTGCGTTTTTCCTTAAAGTTTAACCTTACGTTCTTGATTATTGGTTTAAGTTCCCTTGTCGTTAAAGTGGTATTGTTTTAATTGAGATTTTTTTTGTGGTGCATGCGCACTCGTTCGTCTACGTCAACAAGTCCTTTGCAATTGCTTAACAACATTCCAAGAAGAAGGCGTAATCGACGACATACCAATCCAATAGTCGAACCCGAGATTTGTACTATTCCCATCATGGCGGCCGAGCCCGCTATGAATGAGCTTCTCCAAGCACCCATCGAGGGTTACGGAGATGATATAGTTGTTCCAGCCATCGTGGCTGACAACTTTGAGCTCAAGACCGGGTTAATCAACCTAGTCACCTCACGACAATTCTATGGTTTCGAAAGGGACGGTCCTCAAGATCACATTCGATGGTTCAACAAAATCACGTCCACCATCAAATGCAAAAATGTCCCTGAAGAAGCAATCAAACTTCTTCTTTTCCCGTTTTCCCTCGATGGGGCTGCCAAGAATTGGCTTGACAAACAACCCCCTCGATCGATTGAAACATGGGAAGATTTGGTTAAGAAGTTTGTGAACGAATTCTTCCCTCCTTCCAAAACCACGGCCCTCAAGAATGAGATCATGAAATTCACGCAGAAATTCGATGAATCATTCGGTGAGGCATGGGACCGTTATAAGGATATGCTTCGTAAATGTCCTCATCATGGTTTTTCCGAGTTAATGCAACTCGACACTTTCTATAATGGTGTGAGCCAAATTGATCAAGACTCTCTCAATGCCTCCGCGGGAGGTAATTTCTTGAATCGAACCACAAGAGATGCTTTAGTGATCATCGAGAATAAGTCTAAGGTCCGCATTCCACGAAGCAAACCGGTTGTTTCACAAGTAAATGTTGGTCCTTCTACCTCATCACCCGTGGCTCAATCTAGCACCGATGCTAGGCTTGACAAGCTCACGGAAGCTATTCATGCTTTGGTTCTCACCAAAAACAAGAAAGTTTCTTCTCAACCTACCGAAGTCAAAAAGGTTGAAGTTTGTGTTACTTGTGGTGGTCCACACGCATATTACAATTGTACTGCCACCGATGGCAATCCATTTGAAGTTAATGCGATAGCCGGTAATTCTAATCAAGGAGGTAACCAATACCGTCCTCAAGTTGACCCGAACTATCGTGCTAGCAACCAAGGTGGTCCACCCGGTTTTTCTCAACCCAATAATCCAAATTGATTTAATCAAAATCAACAAAGAAATCAAAATGTTCAAAATCAATTTCATGCCCCCAATAATCAATTTTCAAATCAAGGGGGTAACTTCAATCAAGGTTTTCAAGCTCCTAATCACCAAGCTCCTAATGTTGCTTCAAATGAACTTGCTAATTACATTAAGGCAAATGAAGCTAGCATGAGGAATATGCAAAACCAAATCAACACTTTGAAGAATGATTTTCAATCTTCAATGTCGAGACAAGGTCATGAGCTTAAGAATGAAATTCGTAATACTAACCATAAGATTGAACAATCTCAAAGTAAGATTGAGAACATGTTTGCAAGTCTTATGAGTCAAGTGAATCAAGCTTCTACTTCGGGTACTCTTCCGGGAAACACCATTCTGAACCCGAAGGGTGAATTGAAAGCTATTACCACTCGTAGTGGTAAAGCTATTAATGGACCCTCGACTCCTATTCCTCCACCAATTAAGGAAATGGAATGAGAACCCGAGGTTACAAAGGACAAGGTACAAGCCTCAAGCTCAGGAAGTACCGCACACGTCCAACCTTCGGTCAATCAAACTTCAATTCCCGAATTTGCTTTTCCAAAGAGCATTTCTAAGCCTTCGATCCCATATCCTTCAAGGCTTAATGATCAAAAACTCCGTGAGCAAACTAATGATCAAATGAAGAAGTTTCTTGAGATATTTCAAAAGTTACACTTCGACATTAGTTTCGCGGATGCTCTTCTCTATATGCCCAAGTTTGCTTCCACTTTCAAGAGTCTTCTAAGTAACAAAGAGAAATTGTTTGAACTCACTAAAACTCGTTCGAATGAAAATTGTTCGGCGGTGCTTCTAAAGAAACTTCCTGAAAAATTAGGAGACCCCGGGAAATTTCTCATTCCATGTGATTTCCAAAAGCTAGAAGAGTGCTTCGCTTTGGCCGATCTTGGCGCTAGCATAAATCGCATGCCTTTTTCTATTTGGCAAAAGCTTTCACTTCCTGAGCTTACACCAACACGAATGACTCTAGAATTAGCAACCCGAACGGTTACGGTTCTGAAGGGTATTGCTGAGGATGTCTTTGTGAAGGTTGGCAAGTTCCATTTCCCTGCCGACTTCGTAGTCGTTGATTTCGATGCCGATCCTCGTGTTCCCCTAATTTTGGGAAGACCATTCTTGAAAACGGCTCGCGCATTAATCGATGTCTTCGAATGTGAAATGACTCTTAGAGTTGGCGATGAAAAATTGGTCATTAACATTGAAAACACTTCAAAAGATCTTCTCGACCTTGAACGAGAAGCAATTAACCAAATTGATGTCATCGATGTTACGTGCGATGAATATTTTGAAGAAGTGTTAAATGTGCAAGGATCAACTAATTCTACCATCGATGTCTCTTCCCCCTCTCTCACTCCGTTTGAGGGAGGTGACTTCATTTTGGAAGAGATTGAAGCTTGTCTATCATGTGATTCTCATGTTGATTATGATTCTATCAATCCCGAGGAAGACATACTTCTCCTTGAGAAGTTGCTTAATGATGATCCATCATCCCTTCCTCCAAAAGAACTTCATAACGGGGAAGTCAAAAATGTTGAAAAAACTGATGACTCTCCTGAGGTCGAACTCAAGGACCTTCCGCCTCATCTCGAGTATGCATTTTTGGAGGGTGACGATAAGTTTCCCGTCATCATTGCCAAAGACTTGAATGAGGAAAACAAAGCCGCTCTCCTTAAGGTTTTAAAGTCACACAAGTGAGCCATTGCTTGGAGACTTACCGACATCAAGGGTAATAACCCGGAATTTTGTATGCACAAGATTTTGATGGAGGATGACTTTAAACCGGCTGTTCAACAACAAATAAGGGTAAATCCAAAAATTCATGAGGTTATCAAGCAAGAAGTCATAAAACTTCTTGATGCCGGTTTGATTTACCCTATCTCGGATAGTCCTTGGGTGAGCCCCATTCATTGTGTGCCCAAGAAGGGTGGTATTACGGTTGTTAAAAATGATGATAATGAGTTAATTCCTACTCGATTGGTGACGGGTTGGCGCGTTTGCATTGAGTATCGAAAGTTAAATGACGTCCCCCGCAAAGACCACTTTCCTCTACCTTTCATGGATCAAATGCTCGAAAGATTGGCGGGAAACGAATACTATTGTTTCCTTGACGGTTTTTCGGGTTATTTCCAAATTCCCATCGACCCTCAAGATCAAGAGAAAACAACTTTTACGTGGCCATATGGAACATTTGCTTATCGACGCATGCCTTTTGGCTTGTGCAATGCTCCGGGCACGTTTCAAATATGCATGATGGCCATTTTTCACGACATGATCGAGAAAACAATGGAGGTCTTCATGGATGATTTTTCAGTTGTTGGGAATTCATTCGAATCATGTCTCACCAATTTAGACAAAATGCTTCAAAGGTGTGAAGACACCATTTTTAGTCTAAATTGGGAGAAAAGTCATTTCATGGTCAAGGAAGGCATTGTCCTTGGCCATAAGATTTCTAAGAGCGAGATTGAGGTTGATAAAGCTAAAATCGATGTCATTGCTAAACTTCCTCCTCCCACAACTGTTAAAGGTGTTCGGAGTTTTCTGGGTCATGCCGGCTTCTATCGTAGATTCATTCAAGATTTCTCAAAGATAGCTAGGCCTATGACCCGAATTCTTGAAAAAGAGACTCCGTTTGTCTTTTTTGATGAGTGCATCGAAGCTTTCCAAACTCTCAAGAGGAAGCTTACTGAGGCACCAATTCTAGTTGCCCCCGATTAGGACCTACCTTTCGAATTCATGTGTGATGCAAGTGACTTTGCCATAGGTGCGGTCTTGGGGCAACAAAAAACCAAACACTTTCAGCCGATTCATTATGCAAGCAAAACCTTGACCGAACTCAAGCTCACTACACCATAACATAAAAAGAATTACTAGCCGCGGTGTATGCGTTTGAGAAGTTTCGGCCATACTTGATCTTGACTAAATGCATAGTGTAGACGGATCACTCGACCCTCAAATATCTCTTTGCCAAGCAAGATGCAAAGCCGGGATTTCTTCGTTGGGTTCTCCTCCTACAAGAATTTGATATCATCATTCGTGATAAAAAAGGAGCCGAGAACCTCGCTGCTGACCATCTTTCCCGATTGGAAAACCCTCATCAAGGTGTTCTTGAGAAAAAGGAAATAAATGAAACGTTTCCTCTCGAGACACTTAATGTGATTTCTCGTCCTGGTGACTCTAGTACCCCATGGTTTGCCGACTTTGCAAACTATCATGCGGAGAATTTCGTTGTGAAAGGAATGTCGTCCCACCAAAAGAGCAAATTTTTCAAAGATGTGAATCATTACTTTTGGGACGATCCCTATTTATTCAAAATTTGTGCGGATCAGGTCATTCGTAGGTGTGTTCATGGCCAAGAAGCCATGGAAATTCTTAAGGCTTGTAATAATGGAACAACCGAGGGTCATCATGGCCCGAACTACACCGCTCGAAAAGTATTTGATTCGGTTTTTTATTGGCCCACCATTTACAAAGACATATAAAATACTATACTTACACATAGGTCCTAAATGCAACTATATGAGGGACTCCTAGGTTATAGTGTAGGTCCAACCGCCTAATTCTCTATAACAAAGGCTCTGATACCAATCTGTCACACCCCACCACCGCGGAAACGCGCGGGTGTAACTTCATGGATATCATCACAACACCTGGTGTCTACATAGAGAACAACTACATGCACATAAATAGAGCAATGTACAAACACAAAGTGTTGTAACAATACCCCAAAATAAAATAACCAAAACAAAACATAAACCCAAACATAGATGATAAACGACTTCCAATGCAACTAAGGTCTCGTCTATCCACATCCTTCTATCTTATCCTTAGAAAGCTCACCTGAAAATGATGCTTAAAATGTCAACATTACGTTGGTGAGATTCATAGGTTTGAGACTCAACACACAAGGCAACCGAATTCACTGTGATTACAAAATATAGCTGGACAAATAATTATAGTTATCATATAGCTACATGCATTTGCAAGCCAATATCCACACACAAAGGCAACAACACCCATAAGGCAACCATTAGGACGGCTCGTGTCCTCCGACCCCATAATCATCAATTAGGTCGCATGCACGAGCAACAGGAATAAGCATCCTCCTAATTGGATCCCATCAAACACATCATCAATTAGGTCGCTAACCTAATTGGATCCCATCAATCATATCATCAATTAGGTCGCTAACCTAATTGGATCCCATAAACATCCACGCAAGCAAATAAGCACACATAACATACATACAATAACATTATAATTCCAAGCTCTTTAATACCACACACATAATCACAGTAAATCAAATCATTTAAGACAATCATCATTCCCATCCCAAGTTTAAAACAAGTTAAAAATATGGGACTATGAACTCACCTTAAACTCCGCAGCTTCCACAAAAACAATCCACAATCTATAGCACACAAAAATAATCCACATTACACAAGGTCAAGATAAAAGCTACAACCCATGTAATACACATATGATGGATGTCTAAGACTCATATGACCCACCATGGATCTCCTAGACACCACACTAACCACTACCATAACTTAATACTCACTAAATCCCTTGCACTCTAAAACTCAAAAAACGCATAATTTTTGAGTACATTCACTCACATGAAATCACGACAAATAAAGCTCAACAACTCAAAAAAAAATTTAACATGGTCTCTCATAAGCATAGAAGCTAATCCCAGAAGGCCATGGACCAATAACACACACAAGTACTGATAAGAAATTCAAACTTGTCAACTACTCAAATTCGGATCTGAACGCACACCAAAAAATTTTGATTTCCATAAAATACTTCCACAAGTTTTTATCGCGAATCCTTTTAGGGGTAGTCTAATATAACCAAATACTTAACTATTCCAGAAGGCCTAGTCAAAATACCACTTTTACAACCACATGACACCCTCAAACTTTTACCCAAAATCTGTCCCGGTTTGACAGCTTTGACACCTTAACAAAGAAAAATCAAAAGACCGACTTCCCGACCTTAAAATCGATCGTGGATGGACTTTTTGGAAAGCTCTCTCATTATACTTCAATTTAGACTTAAAATTCGTGACTTAACTCATCACCATCTGTTATTTACACTCACATCTTTACAGCCTTACAAATCTGTCCAAACCCTAACTCAATAACTAGCATGTTTTACGCTCAATTCTTTTAACCAATCATCATACTATTATCATTAATTGATCCCAACATGTTTTATAACATAAATTTATAGAAGTCTACAAACCCTAGATCTATCATACTTAATATTACATGAATTAGATTAATTAACCAATTAATTGAACATAGGGTTTAAAGATTTTACCTTGATTCTTGATTATTGCTTCACAATTATAAACCTTAACTTTTTTCCCTCTTTCTTTCCTCCTTGTGCTCGACTCAAATTTCAGAAAAAATGGGTTTAGGGTCGTTTGTTATGTTTATATGGGTAAGGGTTGGGCTTGTTTGGGTTGAACTAGGATTCCTTGGGCCTAAGAGTCATATTTGGACTCAAACTGGGTTTCCTTTTTCCCCTAAAATCCCTCTAGCCGAATTTTTACTTACATATATATATTTTTATTAATTTTTTTATTAAATTAATTTATTACACTCAAAACCTCTTACTTTTCATATTTTATAAATGCCCATAACCAATCCTAGCGTCTTACGCGATAAACCTCAGTTTTTACGACAACCCGGAAAAATATCATTTCCAAAAATAAAGTTTCCAAAAATAGAATTTCACACTCTTTTTGAAACATAACTCATAAAAACAAACTCCTCGTAATTTGCTAACGCTCAAATACTTGAACGAAAACTTGTTACGCAAAATCACAAAAACACCAAAACTACACAAGTCGTTTCTACACCACAAAGGTGATCAAAATGAACTTTCCCAAATTCCAAACTTTCCAAATCACAATAAAACCATTTACGCAAAGGGATTTAGCGCTAAAACTCACCTGTATCACTCATATATCACTTCAAACACCTAATACACACCAAACAAACGTTAACCGAATCAAGAGTATCAGTCAAACTGACCTACTAAAACCACGGTTGTTACATCATCCCCCACTTAGGGAAATCGCATCCCGAGATTTCAACTACTATAGTCACCACTCACAACAGTAAAAGGAAATTTATGGATTTTTAAGTGGATAAATACCACACCATAAAATCACAAAGAAAGAATCGCAAAAATGTGAATCGACTAGATACTCGAATTCACACGATAGAAAAATATTCCGTCACTCCAACGATACACGAAAATAGATACACTACACCGATCAATAACACCAATGATCAAAAAGACTTCTCACAGGTAGGTACGATACTCTCAAACCAAATGAAAAACCAACAGGTAACCGCAGGAAACACCACATATAATGGATACATACAAAACAAACATTAATAACATCTGATCCTCACGTTCCCAAGTAAACTCAGGACCACGCTTAGAATCCCACCATACCTTTACCAACGATATCTCGCCAAACTTCAAACCCTTAACATCTCGATCCATAATCTCAATAGGTTTCTCGACAAAATGAAGAGTCTTGTCAACCTTACATTCATTTAATGGCACATGCAGACTAGCATCCGCCAAACACTTCTTTCAATTAGATACGTGAAACGTATCATGCACTCTACTAAATTCCTCAGCTAACTTCCACCGGTATGCCACAATTCCACTCCTTTCCGTAAATCCCAAATGGTCCTACGTATCTCGGTGCTAGCTTGCCTTTCTTACCGAAACGCACAACACCTTTCCAAGGAGATACTTTTAACCTCCCAATATCACCAACACCAAACTCCAAGGGCTTACAACAATTATTCGCATAACTCTTTTTGGCGATCTCTTGCTGCCTTAAGTCTTTCCTTAATCGGAAAACCTTATTCGTAGTCTCTGGTTCTAGTTCAGGACCAATTAGTTGGCGTGTTCCAACCTTTGCCCATAGAACAGGTGACCTACATTACCTTCCATACAACTTTTCACACGACACATACTCAATATTAGAATGATATTTGTTGATATAGGAGAACTCAGCTAAGGATAAATGTATACCTCGGCTTCCTCCAAAATCAAACACACCCATGCTCTCAGCTCACCATCCCTCTCCTGATTTGTACGCTCACTTAGTCCATTCATTTAAGAACGATAAGTCGTACTCATCTTCATACGCGCTCTCAAAACTGTATAACACGTTTACCACTATCGCAAAGTAAATATTTCATCATGTTTCTTGATGATCAACGCGACACCCCATGGCTCTTTCCCAACTCACCGAGCGAAAAAGTCTCGCCTACTCCTCTATTCATCTCTTGTTAAGGTAATAATACGTCTTATCCATTCTCGGATGTATCAAATACCTTGCATGTTTGATGTCCTTACGCTTCCTCTCAATGAAACCAATAGCTGGTCCGCACAGTACATTCCTCCATCCTTGTTCCTTTCCATTTACTGGTCTAAACCAAGTAATCATTCTTCTTACATGTTCTCATCCTTGAACCACTCTCTCTAGGCTGTCAACATCATCCTCTTAACTCCGAACTGAATTATCATAAACATCGCTCACAAACATCTAAGTTTCACTCGTTCACTCCCGCTCAGCGCTCTTACCACGATGTCCGCTCTTCCTTAACGGTAGCGAATAAGACAATCGTAGTCACTGAAAAATTCAACACCCAACTTCCCTTCAACATATATTAACCTCTTGTCAAATATATGCTAACGGTTCTTACGATCTGTGAAGATAACGCTATTTTCTCCATATAACCATCGTCTCCAAGTTCTACTCCCAAACTCTAAGTCTTGCATCACATAGTTCCTCTTATGAATCATCTATCTCCGCGATGCCCACGCAATCCGAAGAACGTACATCTTGAAGCTAAACCTCTCACTTGAACAACTTGTCAAACACCCTCTTCCTCTTCAACGAACAAATTGATAATCGAAACGACAATCTATCCTAAGTAGACGGCGCGAACCATGAAACCGGTCGAACTAAAACGTATATCAACGAACTCAAAAGGGGTACGAATTACCGACTAGCGAAGTAACGAACATCAAAATCAAAGCTAGAAAAGCACAATGAGAAATTTTCCCCCAATAAAAACAGACATGGATAAAATGTTCATGAAAACCCATAGAAAGAAAATATAAAATACACGTACCCATAAAACATCAACAAACATACCTCAACGAAAGAAACACTCGATGAACCAAATACATAACAAGTTTGGTAAATGAAAACCATAGACAGTTCTTATTCCCGTACTCAACCTTCCCAAAAACAAATGAACACCATTTTTTTTTCACAAGACATATCTTAAACTTATACATCTTTTTTTTTTTATAAAATATATATAAACCATTTTATGTAAGACATCAACATAACCATTTTTTTCCACACTCCATTTTCACCATAAAAATAATAGTTTGCAACAAATGACCTCGAAATACCCAAAATGAATTTTAAAATACCATAAGGATTTTAACACAACCTCTTAATCGAACGTGAAAGACATTGAAGAATTCCGTAATCAAAATAATCCTCAAACGAACTCATACTAGTGAACACTCACGCAAATACATTGTAAACCAAACAATGAACTTACAGACTCATTCGTACAACGATCAAACTAAAAGCATAGAAAAACACCGATACTAACAGGTCACAAAACATGTCACAAAATCCAATTGGTGTTGTAAATGAGGGATCAAATATCCACACCAACTTATCACGAACCAACAATACTTGAAGAATAGTATAACATTCCTTAGAGAAATGAATACAAGGAATAACCAAGAAAACGAACCAGTATCCAAGAAAAATGAATTCGATTACCCAACACCTATCACAACATCGAATAGAAAAAATATGGCATCTGTACCATCATGGTACGAATAGGAATGCCAACCAAAGAATTAGGTATACTAACGGAGCGTCTAGCAAACGAATCAACTTAAATACCACAATATAAGTATCCACCGATAATTGAGGTATCAACATATGATAGGTAGGATGGAATCTTACCACCTACACACCCCAACATATAACGACTGCCCAAACGGTTAAGAGAATACTTCTCTAACCATACAAGCATCACCAATCATGATATCACATACCATCTACCACAACATATAACAACAAACATCAATCAATGTGAGAATGGTCACAAGTCCACATGCGTGATACCCTTATAATTATATTCGCGACCATAGTTATAAGCCTATTCCACATGCATACTTACTTCCAAAACCACACATCTCAATGATAACACACATACGTCACATAGCACCTAATACACCATGAAATCCATGCTATCATACTTGCAAGTCCACTTGTGTTGTGACGCATGTATAATTATGTTGGCCACCATAATTATCTATTCCCCCTTTCATAAGTGTACTCCCTCCTATGACAACACATCATGCAAACAATCACGCAAACAAAAACAAAAGACGTCGCAAACAATCATCTCACATGGAACAATTCCAACAATCGCGTAAACTCTATAATCACAATCACTTGGATAAAGTCGATCCAATATCCAAGAGTAATCACGCTCCAACATGGCTCCAGACGACAAAAGACAATATACAAATTCCAAAACATAACACAAAACAAAAGACGGCGCATAATGGCTCAACTCCACTCTCGCACTTATCTCCCCACTCAGATCAATTCAACTTACTACTCGCTGTGGACTCTAGATCCGAATCCACACCATTTCATCTTAACTCCCTTTCATCTTTACTCAACCAACCATTCATGTTTCCTACACGGTGAGGTAGTCAACAACATGGAAAACCATCTCCATTCTTTTCTTCCAATTCAACATAATTCACAAGCGCATACAAATCACGAGGTTTAGACTAAACCACATCTCCTTCCTAGGTGAAGTGAGGACACTACCAAGGGTATTTGGTAATGGCTCCATCTCCAGAAGTCGTCGTGGTTCCAAACCTCTCCACTTCTTCTCCACCAACGTTTCCCATAAACGTCCTCTCCTTGTCCGAACATGGATACATGCTATCGGAAACTCGGATTATGCGGTTAGTCCGCTTCATCCTACCACCTCTCTCGCATCCAATAGCGACAACGGTTGTCCAATGAAGCATCTTACGCGCGGAAGACGATATAATAAAGTCGATATATACAATACTACGTATAGGGGATAAAATAGACGTCCGAAACTCAATAAAACATCTCAGAAATATAGGAAAATAGACATATAAAATACTATACTAACACATAGGTCCTAAATGCAACTATATGAGGGACTCCTAGGTTATAGTGTAGGTCCAACCGCCTAATTCTCTATAACAAAGGCTTTGATACCAATCTGTCAGACCCCGCCACCGCGGAAACGCGCGGGTGTAACTTCATGGATATCATCACAACACCTGGTGTCTACATAGAGAACAACTACATGCACATAAATAGAGCAATGTACAAACACAAAGTGTTGTAACAATACCCCAAAATAAAATAACCAAAACAAAACATAAACCCAAACATAGATGATAAACCACTTCCAATGCAACTAAGGTCTCGTCTATCCACATCCTTCTATCTTATCCTTAGAAAGCTCACCTGAAAATGATGCTTAAAATGTCAACATTACGTTGGTGAGATTCATAGGTTTGAGACTAAACACACAAGGCAACTGAATTCACTGTGATTACAAAATATAGCTGGACAAATAACTATAGTTATCATATAGCTACATGCATGGGTAAGCCAATATCCACACACAAAGGCAACAACACTCATAAGGCAACCATTAGGACAGCTCGTGTCCTCCGACCCCATAATCATCAATTAGGTCGCATGCGCGAGCAACAGGATAAGCATCCTCTTAATTGGATCCCATCAAACATATCATCAATTAGGTCGCTAACCTAATTGGATCCCATCAATCATATCATCAATTAGGTCGCTAACCTAATTGGATCCCATAAACATCCACACAAGCAAATAAACACACATAACATACATACGATAACATTATAAGTCCAAGCTCTTTAATACCACACACATAATCATAGTAAATCAAATCATTTAAGACAAGCATCATTCCCATCCCAAGTTTAAAACAAGTTAAAAATATGGGACTATGAACTTACCTTAAACTCCGCAGCTTCCACAAAAACAATCCACAATCTATAGCACACAAAAATAATCCACATTATACAAGGTCAAGCTAAAAGCTACAACCCATGTAATACACATATGATGGATTTCTAAGACTCATATGACCCACCATGGATCTCCTAGACACCACACTAACCACTCCCATAACTTAATACTCACTAAATCCCTTGCACTCTAAAACTCAAAAAACGCAGAATTTTTTAGTACATTCACTCACATAAAATCACGACAAATAAAGCTCAACAACTCACACCAAAAATTTACCATGGTCTCTCATAAGCATAGAAGCTAATCCCAGAAGGCCATGGACCAATAACACACACAAGTACTCATAAGAAATTCAAACTTGTCAACTACTCAAATTCGGATCTGAACGCACACGAAAAAGTTTTGATTTCCATAAAATACTTCCACAAGTTCTTATCGCGAATCCTTATCGTGGTAGTCTAATATAACCTAATACTTAACTATTCCAGAAGGCCTAGTCAAAATACCACTTTTACAACCACATGACAGCCTCAAACTTTTACCCAAAATCTGTCCCGGTTTGACAGCTTTGACACCTTAACAAAGAAAAATCAAAAGACCGACTTCCCGACCTTAAAATCGATCGTGGATGGACTTTTTGGAAAGCTCTCTCATTATACTTCAATTTAGACATAAAATTCGTGACTTAACTCATCAGCATCTGTTATTTACACTCACATCTTTCCAGCCTTACAAATCTGTCCAAACCCTAACTCAATAACTAGCATGTTTTACGCTCAATTCTTTTAACCAATCATCATACTATTATCATTAATTGATCCCAACATGTTTTATAACATAAATTTACAGAAGTCTACAAACCCTAGATCCATCATACTTAATATTACATGAATTAGATTAATTAACCAATTAATTGAACATAGGGTTTAAAGATTTTACCTTGATTCTTGATTATTGCTTCACAATTATAAACCCTAACTTTTCCCTCTTTCTTTCCTCCTTGTGTTCGACTCAAATTTCAGAAAAAATGGGTTTAGGGTCGTTTGTTATGTTTATATGGGTAAGGGTTGGGCTTGTTTGGGTTGAACTAGGATTCCTTGGGCCTAAGAGTCATATTTGGACTCAAATTGGGTTTCCTTTTTCCCCTAAAATCCCTCTAGCCGAATTTTTACTTATATATATATATATATATATATATATATATATAATTTTATTAATTTTTTTATTAAATTAATTTATTACACTCAAAACCTCTTACTTTTCATATTTTATAAATGCCCGTAACCAATTCTAGCGTCTTACGCGATAAACCTCAGTTTTTACGACAACCCGGAAAAATATCATTTCCAAAAATAAAGTTTCCAAAAATAGAATTTCACACTCTTTTTGAAACATAACTCATAAAAACAAACTCCTCGTAACTTGCTAACGCTCAAATACTTAAACGAAAACTTGTTACGCAAAATCACAAAAACACCAAAACTACACAAGTCATTTCTACACCACAAAGGTGATCAAAATGAACTTTCCCAAATTCCAAACTTTCCAAATCACAATAAAACCATTTACACAAAGGGATTTAGTTCTAAAACTCACCTATATCACTCATATATCACTTCAAACACCTAATACACACCAAACAAACGTCAACCGAGTCAAGACTATCAGTCAAACTGACCTGCTAAAACCATGGTTGTTACAGCACCCTGGCTCTTTGACCTAGTCAAACCAACACTCCCACTTTCTTCGACCTCCCTCGTATTTCCCAGGGAATAAACAAAACACCACCACTGCTTCTCCTTTACCCACCATATCAACATCCCTCCCCTACTCCAACCTCTGAAACACTCAACCACTTCCCCAAGACCTCAAAAGCCACTCCCCACTCACACCTTCCCCAACCTCTCACAATACCATACCTACCACTACCCTGTCATCAATCCACCTCTCAAGTTTGGGCTGTGATGATTTAAATTCAATCCAAGGGTTGTAAATTGATCAAGAAAAGCAAAGAGTATCCTAGGAGGAAGAATCCAAGAAAAGCATGGAAACCCTAGTTTGTTTAGTATAAATAGTAATGTTATGTAAGCCCATAGAGGCAGTCAGTCATTAGTTTTTAATAGTTAGTCAAAAAAAAGTAGAGTTTTAGTTTTAAAAATTCAGTTCTTAGTTTTATTTGAAGTCTTTTGTAATTTTATTTCAAGTCAATGAAAGTTTCAAGTTTCTTTTACTGATTGTAGCTACTCATCTTTTTATATAGTATTGTCATTCATTTTAGTTTAATTCAAGTCTGCTTAACAATGTTTTATCAGAATCTTAGCTTTAAATTTTGTTTGTATTTTGAAAACACCACAGTGAACTCCATCAGGAGAGTATGGCACAAGAACTTTTAGCACAAAAATTTGGTTTTGACCCGTTTTCTTTACTCAAATCAGCTTCCTTTTATTGTTGTTACTAGTCTTAGACCTAATTTTCTTGTTTCTAAATAACTTTAAAATAGTTCAGTTGTTTTTCCCCTCATTTAATTTCATGACTGCCTCAAGTAGAAGCTAGGATAAATTGTTGTTTAGGTATTTGTTAGTCGTTTTTTTTTCTTGTTTGATTTTAGTCACAATTAGGATAGATTAGGGGCTCAACATCTTGTACCTTAGATTTGTGGGTCAATAGTTCAATTCTGCCCCATTTTACACCACTACTGCACTTGCCATATTTTGTCCTGTTTAGCCATTTTTTATCTAAAATTGATGCAAGCTGTAGGGTGAATCAGCTTGTGATGTTTGGTGCTTCTAGATTCATGTAGGTTTATTCAATTGCCCATTGTTCATTGCAAAACATAACCACCAGGATGCGTTGAGGGCTGCAACATCCAAACAGGTCCTTTCAATTTTTTTTTTTTTTGATCTTGTATTCAGTATCATAAGAATTGGATTTAGATCTTAATTTCAGTGTTGCTTTTAAGTTTATAGTACAAGCTTATAAGGGTTAAGCTTTTGGGAGGTCATTACATCTTATCTAGTGCTTATTATCTAGGCTGCTTGCTTGCAAGTGTCTGATAGTAAGCTGTTTTTGCTTACTTGTTGGGTGGAATAGAGTGCGTGTCTTAGGATAATTCTCTGGTACTTAGGAAAATAGGATAGATTAGTGGCTTTTTAGGTTTATTTGTAGCCTTGGTAAACTTATTTGGCTCGTATCAGTTTAGCTTTTGTTTGGTTTTCATCTTTTTTTCATAACTGTCAGGGTCTTCTTTGAGTTTAGTTTAGCAGCTTAATTGGTGGATTTTGTTTTGGTTTTAGCTTATTAGGATTCTCATGCTTAGCCTTTGCTCTGTTTCCCCTTTAGTATAGCTTATTAACTGCTTTTAGATAACCTGCTTGATACCCTACACCATCCTTTGCTCATTTTGAACCATTTTTCTACAACCCATTACTTGCTCAATTTTTGAGCATTTGGCTTGGTGCTGGTTGATTTAGGAAGCTAGCAACACTGTCTTATTGCATGTGCTTGTTGATTATTCTAGGTAGCTTATGTCCTTGCTTATTTCTGCCCTTTCTTTTTGCTCATTTAAACCCCTTAGTGATGTATGCACACCAGTCAACCACTGAGCTTGTTTGAATTTTTTGGTACCTCTTGATTCTTGTTGTTTGTTGTTGTTGTTAGTTGATTACATTGAGATTGTGTTTGATTTAGTGTTAGCATTTGGCTTTTGCTTATTGGTTTGCTGCCATGTTTCAAAATTTTCATTTAAAACTCATACTCACCACTGTTGGTTAATCAAGCGTGCACAAGCTTGATTTAAGCTTTTTAGTCGAAGTTGTTTTTATGAAAGTGGTTATCTTGGTTGTTTAAATAATTTGTCAAAAGAAAATTTGAAAAACAAATCAGTTGTAAAAAATATGGGGTTGGGTGGAATCGAACCTGGGGTGACATGCAACAAACAGACACAACAAACAACTCCCACCATCTGATCCATGCCATGCTTCTTGTTATGTTTTGCATCTTTTTATAATTAATATAGTTCACTTACAATTAGCTTATTTGCTTATTTAGGCTTAATCTCTGCTTATTTTTACATTGAACCACCAGTTTTTTAGATTTTTCTTAAATTAGTTTTAACTTATAGTATTTATTTAAAAAATTTCACATTTATTGGATTAGTATAGAATTAGTTAGAATTTAATTTGTGTTAATTAGATTTAAATTCCTAATAAATAGAATTTCTGTTAAAAAATTAATTTTCCTTTTTACAAAATTTTCTTTTGTCATTTATTACGTAGGAAAATTATTTGTAGGCCCGTAGGACTTGCGTAGCTAGAAATTCACGTTTTTATTTGTGTGTTGACGTTTATCTTAAATAAACGTCACGTTTATTTGTCAATTTGAGTTTTAGGATTCCCGATACCTAACTTTGCTTCCCGTAGTATTTTAGGACTTCCCTAGTTTACCTATTGCCTTTTATTTCCCCTTAGGTTGTTTATAATTCATTTACGTTTGATAATTTCAAATTTCCGTTAATTTAATGTATCACAAAACCAAACAATCCTTCCAACATACAAGATTTTAATCTCAATCTCACTTGAAGCTTTCCATTCACACCTCGTTGGGGTACGACCCGGGAAATCACTTCCCGGTCTCACAATTTATATATCACTTTCACAAGTTTTGCGAGGTAATCTTTTTCCTAAAAGGTTTACTCGTATTACTTCACGTCTATTTATCCCACGATAAATTAGACCTCACGTTTGTTGATATATTGATAAATTGTTTTTTGCACACACCAAAACACAACTAATCAAACAGCAAACTTGTAAGGAACAAATTCTTCTTGATTTCAACTTCTAGATCACAAGCTCTGATACCACTTGTTGATCCCAGTTGAGCAAACGATCTTATATAGAAGTTGACTTGAGTTAACACATAAGCTAGAACGCAGAATATTAAAGCTTAACTTAAGAAGAATAATAATTCACTATCAACACTTCAATATATTAATAATACGAGCACTCTACAATGCTAGGGTTTTACAACCTTGAAGTGTAAATGAAAACTAAAAACAATACGTACTCAATCTAACCCTAGGATCCTCCTTTTATAGGCCAAGGAGCCCTACTAGGTTTACAATACCTTTCTACACAAGATAAGAATATTCTAGACGTATAAAATATACACACAATCTATTCTATAATTATCTATTCCGTATACATGCATATCTCTTCCGCAGTAGATTCTACTAGCAGCATTTTACCATAGCAGCACTTTGAATGTACAGCAGCAGAATCTTTAACCTTCGCAACAGTTTCACCTTAGCAGCATTTTGACTCTTCAGCAACAGAATCCAAAACCCAACACTTTAATTAAATTGTTAAAAGGGGTTGTTTGGAATTGCTTATTAGAACAACTTGTAATATTGGATGCTTCTGATTTTGCATTGAACAACCCTTTATATTCATTTTCGATTAGTAATTACAGACATCCCCTTTTTAACTGGTTACAAAAATGCAATCCCAAGCAACATCTTTATTATCATAAAAAAAAAAAAAACAAAAAACATGAACATTAACATCATCTTGGTTAATACAGAAACATGTAATTAAGACAAAAAAATTATCAAAATAAAATTAATAACCTCTAACTGATAGTACAACGAATCAGGCGTCAATTATCACAATACAAATCATGAATTTGAAAAAAAAACCCTAAAAAACAATTTTGAAAATTGGTCAATCGATACAATTAATACAATATATAATGAATTAAACATGTAAACATACCGCATGTAGGATCTTTGATGATGGAACAGCTATATGAATCAGTTGGATCATTTGTGTGGTTTGTGATTCACAATGGCGTGGGTTGATTCCATTCGGATTTTTTTTATGTGTTTTTTATGTTGAAGTTTTTGATGTTGTGAAATTTTGATTTATGTTACACGGATCAGTTCTTATCTTTTATATTTTGATTGATGTTCGGCGGATCTGTTATTGTTTTTTACTTTTCTTGACAGGGTTTGAGGGAGAGGGAAGGAGAAAGGGAGATTGTGTGTGTGTGTGTGTTTTTATGTTGGGATACATGGAATGAAGACTGGCTAAGGAGTTCCGCCCAAATTGTCAAAAAAATGGACGGCTGTGATAAATCAGGGGTTTCTAGGTGTCAATTGAATAGATATTTTGAGGGAGAAATAATAGGACAACCTTGTATTATATAGGAGGTATATATATATATATATATATATATATATATATATATATATATATATATATATATATATATATATATATATATAGTGTAACTTTCTTATGAGAACCACTTTTATCTGCAAGAACCACTTTTTAACCATTAGATTAATTGATCAATGGATATGATTGATTGTGCCATTAATGAAATTACTTGAAAGATTAGGCCATTCTTTGTAAAACTGAAAGGGTAATATAGTAATTGTATTTCTAACCCATTAATTTAGGAATTACTAATGATATTTAGGTTTAAAAAAAAACACGTTCATCCTCCCCTTCCATCAAAAACTGCCGCCTCCCCCATATCATAGTTTTATTCTCCCTCACCCAAACCCTAGCCATCTCTTTGCCTTACTCTTAATACTATCACGATCTACCAATAATTTCCATCAATCACATGTTCCATGGCCAAATAATCATCATCTTTCATGGCCGATTAGATCTGGTTCCCAATAATTTCGCTCACGTTCGTGGCCAATTAGAAGTTCTATTTTGATAAGGTAAAGAAATCATTATTATTTTGTATTTAATTTAAGACCAATTTGTCTTTGATTCGTAGTTGTCATATAGATTGAATTTCTAATGGGACTTTAAAACAACAAAACAAATACTCTTTGATTCTTGTTATTGTCATACAAAATAATACAATAATTATAAAGTCGTTTACATGGCAAAACAACATTGGTCAATTAGATATTTGGGGTTCTGTTGTAGGTTTCAAGCTTATCATCATGGTTTAACCTTTTTAGTTGTAAAATATTAAAATATTGAAGATATTTCTTAATACATGTATATGATAGTTTATTCACCCAAATCTAACATTCTTTTTGGATTTAATGACGTATAATCATATATGCAAAGATTCATGTTGACAAGCTGTTTTTGTTTTTATTTATTCATATGTGTTTTGTAGATATAATGTTTAATGTCACTTTTTTGTGATTTGTTTAAGATTCCTGTTACAACTATATTGGTCATATGCGATTGTGACAGTTCAGGTTCTTTGTATATTCTCCGTCTTGGTTAATTTACTCAAGAATAAAAATAATTTCAACTTAGCATACTTTTGTATAGGTTGACGTTTGAAAAGATTTGTTCGGATTACTATAGGTTAAAAAAACCGTATATATTTTGTGTTTGGATTATAAAACATATATGTTTTGGAAAATGTTTACGTATAAAACATATATGTTTTGTGATTGGATTATAAAACATATATGTTTTGGAAAATGTTTACGTATAAAACATATATGTTTTGTGTTTTGGATTATAAAACATATATGTTTTTTGTTTATGATTAAAAAACATGTTTAATCATTAGTCTAATATACACAAGATTGTGCATATGCGTTATGCTAGTTGTTGTGATTAATTTTCGTTTCTTATTTGTTTGTGGTTTAATTGTTTTTGTGCATGCTTGTTTCAGATTGATTGGTGAAGATGATGGTATCATTTAAGACCGGGAAGTGGATGAACATGAATATACATGAAGATAATTTGCGACTTTTGGAGATATATGATTATTGCATGTGTTTTGTACTTTTAATCAAGTGAAATGTAACATTAAAGTATATCAATCTTGTTTTTCTTTTTATAATGATTTAGGTTCTTTAATTTGTGTTTATAAAAATATTGGTAGGTTGATAAATAAAAACATGTATGCATCTCGACTACTTGAAAAAAAAAAAAAAAAAAAAAAAAAAAAAAAAAAAAAACATGTATGTACTTTGACTATTGAAAACATGTATGCACATTGACTATTTGGAGGAAAAAACATGTATGCACCTTTGTTTATTAGGAAAAAAAAAAAAAAAAAAAAAAAAACATGTATGCACCTTGAGATTTCAAAAAAAATAATGATTAGGTATAAAAAAACATGTATGCACCATGACTACTTGAAAACATCTTAGCATAAAAAAATAAAAAAAATAAAAAAAATAAATAAATAAATAAAAAAAAAAAAAACTGAAACTGAATTTTAGTAGTTACAAAAAATAGGAATTATAAAAAAATATATATAAAATATAAAAATGTCTTTTACTATTATACCCTTTTGAATTTAATAAAAATAACAAAATGCTATTAAGCATCAAATGATGTAAATTGTGTATTATTAGTTGTAAAATGGTGGTTCTCGCAGTTCTTGCAGATAAGGTGGTTCTCGTAAGAAAGGGACCCTATATATATATATATATATATATATATATATATATATATATATATATATATATATATATATATATATATATATATATATATATATATATATACCCTATATATATATATATAGGGTATATATATATATATATATAGGGTAGGGATACAATGAGAAGAGGCTTAAAATGAGAAGGGTAGGAAGGATTGTAGGAGTGACATGTGTCATCCCCATGCCACATCATCATGCCGCATCACGGTTACTGCATCGTGATGCAGTAAAAATTTTGGCGGGAAAAAAAGATTTTCCTACCAATTTTTTGTTCGCCTCACGATGCAGTATAAATTTTTACTGCATTACGGTTACTGCATCGCGATGCAGTATATTTTTTTTACTTCATTATGGTTACTACATCACGATGCAATATAAATTTTTACCGTGTCACGGTTACTGCATCACGATGCAGTAAAAATTTTGGCGGGATTTTTTTTTCTTTTTTGTCATTTTTTTTTTTTTTTTTTTTTTTGTAAAAAAAATTTTTTTTTTGCGGGAAATTTTTTTTCACGGCGGGTGTCACATGTCACTCCCACAATCCTTCCTACCCTTCTCATAATATCCCAACTACATATATATATATATATATATATATATATATATATATATATATATATATATATATATATATATATATATATATATATATATATATATATATATATATTGATTTTTCTTTTATTATGTGTAACTTTTTAGGGTGTAACTCTTGGGATAAAAACCCTAGATGAATTCTCCAATAAACTTAGGGTTTCCATACCCTTCTTTCATCCATGTTCAATTGAACATAAGTTAATCTTTTTAATCATTTAATATGTCTATGTTTTGTTTGATTACCTTTTATGCTTGTCTTCTTTTAACATGCTAGCGTAGGTTTTTTAGTGTTTGCTTGGATCTAATGAAATCTAGCTATTTATTATTGATTGTTGGCTTGTTTGATTGGATTGGGTGATTGATTTCGCGTTAGGCTTAAGAAAACTGGCTAATCTCCTATACGGTAACAACCTTGAACGTCTTATGAAACGTAATCGGATGTGTACTACGGTTTTATTGGTTGTTTTTAATGCATAAGTGACTATTAAGGAGGCCATGATAGGATAGTAAACGTGTCATTGGTGTGTGCTTATTCACACACCTTTTCCTTACCAAATTAAGACCAAAACAAACAAAAACTAACCATTTTTTTTTGTGAAAAGGAGAAATATTATTAATCACAAAAAGAGCAATAGACACTCATTTACACTCATGAACATTCCCATGATGTTGTAATGAGGCTAAACAAATAGATGTTCATACAACACATCATATACTGTAATGAATACAACTTCTATATTCTATATCAAAATACACAAATTATGCTATCAAAAGACAATCAAAACCTCATTTTACTGCTCTTTTAAGCTTCACATTCCATTTATCTTCCACTTCTTTCACTGCATTTGACTCTTTAACAATGAAACTCATCATTCTCCATTTGATATTATCCTTAATCTGCTTCACAAGTGTATCAACACTCCTTTCTATATCCTTGAACATTCTGGAGTTTCTTTCTTGCCACACAAAGTAAACAGTTGCTCCCAGTACAAGTCTTCTAAGTGCACTCCATATGTTTCTGTTAGCCTTCTGCTTTGAGAACTCATCAATTATACATTTCCAATTAAAAGAAAACTTTTTATCAATGAGCTCTTGCATTAAACTCCAAGCATTATTAGTATACTTGCACTGAAAGAATAAGTGTTCATGTGAGTCCTGACACTGCTTACAAAATACACACCTCATCTCATTATCCTGTTTCCAGGCTGCAATTCTATCTTGTGTCATCAATCTTTCTTGTATAGCTAACCAAATAACAAATGAGTGTCTGGGTATGTTTTGAGGGAACCACACCAAGTCTTTCCACACAACTGTACTCCCATTTCTACTCATATCTTTCCAGACCACTTTAGTAGCATACTCTGTTCTTTTGCCTGAGTTTGTTTCCACAATGCTTTATCCATACAACCATTATTCAATATTGGAACCTGAATATTATTTAGTCTAGGGAACTGAACACTCCACTTCATTGGCCAGACCCAATTATTATTAACAATTAAGTCCTCAACTGTGCAATCTAACCTCAATCTTGCATTGTAAATGTCCCTAGTAGTAATGAAATCACACAAAGGTCCTTCACTATTCCATTTGTCAAACCAAGCAGACACATTTTTCCCATTACCAAGCTTATAAAACACATGTTCTTTTGCTTTTTCCCTAAGGTTTAAAATATTCTTCCACCCAATACTGCTAGTACTGTCCTGAGTAACTTCCCATAAGCTTTTACATTTCAATTTTTCTACATTGATCTACTTGACCCACAGAGTATCTTTCTTAGCAGCTATGTTCCAAAGGTGTTTCAGGATTAAAACCCCATTCCAAGTCTGCAAATCTTTAATACCCAGACCCCCTTGATCTTTAGGCTTACAAATATTATCCCATGAAATTTTGGCTTTTCCTTTTGTAATTTCCCCTTGGCACCACAAGAATCCTTTAAGCAATTTATTAATCTCCTTAACAACAGTTTTAGGCAGAATGAATACAGAAGCCCTGCGGAAAACTAGAAGGGGGGTTGAATAGTTTTACGTCTTTTTAATTTGTTATAAAAGATTGTTTGAAAGTTTTCTTTGTTTCAAAAAATATAGATTCGATGCTATATGAAATCAAGTCATGCACAATATGAACAACACTAAATATGTACAATAAATCAATAATAACGTAAGTATAGAAATAGATGAGAGTTGGAAAGATCGAACCGCGAGACAAGAGATTTATAGTGGTTCAGCTACAAGGTCACCTTCCTTGCCCTACTCCACTCCCCGAGCACCTAACTCGAGAGTTTTCTTCACTATGTCAACAAGCTCCCTTATGGCGGAGAAAACCTTACACACCACAACTTTGTCACAACTTATTCACACCTTCTACACAACTATTTCACACCTATTCACTACTTAATCACACCACTTCTTCACACCTATCTTCTACACACCAATCTTCTTCTCACCTATCTTCTACACACCAATCTTCTTCACAACTATCTTCTACACACCAATCTTCTTCTCAACTAACTACTAACCAATCACACTATATATATATATATATATATATATATATATATATATATATATATATATATATATATATATATATATATATATATATATATATCACACTATATATATATATATAACTAAACTAACTTCTAACAAATATTCACAACTAATCACACAATGAGATAAATACAATGATGATGCTCTAACAACTTAGATGTGGAGATCACAACAAGTTGTAATACTTCTTGTCTTGAGGGATAGAAGTATTCTTCTCTAGCACTTGATAGGATGATGTTTGGATCACTTTGAAACAAAGATTTAAGAATGTATGATCAAAGGATTAAGAGATTGGAAATGGAGATCTAGAACAGAAAGTTTTGGAGTGCAAAAGGTGAGAAAAATTCCAGATTTAAGGTGGTATTTATAGGCAACAGATTCTGATAGAGGAGCGTGGCCGGTCCCCTTAAATCAAGGCCGACCCCCTTAAAATTAAGGGGACCGCCCTTTATAATTAAGGGGGCCGCCCAGCTGTAACGGCCAGAAATTTTGTTTTTTAGTGGGGAAAGTTTATTTGGTGAAAAACTAACTGATTTTGGTTAAAAATTTGAATTCATATATTTAGTATGAATAAAACATTTTTCTTTATTACCAAAAGTGTTTTTCAAAAATATATAATATGTTTATATAATTAAATAAACTTTGTAAAACTTAATTAAGTTTTCTTTTGATCATAAATTGCACTAAACACTTTGTTTATTCATACCTTAAGTGATTTGGATGTAAAGAGAAATGTTAATCACTAAATACTTGTTTATGTCACAAGTTTTAGTTCTATGAGTTTATATTTTGTAATAATAAAAAATATAGAGATATTGATAATATGTTAATAATGTTTTTAAGCATTATTTATGTCAACAAGCCCAATAAACTTGCATTGAAGAAAGAACTGAGGCAATTAATTGTAATCTCCCAGCATAAGATAATACTCTGTTTCTCCAATCCTGTACTCTGCTTTTCACTTTTTCAATAAGAGGCTTACAATCACTTACACTCAGTTTTTTGGTGATCAATGGCACTTCTAAATACCTAACAGGCAATTTACCAATACTAAGTGGAAGGATTTGGATTAAATTGCTCTGTTCAGGCACTAAAAGCCCACTAAAGAAAATAGTACTCTTTTGCATATTAACCTTAAGACCAGAATATCTACTAAATTGCTCCAAAGTATCTTTAATAACACCCACTGAATGACAATCTCCATGGCTAAAAACAATCAAATCATCAGCAAAGCCTAGATGAGTAATCTTAAGTTTCTTACACCCCTGATGATACTTAAAATGGTCACTATTTCCAATATTCTTTCTCAATAACAGGTTAAACACTTCCATAGCCAAAGTAAATATGTAAGGTGATATTGGGTCACCTTGTCTTAATCATCTACCTCCACTAAAGTATCCAACTCTGTCACCATTAACATTCAATGAGAATTTTGTGGTGGAAACACAAGTCATAATCCACCCAACCATTTTGCTATGAAATCCAAAGCACTCCAATGTACATTTCAGAAAATTCCAATCAAGAGTATCATAAGCTTTCTGTAGGTCTATTTTGAGAGCACACTTTTTAATCTTTTGCTTTCTATTATAACCTCTCAAAAGTTCCTGTGCTAGCAAGATGTTATCTGTTATTTGCCTACCTGCTATAAAAGCACTTTGGTTTTCATTAACTAAATTTCCAAGAACCCCTTTAATTCTATTAGTGATCACTTTGCTAATACACTTATACAATACATTGCAACATGCTGTAGGCCTAAAGTCAGATACCTTATTAGGAGTGGGTATTTTAGGAACTAAAGAGATTAAGGTAGCATTTAACTCACCTAGTAATTTTCCTGATGTGAAAAATTCTTGCACTGCCAAACAAACATCTTTGCCAACTACAGTCCAACCTTTTTTGAAAAACTTTGATGTAAATCCATCTGTTCCTGGTGCTTTTGAATCATCTATATCATACATTGCCTCCTTAATTTCCTTTTCAGTTACATGCCTCACCAAATACACAGCTTCTTCATTAGATAATCTGCTAGTAAATTCAACAGTGTCTCTCTGAAACTCAGCTACATTATCTTTGATACCCAGAAACTTTTGGAAGTGCTCAAGAAATTGCCCTGCTACATGCTCTCTTTCATATCTGATCCCATTTTCTCCACAGATTTCCATTATCCTACTTTTATGTTGCCTTCCCTTGATAATCTTGTGAAAAAAATTAGTATTTCTATCCCCTTCCTTAAGCCACTCAATCTTAGCTTTTTGTAATAATAAACTTTCCTCATCCTTAGCAGCTTCACAATATTCTTGTAACAATAGGCAGGTTTCCTCTTTCAACTTTTCACAAAAAGGTTCTTTATCAACTCTTACTTGTGCAGCTTTTACTTTTTCTCTTAATGAATTGACCCTTTCATGAATATTTCCATATTCCCATCCCAAATGTTTCAACTTGTGCTTAAGCAACTTCATCTTTTGAACAACTTTGTACATCTCAAATCCACTTACATTTTTCTCCCATTCAGCTTTAACCATTGGTAGAAATTCCTCCTTGTCAGTAACAAAATTTACCATTCTAAATGCTTTTTTCTTTCCTATTCCACCTCTTGGTATAATTAGCATAGCTGGAGAATGGTCAGAAACAATGTATGGAAGGAATATGCTATGTGCAGTATCAAAACTATCCAAGAACTTTTCATTGACCATTACCCTGTCCAGTTTCTTCAGTGTTCTACATTTTGGATTTTTCAAACTTTTAGTCCATGTATATTGAAACCCTGAACTCAACAGATCTTCTACTTCCACTTCTTCCACACATCTTTTAAACTCTATCATATCATTTGTAGGGACTGAACTTCCATTAGAATGTTCATTTACTTCTAATGTAACATTAAAATCACCCATTATAACCTAAGCAGTCCCATTTGTAATCATCTTATAAGTGCCCAATTCTTTCCATAACTTCCTTCTTTCCATTCCTGAATTACTTGCATATACTACTGTGCAAAAGAATCTAGTCTTCCTGCATATAGACTCAATCAACAACAACATACTCTGCTTTGTTTTGTGAATCATCCATGCTTCAATTAAATTCTTATCCCAACCAAACATTATTCTGCATCCTTTATTATTGTCTTCAGCATTGGTTACAAAATCCCATTCACCAAACACTTTATCTCCAATTTTCTTGACATTCTTGTATTTGATGTGGGTTTCCAGTATAGCACATGCTTGAAGTTTCTCCTCAGTAATGAGCTTTTTAACCTCCTTTTGCTTATCAAAAGTACTTAAGCCCCTTATATTCCATGTTGCAATTTTAAAATCCATAACTCTCTTTCTATTTTTGGCTCACTTATCTCTCAATTCTTTTGGCTCACTTATACACTCTGTCTATTTTTATACACACAATACTCTCTTTCTATTTTTGTACTCACAACTTCTCTCAATTCTTTTATTCTTCCAAACACTCTGTCTGTTTTTCACACACAACACTCTTTCTATTTTTGGCTCACCAAATCTCTCAATTCTTTTGTCTTTCTAAACACTCTGTCTGTTTTTAGTATACATACAAAACTCTCTTTCTGTTTTTATTCTTTCCAACTCTCTCAATTCTTTTAGCTCACAATTCACTCTATCTATTTTTGATTCACACAAAACTCTCTTTCTGTTTTTTATCTCCCCAACTCTCTCAATTCTTTTGGCTCTCAATTCACTCTGTCTATTATTCTCACACTTAAAACAAAACAAAATACTATATACAAAATTGAAGATAATGGCTATATACATTCTATTGAAAAAGGTGATAGTAATACCTCTCTTTAGTTAAGAGAGTGACTGCACACCCCCTCAACTTCATTCTTGAGCAAACATTCTTCAGTTGAAGATAGATCTTTCACAATCTCCTCCTCATCAGTTGATTCTTTATTGCCATTATTTCCATCTTTTTTCTTCCTATAATACTCTTTCATCATATCATTCCAACTATCCCATTCATTAACAGTTGGGTCACTTTTAGTTTCTAACACTTGGTTGACCAACATTCTTTCCTGACTACTTAATTCCATATCCTCTTCATTATCCAAAACTTCCAAAGGTGCAAAGCTATTACTACCAATAATTCCAACTTTTTTTGCTGATAACTAGTACTAGCTTTACTAGGAGATTTATCAACATTCTTACTTTTATCATTTGATGAATCAATCTTATCCTTGGATTTACAAATCTCTTTTTCTTTTTCAACACCAAGTTCAGAAACTACTTCTACATTCTGTTTTGCCTTATACTCCTGCTTATTATAATGATTTTTAGGCCCACTCATTTTCTTATTGTACCCAACATTTCTATACTGACCACCCAAACTATTCTGGTCAAATCTGTTATTCTTGCTATTATTGTTCTCATTTCTACCCTTCCTGTATTTTACTTCTTTGAAACCATCATTACAATCAGCATGTTCCTTACTTTGATTATCCACAACATTTTCCTTTGGAACCATTCTACACTTGTCCACTTCATGCCCAAAGACACAACAATGACTGCATCTAAAAGGTTTCCAATCATACTCAACTTGGACATACTTGATCATATTAGTACATTCCACTTTACTTCTATAAGCAATCTCAATAACATCTTTGAATTACTTTTCAGCATTAAGCTCAATAAGTACCCTAGCAAATCCAAGTCTACCCATACCAGTCATACAAACCTTAGTTGTTACCTAATCCATTATCATAGGTTTACCCAAGCAACTAGCTATTGAACTAATACCTTTTGCACTCCAAGCTTCTAATGGTAAATTCCTCAATTTGACCCAAACAGGTAACTTTTTAGGTTCTGTTTTGTCCAAACACACATCAATACCCCATCTCTGCACAAACAATGGCTTATTATTCACCATCCAAGGACCATTACTTATTACTTGCAAAATGCCCTGTTCATCTTGAAATTTGAAAAAGAAAATTCCCTTATCATTCATAGTCATATCCACAAGGCCATACTTATTCCACATTCTCCTAATATGGTATCTAGCCTCATTAAAATTGACCACACACCCTAGAAATTGACCACAGACAGTCATTTTCCATTTAGCACTTCCTAATTCAATAATCTCCTCATCAAAGACAGCAATTTCAACCCCATTCTCATTAACCTCAGTCTGTACCATGTGCAGACTATTATCATGTTTATTACTTCTAAGTATTTCTGACAAAGTACTAGTGTTCCCTTTATTAGGCTCATTCATTTTAGTGTTCTCAGTGTTATCATTTACTCTAGCACTTTCATGATTATCACATACATCCCCACTAGCACTACATGCTGCATTACTCACAACTTCTACATCAGATTTACCACCAGTATTGATATCAATAACAGGTTCATTCATAGCAATATCACATTCAGGAGTATTATCAGTAGATTTTGATTTGTTTACCTGACTTTGCAGAACAGGAAAACTATCTCCACTCAAATCTCCATCAAACCCATTCTCCTTCCCCTTATTCCCAAACTCTTCACTTACACCATTAACATTTCCACTTCCACATTTTTCCTGTTCTTGATTACTCTTTTTATTCTTGTTTTTACTTCCATTTCTCTCTTTTTATACTAAGAATTGAATCCTCATACCTAGTAGGAGGCCTAACATTATGCACTGATGATCTTTTGTTATTCGACATACTTATATACAATACAAAACTTCAATTCAGAACAATTACACTAATATTTTTGGTTTATATTGAGAGAAATGAATGAAAGATCCTAAAGAATCAAACACAAAACAAAAAATCAAAAAAACCCTAATTTCCACGAATTGGGGGTTTTCTCTAGATTGCATGAAAATCAAATCAAATCACACCATTACATGCGCAATGATGATACGAATTGATTGATGTATTCAGATTAGAAAATTTTTATGATTTGATTGGGTAATTAGATGAAACAGTGAATTTTGTGATGAAAAGTGATGGCAGGAAGTTTGTTAGGAGGTTAGAGAAGAGAGAGTGTACGTGTAGTAGCTTTTACACAAAAAAAAAACAAAAACAAACCATAAATGCCAAAGATATTGTGTTTTTGTATTTGTGATCGTGCAGGTACGGATATTTCAGAAACATACATAAATTAGGCTAAAAGGCACAAAAACGAGCACGAGATTGGAAAAAATGTGAAAAGCCAGAGCCGGGGAAGCAAATTACCATTTTGGGAGCTCAGATTGTCAAAATACACCTTGGGGAATCAAAGAATGCCAGAAATAGTCTTTGGAGCAAAGTTTGCAGAAATGGCAAAATCAATCCCTCAACTTACAAAAAAGTTTCAAAATTGACAGAATTGGTCCCTGAGCATTTATTTTTGAAGAAAAGTCAACCAAGGTCCTTAGGAAATCAAAAGTTGTTAATATTGGTCCTTGGGTGATAATTTTCAAGAATTGGCAAAACTGGTCCCTCAACTTTCAAATTTGACAGAATTAACCTCTGGGTATTTATTTTTGAAGAAAACTCATTCAAGGCCCTTGGATAATTGAAACTTGGCAAGAATAACCCTTGGAATAATTTTTGGAACTTGGCAATACCAGCCCTTCAAAAATACAGAAATTACAAAATTGTTCCTTGTAATACTAACAAACCATACGGACCCTTTTTATTATTATAAACCCAACAAACAAACCAAACCCAACCCCTTATAACTCCCAATCCAGTCCACCCTTTCCCAGGCCCACTCCACAAGCCCAATCCAAAACCCCGTACTGCAATACCAGGGTCAAACCCCTAGTCAAACCTCCACCATCTCCCTCAGTTGACCATACAACACCTGCAAAACCATCACCTCCCACCTCCACCAACTTGCCACCAACCCATCACCTCCAAACACCCCTATCCAAGTTCGTTAAATGCTCCTTACTCATCCCACGCTACCACAGACCAAATTGCAAATCCATTTTGGCGCCAAAAACAAAAATCAAAGGTTTGGATCAATTTGACCAATCCAATGGTCCAGATGAAGTGGGAAAGATACAGAGACACTCAAGAAAGCTATTGGAACCCTAGTTTAGGCCTATAAATAGTAGTCCAATGCTTTCATTTGAGGGGGTGTAATTTAGTGATCGTTTAGTTGTAATTTCATCTCTTAGTTGTAATTTTAGTTTCTAAATTGAATTCTCAGCTTACTTGTAGCATCCTCAAAGTTTAATCAATCCAATGTGGCTTAATTCTTGTTGAAAGTTGTTGTTTACTGTTCTATCGAGTTCACTTTAGCTTCTTCAATAGTTTTTATAAGCTCAGAAGGCATATAAACTTGTTTCACTTCAAAATATCAAAAATACAAAAAAAAAAAAAAAAATAGTTGAAAAATAAAAAAGAGTTAATTGCATTTTTGGTCCTTGTGGTATGGCCAAATTGCAGGTTAGGTCCCCAAAAATTTGAAAGTGCAATGATAGTCCGCACTGATTAGGGACCAAATATGCAACCCAAACTTTAAAATGAGGACTATTATTGCACTTTCAAAGTTTTAGGGACCAAACCTGCAATTTAGCCATACCACAAGGACCAAAAATGCAATTAACTCAATAAAAAATGTGGTAGAATAAGCTTCAAAAGCTTGTATAAGCTGTTTTATTTCTTTTTTAAGCTCACACTAGCATAATATAGCTTTAATATATATAATAGAACTTAATCAGTGAAGGAAATCCAAAAATCCAATACCTATGCATGAGACAGGAAGCTTTGGAAGTGGTCTTAAGGGAATAGCCAGAAGGACTGTTACCTAGCATATTCTATAAGCTAGGAGCTTGTAGCGGCCCATTTGGGAGCCTCTGTTAAGCTGAGGTCTAAGGTATGTTCATTATTTCTCAATTTTAGTAATTTTTAAATTATTACTGTAGCACTACTTAAATACTGCTTATCTCTGTTGTTTTATGATTATTTTGTGTATCTTAGTTAAGTTATTGCTTAATTATACCTGCTTGTTCACTGGTTTTCTTTGTTGCTCACTTTTGCTCATAAGTGTCAAATTGTGCATAATAGGATTCCTAAGCATTTTTGTTAAAATTGATGTTTCTGTGGTTCAAAGGGATTATAATATCATTATATGTATTTATAAATCAGCATTGAGGCCTAAATCAGTAACAAGCTTTGAAAATCATAAAATTAGACTTTTAAAGGAGTGTTTGGTTCATTGGTGTTTTCTGTGTTCAAGTCTAATTAAGTGGTCATAAGTTATATAGATAAATTTCATTAGGTCATATTAGCATAAAATAAACATAAAAAAGTAGGTCTTTAGTAAAAAAGTCAAAATCAAGTCCTTATCTCAGTTAGAATACACTGTTAGTGTTTTTAGATTGCATAATCATACATATAGGTGCATAAGTAGTTGCATTAGCTTGATTTAGTCTTATTTTAGCTTATTCTATCATATTCAGTCATTAAATTAGGATTCAAGTTCATATAAGTCAATTTTTCAAGAAATCTCAAAAAGTCAAACTTGCATATAGTTTTATAAATCCAAGTCTGCTCAGATTTTTCCTCTCTTCAATTTTCAGTCTTAGCCTTTGAGCTTGTGGGATTTGAACATTTGGTAGCTGAGCTTTTCATTCCTTATTTTTGTGTAATTTTCAGATTTTTCTAAAGTGCTTATTTGATGGCTTCTTTTAGCCTGTTTTGAGCATAGGTGCCCTGCACCAGGACACATAGGCTCACAAGCCAATTTTCCATTATCCCTAGCTTGTTCAATCCTCAAGCTTATTATGAGCTTTTGGTATTTTTAGAAACCTCATAGTACTGGCTTCCTATGCATGCGCTTAATTGCTCATTTAGTGCTTATTTGTTAGCTTATTTTAAGTCCTCAATAAACCACACCTGACCCAATCACACTGACCCATCAGTGTAGAAAGGGCAAGTTCAAAAGCTCTTGTAGAGTTTATCAGTGAGCTTTACTATGAGCTTGTTGGCTTTTTGGGAAGCCCAATAAGCTGGCTTACTAGATCAAGGCTTATTTTGGGCCTCAGACCTTGTATGCACAACTTATTTTAGGCCTGCAAGTCTCCCATTTGGACTGTTTGGAGGATCAGTGTTGGATTTTACTTATTTATGCTCATTTTGTGTTTTCAGTGTGCTTATTAGCCTATCTCAGCTTATTTTAAGATTGTTTCAGTAGGTGTGATCTAGTTTTACTTAAGTGCTAGCTTATTAGCCTATTTCATAGCTTTTCAAAAGTTAAAATTCCATTTCAAGCCATGTTGGCTAACTATTGGTGTAATAAGCTCTCACAGAGCTTATTTGTGATTTTTACAAAAGCTATATTCATAAAAGTTATCTATTTTCAAGTTTTAATAAGTTTTGCAAAAGAATTAAAAAAAAAAAAAAAAAAAAAAAAAAAAAAAAAAAAAAAAAAAACGTGGGGTTGTGGGATTCGAACATGTGACCTCTTGGAAACCAAAGCAAAACCAAACCAAGGCCAAGCACCATCTGCCCTAGGGGGTGATTAGTGTTTTGGTTTTCCTTTTTAATTTTTAAAGTGATAGCTTCTATTTAAACTTATTTATCTTTTCAACTTATTTTACTGCTTATTATTAAGCTTTTTGGTGTTTTCATATTTTTACTAGGTTTCTACTATCATATAATTTGTAGGAAAAATTTAATAATTTTCACTGTTCATTCAGTGTTTTTAATAATTAAATTTAGTTTAATTAGTTATTTGTTAATAATAAATAAATAAAAATTTATTTGCTTATTATTAAGCATTTTGGTATTTTTATAATTTTCCTAGTATTCTGCTATTATAAAGTATTTTTGGAAAAAAATTTCATAATTTTCAAAATTTGTTTAGTATTTTTAATAATTAAATTTAGTTTAATTAGTTTTTAATTAATAATAAATAAATAAAAATCTAATAACTTATTTATATGCTTTTGGGAACTTTTTATAATTTTCTAGGATTCCTGTGATGGTTAAGAAGTTTTAGAAAAATTTTCATAATTTTCCAACTTCATTTGGTATTTTTTTATAATTTAAATTAGTTTAATTAGTAATTAAATAATAATTAATTAATTATAAATAATTAAAAAGTCAAAAAAATGATTTTCTTTTTTATAAAATTTTCTTGTATCATTAGGTTTATAGAAAAGTAATTTTTATACCCGTAGGATTAATACTGCTCAAATTTCACTTTTTATTGTACGCATTTACGTTATTTTTAATTTAAACGTACGTTTTTAAATTTAAATACGTTTTAGGATAATTTAGTTTCCAATAATTGTTAATATTGCTTATTTGGTTTATTTTTATTATTATTTGCTTAGTGTAATTCCCTAAATCATATTCCCATTAACTCTGTTCAAATCACCCAATCACAAAACGTTTCCAAAATACAACTTCACATCTCGCTGGGACATAGCGACCCGGGAACTCACTGTGCTTACACTGGATCACTTGTATACACCCAGGTTTGACTTGTTGACCACCCTTGGTTAAATAAGTGGCCGGTAGTCTAGGCAGTAATCAGTCGTCATATGAAGAGATATGAGCTTATAGAGTTGGGGAAGGAAGTACGCGCCCCCACGACTGGTATTAAGGAAAACAACCCTTCAACAAAACAATTAAAACAAACCAATTAATTAGTAAGAGATAGCTAGGGAGTAGTGAAATCTAGGTAAACACATTTTCTCATCATAAGAAGTTCACCACATTTTATTTTCTTGTTATTTAATTTTATTTGCATTTGTAGTAATTTTGGGTTAGTTGACTAGCAACTAATTCCGTCCACTCTTCCAATACCGAGATTTATACTTGCTTTCATAAATATATAAAAAATACAAAAAGAATCATCCTTGACCTTTAGACCTAGTGACTTAGTTTTCAATCCTAACAACATTATTCCCCTGGAGAACGATCAATCCCCCGGTACTTGCCACTCACTATACTACATCGGTCAGGTACACTGCCTGGTGGGGATTGCAAGCTTCTCAAGATCCCTTGAGAAGTAAAACCTTTTGCAAGGTTGCAAAACCACACATCACCAATGAATATCTCTTCCCACATCAAATAAAAGTGAACTTGGCTGTCAAAAAACAAACTTTCTCTACTTCATTATGTTTCGAAAGTCCCGTGAATAAGAAGTCAAAGTCTCAAATAAATAGTTCGGAAAAACGTAAACACATTTTTCATTAAACTTATCACATGTAATATGTTTTAAGATTGTAAGGATAATAAATCATAATCAGAAATAACATAAACAATAATCAAAGGAATTAAGAGTAGATTTCACAGATTCATGAACGGGATTGAGGCACGTGTTTAACACGCTTCCCTTAAAACAGATTCACCATCTATAAGGCGTCTATTTCCCAGGGTACAACGGCCGGAGCAGCGACTGCCGGATGCGACGAATGCCTGAAATAGTCATCAGAGTACTCACGTATATTCTTCGAGAAAGCTAGGAGTAAGTTTGTCTTTTGTGGTGGAAAGAAGCTGAAACCTATATTTTCTGTTTGGTGTGGTGTTTTTCAACTTGATTTATGGTAATGGTCTTATAGCCCCAAAGGAGTTACAAGTATTAAAACTAAGTTTAATACAAAATTAAACTAGTTTAAGTCCAGCCATTATCACTAAATTAAGTGATCTCTTACCAAACCATAAACAAATGTTATTAAAACTAAGTTTAATACACAATTAAACTAGTTTAAGTCCAACCATTATCACTAAATTAAGTGATCATTATGTGGCTCTTACCAAACCATAAACAAATGTTACAACTCATTTGTTCTTCACTTTCCATTCTAAACACATCAATATGAGACTCGATATCTCATTCACACAACTTTACACCAAAGTTTCCAATAGATACATCTTGAAAGCTTCAAGCTAAAACTAAAGTAGCTTACTCTGCATATTGAGATCATCCGCAACTTGGTTCATCTTCATGATGTTTTCCAAAAGGATTCAAAGTTGTTGGAAAAGAATATGAAGCACTGGTACAAAAAGTTGTATTGGTCACGCCAAAAATGTGTGACGATATGCCTATAGTCACACACGTTTTTTTCGTTGTGTGTCACTAAAGGTCCCGCCACCGTAGGTGGCATATGGTCACATTATTGAGTTCGTGGCCTTTTCCATCGAAAAAGAGTGACCAAAATCCCGAATATGTGTGACAAATTAGACACAAGTTTTGTTGGATTAGTCATTATCAGTTACCGTAAACACTTTATAGTCACGCGAATGTTTTTTGAGAGTAACTATTTTTCAGCCTTTGGCCACATAAATATATAATGTATGTGACATTTGAGATGATATATTCAAGTAAATGTGTATTTTGTGTGACTATTTCCCGTCCTGTGGCCACATAAATATACAATAAATGTGACGTTTGTGATGATTTAGTCACACAATGGGTCTTATTTTTTTAGAGTTAGTCACATACAATTTAACACAAAGTGGCCAAAAGTGTGAATAAGTGTGACCATATGCTGTTTAAAGTGAAGAAATGGGTATTTTGTGTGGCTATTGATAATCCAATGGCCACATGAAGTTTATGTTTGCGTGGCCTTTTGTAATATTTAGTCACACAAAGCATGTTTGTTTTGGGTATTTAGTCACATACCATTAAGCAAACAGTGGCCAAAAGTGTTAATAAGTGTGACCATATGCTGTTTAAAGTGAAGAAATGTGTATTTTGTGTGACTATTAATCATCCAATGGCCACATGAATTTTATGTTTGTGTGGCCTTTTGTAATATTTAGTCACACAAAGCATGTTTGTTTTGGGTATTTAGTCACATACCATTAATCAAACAGTGGCCAAAAGTGTAAATAAGTGTGACCATATGTTGTTTAAAGTGAAGAAATGTGTATTTTGTGTGACTATAGATCATCCAATGGCCAAGTGAATTTTATGTTTGTGTGGCCTTCGGTAATATTTAGTCACACAACGACTAAAGCAAATAGTGACCAAAAGTGTTAATAAGTGAGACTATATGCATCTTTTAGTCACATTTAAAAAATCAATATATATCAAAACAATTCAAATATATATCAAAACAAAATACAATAAAATTGGAATGTATATAACTGAACAAAATATAAAATTGGACATCCTTTTATACACCAAGGAGTCCTAGTCGGCTTATGTCACAACTCGTAATTTCCGGTCATTTTCTAAACTTCGACAATTTTACTATTCACAAGTTACTATTCACCATTTACTATTCATCGATCACTATTCATCGTTTTTTTAGGTCAATTTGACATTTCGAGAAACATTCAGAAATTTTACTATTCACTTGACACTATTCATTTCCGGAAGAAATACACTATTCATGTGCATTACTCATGTCATCGTAAATTTAGTTTACGAGTATTTAGATTCGCGTAACCGTATTGGTTCAGGAGCGAATTCATGCATTATCATTGGGACATCTCATACGGACTAGAAATAGTCTACGTATCATCATTGTGTCACTTGCATACTATTCCACTCGTAGGATATTTAAATTAACACTTTTGGTATAATTAACGAATTACGTATGTTTATTTTAAATAAACACTAATACGCGACCTATAAATGAGGATAACATATCCGACACTCCCTACATTAATCTCGATATATTTTTATACTTATTACAACGTCATAAGTATTATGAAATTCAATTACCCGGTATTTTGGAAATTTAATTAATTAATATCGTACGTCTAATTTAATTATGACGGTTTTTGTGAAAACGAAACAATAATCACCCAAACTCTCCGTACTTGTACCCGACATATTTTTGCAATTTTTACGACTTTATTATGTCCCGAATAACCTCAATAAAATTTATTTCTAGCAAACCCGGTCCCCGATTACACCTAAAACTAACCAAATACTACACAATCTTACCACTAACTCCCTAAATAATTACCCAACATAACTCCCCTTTTCCCTCCTTTGTGAACCCCCCCCCCCCCCTCCTAAGCCATCTCATGTGCTAAACCACACCAACCCCCATAAATGCTAACCTAACAAATGTCTCCTAACTAGATATTAATCCATTTTCACCTCATTCTCATCATAATTCTCTATGTGCTAGTAAACATTTTCTCTCTTTTCCTCCTTGGTATGCTCGGCCTAAGCAAGAAGAAGAAGCAAGAACCACTAATTTTCAAAGATCAAGACATAATATAGTTCACTTAGTTATCCTTGTTTGAGTTTTGAAATAGAAACTCAAGGATTAGTAGGTTTTTCATCATCTAAATTTCCTAAACCTTCAAGTAAGTTAACAAACTCATTTTTATAATTTTTACAAGTTATTACTATGATTATATACTTTTCTTACAAGAACTCATGCATATAATAGCTTATACCACTTTATTTTATAAACTTTTAACTTTTGAACCTTAGGAAGTGATTATTATTAGATCTTTGTTAGATCTACTTTGTTTATGAAGTTTAGGAACCCATGACACCCTAAGAAGGTGTATGGTAGGATTAGACTAGTTTTGTGGTGATTGAAAGTGGTTTGGATGAAGTTTGAAACTAGGAAAATGATTTTGGAAAATATACATATACCTACTGTTACTATTTTGAAAACGTGGGAGACTCAGGAACTCAAGGTTAATTTTTGACCAAAGATTTAGAAAATACTTTCAAAAACGAAGCCGTGGGCGAAAGAACGGATTAAAACGAGTTAATAACGAAGGAGATATGATTTTCCGAATTTAACGACGAAAACTATTTTCTGAAAAACTGCATGCTGTTTGACAGTTTTCGACGGGCAAAAAGAGACGTTAAACGTAACTTGGAGGAGCCGAGCTATCGAAAACATATTAGTATATACTAAAACGGATCCGTGGATATAAAGCACGAGTAAAATGAGCTTAAAACGACCAAGTTATACGCGTTTTAACATCGTCAAAACTATATATATATATATATATATATATATATATATATATATATATATATATATATATATATATATATATATATATATATATATTTTGTCACTACTAGAAAAATAATATAACTGCGTACTAAGTGACATATTTTCTAGATTTCTTATTCAAGGAGTTTATTTTTAACTAACGAAATACGTACGACTCAAGGTTTATTACGCGACTACTAGACATTATTTTAAGGTTTTCAAGACGAGGAATATAACACTAACATTTTTTTTATACGATATACTACGACAAGTTATATACTTCTATATTTGGACTTATTTTCCTAAGTATGGAAACTATTTTACTTTGACAATAACTAGTATTTCCAAGTTACGAGTGGTATAGGCATCATGTGCATGTGCATTCATTACATCACGTCATGATCTAAAATAGATCGTTATTACATATATTAGGTTGCGGTTAGAGATCGTGCCTCATTTCAGTGTATCCACTTTTGTCGTCGTAGCTATCGCACCAGGTGAGTCATAGCCCCTACTTTTTAATTATTTTGCAAACTCTTTGGGGGAGAATACATGCTCGTTTTACTTAAATGCATTCCTTGCTTTACCTGGTTGATTACCTGCATTTCATTGGTATGCTTGATTACTTGTTTTTCATGTGACTTGTCTCTTAAACATTAGTACTTATTAGTTCTCTGGCAACATTAGTACTTATTAGTTCTCTGGCGACATTGTCAGTATTAGTTCTCTGGCGACATTGTCAGCATTATTTATCTGACGACATTGTCAGCATTGTTTATATAACCTCATTGACTGAATTATTTATATAGCCGTTTGCTATATTTGTCTGGGAATTTGGATACTAGTATTACTTTTGTTCACATAGACTTTAATACATATTGGGCAGTGGGTTGTAAACACACAGGTTACAAGTCTCTTATGGCGGGACTTGCAACTGAGTGGATTTACGATGCCTTTGATGGGCGATCTTTTCTCTATAGGCATTATTTGTTAAACAAACTCTATGAACTCACCAACCTCGTGTTGACACTTTAGCATGTATTTTCAGGTTTTAAGCATATGGCACGCTACTGGAGGTTTTGGCAGGGCATGGCATGGTCATAGAAGACTCTGATTATTTATATGGGGACCGTTTTAAACTATTTTAAGGGCCTACTTCCGCACTACTTTTAACGATGTAAATTCACTATTTTTGATTTAACTATTTTATTCTAAATGATTGAAGTGAAAACCATTTTTGAACTAGTGTTGTAATACCAATTGAGTTACACCCCAGCTACACGTATGCTTCCGCTGGACCCGATTTTTGGGGGTGTGACAGATTGGTATCAGAGCTCTGGCTATAGCGAACTAAGTGTTTTTAAAACCTAGACTATAGCTACTTTTACGAAAAACTTAACCCTATGACCGTCACGTGCCTGCCTGCCAAGCTGAAGCCTCATTTGTAGTTTGTTACTGACTTAGGTGATGAGATTTGTGTCTCATTTTCTGATATACTATATTCATTTATTATAGTTGATTACTATAATTGTCTTTCATATAAGCATGTTCACATATCATATATGTCACCACGTTATGTTTTCCTTGCATAGTATCATCATTTGACCTCGAGTTTGGTCACTTGCTTTTGTCTTTCAGAACGTCTTGATATTTGTGAAGGACATAGTCTTAGTATAACTGAGCTGAGTATTTCAAATTTCATGGAACCTCGGTGGGATATAGACTGGTCATCTATATTCAACCCGGGATAGTGAGATATAGGCTGACCACCTATGTCTGACTCAGAGAGGAATTTTGCAACACTGAGAATGGTTATAATAAAATTTTGTCCGGAATAAATTCTCAACTCATTTTCCAAATGCTTCATTTACGTGTGTGTATACTCTCGTTGTCATAACATTCCTACTTTTCATCACTTCGTGAACCACCGATTGGAAGCTTGTCAACTAGTCATTTTATTTCATGAACTTTCATATTTAGGCACAATACACTTACATTTTCTTTTATCACAATCTCGTTTTGTCGCACTTGTCACAGTCTTTTCCCTTCTTACCATCACTATCATTTCCTTTCCCCATCCCCATATGTATATATAAGGAATTAGGTGACACTCTATAGATTCCTATGTCACTCATCACTCATTACTCTCAATATTGATAAGTGGATATTATCAATGACCTCCCTAGGAAAGACTTCCCATACCATATATAAGGAGGATCCCTAGGTACATGATGACCATTTAAAACTCAACGGAAATCTCAGGATATCACAAAACCACTCGAGCCACGTCAACTCGTCATATCGCAACATCAACCTTTCATTCTACGATAACCCACTCTCGAACATCTACTACTAGGAAACGTCTTAATTATGTCTCACCCTTCTTTTCTCGTTTTGAAGAGCGATGCCGCCAAGGAAAGTTAAAGCTACTCCAACAATGACACCTGTTGCTATTCGGAAATTGGTTAAGGATAGTATCGCCAAAGCTCTAGAGATCGAGAGAGCTGAGGTAGCTGCAAGGGCTGCTGAGGCCGCTTTACAGACAGGGACAGATGGACAATCCGATAATAAGCGCGAATGTACTTGGAAAAATTTTAAGGTTAGTGATCCCATCAAGTTTAAGGGCACTGAAGGAGCGGTTGCTTTGATTCGCTGGTTCGAAAAGACTGAGAACGTGTTTCTCATGTGCAACTGTCCTGATGGCAGCAAGGTAAAATTCGCTACTGGTATGCTTTTGGATGAAGCTATGTCATGGTGGAATTCTCATGCTCAACCGATTGGTATGGAAAATGCCTACAAGCTCACCTGGGAGCAATTCAAGAAATTGATGACTGAGAAGTTTTGCCCTCGTACTGAGGTGCAGAAGTTGGAAACAGAATTCTATGAGCTGGTGACTAAAGGTGATGACATCGAGACCTACTTCAGGAAGTTTCAAGAGTTGGCTGCACTATGCCCAACTATGGTTTCAGATAATGAAAAGCTGCTAGAAAAATTCATCGGTGGACTACCGCGCAACATTAGTGGGAACGTAATTGCTTCTAAATCAGACACGCTGGAGGAAGCTATCAGAATATCTCAAAAGCTTATGGCTCAAGTGATGAAGCAAGAAACTACTGTCAACAACAACAACGAAAACAAGAGGAAAAGGGATGACAACCAAGGAGACGATCAAGTATGGCAGTCAAACAAACAACATGAAGTGGTTAGGGCCTACGTTGTGAAGCCAAGTGAAAAGAAAGGTTACCAGGGTACTCTACCTAAATGCAACAAGTGTCAGAATCATCATAACCATGGACCTTGTCTTAATCCATGTGGCAACTGTAAGAAGGTTGGTCATGCAACTTGGGAATGCAAATTTCCAATCATTACCGGAGATCAGAAACCCTCAGTGACATGTTTTGGCTGTGGAGAAATAGGCCATTACAGGAATGAATGCCCAAAACAAGGAAACCTAGAGAAAAGGAACCAAGGTGGAAGGGCTCGTGGGAGAGCCTAGGTCATCGGAGGAGGAAATGGTCCACACATCAACAACGCTGAGGACGACAACAATGTTCAAGAACCAAGAACTTCTACCTTAAAAATAAACTAAAGCCTAAACTCTCTAGTGTTGTGTTTCTTTTGTGTTTAATTCTACGTTCTATCGTATAAGTTTCATGTACTATTAACGAATTCCGATCTAATGAATATTCTATCTTTTATCACCGCAAGCTCCTAGCGATTTCATTAAGATTCTTTGGAACTACACCACCTATCATCGGCAGACCAATGGTCAGGATTAAAGAATGATTCAAACATAGGGAGATATGCTCAGAGCATGAGTGGTTGACTCTAGAAATGGTTGGATTAACCATTTGCCATAAATCAGATTCCTTTATAACCATAGTTACCACACGAGCTTAGAGACTACAGCATTTGAAGCACTCTATGGTCGAAGTGCCAACATCCATTGACGGATCGAAATTTGGAAAAAGCCTAACCCACTAGTCCAGTAAGCATTCATGAAATAACCAGAAATTTCTTACGAGTCAAGAATCAGTTACAAGTTCAATAAGTTGTAAACCCTTAGAATTTCAAGTTAATGGCATGATTATGTTGAAAGTTCTGCCTAGGAAAGGCATGATACCATTAAGAAAAATTTGGGAAGATAAACCCGAGATACATTGGACCATTCAATATTTCAGACAATATGGGCCTAGTGGCCTACAGACTTGAACTCCCATTAGAGCTCAGTAGCTTACACGATAAATATCATCATCTTTTCACCAATACCACTCTAGAGACCAACACAAACTGAACTTCGGGACGAAGTTCCTGTTAGAAGGGAAGACTGTCACAACTCGTAATTTCCGGTCATTTTCTAAACTTCGACAATTTTACTATTCACAAGTTACTATTCACCATTTACTATTCATCGATCACTATTCATCATTTTTTTAGGTCAATTTGACATTTCGAGAAACATTCAGAAATTTTACTATTCACTTGACAATATTCATTTCCGGAAGAAATACACTATTCATATGCATTACTCATGTCATCGTAAATTTAGTTTACAAGTATTTAGATTCACGTAACCGTATTGGTTCAGGAGCGAATTCATGCATTATCATTGGGACATCTTATACGGACTAGAAATAGTCTACGTATCATCATTGTGTCACTTGCATACTATTCCACTCGTAGGATATTTAAATTAACACTTTTGGTATAATTAACGAATTACGTATGTTTATTTTAAATAAACACTAATACGCAACCTATAAATGAGGATAACATATCCGACACTCCCTACATTAATCTCGATATATTTTTATACTTATTACAACGTCATAAGTATTATGAAATTCAATTACCCGGTATTTTGGAAATTTAATTAATTAATATCGTACGTCTAATTTAATTATGACGGTTTTTGTGAAAACGAAACAATAATCACCCAAACTCTCCGTACTTGCACCCGACATATTTTTGCAATTTTTACGACTTTATTATGTCCCGAATAACCTCAATAAAATTTATTTCTAGCAAACCCGGTACCCGATAACACCTAAAACTAACCAAATACTACACAATCTTACCACTAACTCCCTAAATAATTACCCAACATAACTCCCCTTTTCCCTCCTTTGTGAAACCCCCCCCCCCCCTCCTAAGCCATCTCATGTGCTAAACCACACCAACCCCCATAAATGCTAACCTAACAAATGTCTCCTAACTAGATATTAATCCATTTTCACCTCATTCTCATCATAATTCTCTATGTGCTAGTAAACATTTTCTCTCTTTTCCTCCTTGGTATGCTCAGCCTAAGCAAGAAGAAGAAGCAAGAACCACTAATTTTCAAAGATCAAGACATAATATAGTTCACTTAGTTATCCTTGTTTGAGTTTTGAAATAGAAACTCAAGGATTAGTAGGTTTTTCATCATCTAAACTTCCTAAACCTTCAAGTAAGTTAACAAACTCATTTTTATAATTTTTACAAGTTATTACTATGATTATATACTTTTCTTACAAGAACTCATGCATATAATAGCTTATACCACTTTATTTTATAAACTTTTAACTTTTGAACCTTAGGAAGTGATTATTATTAGATCTTTGTTTATGAAGTTTAGGAACCCATGACACCCTAAGAAGGTGTATGGTAGGATTAGACTAGTTTTGTGGTGATTAAAAGTGGTTTGGATGAAGTTTGAAACTAGGAAAATGATTTTGGAAAATATACATATACCTACTGTTACTATTTTGAAAACGTGGGAGACTCAGGAACTCAAGGTTAATTTTTAACCAAAGATTTAGAAAATACTTTCAAAAACGAAGCCGTGGGCGAAAGAACGGATTAAAACGAGTTAATAACGAAGGAGATATGATTTTCCGAATTTAACGACGAAAACTATTTTCTGAAAAACTGCATGCTGTTTGACAGTTTTCGACGGGCAAAAAGAGACGTTAAACGTAACCTGGAGGAGCCGAGCTAACGAAAATATATTAGTATATACTAAAACGAATCCTTGGATATAAAGAACGAGTAAAATGAGCTTAAAACGACCAAGTTATACGCGTTTTAACATCGTCAAAACTATATATATATATATTTTGTCACTACTAGAAAAATAATATAACTGCGTACTAAGTGACATATTTTCTAGATTTCTTATTCAAGGAGTTTATTTTTAACTAACGAAATACGTACGACTCAAGGTTTATTACGCGACTACTAGACATTATTTTAAGGTTTTCAAGACGAGGAATATAACACTAACATTTTTTTTATACGATATACTACGACAAGTTATATACTTCTATATTTGGACTTATTTTCCTAAGTATGGAAACTATTTTACTTTGACAATAACTAGTATTTCCAAGTTACGAGTGGTATAGGCATCATGTGCATGTGCATTCATTACATCACGTCATGATCTAAAATAGATCGTTATTACTTATATTAGGTTGCGGTTAGAGATCGTGCCTCATTTCAGTGTATCCACTTTTGTCGTCGTAGCTATCGCACCAGGTGAGTCATAGCCCCTACTTTTTAATTATTTTGCAAACTCTTTGGGGGAGAATACATGCTCGTTTTACTTAAATGCATTCCTTGCTTTACCTGGTTGATTACCTGCATTTCATTGGTATGCTTGATTACTTGTTTTTCATGTGACTTGTCTCTTAAACATTAGTACTTATTAGTTCTCTGGCAACATTAGTACTTATTAGTTCTCTGGCGACATTTTCAGTATTAGTTCTCTGGCGACATTGTCAGCATTATTTATCTGACGACATTGTCAGCATTGTTTATATAACCTCATTGACTGAATTATTTATATAGCCGTTTGCTATATTTGTCTGGGAATTTGGATACTAGTATTACTTTTGTTCACATAGACTTTAATACATATTGGGCAGTGGGTTGTAAACACACAGGTTACAAGTCTCTTATGGCGGGACTTGCAACTGAGTGGATTTACGATGCCTTTGATGGGCGATCTTTTCTCTATAGGCATTATTTGTTAAACAAACTCTATGAACTCACCAACCTCGTGTTGACACTTTAGCATGTATTTTCAGGTTTTAAGCATATGGCACGCTACTGGAGGTTTTGGCAGGGCATGGCATGGTCATAGAAGACTCTGATTATTTATATGGGGACCGTTTTAAACTATTTTAAGGGCCTACTTCCGCACTACTTTTAACGATGTAAATTCACTATTTTTGATTTAACTATTTTATTCTAAATGATTGAAGTGAAAACCATTTTTGAACTAGTGTTGTAATACCAATTGAGTTACACCCCAGCTACACGTATGCTTCCGCTGGACCCGATTTTTGGGGGTGTGACAGCTTACAATAGTTTCTTTATAAGTATCTATAATCTTTTCCATAAGCAAGTAGCAACTTCGAGCGGTTAAACAATGAACATACTAATAAAATTTGCAGTTAAACTTACAAGTTTTTCTCCCATTGATCTAATCTCATCATCTGGATATAAAAGCCTTGAAAATGTAGGCTGCTGCATATCAACACATCAGGATGAGAGCAGGACTAGAACATGTCAAAGCTCACAACATAACAGAACTAGATGAGCCACTGGTTCAACTATCTGCACAAACATGATATGAGAGTTAATACTAGTACCACGTTAGTACTGCTGGAGCAGAGTTACTACTGCTAGTATATATATATATATATATATATATATATATATATATATATATATATATATATATATATATATATATATATATATATATATATATATATATATAACAGAATGTATATAAATGAAGCAAATATATATATAATTGTAATGTCGTATATAATCAAATTCTCAACTATCATAAGTTAAAACCTGTTGACTCTTCGCCGCCTTAGCTTGCTTTTGCAAGGTTTCACTAGAGACCAAATGTTTTCGCTTCGTTGGTACTAATTTTAGTCCTGTATTTTGTTCACTAATATTTGGTATCATAGTTGGTGATGTAACCTGTAGAACCGGTTTGTCGTGGCTCAAGCGTTTTCGTATGTCCGATAGTTTTAACAGGTTCCTATATGTATATATAAAACACGGTACATTAGTGATGTACGTAAAACTAAAAAAATCAAAGGTGGATGTTTTATTACTTACCACTGTTTCCATTACTGGTACGTTTTCCAAAGTTTTAATGGCCATTGGAGTGGTCACCTGCAATATAAATTAAGAAATACAATGGTGTTATCATTAGAAAATGAAATTGTTAACAACACAAAAAGTGGCTTACATCTGAGTCTAATGCCAGTTTCTTTCTGCAAAAACAATATGGGAAATGTAAGAAACTAAGGCACTAATAACGCTGCATAATATAAGATCTGCCAACCATGAAACCATAAAAATATACATTGGTTGGCTTTGGTGACTGAGATGGAGCATACCCACGCCTCGAAAATGAAGTGTGCCAGAAAATCCATCTGAGGGAATTTTTAGTGAGGCATCCCGTGTATCATCCTCACCCGTGAAAATAGCATGTAGCCTCTGCAAGAAACAAGTAATGTGATTAATGCTAACATAAAAGACGACAACATTAGATGTCCCAAATATAAGTTTAGCCTCAAAAACAAACATACGGGTTGCATATCGAATCGGGCAACAAATAATATACAATTGGTTGCAATTTTATGCAGTGCCAAACGTGGAACGAATAAATGTCAAACACATTACCAAGCAAGCAAATCACTAACGTTTGGTACAAATGAAACAGTTTGACAAAAAGCAACCATATTTGAGTTAATTTCCTATATAACAGATGTTATGTTAATCTTTTGATAGATAACTTACGCAACTGCGATAAGCAAACTCCAACTGTTCAGCAACATCCTCCCGGAGTGGAAACCAATCAAGACTCCCTTTACGAGCAAAAAAGTGGCCTCTTAGAACACGTCGATTGTCTCCATTCCAATAAACAGGAAAACTATTTCGTCTTAATAAGTCTACCTGCAACGATTACCACCACACGAATTTATAATCAAAAACATGTTTTAGGCTAGTTTAATCCACGAAAATCAATGTAAATCGTTTTATATTCGATTACACATTTAAGAAAATATAAATTAAATATGTGTTTGAGCATAAAAAAGGTTTATGTAATCAGAAAAATGGTTACGGTTACGGAAACCAGAGAAAGTCGGGAACCATACCCATGAACAGAGTAGGATAGGTGAGATGAGGGTGATGGTGGCTCGACTGTGATGCTGGAGGAGCGATGGTTGGTGGAACCACGGCGAGATAAGGCGGTGAAATGTGGCGGTGGTGTGAGTCGGTTCTAGAGAGAAGGAGAAGAGATGAATAGAGAGAAGATAGATCTGACTAGTGTAAGTGTTAGTGTTTTGATTTTGGGGGAAAAAGGGAGGGATCTTGAGCGAGAGATTGAAATTTTTGGGGAAAAATTAGGGGCGGGATCTGACTAGTGTAAGTGTTAGTGTTTTGATTTTGGGGAAAATGAGCTTGAAATGTTTAATGAGTTGAGCTCAATCTTATATAAGTTCGACTCGAGTTATTGTTGAGTTCTCGAGCTTGTAAGTAATATAAAATATGTTTTTTTTTTTTAAGTGTAGTAAGTGTAAATATTTATTTATGAATGTATCAAGCTTTTCGAGCTGAAGTCGAACCGAATTCAATTCTTAGGTTATATTATATTTCAATTTTAATTTGTGTCAGAAAACACATCTTTACAGATAAATCAAGCTTTTTGAGTCAAGCTCAAGCCGAGTTCAAACTTTCTCGATCCCGGATAACATGATCGAGAGGGTGATGGAGGCTTGATTGTGATGGTGGTGGATGTGGTGGTTATCACGAACCAAACAACCGAAGCAAACAAACTCTCCCATATAGTTCCCTTGTCTTGATGACGGTGATGGCGTGGAGGATCGATGGTTGGTGGAACCACGGCGAGATAAGGCGGTGAAGTTTGGCGGTGGTGTGAGTCGGTTCTAGAGAGAAAGAGAATAGATGAATAGATAGATAGATCTGACTAGTGTAAGTGTTAGTGTTTTGATTTTGGGGAAAAAGGGGCGGGATCTTGAGCGGGAGATTGAGATTTTTGGGGAAAAATTAGAGGCGGATGTTGAGATCTTGAGCGCCTGATTAAAATTTTAGAGATTGAAAGCCTATCAAATGAGCTCGAAAAGTTTAATGAGTTGAGCTCAATCTTATATAAGTTCGACTCGAGTTATTGTTGAGTTCTCGAGCTTGTAAGTAATATAAATATGTTTTTTTTTCTTTTTTTTAAGTGTAGTAAGTGTAAATATTTATTTATGAATGTATCAAGCTTTTCGAGCTGAAGTCGAACCGAATTCAATTCTTAGGTTATATTATATTTCAATTTTTATTTGTGTCAGAAAACACATCATTACAGATAAATCGAGCTTTTCGAGTCAAGCTCAAGCCGAGTTCAAAGTTTCTCGATCCCGGATAACATGATCGCGAGGGTGATGGAGGCTTGACTGTGATGGTGGTGGATGTGGTGGTTATCTCGAACCAAACAGCCGAAGCAAACAAACACTCCCATACAGTTCCCTTGTCTTGATGACGGTGATGGCGTGGAGGATCGATGGTTGGTGGAACCATGGTGAGATAAGGCTGTGAAGTTTGGCGGTGGTGTGAGTCGGTTCTAGAGAGAAGGAGAATAGATGAATAGATAGAAGATAGATCTGACTAGTGTAAGTACTAATGAGTATAGTACTAATGAGTTAATGAGTTTTCCGGTGGTGTAACTCATCCTAAAAATCCTGCAAAACATTCATTGTGACTCGATACACGCATTTGACTCAAACAAGTACTAATGAGTTAAGGTAGGCATGCATGCAAGTTCGTGTATCCGATTTTACAAGGAAACTGCATGTTAAAGAGAGCGAGACTATTAAGAAAATGACATTATAGCTAGTAGGATCTTACGATCCCGATCCGATCATACGAAAATGATCTTGCAAAGACGAAAACGATCCTGGGTAGGATCTGATCTCGATCTTGAAACTTTTAATACTTTTAGTTTTATACTTTTAATCATTTTAAACTTATCTATACATCTTATAATGCATCTTTGACTCTCTCTTTTCCAATTTTTTAAGATTTTCATTTATACATTTTAAGTAAATACAACAAATTAAGCTATATGTACAATCAATTTAAGCATTAGCACCTACACACATTGACTGGTCAACACTTATAATTAATATATATAACATTTAAAACACCTTTTCAATTAAAAGTATTATTTATAAACCACAATGTACAAACAGATCAAGCTGCTAAACACTCTTTTCATTAAATTTGTAAGACATTTTCTCCTAACTTCAACAGTTTATCATGCATCTAAAAATATTTTCGCTATCTGTAAACTTTAATTACATGGTACCTCCCGCCGCAACGCGCGTGTGCCCCGCTAGTAATATATAACATATGCAAAGCTTATCAAACACACATCACTAATAATATATAATATTTACAAAGCTTATCAAACACACTCCAACATATACTTAATACTCTATCTGACAATCACACACAGCTGCCTTGTTCTTTCTTTCTCTCTCTCTCTCACTACTACACCCTAAGTTAGATCGGAAGCATATGGTAACATACTTAGATCGCTTCTATATTGACCCTAAGTTTGACAGATGATTTGGTTTATCTGATTATTTAGTTGTTTTTTTTTGGTTTATCTGATTATTTCATTGTTTGTGTTTATTTAATTAGTGTTATTTAGTGTTAGGGTTTATGTATGATCTGTATATTTGTGTTTTTTATTGTTAGGGTTTATGGTTGTTTTTTAGTTTTAGTGCGAATATTTAGGCTAAAACATCAAGTATCAAAGATGGAAGAAGTATCAATGATGGATGAAAAGACACCACTTTCAAGTATGAACATAAACTTGTTCTGGTGTTGTTCATCCATTATTGATTCATCTTTGTTCTTTGTCAAGGATGGGTGAACCGACACCACTTTCAAGTATGAACATAATATGTATCTGTATCAAAGATGGAAGAAGTATCAAGGATGGATGAAAAGACACCACTTTCAAGTATGAACATAAACTTGTTCTGTTGTTGTTCATCCATTCTTAATACATCTTTCCTCTTTGCCAAAATACAGAAACAATGAAAATATTTTATCTTAGGATTAGGTTGAAGTACCATAAACATATCAAGAACTTAAAGAGTTTTTTCATGTATTTAGTTACAATGAAAATATTTTCATTGCATTGTTGATATAAATTTAATATGATTTCATTAATTCATGATTAGCTCTCTAATGTCGTAGGACCTACATAACTAATATTTATGTTCGTCACATTTAAGTGAGCAATATAAATGATAGTAAGAATTTGGTTGCTAAGAACTTAAAGCTCAATTATCAGGGCAGATCTATCTAACGATGTAGATGGGTTCCATCGCTTTAACTGGACCCCATTTTCTAGCAATGTTTAATGGTTCTTTCAATAATCAAGATTAAACATCGTTAGAAAACGGGGTCCAATTAAAGCGATGGAACCATCTACATCGTTAGATAGATTTGGCCTGATCATTGAGACGTCTTCAATGCGATGATGATATAGTGTGTATTGTTCATGACAGGCCACCCTCCTTCATCATTGCATTCAAGATGAGTGATGTTACTTAGACTCTATTCTTTACTCAACATTTGTAGATTGTTTATATCACTCTGTTTGCTTAATATATATGTATGATGTATTTTTGATATAAGAATTATGTTGCATTTGTATTGAGAGTATAATGAAGATAAGTGGCGGATGTGTGTGCGAATATTTAGGCTAAAACATCCAAGTATCAAAGATGGAAGAAGTATCAACATGGGTGAACAGACACCACTTTCAAGTATGAACATAAACTTGTTTTGGTATTGTTCATCCATGTTGATTCATCTTTGCTCTTTGTCAAAATACAGAAACAATTATCAAGTATAATTTGTAGGTTCGATGGTTGAATTTAGCGTCTTCGTCTTCCAGCATGTTGGTAGGTTAGAGATTCAAGGCTGAATAATATGTTGTTGTTGGCTAGGGTAGAAAGGATGGTAGTTCATTGCATTGTTATTATAAGTTTAATATGATTTCATTCATGCACGATTAGCTCTCTAATGTCGTAGACTCTACATAATTAATATGTATGTTCGTCACATCTAAGGGAGCAATATAAATGATAGTAAGAATCTATTTTCTAATAACTTAAAGCTCAATGTTAGGGCAAATCTATCTAAAGTTGTAGAACGGTTCCATTACTTAATTTGGAAAACCTCTACTACCGTTATTAGACAGTGTCCAAAAAACAAAGCAATGGAACCTTTCTGCAACTTTAGATAGATTTGGCCTGATCATTAAAACGTCTTCAATGCGATGATGATATAGTGTGTATTGTTCATGACAGGCCACACTCCTTCATCATCGCATTCAAGATGAGAGATGTTACTTAGACTCTATTCTTTATTTAACATTTCTAGATTGTTTGTATCACTCTGTTTGCATTCAAATATTTTTTATGATCTAAATGAGTCTGTAATTTCAACATACCTTTCCATTCTCAATTCCCATATAGTTCCTTTTATTTTTTCAACAATCTAGCAATGCGGCTGGTGCAGTCCTTTGCTCAAAGGGAGTTGAAATGATAAAAGGAGCTGTAGCGGGAATTTAGAAGGGTTACGTATGTTGTTTCAACATACCTTTCCATTCTGAGTTCCATACAGTTCCTTTTGTTTTTTCAACAATCTAGCAATGCGGCTGGTGCAGTCCTTTGCTCAAAGGGAGTTGAAACGACAAAAGGAGCTGTATCGGGAACTTAGACGGGTTACGTATGTTGGTTTATTGCATTCCATTCTTTTTTATGATCTAAAACCAACCATCCACCAAGTAATGTGGCCATTGGAGTTCCAAGAACAAAGGTTGTTTCAAATACACCCTGAATTGCAACATTATCTTTTATTTCATTTACACTATATTTTTTAAAATTTTAATATATTTTTTTATTTTTTTGTAGAAATCATACATTGACAGCAGTGACTCAAGTTCATTTCAACATACCTTTCCATTCTGAGTTCCCATACAGTTCCTTTTATTTTTTTCAACAATCTAGCAATGCGGCTGGTGTAGTCCTTTGCTCAAAGGGAGTTGAAACGACAAAAGGAGCTGTATCGGGAACTTAGAAGGGTTACGTATGTTGGCAGCAGTGACTCAAGTTCATTTCACATATCAAGCAGTTCTGAAGGTCCTCCAAATACATGGGCATACTATTTTCCAAAGGGATATTCTGGATCAGGCACAAAAAAGGAAGATGCTAGGAAGGTTAAAACTCCAAAAAAGACTGCCAAAGAGCTTTTTGATGAGAGGGTTCGGTGCTAGGCCTGCCCAATGCTAAGACTTGTGAAGACAAGGGTATAAAACCATGGGAACCAAAAATGCCCAAAGTTTGTTCAAAAGGGAAGGGTAAAAAGAAAATGTATTATTTGAGTTAGGAAGTAATTTGAATAAACCTGTGTAATCCATTTGTACTACTTTATTTGACTTTATGAATAAACATTTTTTCATTGCTCAATTTTCTCATTAATGAACTGAATATGAATCGGTTAATTTTTGTAGCATTTTATTTTTATCCCTAGCAGCATTAAGTTATGCCAAGCAGCATTAAGTTCTGAGTTACTAGCATTCACCCAAATTCCAATCCAAACCCGGAGTTGCCCATAAGATAAGTTTGACAATCTTTGACTTTTGCAAATGACAATCTTTGTTTGACTTTTAACAAAGCATCATAACATAGTCAACAAAGCAACATAACATAATTAATCAACAAAAAGATAACTTGATCATATAGTAATATAATCGATAACTTGATTAACAAAGAAACATAATATAAGTTTTCTTTGAACACAAAACCATTAAACTTCAAAGAAATAACATAATAATGATTATTATCATCTTACATCAGGGTTAATTCAATGAAAATTATACAAACTATTTTGAATGCCTTTGTAAATATCAACAATGTTTCCACGGATTTGTTCTATTTCTTGATTCCGAACATTAACTTTGTTATGATGCACCAGTATGATATCTTGGTCTTTTTTGTTTTGTTCTTCCAACAGCGCGATTCGTTTGTTGTAAAGTTCAACCAACTGTCGTTCAGTACCATATTGGCCTTGAGAATGGCATTTGTCCCAACACTCTTGGGTTAGGCCGTGGATTTTATATTTTTCTGGCATTGGAGGAGGAGGAGGAGGAGAAGTGTCCCTTGAACGTTTTGTTTTCTTTGAAGCAGGATTTGAAGATGATGAAGCCATTGCAGTTCCAAACAAGAATTGAATACGTAATGAAAAAATGAAAGAAGTTAGTTGTAATTCCTTTGTATTTATAGGCACACAAGAGTCGCAATGTCACAACGTTTAAGTGTCACAACGATTTACAGTTACTTTTTTACAGTTACACCGATTCACAGTAATTTATGCCTAGCATCATTAAGTTCTTTATTAATCAGGTCATAACAGTGTTGAAGTAAGTTTGCCAATTCAGGGAGTAAACACTGTCATAAACACAAATTTTACACAACTAATAACTAGATTAATACCATTATGTTTATTCTTACTATATTTTCTAACATTTGAAACCACTTACAATACTTATTACCATTTAAAGTTTAAAAATAAAATTATAGAATGTTTAGGAGTGCGCATTTAATGTGTAAAATTAAAATGATTACAATTAGGCACGAGTAATTAGTGCATTCCACATGCTAATGTGACGTTAAACTTGGTAAATTGCAATAATCTTTAATGTTGAGACTTTCAAAATTCCCTAGGCGTATAGTATGTCGCATCCCTTTTTGAGGCCATCACTTAGCTTTTCAACACACACTTTTTAAAAAAGTCTAAGATCGAAGTTATGGTTGGAAACAAGAAAAGGTGCATTTTATCAAAGAAGAAGCGTTCAAAGTAAGTACTACTAATTAAACTTTTGTACACGTAAACATTCAAAGTTTGTAAAGATGTTATGTACGTACATGTTGACTTGGGTTTTTTTTTCTAGTAGAAGTTAGTTAATCCATAATAATTTTGATGTATTAAGCTTTTATGAATTTATAAAAATGGTTATCAATTGGTAGCTTTAAGTAATCAGTTATGAAATTGTGTTAGAATGTTACATTATATACATCATATAATTAAGAATACCAAATTTAAAGGATAATCTGTAAATTTATCATCTAATGCTTATTTGATTTCAGGAAACCAGAGAAGGTATTTAACATTGAAGAGTGGTATGAGTCGTGGAGTTCTCGAAGAAACAAGGCAAGACGCAAAGCAAGTTTGCTTCAAATTAAGAAAGATGAGAAGGAATACAAGCGATCAAAGCCGCGGGTTGGTTCAGTGGAAGAGGATGCGGCTGATGTTGGATTTTTGAGTGAGGAAGAGAGATTCGACTCCATTGACTACGATAATGTGCATTTGTCGTTTGATCCGGAGAAATCTTCGAAATTTAATTGTTAAACTTTTTTTATGTATGAACTGCTTTATTTTACTTTTGTTATATATGGATACTAATGTTTTTTTTTGGTTTATTATATACGAATTTTGACTTTCTTGCTTCATTAAAGCTTGATTAAGCTTGATTTTTCATCTATTCATTAAGCTTGATTTATGCCTAGCAACATTAATTTATACCTAGCAGCATTAACTTATGCCTAGCAACATTAATTTTGAATGTGTTGCACATATTTTGAATTTTTGTTAGGGCATCCACTATGGTGGGTTTATGAAAAGGTCTAAGAAACATGAAAAGGTTTATGTTTGTTTCTACCATAGTGGACACTCATTTCATGTCTATGTGGCATGAAGAGGTCCTAATTCTTGAACCTCTTTATAAATTCAATACATTTAATGCATTTGTTAAAAAAGACATTTTATGAACTTGCAAAGGTTTATACTATAGTGAATGTAGGTTTATAAAATCATAAGGTCTAAAATTTATTGATGTATTAATGTATAAACCTTTGTAAAAGGTTTATCATAGTGGATGCTCTTACACTTAAATATCACATTTTGCTATAAATAATAGTCACATAAATATCACAATGTGACTATTTTGAATGTATTGCACATATAATACCCTTATAATGTGGCGATAAACATAATTTAGATACACATTTGTGATATGGTATGACTTGTAAAGCCTATAGTCACATGATCATGCTACAATTAAATGTGACTATACACATTAGGTTGTGGCAAGCAAATACACACTAAACTTTAGACACACATATTTACTTACGTGACCATATGTATCGAATTTTCATTACACTTAATCATGTTTCTATGGTTTCGTGTGACCATATATGACATTTGGTCACACTCTTCAAGTGTGTGACATATATATTTGTCACTATTAAATGCATATCGTGACTAACGCTTCAAACTTACTTTTTAGTTGTCATACATTTCAAACGCTATGTGGCTAAATATTCAGCAAAGAATAGCAGTCACGTTTAAATAATGTGTGACAAACTTGACTATATAATTTAGTCACATACACAATTACTTCATGTGACCATATATCTATTTTGGTCACACTCTTCAATTGTTTGACATATATTTGTCACATATGTATATCTGTGGTGTGACTAATGCTTAAAGCTGATTTGTATCGGTCACACGTCCCAAATTAAACGTGACTAAATGATCGAAAAATATTTACCAGCTACCCTCTAGTCACATAAATACACAAATGTGTGACATATATCTTCCGAAATGGTCACACAAGTCGGATCGAGTGTGGCTGTTTATTTTATTTTCATACATTTAGTCACGTAAATATGTTACAGTGTGACCGTTTGAAATCGACCATGTGTGACGAAAGGCCATTTTTGTACCAGTGAAGTATATAAGCTTCATAAATCGTTGTACGTGCTGAAGCAATCTCCAAGACAATGGTACAAATAATTTGATAAGTTTATGATGAAGTCAAAATACACACGAAGCAAAGACAACTATTGTATCTATTTGAAAACGCTACAAGATGTGTCCTTCATATATATTCTTCTATATGTAAATCATATGTTGATAGCTTCTCAAATAGACACATTCGTTTGTTGTTGCAATCACACCAAAAAACACACAAGAAGCTGTTGTAGTATTTACTCTCTTCGTTTCCTTTGTAGTATATGTGTCTATAGTTCCAGAAATATATAAGCTCATTGATGAGGCGAAAAATGATCCATTTTTAGGGGGTCATTTAAGCCCGAATCCGAATTTATTTGATCAAATATTGCCCTAAATCGTTCCTTTTGTGATTTTAGGTACTTTGGGAGTGAAATCTGGAAAAGGAAGCAATTCGGACGTTTTTGGAGCATACAAGTGAAGAAAACACCAAAGTCTTAATTTTCCATGCTGGGAACAGTGCATGACGGCGTCAAGAGTAGTTCCCTGACGGCGTCAAGAGTAAAATTCCATGACGACCCAGAAGAGTTTTGACGGCGTCATGAAGGTAGGGCGTCAAGGGTAAAAGTCATGACGGCCTGGAAATGAATTGTTCTTGACGGCGTCAAATGTAGATCTAGGCAGTCCGAGGATTGTTTTGGCGGCGAGGTGACGGCGTCACCTAATTGGTCTTGACGCCGTCAGACCCCTTTTTCTATATATAGTTTTCTAATTTTTCACATTTAAAGAGAGAAGTTTTGGGAGAAACCCTAAGTACGATTTTGGTGTAACTTTACAGGTTTTTCAAGGGTTCCAACCCCTTGATACCATGCATGATTAATCAAGATAAGTGTTCTTCTAATTCAATCAATATGTCTATGTGTTGGTTGTCTATATCTTGTTCTTGTCTTAATTCCATCATGCTAGGCTAGATCTATCTTGTGTTTGCTTAGATCTAATGAAACCTAGATATTGATTATGTGTTGATTACTTGTTTATTCTTGTCTTGGATGAATGATTTATATGTTAGGCTTAAGAAAACTGGAAGATCTCCAATTGGTAACATGCTTGAACGTCTTAAGAAACATGAACCAACGCGCACTAGGTCTTTATTGGTTGTATTTAATGCATGAGCCACTGTTTACAATCCCTATAGTTGTGCTGGGCATGGTGTAGGAGGAGATAAGAGCTCATAGAATTGGGGAGTTATGTGTGCCACCCCATGAATGGTATTAAGGAATACGATCCGTCATCCATGCAATTATAACAAGTAATTAACGTGTAAAAGATATCTAGGGAGTAGTGAAATCTAAGTAAACACATTTTCTCCAATTACTGCTCACAACCTTAGTATAAATTAGTTTATTTTCATTTCTAGTATTTTATTTTGATTGCATCTTAGTATTGGGTTAGTTGAATAGCAACTAATTCCGCCCAAATCCTTCAAACCCGAGATTTTAATTTGCTTTGCATAAAATATAAAAACACAAAATTAATCATCCCTCACCTTTAGAACTAGTATTTAGGCTTTCTAATCCTAGCGACACTATTCCTAAGTTGAACGATCAATCCCCCGGTACTTGTCACTATACTATACTACAACGATCAGGTACACTGCCTGGTGGGGGTTGTAAGCTTCTCAAGATCCCTTGAGAGGTAAAGCCTGTTGCGATTCCCACGCATCAAGTTTTTGGCGCCGCAGCCCGGGGAATAGTTATTGTCTAGGTTAGAATTTCTTTTTATTAGGTCTACTTGCTAGATTCCTTTCTAGTAAGATTTTATTTTTATTTTTAGGTTCTCTTTAGTCTATCTTATTTCTTTGTGCCTTTGTTCGTAACCACCCGACATCATGGACAACGGGAACATCTTTGAACCCGTCATCCCACCACAACAAAACCCACCATTAGAACCCCTTAGGCCCCGAACCTTAGGAGAGTATTCCCAACCTAGCCACCAAGGCTACCAAAACACCATTGAGCTCACCGGAGCCAATGTGACCCCCTTGCGATCCGACACCATCCGGTTGGTGCAAAGCGGATGTGCATTCCATGGACTTCGTTCCGAAGATCCAAACCAACATCTTAAGGACTTTCTCAAAATCGTAGATTCCATAGACCTAGGTGTTGAAACTAGAGAGACCACCCGTTTACGCCTATTCCAATTCTCTCTACGGGATCAAGCTAGTCAATGGCTTGAGCGTTTACCCGCGGGATCCATCACCACATGGGATGATCTCACCACTCATTTCCTTGCTCAATTTTTCCCACCGGGGAGAACTACTAAGCTTAGAAATGACATCTTGATGTTCCAACAACGTCAAAATGAATCTCTTTATGAAGCATGGACTCGTTTCAAGGACTTACTCCAAAAAGTCCCTCATCATGGCATAGATCTTTGGCTCCAAGTCTAAATTTTTTATGACCATATCGACATCTCCATGAGGCGAGCCATTGACCAATCGGCCGGTGGTAAGCTATGTGATCTTAGTGCGGAACAATCATGGGAACTCATAGAAGATCTTGCTCTCTATGACAACGAAAGTTGGAATGATCCCCGTGATTTGAACAAAATGATCAAGGCAATATCTTTGCCTTCGAACAATTCTAGTACTCCCAACCGTAGGATCATGGAACTTGAAGGTCGAGTCAAGTCTCTCATGAAATCTTACGAAGCTCAAAAACCCTCAAGCCAAGTAAGCAGAATCGCTTCTACATGCAAACTATGCAATGGCCCTCATGAGACTCATAACTGCATGGAACTTCCAAAACGTACCTATAACGAATTCACATCATCGCACGTAGGTCAGGGACCTCGAACTTCTGGCGAAACCTATGATGTATGGAAGGATAAACCTAATTTCAGAGGGTACCAAACGCGAAGCGTATCCTTCAATGACTCCTCACCACTCACTTGGTCCGAGCATTTTCCATCACAAGGCATTGCTAGGCAAAGTTGTGAAGATACTTTAAAAAAATTCATTCTATCTCAAGAATTACAGCTCGCTACGCTCGAGGCCAAATTTAGACAACAGCAGACTGATGTGAACAACAAGATTTGTAATCTGTTGACTGCTATCAAAGAGCATGTTGATAGTAAGCCCATTCACGTTGATAAGGTTAAATCTGCTACCGTCATAAGTCCACCAGCCTCCCCTGTGAAAATAAAAAGTCCTAGCAAGTTATTCAAACATTTATCTCCTAATGGAAAAGAACCTGTCAACCCCCTAGGACCAATCCACTTCGTAAACACCATCACCACGATATCTGCTTCAACGTCCAACCCAACCCAACAACAAACTAACAAATTCAGTCGGACAGCTAAAGATGAGACCTCAAGGGTTGACCATGATTCGGCAAGAAAACCTACCAACTCACCCGAGCAATACACCGCGCATAAATCTGGCACCCCGGATGAAGGGAAAAAGATATCGGAAGAGCATGAGAGAAATCCAACCATTTTGGGTAAATCTATTATAGAAGAACCCGAGAGAAAAATGGAGGATGTTATTAGTGGGAGTAGCAATAAGACTAAGGAAAGTAACCCTAAAGTTTTCAAGATCCCCTGTACCATTAAGGAAAAGCTCTTAACCGATAGTCATATAGATCCTAGCTTCCCAGTCAACATAATCCCCCTTTCCCTATACCACGAAACCTTCCCAGAACGCATTGCGTGCGAGAGAGTAATAGAAAATTTACCAATTAGGATTGGAGAGCTCGTTTACAATACTGACCTCACCGTGGTTGATGACGTGAACCCTCTCACCAATCAAACGTTGACCAACCTTGTCCTTGGGACACCATTTATCAATGAATCAGGAGCAATCCTTGATGAGAAAGATGGTAGTGTATTACTCACCAATGGTGTTAGGAAGGTAATTTTTCGTAGAGATAACGAGGAGGTGTACGAGTATCGTCCCTCTCTTGAGGGGAATCTATATGGGTCAAAGGATGGAGAGTCGGAGAAGATAAGACGGCGTGATCCGAATAATCTCAAAATCCCATGCATGATCGGTCATAAGTACTTCGATAACATCTACATTAATGTATTCTTGCCAAAGAATTTTATGTCATTATTCCATTATAACAATATCTGCAGATGGGGGATGATTTACAAGGGAGAGAAAGTGGTTGGTAAGGATCATGAAATCTAGGTGTTCATAGGAAATATGACATTCACTATGGAATTCACGATTGTGGATAACATAGAAGACTGTGTCGACCCCAGATTATCACAAGTAGTTTTGGGAGCACCTTTCTATGAAATCACTAATTTGATAGTGGATGACTTGAACGGAATCATGACCTTCACAGATGGGATTAGGAGGATTTCATACCAAACGCCATACAAGAGAAAAGATCTTAAGGAAATCGATTGTGACGGGCTTGATAAGATGAGCTCCCAACTTATCTTGTGTGATGAAGATGTTAGGAGAGGGTGTAAAAACATTTCTGATTTATCATGTGGATTCTTTAAGAATGTTAGTAAGCTTGGTTCTAAGTATCGACAAGATGTTTTCGAGTTCGAAGACCCGAAGTACTTGCACTATGAAAGCGACACTGGTTCAGAGGACGACCTAGAGAATGGAACCAATGATGAAGTCACGTAGTAACCCATGACCTTGAGTCTAGCTACAAGACTCGTAAATAAAGAAAAGCGCTTCTTGGGAGGCAACCCATGTTTTTTGTGATTTTATTTTGTTTGTTATTTATTTGCTTCTGTATGCATGCTTTATTTTTATTGTTGGTAGATCATGTTTCTAAACTAAATAGTGGAAATACTTTACTTTGTTGTTTTGGCCTAGTCTTAACTCCACCTAAAGGTATTTTTGCAAAAGATAAGTGTAAGGGGAAACCCCAAATATGTTTTTAAGAAACAAACCCATCATGATTCTCCACAATATTAAATGAACATGTATATTCGTACTTGTTAGAGTCAAATGCTTGTATTGAGTCATAATGAAGTTTTGCAGGATTTTCCAGGAAGTAGGACCAAGTTTTTCCAGAAATTTTCCGGAAACTTAACATAAGGATTTCTGCAGGTCAATTCTGACGGCGTCAGGGGTTTACTCTTGACGGCGTCAGGAGTAAAATTCTGGAAATTTTACCGGTTTTGTTTTTCTAACGGAGTCTTATGGTTTTTGTGAATTATTAAGTTTTATAATCTCCAGGAGATCTGCAAACTTCATTCCACAAGCATTATATCTTATCTTGTTTTCTAGGATTTAGTAACTTATATAGGATGCTGCCGATTTTACGCGAGGTTGTCTTGTCTATTTTGTCAGGTTTTACAGGTTATGTATGACAAGAAGATGATTTACATTCTGGAAGGGAAGCTTTGATTGTTCATTTTCTTGGAGGAAGATTTAACCTGGCCATCTTATTATCCATACCGAGCGAATCAGGGGAGTATTTGATTTCATTCTCTTTACTTGTTCACTTTTACATTCTTTACTTGAACATTGGGGACAATGTTCATCTTAAGTGTAAGGGGAGGGTAAAAAGATGATACCTTACATATGCACTTTCGCTTGAGTTTGTTTTGTCTAATGGTAGATGTGTAATAAAACTATGAGAAATACTTGTTAGTGCAATTTTAGCGCCAAATTTAAAATTTTTTACAACATTTAGGAGTGAAACTTTAGCCATAGCAAGCGTCTCATGGATAGGAGATTGTATGACTAGCACATAACCGTATATTCAGAAAAAATTTCCACCCAAAAATGTGAGGTTCGCCTTTAGATTTGATAGGAAAAGCATTTATTATTAGTGCTTATGAGTGTACCGGTAGCATTTAGATTCTAGAACTTGCGTTAGTAATGCATCCCGAGACCGCTAGTGAGACTACATTCGTGTAGTAGGATTTACTACATGATAAGAGGCATTAGGATCACCCTTGTGTTAAACCCGTATCATAATTACTTGACCATTTAAGTCATATTACTTGGCTAGTTAAGTCAACTAATTTTTCCCACACCCTTAGCGTTGTACTCATTTTTAGTACACGATACCCCTAGTACACCCCTCCGAGCCTATCTTTTCGTTTCAAACTTTAAGCATTTTACTTAAAGGAAGAATTTGTTACACCCCACTTAAATGTTCAACCAAATCGCCTTAGCCTTCCGTGTATGCGCTCATTTTTAGTGCATTATTGTTATTTGTTAAACCCTAAGTTAACTATCTAATTGATTACATGGTTGCTAAGTCGAGTCATATCCTTGTACATATTGTTTTGGGACGATTGGGACTCATGGGTAAGTACTTATTTTATGGAGTAATGGGGAAGAACATCATTTATTACCCCCATATGTACGTTAATCTTAAAAGTGCTCCAAGTGTTTTGATTTTCTTAATTCAAGTCATTAGATTAGTTAATTGTAAAGTTTGTAAAGATTCAAGTGTAAGGGAAATGTTCATTCCCTATGATGTATTGTTTTGGATGGTAGGGTAAGAGTGTATTCAAAAAAAAATAAATAAATAAATAAAAGTAAAAAAAGAAAAAAAAAATCGAAAAAAATCAAGAAAAAGAAAAGAAAAAAAATAGAAAAAGAAAAAGAGAAAAAACATACGGACTACCATCCCTTTTTATTCTATGTTCATTTTATGTTTTTGTTCTTTTTGATTTATTAGCTTAAGTCGAGTCTAGTCTTGGCTTAGCAACGCCACATTGTACATGTAATTGACTAAGATTGTTAACTCGCCACCAGTAAAACTTCCTTTATCCAACAAAACCGTGTATTTCATATCCCTACACCTAACATTACAACCCTTTAAAAGACCTCTTTGATAGTTTATCCTAGGTGCTTACGCCATGTGGTGGAGGTTTGATCCTTTCCCAAGCCTATGGTAATCTATTTTGCTATGACAGGTAGTGAGAGATATCTTCCGTTTCCATATTGTAATTTACACTTTATTACACCCGAGAGATGTGAGTATCTAAACACTATTTGTGAGGTTCTTGTGTATGACCTCCGTGCTTGTCTATTGGTCTTTAGTGGAACGATTATTTGTTGTAATTTATTTTATATTAGCGTTAAATGACCCCTAACTTGTATTTTGAGTAGAATAAAAGCGCATTTGCTTGAGGACAAGCAAATCTCAAGTGTAAGGGTATATGATGAGGCGAAAAATGATCCGTTTTTAGGGGGTCATTTAAGCCTGAATCCGAATTTATTTGATCAAATATTACCCTAAATCGTTCCTTTTGTGATTTTAGGTACTTTGGGAGTGAAATCTGGAAAAGGAAGCAATTCGGACGTTTTTGGAGCATAAAAGTGAAGAAAACGCCAAAGTCTTAATTTTCCATGCTGGGAACAGTGCATGACGGTGTCAAGAGTAAAATTCCATGACGATCCAGAAGAGTTTTGACGGCGTCATGAAGGTAGGGCGTCAAGAGTAAAAGTCATGACGGCCTGGAAATGAATTGTTCTTGACGGCGTCAAATGTAGATCTAGGCAGTCTGAGGATTGTTTTGGCGGCGAGGTGACGGCGTCACCTAATTGGTCTTGACGCCGTCAGACCCCTTTTTCTATATATAGTATTCTAATTTTTCACATTTAAAGAGAGAAGTTTTGGGAGAAACCCTAAGTACGATTTTGGTGTAACTTTACAAGTTTTTCAAGGGTTCCAACCCCTTGATACCTTGCATGATTAATCAAGATAAGTGTTCTTCTAATTCAATCAATATGTATATGTGTTGGTTGTCTATATCTTGTTCTTGTCTTAATTCCATCATGCTAGGCTAGATCTATCTTGTGTTTGCTTAGATCTAATGAAACCTAGATATTGATTATGTGTTGATTACTTGTTTATTCTTGTCTTGGATGAATGATTTATATGTTAGGCTTAAGAAAACTGGCAGATCTCCAATTGGGAACATGCTTGAACGTCTTAAGAAACATGAACCAACGCGCACTAGGTCTTTATTGGTTGTATTTAATGCATGAGCCACTGTTTACAATCCCTATAGTTGTGCTGGGCATGGTGTAGGAGGAGATAAGAGCTCATAGAATTGGGGAGTTATGTGTGCCACCCCATGAATGGTATTAAGGAATACGATCCGTCATCCATGCAATTATAACAAGTAATTAACGTGTAAAAGATATCTAGGGAGTAGTGAAATCTAAGTAAACACATTTTCTCCAATTACTGCTCACAACCTTAGTAGAAATTAGTTTATTTTCATTTCTAGTATTTTATTTTGATTGCACCTTTGTATTGGTTAGTTGAATAGCAACTAATTCCGCCCAAATCCTTCAAACCCGAGATTTTAATTTGCTTTCCATAAAATATAAAAACACAAAAATAATCATCCCTCACCTTTAGAACTAGTATTTAGGCTTTCTAATCCTAGCGACACTATTCCTAAGCTGAACGATCAATCCCCCGGTACTTGTCACTATACTATACTACAACGATCAGGTACACTGCCTGGTGGGGTTGTAAGCTTCTCAAGATCCCTTGAGAGGTAAAGCCTGTTACGATTCCCACGCATCACTCATGGTGTTTATCAACGGAATGAGAATTGGGAAAAGTAAAAAATGATTTCTTATTAATCAAATGAGGCATATAGCCGGTTTTATATACAAGGTGGGAAGAGTTCAAACGTTTAAACTCTAATGACTAACTAACTTATTTACATTTTGTATCCTTCTATTTATATATGTATACATTCTAGTGTAAAAACTAAACATTATACTTTGGTAAAACTACATAATAGGACCTTCTACTTTTTAATCTTCATCCCCCCTCAAGGCGGAGGATCTGTGAGCCCCAACTTGGAAGCTAAAGTAGAATGTTGAACCTTGTTTAAAGCCTTTGTCATAATGATGAGGCGAAAAATGAATCGTTTTTAGGGGGTCATTTAAGCCCGGAATTGAATTTATTTGATCAAATATTGCCCTAAATCGTTCCTTTTGTGATTTTAGGTACTTTGGGAGTGAATTCTGGAAAAGGAAGCATTTTGGACGTTTTTGGAGCATAAAAGTGAAGAAAACGACAAAGACTTAATTGCTGAGAACAGTACCTGACGGCGTCAAGAAGGAAATTTTGACGGCTTCAGGAGTAAAATCCATGACGACCCAGAGAAAACCTGAAGGCGTCAAGAGAAGGGCGTCAAGAACAATTTTGGTGACGGCCTGCAAATGGAATACACGTGACGGCATCAAACCCAGATCTAGGCAGTCCGAGAAATTTATTTGGCGGCGAGATGACGGCGTCAGAAATTTACTCTTGACGCCGTCACCCCACAAAATCTATATATACTTTTCTATTTTTCATTCATTAGGAGAGGAACTTGTGTGGAGAATGTTGGGAATTATACTAACAGTTACCACGGCTAAGAGAAGATGTTACAACTGCAGAAGATTGTACTTGCAGTGGAAACTCATTACCACTGCAAGAACAATACATTACTACTGCTTATTAGATAACTGTCAGGAAACGCGTCTAGATAAATATAGAATAGATCTTGTGTATATCTTATTCTATTAGCTTTATACTTATCTTGTAGAAGAGGATTCCTTGTGCTATAAAAGGAGATCATAGGTTAAAGGTTTTACATACGTTTCTAGAGCTTCAAGGTGTAACCCTAGTGATATCAAGATCACTCGTATTATTATCATTAATAATATTGGAGCTAATAGTTTGTTTACATATATTGTTTATACACAACTGTCTTACTCACAATCAAACTTCTAAGTGTTACTAAGTAGATTCCGCATACTCAGTGATATAACTCAAAGTATCAATCTAACACAAGTTCAAGGTGTTTAGATCCATCAGAGAATACTAGGGTCGAACCTAATAAACCCTAGGTCGTTTGTAACTGTATTTTCAAGGGTTTTTACCCCTTGAAACCTTTCATGTTCAATTGAGATAAGTCCTCTTTCAATTCATTCAATATGTCTATGTGTTGTTTGAATATATCTTATGCTTGTCTTGATTTCAACATGCTAGGCTAGATCTTTCATGTGTTTGCTTAGATGTAATGAAACCTAGATGTTGATTATAGGTTGATTGCTTGTTTATAGTTGTAATGGATGAATGATTTCAATGTTAGGCTTAAGAAAACTGGCAAATCTCCATTGTGTAACTTGCTTGAACGTCTTAAGAAACATGAACCGATGTGTACTAGGTTTTATTGGTTGTATTTAATGCATAAGCAAATTCTAGTGATCCCATGTTAGGAGCTTCTTAGCCGGCTCGACATAGGAGTGAAGTAGGTGCTTATAGGATTGGGGAAGTAAGTACGCCACCCCATGAATGGTATTAAGGAATACAATCCATCATCCACGCAACTGTAACAAGTAATTAACCTGTAAAAGATATCTAGGGAGTAGTGAAGTCTAAGTAAACATAATTCTCCCATATATTGCTCACACCTTTAGTTTAATTTAGTTCATTTTCATTTTTAGTATTTTATTTTGATTGCATCTTAGTAATTGGGTTAGTTGATTAGCAACTAATTCCGCCCACTCCTTCAAAACCGAGATTTTAATTGCTTTCATAAAATATAAAAAAATACAAAAAGAATCATCCCTCATCTCTAGACCTAGTCTTTAGGTTTTCTAATCCTAGCGACACTATTCCCAAGTTGAACGATCAATCCCCCGGTACTTGTCACTATACTATACTATAACGATCAGGTACAATGCCTGGTGGGGGTTGTAAGCTTCTCAAGATCCCTTGAGAGGTAAAGCCTGGTGCAATCCCTACGCATCACATAAGATCTGCTAACTGAAGTTTAGAAGGAATCAATGTTGTTTGCAAGAAACCATCTTGGATCTTTTCTCTTGTAAAATGATGGTCTATATCTTCATGTTTAGACCTATCATGAAAAGGATTGGCTGCTAGCATTTGAGTAGATTTATTGTAACCATAGAAGTTCACAAGTAGTGGCTGCCATACTTCTATATTCAGCCTCAGTAGAGGATCTTTGCACAGTTGGTTGTTTCTTTGTTTTCCAAGAGACCAAAGAATGACCAATAAAAATACAGTAACCTGTTAAAGATCTTCTTGTCATTAAGCAATTTGCCCAATCAACACCAGTGAATCCAGTGACCTTTAAATGTGATTGAACATGATAGAATAAGCCTTTAGAGACTGTACCTTTAAGGTGTCTAAGAAGATAAGTGGCAGCCTGGATATGTGTATCTTTAGGATCAGAGACAAATTGACTTAATTGTTGTATAGCAAAGGATATATCTGGCCTTGTCATTGCCAAATATAACAATCTCCCTACTAGTATTTTGTATATAGCATCAGATAAAGAGACTCCTTTTTATCATGAGAAAGATGTAATTTTGTGGGTAGAGGTGAACTAACAGGTTTACAAGCAGTAAGACGTAAATCATGTAAAAGATCAAGTATATACTTTCTCTGATTCAAATGCGTACCTGCACGAGTTCAGCAAATTTCCACACACAAAAAATACTTAGCCTCACCCAAGTTTTTAATAGTAAACTTCTGATCCAAAGCTTCTATAATATCTTCAATGTCATGAATAGAATCACCAGTGACCAAAATGTCGTCAACATAAACTAAGAGCTAGAAAATGACCAGGGGTATTCTTGACAAATAAAGAATAATCATGTTTGGATTGTAAAAATCCTAAAATACAAAGAAACTTGGTCAATTCCTGGTTCCACTGCCTGGAAGCTTGCTTGAGGCCATAAAGAGACTTTACTAACTTGCAAACTTGATTTGGCTTAGCTTTTGTGTACCCTTCTGGTTGAATCATATAGATTTCCTCATCAATGTATCCATGAAGGAATGCATTATTTACATCCAATTGATGTAAAGGCCATCCTTTGGCCGTTGCTAAAGCAATAATAACTCTGACTGTGGCAAGCTTAGCAACAGGGGAAAAAGTATGTTTGTAATCTTGGCCTTCCTTATGATTAAGACCCCTCACAACCAACCTAGCTTTGAGTTTATCTACTGTCCCATTAGGTTTGTATTGGACTTTAAACACCCATTTAGATGTGATAGGTTTATGTCCAGCAGGTAAAGAAGTGAACTCCCATGTTTCATTTTTCTCCAAAGCAATAAGCTCATTACCCATAGCTTCTACCCAACCTTTATGTTTGTAGGCTTCAGAATAAGAAACAGGCTCAATTAAATCAAAAACATTAGCTAAGAAAGCAATATGAGTTTGTTGAATGTCTTTAAAATCCTTTTGAGTGAATAAAGGATAGATAGGCTGATTGATAACTGCATTTGCAGACCTTTTTGGACCTATAAAATCCTGAAGCCATTTAGGTGCACCTGTAGTCCTGGTTGACCTTCTCAAAGGAACATTGTTGGTACGAGGAGGAGGAAATTCATGTGATGGAGAAGGTGGTTGCAGAGGTATGTCATGTTCAACAGGGTTTTCAGGTAATTCAGTAGGTACTTCATTGTTGTTAGGAAGAGATGTAGACGTAGGTACTTCATTAGATGTAGGTTTTGCAACATCTTCATTAGGTGTGAAATCAGGATTGTGAAGGAAAACATTAGGTGTATCAGTATAAGAAGGAACTGATTCTTTGAAAGGAAACACATTCTCCATGAAAATAACATCTCTGCTATGAAACACTTCATGAGTGTGTAAGTTGTACGTACAAATTATAGCCTTTTTGCCCTGGTGGATATCAAATGAGCACACATTTAATACCTTTTGGGTCAAATTTATCCTTGTGAGGACCTAAAGAAGCACCATAACATAGACAACCAATGGTTTTTAAGGTTTCATAAGAAGGATGTTCACTATGTAGTACTTCAAAAGGAGTTTTCCAAGACAGTTGCTTCATTGGCATCTTATTGATTAGATAAGTTGCAGCTAATATACAGTCTCCCCAAAATTTCTTTGGTAAACCAGCTTGTAACCTTAAAGCCCTAACTATTTCTAGCAAATGTCTATGATTTCTTTCCACAACACCATTTTGTTGTGGAGTATATGGCATAGATTTTTGATGAAGAATTCCTCTTGACATTAATAATTCTAAGACTTTCTGGTTTACTACCTCTGTCCCATTATCTGATCTTAGGAACTTGGTTTTGGCATTAAAATGTGTCTTTGCATACTTAAGAAACCCTGACAGAATGCTTAAAACTTGATCTTCACTGTGTAGTAAATAAGTCCAAGTTGCCCTGCTCTTATCATCAACTATAGTGTAAAAATAATGAGCTCCATTAAGAGCATGTACCTTGTATGGTCCCTACAGATCAACATGAATAAGTTCAAAAGGATTATGAGTAGTAATTGAACTTTTTGGAAAAGGAAGTCTGTGAAACTTGGCAAGCATACAACTATTACAAGTAAATTCTAAAGTTCAAGACCTTTACATTCATCAAGATGCACCATTTTAGACAAAGATAAATGCCCTAGTCTAGCATACAAAGTTTGAAAATCTGATAGACTTTTATTCAAAATAGAATTACTAATAGCATGGGTATTCTGTAAATCAAAAACATTGATGGAATTAATAGGTGGATTTTGAGAAGTTGAAGAAGGATCCAAGGATGTGTATGTATACAAGCATCTAGAACGTTTTCCAATAGCCACAACCTTCTTAGTTGAAAGGTCATGGAATACACAATAAGAAGGGAAGAATTGAGCAAAGTAATTCTGTGTGCTGAACAATTTGCCCACAGATAACCGGTTGAACTTGAATTCAGGAACATATAGGACATCTAGCAGAGTCAAAGTAGGTGTCAATTGAACTTGACCTGTTATGGTAACAATCTTTGTGGTACCATCATGCAAATGAACTATTATGGGATTTCTGAGAATGTATGTAGTTTTGAACAATGTAATATGAGGGCATATATTATCAGATGCACCAGTATCTATAATCCATTCATTGATCCTAATTACATTGCTTTGTGATGACAGAGCAAAAGTTCTCACATGAAGTGACATACCTGCATGATTATTAGAAATAGAAGCCCCTCAATTAGTGTGCATAGCAGTCTTTCCACTGAACATTTTCATCATTTCGTGACATATAGCAGCAACCAATTTTTTATCTAAGCCAGGCACACTTTGTTCACCTTGTAATTCATTCTCATAACTCATGTCAAAAGGTGTTTCTGGTCCAAAATTCACATGAGCTGCAATTTTACCACTCCATTTGTTCTTCTTTCCTTTGAACTAGTCTGGATAGCCTATCTTCTCAAAACATTGATCCACATTGTGTCCATCCTGGTCACAATTAGTGCAATGTCTAACACCTTTTACATCAGTTCTTGACTCAACTTTACCACTTCTACCATCCCTATTTACATTCCTGTTTTGATTCATGCTAACAAAGAAAGCCATGGGATCAGCCACATGGTTTGTTACTTGTTTCTGCTTCTCAACTTGCTGCACAATATAGTATGCTTTGTTCACATTAGGAAGAGGATCCATAGCAAGTATTTGATTCCTTACAGGCTCATAATCATTATTCAACTTCATCAAAAACTGAACAAGTTTTGATCTCCCTTCAATCTCCAAGAACTTTTCAACCAAATTACAAGAACACTCTTGAATTTTTCCACAAGACACACTGGAACACCATTCAAATTGTGTAATTCATCCCAACACCTTTTAAGCTTGTCAAAATAGGCAGCAATGGACAAATTTCCTTGACTGATATTATTCAATTCTCTTTGGAGTTGATATATGAGTGGACCATTACTCTGTCTATACCTCTCAACTATTTCTTTCCACAACTCAAAAGCTAACTGTGCATACAAGAAAGCCTCAGACAATTCACCAGTCATAGAATTTAATATCCAACAAGTGACCATATAATCACACCTAATCAATCTCTGTAAATTTTCAGCATCATTAACTAGCCTGAACAAGTACCATTGATAAACCCTAACTTGAGTTTAGCACCTAAAGCCATCTTAACAGTACGACTCCATCCTAGAAAATTAGATCCATTAAATGGTATATTAGTAAGCACCATACCAGGGTGATCAGAGTTTCCAATATACAATGGATCATTGAGGGAATTAACACCATTACCACCATTATTCACATTCGAATTTGATTCAGAAGTCGACATAGTCAAATCTTATAACAATTACAACAAAATCCCCAAATTATGAACAATCAAAACCCTAATTAACCAATTCAATTTGTTCTAACACCAAATCCATCAAATAATCCCACTTAGAACACCATCGAGATAAAGAAACGGAAGAATCAATCAACTGATGTAACAGAACAAGAATAGGTGAAGAATTAGGATAATCTGACCTAGAAAACGAGCATAGAGTTCTCTGATACCATATCAACGGAATGAGAATTGGGAAAAGTAAAAAAATGATTTCTTATTAATCAAATGAGGCATATAGCCGTTTTTATATACAAGGTGGGAAGAGTTCAAACTTTTAAACTTTAACTGACTAACTAACTTATTTACATTTTATATCCTTCTATTTATATCTTTATACATTCAAGTGTAAAAACTAAACATTATACTTTGGTAAAACTATATAATAGGACCTTCTACTTATTAATCTTCAGTGTTTCATCTCTTGTTCACTTTTCTACTGTCTAATTATCATCAAGCTAGTATCAGGTATAGTTGTAATGTTAAATCATTCACACTCTTTACCTAGTCGGTGAGATATTATCGAAATTATTCCACAACGAGTACATTATAATCGGCTTTCGTTATCTAAGATGAGTTTGATACAACAACTTTATTACAAATGATAAATGGGTATTTTACTTGATCAGCTATTATCGATGAAATGAAACCTATGACGTAAGTTAAATAAATGAAGAATTGAGATGGTAGATGATAGAGCAAAACCCATAAATTTCATCAGTTAATCAGCTGGGAGGCTAGTATATCATAAAACAAGGTTTTGTTCAACACAATGTGTTAAGGGATAAGGATAAGCCCAAGCCCGGTTTGTGGGTTTAGGGTATTAGGGTTTCACTATTATAAATAGTGGATGATTAATAAAGATTAACCTACGGGTTTCATTGTCTTTCATGGTATCGGAGCAGGTCTGATCCTCAGACCTAGGTGGCTATGTTGAGCCACCTCCCCTATGCTACCCCGTCAAACCCTAAAAAAAAAAAAAAAAAAAAAAAAAAAAAAAAAAAAAAAAAAAAAAAAAAAATCCGTCACATTCTTTAATTCGAAGACTACAATTTCCATGTTTGGTTTATATATTATTGTGGTTCTTGGTGTGCGTGCACAATTCAGAAACATGGGAAGGATAGGATTTGCAAGAGGAGATTGGTGATAGTGAAGTTGTCATTCCGTATTGAGATGTTTGGGTATTAATTCCCGAGACGACTTATGTTGGTGTCAAATCTAGGGTTCTTATTCCTGAGACGACTTTTTTTGGTATCGAATATAGGGTTCTTATTCCCAAGACGACTTTTGTTGGTGTTGAATCTAGGGTTCTTATTCCCAAGACGACTGTTTGGGATACTTTGGTTTATCCTTCGGATACTTTGGTTATCCGTAAACAAAAATTAGAATAGGATATACTTTGGGTTATCCCGTTTTACTTTGGTTTATTGTTTTATTTTGTTTTCTTAATTTTCTTCTTCAGTCCGAGCTTTCTTGATTTCGGCGCTCGGACTGCGGGGGAGTGTTAAGGAATAAGGATAAGTCCAAGCCCGGTTTGTGGGTTTAGGGTATTAGGGTTTCACTATTATAAATAGTGGATGATTAATAAAGATTAACCTACAGGTTTCATTGTCTTTCATACTGATCACAAGTATGCACTTTTTGTTGGGTCCAAAAATTGACCCAATTGGCCCTGACAAGATTTGAAAATAAAATAGCGTAACTCACTGAATAAAATAATGAGTTACTCACTGATACAGATTTCAGTTAGTGTGTATAACCGTAAACATCAAACAAGTCACTAAGTGCATAGTCACTTAGTGTGTTACCTTCAGGATGTTCAGTGAGTCTAATAAGAAAGACTCGTCATTTAGTGAGGCGGGTACTCAGTGAATGATCCCTCAGCCAAAAAAGAAGGTAATGGAGTCAGTGAGTGATGGCAATAACTCACTAACTTCTTGAAACTGTCTCTACAACATACTGATAAATATGGGCAGTAACTTCCAAAAGCAGAAGTTAAAGCAAAGTACAAGGACATGCCATATAAGTGAGAATACTAGTTATGACAATTTCAAAAGGATGGTTGGTGCTTTTCCAAAAGAGGAAGATGAAGAGGGACCACTTATAGTGGATGAAAACTCACACCTAACCCTACATGCTTTGTTTATTTACTGCTATATATATATATATATATATATATATATATATATATATATATATATATATATATATATATATATATATATATATATGTTTGTTGTAATAGAGATAGGTGTGAATTCTAAACAAACAAAGATACTTAGTATTAGTTGATAGGATTCCCCTCTCATTGAATCTCAAGCTTAGCTTGGATCAATGAGAGTTTACTGTCATCTCAATAGGGATAATATACCGAAATTGTTGATACAAAAGTTGGGCATTCCTTGTTTGGGTTCCTGTTCTTGTACCAATTAGATCTTAATGCTTGAGACCTACGCACTAAGAGAGCAAACAAACACCGTTAGGCTTATCGTGGATTGTCTCCCACGATTATCCTCCGGCGTGAGAGTAAGTAATCGGTTTTAGGGTTATATTGAAGAGTTAGGGTTTTTAGATCGTACCTCAATGAGAGTTGTAATATTCTTTATATAGGCACGAAATCCTTGTAGATTTCGTGCTCCTCACTCTTCGGCGTATCACGCTTATCCGGTCTATTGATCTTTATCCCATAAATAGGAGATCCTTATCTAGACCATAAATAATACACTTGGGTTTGGGCCATCGTGAGCCCAAATTGTTATTATGATGGCCCAAATCATTATCATGATAGCCCATACGTGGTGAGCTTGGGCATTAGTAATATCCATTAATCGGGTTCGTGACCCAAGTGCGGACTATACGTCATCATGTCCCCCAGTCTAGTATGCGCAGGGCGTAGCTGCGGATGCTAGACTCACAACTGTAGCGGTAAGCATGGTGGTGAAGCTTCTAGTATTTCCCGCCAAAAGGATTATACGTTGTATCTAGGCTTAAAAAGTCCCACGTATCCCTTGAAATTCGTGAAAAAGTGTTGTACCTGTTGGTATTCTAGCCACACGATTAAGTTAGTGGGATCCACGTGGCATCCATCCAAGGCTAGGGGTAACCCCATATAAAGGGTTCCCCATTTTCACTGTGATTATCACAGTAAAAACGCCATTTCCTCCTCTATTAGAATCATCAAACACCAATCAAGAAACCTAGTATTCGTTAAGGTAATAGCGCGTGCGCTTATTGATTAGAGTATAGTTCGAAAATGGTTCGCCAATTAAATGAGTTTGCCTCCGAAATGGACGAGGATGAACTCCGTCAGTTCACCTCGAACTATTTTATACCCCTCGCGTTGCATCCGGAAGTACCAGAGGCGGACGCATCTATTGAAGACTTCCCTGAGGGGAAGATAGGGGTATACACGCGCTTTTTCGAGTTTGCGAATCAGCGCGTGCCCATATCCCTATTTTTGAGCGACGTGCTTAATTTCTATCGTCTGCACATATCTCAGCTGCACTGTATAGGTGCGGCGAAGATAACAAATTTTGAAGTAAACTGTCATTTACTTGCCATCAACCCAACCATCAATCTATTCCGCGCGTTTTACCACACAACGTGGTCCAACGGGTGGGTATCATTTTTGAAGCGCGCAGGGTGCCTTCAATGTTACATGGATAAGTTAGATGCCCTCAGGAATTGGAGGGAGAGGTTCTTCTGGGTTGACAATAAGGTGTTCCCCTGGCTTTTTGAGTTCTATACTCAGGGGACGCTGCCAAAGAATGAGCGCCCAGACCCCGGTACGTATAACACAGATGATGCGGAGACCATTAATGCTAACCGAATCCCCATCAACTCCTACCCTGAGGAGTTATTGGTATATATGGGGATTAGTCGCAACTATTTCCAGGGTTTTGACGAGGTGCCAACGTTCGGATGAGAGCGGCCGGGGTGGGTGCTTGTCCTCTCTTTCCTTCGCATCTGTAGTGTAAGCATTCTTTTATATTGCAATTTTAATAACTCAATTTCTCTTTGTTGTTTGTTTATGTGTTACGCAGAGATGGACTTATTCGGCGTAGTGAAGTTGGCAAAGCCCACACAAGTAACTGTAGGTGTGCGCCCGTTGAGGGAAGGTGAGATACCCATCCTGGAAGCCACAGCTGGACGCATCCTGGAGCCTGCGCAAGAGGAATCGGCTGACGTCGCCCAACCCCTACTGAACGCGACTCCCGTGCAGACTGTTCCTGCGCAGGAAATGCCAATCCCTTAGCCTGCGCGCACTGAGTTCTCTGAAAGTGTTGGGATCTTCAAGGTCGACACCGAGTCTAAAGAGACGAGTCAGGGGGTGAAGCGCAAGGCTTCTGGTGATGGTGGCGATGGGACATCCAAGCGCAGGCGCCACATCATTACTGTGGATGATTCCACAGATGAGGAGGCATCGCTATCTGTGGCTGCGCGGGATACTGCTGAGACCTCCTCTCCAAAGTATGTAATAATGTCAAGTTTCATTATTTCTCTCTTTTTTTCCTTTTTTTTAATGTCTTGACTGCTTGCTCTTTGCATGTAGTGATGCAGCGCATATGGAGCATATGGAGTGACGCAGCGCATATGTAGTGATGCAACGCATATGTAGTGATGAATGTAGTAACGAAGCTGCAGGGGGTGATGCAGCACATATGGAGCAAGTGCCACCTAAGGTGGGTCACCCGCATGTGGAAGAGCCTTCCAAGGCTGATGAGGAGGTGTCTACTTAGGCGCTGATAGAGGAGTTGACCATGGCTGCTGCGCGCCAGGCCACACTGGTCGCTCAACTCAAGGCGCATTACGCTGGTGAGGGTAGCAGCGGCGCGCAGAAGGATGAGGAAATTGCGCTGCTGAGGGCGCAGTTGGCGAGCGCACAAGTTGCCATGGAGTCAAAAACTGCGCACTCCAAGAGGCTTGCGGATGAAAGGGTGTCCTTGCTGGCTAAGGTGAGCCATGAGCGTGCTGCCTTTGAGCAGTACAAATCCAACTGCCTATGGGGACTGAAGTACCTGCAAGAGAATAAGAGCAAGCACTTCGCCCAGCTGGATAACTTCCGCAAGGCTGTAGAGGTTGCCTTGGAGAAGCAGGAGGGTAAGTTGCGCAAGCTGAGCATCGAATACGATGAGGAGCTGTACCCCCATTTGGTGTCTGCTGTTGCTGAGCGCAGGTACTTACTTCCTTTTGATTTCTTGTCTAGCTTTTCGCTTTTAATTCCTTTGGAGTTATTGTCTTCTAATGTGCATGTTGTTGTATTCGTAGGTGGCTGATCAGTCATGGTCTCCGCTTGGCTGCTATAGGCACACTAGAGTCCCCAGAAGTTCTTGAGGCTTTTGGGAATGTCGTGCAGTGTGCCTTGGCGCGTGGCAAGGCTGAAGCCATGGAAGAGCTGCACAATGGCAAGCTGTTGACGGTTCCTCTCGCAGAAGTGCCAGGCTATAATGGAGATAGCTACGCGGAGCTTGTTGCTGCGATGGAGAAGATGAAGGTCTTTGATTTCCCTCGTATTGCTCAACTGGAGCGTGACCAGGATTACCCTATCAGCGTAATTATGGAGGGGTTAACCCTGGCGAGGCACATAGCGGAGGATGCGGAGGCGCAGCCTGACTTCTTTTTGAAGCCAGATGAGTCACAGCTACAGGTTCCCGTTTTTGCTCGCCCCCGCGACATGCTGAATCCCTTTGCCCTGGAGAAGGAATTATCCTTGAAGGAGTCCTTGGAAGCCCATGCTACAAGGCTTGCACGGAAGAAGGGCATGAAAGGGAAGGCAATCTTGTGCGGTGTTGGTGCAGCCCATCTTCCCAGATCTGATGGGATTCCTGTCAGTGTGCCCACAGTGTCGCAGGAGGATAGCAGCCTACTGAAAAGGCTTGAGGAGGCTGCGCATGTAGTGTCCACTGCTAGTAGTTCAGGGCATAAACGTACTCGTAGTATTTAGATTATTATAGATTCACCCTTTTTGTTGTATATGCTGAATCTATGCCTTGTATAAACTCGTAGTTCATAATAAATCTTGTTTTTTGTATGCACGTTTGTATCATCGTATTTGTACTTAGTTTATTTGCCTTTACATAAAAGACATCCAAGAGTCAAATTGTGACCAAAACATACTTAGAAAAATTGTATTAAGTCCATAACTTAATCAATATATGTGAATAAAAAAAATTCATAAGTATATGGGTTAACTTGCAGCGTACTACAAATACCATATTAAGGAACCAAGAGTCTTGACTCCTAATTCGTTAAACGCGCACGGTGTGCATTGTTGCGTATCCGTCGTGGGATGCGCATTGAACTTACTCTAAAGTCTTGAGAATAAGGTGCTTAACGAGGATACGTGATCCAATGTTGATGGGTTTTCAACCCTCTTACTCAACGAGTTATTTATTAGGTTTACTCATCCTTTATGCCATCGTGGGTCTTAATAAATGCATGCACGCCATGTAGGAAAAAATATAAATTAACAATATTGAGACATAAGTAAGATGTAAGCAATAAAGTTAAATGTGTCATGGAGTTAACTAGAAACCGTGATGTTTGATTAATACTTGCAAGTTTTTGAAAAGAAAATACAATTCCCTAAACAAAACAAAATGTAAATACACGGACATTTATTGAGCACTTACTAAAGTGCGGGGGTGTCTGTGCGTGGTGATACGTGGGAATTGCACCAGGCTTTACCTCTCGAGGGATCTCGAGAAGCTTACAACCCCCACCAGGCAGTGTACCTGATCGTTGTAGTATAGTATAGTGACAAGTACCGGGGGATTGATCGTTCAACTCAGGAATAGTGTCGCTAGGATTAGAAAGCCTAAAAACTAGGTCTAAAGGTGAGGGATGATTCTTTTTATATTTTTTATATTTTTATAAAAGCAATTAAAATTTCGGGTTTTTGGAAAAGTGGCCGGAATTAGTTGCTAATCAACTAACCCAATAACTAAAGATGCAATCAAAATAAAATAACAAAAATGTAAATAAAGCTAATTAAACTAGTGGTGTGAACAATAGTGGGGAGAATTGTGTTTACTCATATTTCCTTACTCCCTAGATATCTTTTACAAGTTGATAGTTTGTTACAGTTGCGTGGATGACGGGTTATATTCCTTAATACCATTCGTGGGGTGGCGTACGTACTTCCCCAACTCTATAAGCTCCTACTTCACTCCTATGTCGAGCCTGCAAGAAGCTCCTAACATGGGATCATTAGAATTCGCTCATGCATTAAATACAACCATAAAAACCTAGTACGCATTGGTTCATGTTTCTTAAGACGTTCAAGCAAGTTACCCTATGGAAGTCTGCCAGTTTTCTTAAGCCTAACATCGAAATCATTCATCCGTAACAACTATAAACAATCAATCAACCCATAATCAACATCTAGGTTTCACTACATCTAAGCAAACACATAAGAGATCTAGCCTAGCACGTTAAATTCAAGACAAGCGTAAGATATATTCAAACAACACATAGACATATTGAATGAATTGAAAGGATACTTATCTTAATTAAACATGAAAGGTTTTAAAGGGTGAAAACCCTTGAAAGAATAGTAAAAATCGTGCTAGGGTTTCTCCAAGTTATCCCTCTAATTGTCCTCTCTTAATGAATGAAAATTGCAAAACTATATATAGATTTTCCATCGTGACGGCGTCAAGAGGAAATGTATGATGCCGTCAACTCGCCGCCCATAGTAATATCGGATTGCCTAGATCCAGATCTGACGACGTCAAGTGCAAAGTTACTCTGGGCCGTCACATGCAATGGGACCATGACGGCCTATGGTGACGCCGTAATGCCCTTAGTGTAAAACTCTCTGGACCGTCACGGACTTTATCCACTACACCTCTTGTTTTACTCTTGATGCCGTCATGTAGAACCTTGTGACGCCGTCAGGTACTATTCCCAGCAAGGAAAATTAAGACTTTGCCGTTTTCTTCACTTTTATGCTCCAAAAACATCCAAAATGCTTCCTTTTCCTGAATTCACTCCAAAAGTACCTAAAATCACAAAAGGAACGATTTAGGGCAACATTTGATCAAATAAACTCAATTCCGGACTTAAATGACCCCCTAAAACGGATCATTTTTCGCCTCATTATATACCCTTACACTTGAGATTTGCTTGTCCTCAAGCAAATGCGCTTTTATTCTAATCAAAATACAAGTTAGGGGTCATTTAACACTAATATAAAAGTAATTACAACAAATAATCGTTCCACTAAAGACCAAAGACAAGCACGGAGGTCATACACTAGCACCTCACAAATAGTGTTTAGATACTCACATCTCTCGGGTGTAATAAAGTATATATCACAATATGGAAATGGAAAACATCTCTCACTACCTGTCATAACAAAATAGATTACCATAGGCTTGGGAAAGGATCAAACCTCCACCACATGGCGTAAGCACCTAGGATAAACTATCAAAGAGGTCTTTCAAAGGGTTATAACGTTAGGTGTAGGGATATGGAATACACGGTTTTGTTGGATAAAGGCAATCTTTACTGGTGGCGAGTTAATAATCTTAGATAATTACATGTACAATATGGCGTTGCTAAGCCAAGACTAGACTCGGCTTAAGCTAATAAATCAAAAATAACAAAAACATAAAATAAACATAGAATGAAACGGGATGGTAGTCCGTATGTTTTTTTTCTCTTTTCTTTTTCTATTTTTTTTTTTTTTTCATTTTCTTGATTTTTCGATTTTTTTTTTTTTTTTTTTTTTTTTTTTTTTTTTTTTTTTTTGCATACACTCTTACCCTACCATCCAAAATAATACATCATAGGGAATGAACATTCCCCTTACACTTGAATTTTTACATACTTTACAATAAACTAATCTAATGACTCGAATTAAGATAATCAAAACACTTGGAGTACTTCTAAGATTAACGCACATATGGGGGTAATAATATGATGTTCTTCCCCATTACTCCATAACATAAGTACTTTACCCATGAGTCCCAATCGTCCCAAAACAATATGTACAAGGATATGACTCGACTTAGCAACCATGTAATCAATTAGATAATTAACTAAGGGTTTAAACAAATGACAATAATGCACTAAAGATGAGTGCATACACGGAAGGCTAAGGCGATTTGGGTGTACATTTAAGTAGGTTGTAACAAATTCTTCCTTTAAGTAAGATGCTTAAAGTTAGAAACGAAAATATAGGCTCGGAGGGGTGTACTAGGGGTTTCGTGTACTAAAAATGAGTACAACGCTAATGGTGTGGGAAAAATTAATTGACTTTACTAGCCAAGTAATATGACTTAAATGGTCAAGTAATTATGATACGGGTTTAACACAAGGGTGATCCTAATGCCTCTTATCATGTAGTAAATCCTACTACACGAATGTAGTCTCACTAGCGGTCTCGGGATGCATCACTAACGCAAGTTCTAGAATCTAAATGCTACCGGTATACTCATAAGCACTAATAGTGAATGCTTTTCCTATCAAATCTAAAGGCGAACCTCACATATTTGGGTGGAAAATTTTTTGAATGGTACGGTTTCGTGCTAGTCATACGACTCCTATCCATGAGACGCTTGCTATGGCTAAAGTTTCACTCCTAAATGTTGTAAAAAAATTTAAATTTGGCGCTAAAATTACACTAACAAGTATTTCTCATAGTTTTATTACACACCTACCATCAAACAAACAAACTCAAGTGAAAGTGTATCCAATAAGGTATCATCATTTACCCTCCCCTTACACTTAGGATGAACATTGTCCCGAATGTTCAATTAAAGAATGTAAAAGTAAAACAGGTAAAAGAATGAAAGAAAATACTCCCCTGATTCGTTCGGTGTGGATAGTGCGGTAACAAGGTTAGATCTTCCTCCAAGAAAATGAACAATCAAAGCTTCCCTTCCAGAAATATAAATCATCTTCTTGTCATACATAACCTCTTAATCCTGAGAAAACAAACAAGGCAACCTCGCGTAAAATCGGCGGCAATCTATATATAATAATAAATCCTAGAAAGCAATGTAGGATATAATGCTTGTAGAATGAATGTTTGCAGATTTCCTGGAGTTTATAAAACTAAAGAAATAACAAAACTTTAAGACTCCGTTAGAAAAACAAAACTAGTAAAATTTCCAGAATGTTACACATGACGCCGTCAAGAGTAAACTCATGACGCCGTCAGAAGAGACCTGCAGAAATCTTTACGTTAAGTTTCCGGAAAATTTCTGGAAAAACTTATGTCCTACTTCCTGGAAAATCCTGCAAAACATCATTATGACTCGATACAAGCATTTGACTCTAACAAATACGAATATACATGTTCATTTAATATCATGGAAAATCATGATCAATTTTGTTTCTTAAAAACATATTTGGGGTTTCCCCTTACACTTATCTTTTGCGAAATACCTTGGTATGAAGTTAAGACGAAGTCAAATGACAAAATAAAGTATTTTCACCATTTTATTTTCAAACATGATCTACCAACAATAAAAATGAAGCATGCATACGGAAACAAATAACAATCAAACAATTAAAATCACACAAAGCATGGGTTGCCTCCCAAGATGCGCTTTTCTTTATTTACGAGTCTTGTAGCTAGACTCAAGGTCATGGGTGATTACGTGACCTCATCTTCAAATGTTACATCCTCCTCACTAATCATTTCATTACTACTTTCTTGATAATGTTTTACACGTTGTATGTTGACAGTAAACTCTCTATTTTCATCGTCTATTAACACAACAACTCCAGTTTTAGAGGAACTTTTCACCGTAAAAGGCCCATACCATCTAGACTTGAGTTTCCCTGGAAATAACCTTAACCGAGAGTTATACAATAGGACTTTGTCCCCTTCTGAAAATTCCTTAGGTTTCTTAATTCGCTGGTCATGCCATCTTTTCGCCCTCTCCTTATATGTAATGGAAGATTCATACGCTTCTAACCTTAGCTCATCAAGCTCATGGAGTTGCAAGAACCTATTTGTTCCGGTGATTGTATAGTCCAAATTACATGCCTTAAGCGCCCAATAAGCCTTATGTTCTAGTTCGACCGGAAGGTGACATGCCTTACCATAGACCATGCGGAACGGGGTCGTTCCAATAGGTGTCTTGTAGGCAGTTCGGAATGCCCATAAGGCCTCATCGAGTTTAAATGACCAGTCTTTCCTATTTTGACTAACCATTTTTTCTAGTATTCTTTTAATTGCCCTGTTGGTGTTTTCGACTTGACCATTGGTTTGTGGATGATAGGCGGTGGAAAATCGATGGGACACTCCATATCTCCTCGTGACCTTTTCCATTTGCGCATTGCAAAAGTGGGTTCCCCTATCACTAATGAGAGCTTTAGGAATGCCGAACCTAGCGAACATCTTTTTCAGGAAATGAATAACTACCCTAGCATCGTTGGTCCTAAGGGCTTGTGCCTCTACCCATTTTGAAACATAATCGATGGCAACTAAAATGTATTCATTCCCTCCTGAAGATGGAAAGGGTCCCATGAAGTCGATTCCCCAGACGTCGAAAACCTCACATACTTGTATAAAATTCTGAGGTGCTTCATCTCTATTTGATATATTCCCGGCCCGTTGACATGCATCGCATGCTTGTATCATTTCTTTAACATCACGGAATATCGTGGGCCAATAGAATCCCGCATCGAAAATCTTTCGTGCGGTGGTGTTTATCCCATGATGGCCCCAGAGGGGCCAGAGTGGCACTCTTTCATGATCTTTGTTGCCTCATTTCCCGAAACACAACATCTGATTATTTGATCAGGACACCTTCGGAATAAAAATGGTTCGTCCCAGAAGTAGTACTTTAGTTGGGCAAAGAACCTTTTCTTTTCATATTTAGTCATGTGTTCCGGAATGAGTCTGCTCGCAAGATAGTTAGTAAAATCAGCGTACCAAGGCTCAGAATCTATCATTGACATGAGTTGTTCGTCAGGAAATGAATCCCGAATCTCGCTTCTATCGAGCTCATTAAGGGGATTTTCAAGACGAGAGAGGTGATCAGCAGCCAAATTCTCTGCCCCCCCCCCCCTTTTATCACGAATTTCAACGTCAAACTCTTGTAACAACAAGATCCACCGAATTAGTCTTGGTTTAGCATCTTGCTTGGCAAAAAGATATCAGAGACCCGAGTGATCGGTGAAAACGACTGTCTTTGAAAGGACAAGATATTGATGGAATTTGTCGAAGGCGAACACTACGGCTAATAATTCTTTTTCGGTGGTAGAGTAATTCTCTTGAGCGGGATTCATGATTTTGCTAGCATAGTAAATAGGTTGGAATAGCTTGTCACGCCTTTGGCCCAATACTGCCCCGACAGCATAATCGCTAGCATCGCACATGATTTCAAAAGGCAACTCCTAGTTGGGTGTAACCATGATTGGGGCTTGCGTGAGCTCCTTTTTTAGGAGATCGAATGCATCCTTGCATTCTTGAGAGAAGTCGAAAGGGGCATCTTTCACTAGCAATTGAGTCATTGGCCGAGCTATTTTAGAGAAATCTTTGATGAATCTCCGGTAGAACCCGACGTGGCCCAAGAAGCTGCGTATTGCCTTAACAGTCGTAGGATAAGGTAATTTAGATATAGCTTCCACTTTTGCTTGGTCCACCTCAATCCCATTCCCTGAGACCTTATGTTCTAACACAATCCCTTCTTTTACCATAAAATGACATTTTTCCCAATTTAAGACCAAGTTGGTTTCCTCACAACGTTTGAGCATTTTTTCTAGATTAGCAAGACAGCGGTCGAAAGAGTTCCCGAAGACCGAAAAGTCATCCATGAAAACTTCCATGCTGTCTTCCATTAATTCATGAAAGATTGCGATCATGCATCGCTAAAAGGTGGCGGGAGCGTTACACAGCCCAAAAGGCATCCTTTTATAGGCGAACGTTCCATAAGGGCAAGTAAACGTGGTTTTCTCTTGGTCCTCAGGTGCTATAGGGATTTGGAAATATCCCGAGAACCCATCCAAGAAACAGTAATACTCGTGCCCAGATAATCTTTCCAACATTTGGTCAATGAATGGTAGGGGAAAGTGATCCTTCCTTGTGGCATCATTGAGTTTTCTATAATCGATGCATACCCACCAGCGAGTAACCGTTCTCTGGGGTACCATCTCACCTTTGTCATTTTTCACCACAGTCATTCCTCCTTTCTTTGGTACAACCTGTACAGGACTAACCCACGGGCTATCCGAAATTGGGTAAATTAGTCCTGCATCCAGAAGTTTGATGACTTCTTTCTTCACTACTTCCTTAATGTTGGGATTCACCCACCTCTGGGGTTGCACGGTAGGTTTATACTTTTCTTCCATAAGAATCTTATGTGTGCAAAAAGTTGAGTCAATCCCCTTAATGTCGACTACACTCCATGCAAGCACTCCCTTATATCTCTTTAGGACTTCTAAGAGCTTACCTTTTTGTTCATGTTCGAGGGAAGAGTTTATGATTACCGGCAGTTGATCTTCTCCCTGAAGGAAGGCATACTCTAGGTGGTTAGGGAGTTCTTTAAGATCTAGCTTAGGGGGTTCGATAATAGAGGGCTTAAGCTTTTTTTTGGGTTTTCGCAGTTCGAGCTGTTCAGTGGTCTCTTGTCTAGGGTAGAAGGAGACGCTCCAACGCCCTCCATCTTTTCTTCCTCCAATAAGGGGAGGAAACTCTCATCCCGTAACCAGCTTTCTTCGATCTGTTCATCAACACAGTTATCAATGACATCCGTGAGTTCATCGACCTCTCCGATGAAATAGAGCCGGTTAGCTGCTTCGAGAGAGAGATTCATAGTGCCTTTAATGTCGAAGGTTAAGCTATCGGTTCCTACTCGTAATGTCACACCCCAAAATACCTGAATGGCAGCGGAATGGAATGCCTGAGGGTGTAACGGTCATAGCACACAAACCAGGATATATTGAACGACCTAAAGTGTCGTTTGGAAAAATACATCGTTTGATTCATTCAAAATATTCAGAGTTATAAAATATAGGTCCCAAAAGTTGGAAAAGGTTTAAGGAAATAATTTAGTACAATCAAACGATAGTTCAAAAGTGCATGAAATCCAAAAAGAGACGCGTCATCCTTGATACACAAAGTGACTCCATGCATGCCATGAGAATATGCCTTAGTTACCTGAGAAATACATTGCGAAAACGGTCAACATAAAGTTGGTGAATAATCATAGGTTTATAAGTAAATCGTATGTACATAAGCCACAAGTATACAGTAAAGTGACAAAATGTCAAAAAGCTACATTGTCTCTTAAGCTCATGACCCCGAAGCTAGACGTTACCTTGGCCCCAAAGGAGTGTTTACCAGACACTCGAATATATTAGAAATGAAATGCATTCATTTTCCTTATGGAGCAACCCAAACACGAATGGAGGAGTCACCCTCGATAGATCTATCCACTCACCCTCGCTTGCATCTTAATTAACGGTTCATGATATAAAAGGGGACTTAATGTGGTAGTAAGGCAACTTAAGCAATGTACGAAGTTTAATACTCGGGCATGTACGAAAAATAATTGTGCAATGTATTCTCCCCCGTGGGATTTGAAATCAAATAAGTAATTAAAACGGGGCTATGAAGACTCACCTCGAAGTGATGGTACAATGATGGTACAATGATGTAAAAGTAGTCGGGACAATGAGGCGCGAACACTAGCCGCAACCTAAATGAATAATCGCGATCTAATTAAGATCAAGCCGAAATGAAATGAATGCACATGCACATGATACCCATACCACTCGTAATTTGGAAATACCAGTTATCGTCATAGTAAAATAGTTTCCATACTTAGGAAAAATAAGTCCATATATAGAAGTATATAATTTGTCGTATTATCTTGTATAAAAATGTTAGCGTTAAATTCCTTGTATCGAAAACCTTAAAATAACGTCGTTAAGTCGTATAAATATTCTCTTGGGTCATACGTATTCATTTGTTAAGAATATAGTCCTTAGTAACATTTCTAGAAAATATACCATTTAGTGCGTAAGTTATTATTTTTATTTATGACCATATATATATATATATATATATATATATATATATATATATATATATATATATATATATATATATATATATATATATATATATATATATAGTTTTGACGATGTTAAAACGGGTATAACTTGGTCGTTTTAAGCTCATTTTCCTTGTTCTTTATATCCACGGATTTGTTTTTGTATATACTAATATGTTTTTGATAACTCGGCTCCTCTAGGTTACGTTTAACACCTCTTTTTGTCCGTCAAAAACTGCCAAACAGCATGCAGTTTTTATAAAAATAGTTTTCGTCGTTAAATTTGCAAAAATCATAACTCCTTCGTTATAAGCTCGTTTTAATCCATTCTTTCGCCTAAAGTTTCGTTTTTGAAAGTATTTTCTAAATCTTTGGTCAAAATTTAACCACCATCTACTGATTTTCCCACGAATCAAAAATAGGGACAGTAGGTATTTTTATTGTTTCAAAAATCATTTCTAGGGTTCTAATCTAGTTTCATCTTCAATCAAACCACTTTCAATCACCACAAAGCTAGTCTAATCCTACCATACACCTTTTTAGGGTGTCATGGGTCCTTAAACATCATCAATCTACTAGGTCTAACAAGGGTTTCTCATGTGTTCATTTCTAGGGCTCAAAGTTAAATATGTACAAAATAGAGTGGTATAAACCATTATATGCATGAGTTCTTGTAAGAAAAGTATATAACCATAGTAATAACTTGTAAAAATTATAAAAATGAGTTTGTTAACTTACTTGAAGGTTTAGGGAGTTTAGATGATGAAAAACCTACTAATCCTTGAGTTTCTATCTCAAAACTCCAACAAGGATGACTAAGTGAACAAGTTTATATCTAGATCTTGGAAAAATTGTTGTTCTTGCTTCTTGATTCACCCTAGGCCGAATACACCATAGAGAAAAATGAGAGAAAAAGTTTACTTGCACTTTGGATGATTATTTATGAAAAATGGGATGAAATGGTGTAATATATACTTAGAGACAAGAGTTAGGTTTGCATTAAATTTGGTTGGTGAGATTTTAGCTTATTAGGACCAGGGGGGGGGGGGGGGGGGGTTGGCTGGCGCAAAAAGGAGGGAAAGGGGGGGGGGGTTGTCTTGGGTTTTATTTAAAAAGTTAGTGGTAATATGATGTTGTGTTAGTTTTAGGTTTTATCGGGTACCGGGTTTGTTAGAAATAAATTTTATTGAAGTTATTCGGGACATAATAAAGTCGTAAAAATTGTAAAAATATGTCGGGTACAAGTACGGAGAGTTCGGGTGATTATTGATTAATTTTTGTGAAAACCGTCGAAATTAAATTAGACGTACGATACGTAATAAATAAATTTCCAAAATACCGGGTAAATTAATATTATAATTTTTATATTATTAAAATGAATATAAAAATACATTGGGATAACAGTCGGGAGTGTCGGACATGTTAGTCACGTTTATAGTTCGCGTATTAGTGTTTATTTAAAATAAACATACGTAAATCGTTAATTATACCAAAAGTATTAATTTAGTTATCCTACGAGTGGAATAGTATGCAAGTGCCCTAATGATGATATGCAGACTATTTCTAGTCCGTACGAAATGTCCCTGATAATAATGCATGAATTCGCTCCTGAACCAATACGGTTACGCGAATTTGAACACTCGTAAACTAAATTTACGATGACATGAGTAATGCACGTGAATAGTGGTTTTCTCTCGAAAATGAATAGTGTCAAGTGAATAGTAAAATTTCTGAATGTGTCTCGGAATGTCAATTTGACCTCAAAAATGATGAATAGTAAAACGATGAATAGTGATCAATGAATAGTAATTTGTGAATAGTAGAATGTCGAAGTTTGGAAAATGACCTGAAATTGTGGGGTGTGATAGTCGCCCATCCAAAAAGGAATTCAGTCCCTGAATTCAGTTAGTGTTGGTCTCGGTAATAGGCTTGGTGAAAAGTTGTGGATACTTGCGTCGCATTTGGTCTTCTCGTTCCCAAGTAAAATCGGGTCCTCTTCGAGAATTCCAGCGAACCTTCACGATCGGAATTCGACTTTGTTTCAACTGTTTGATCTCGCGGTCCATTATTTCAACTGGTTCTTCCACAAAGTTAAGCTTGTCATCGAGTTGTATTTCTTCTAATGGTATAACGGCAGACTCTTCCGAAAGACATTTCTTGAGGTTCGAAACATGAAACGTGTTGTGTACGTTGCTAAGTTCTGACGGAAGTTCAAGTTTGTAAGCTACTGGACCAATCCTTTCCAGTATCTTAAACGGAAAGTTCACGATCGGGTTCAACTTCCCGCATTTCTTGAGGTTCGAAACATGAAACGTGTTGTGTACGTTGCTAAGTTCACGATCGGGTTCAACTTCCCGCGTTTTCCAAATCGTATCACGCCCTTCCAAGGTGAGACTTTCAACATGACCTTGTCTCCGACCTGAAATTCCAATGGTTTGCGTCGAACATCTGCGTAGCTTTTCTGTCGACTTCTAGCAGTTTCGAGTCTCTCTCGAATCTGAATTATCTTTTCTGTTGTTTCTTGAACCATCTCCGGGCCAGTACATTGTACTTCACCGACTTCGGCCCAACAAACTAGAGATCGACACTTACGACCATAAAGTGCCTCGAATGGTGCTGCTTTAATGCTCGAATGATAACTGTTGTTGTAGGAAAACTCGATCAACGGCAAATGGTTAGCCCAACCATTTCCAAAGTCAATTACACATGCTCGCAGCATGTCCTCAAGTGTCTGAATAGTTCTCTCGCTCTGACCATCGGTCTGAGGATGGTAAGCAGTGCTCATGTCTAACTTGGATCCAAAAGAATCTTGTAATGATCGCCAAAAGTTTGAAGTAAAACGACTATCTCTGTCGGAAATGATGGAAACTGGTGCTCCGTGTCTTGAGACGATTTCCTTAACATAAAGTCTAGCAAGTTGTTCCATAGAATAAGTCTCTCTAATGGGTATGAAATGAGCTGATTTGGTAAGACGATCAACAATTACCCAAATAGCCTCGTAACCTCCTGACGTCTTAGGAAGTTTAGTGACAAAGTCCATAGTAATACATTCCCACTTCCATTGTGGAATCTCTGGTTGTTGAAGTAACCCTGACGGTTTCTGGTACTCGGCTTTCACTTTAGCACAAGTAAGACATTTGCTGACATATGTAGCTATTTCTGCTTTCATGTTCGGCCACCAATAAAGCTTTTTGAGATCCTGATACATCTTATCAGATCCTGGATGAATAGAGTACTTCGACTTGTGTGATTCATGCATAATTAATTCTCGCACTCCACCATAGAGTGGTATCCAACTTCGGTCCTTGAAGCATAACACTCCATCTGATCTCTTTACAAAGCCATTTTCGCTTTCTGGCATACCATAAAGTTTCTCATGTGGTCGATTTTCTTCTTTGAGATCCTCAATCTGAGCTCCTAGAATTTTTGATGGTAGTGGCGAAATGATAGTCATTCCCAATGACCTAACTCTCAAAGGTTTGAGTCGTTCTTTTCGGCTAAGTGCATCTGCTACAACATTTGCTTTTCCTGGGTGATATCGGATTTCACAATCGTAATCACTCAACAATTCTAGCCAACGACGTTGTCTCATGTTGAGTTCCTTCTGATCAAGTATATGCTGTAAGCTCTTGTGGTCGGTAAAAATTACGCACTTGGTACCATAAAGGTAGTGTCTCCAAATCTTGAGTGCAAAAACTACCGCACCCAACTCCAAGTCGTGCGTAGTGTAATTCTTCTCGTGTATCTTAAGCTGTCTAGATGCATAGGCTATCACCTTCTCGTTTTGCATTAGCACAGCTCCAAGTCCTTGATACGAAGCATCGCAATATACCACAAAGTTCTCAATACCTTTAGGTAGTGACAAAATCGGTGCGCTACAAAGCTTTTGTTTCAATAATTGAAATGCGGACTCTTGTTTTTCTCCCCACTCGTACTTTTCATTCTTTTGTGTCAGCTTTGTCAACGACTTCGCTATCTTAGAAAACCCTTCAATAAATCTTTTGTAATATCCGGCAAGTCCTAGGAATTGACGAATTTCCGTAGGAGACTTGGGCGTAGCCCAATCCTTAACTGCCTCGATCTTTGCCGGGTCGACTTGTAATCCTTGGCTATCAATAACATGGCCAAGAAATTGCACTCTTCGTATCCAAAAATCACACTTAGAAAATTTGGCATACAATTGCTCCTTCTTGAGTAGTTCCAGGATTGTTCTGAGGTGTTCTTCGTGATCTTCCTTACTCTTGGAATAAATCATGATGTCGTCAATGAATACAATCACAAACTTATCAAGATACGGTTTGCACACCCTATTCATGAGATCCATGAATACCGCAGGTGCGTTGGTTAATCCGAAAGGCATCACTTGAAATTCATAATGACCATAGCGTGTTCTAAATGCCGTCTTCGGGATATCCTCTTCCCGAACTTTAAGTTGATGGTAACCGGATCTTAAATCAATCTTGGAATAAAAACTAGAACCTTGTAACTGGTCGAACAAGTCGTCGATTCTGGGGAGTGGATAACGGTTCTTCACCGTTAACTTGTTCAGCTCACGATAGTCGATGCACATTCTGAAAGTTCCGTCCTTTTTCTTCACAAACAAAACCGGCGCTCCCCAAGGCGAGGAGCTCGGTCTAATGAATCCTTTGTCCAAAAGTTCTTGTAGTTGATTCGACAATTCTTGCATCTCCGAAGGTGCAAGTCTATATGGTGCTCGCGCAATTAGTGCAGCTCCTGGCACTAATTCGATTTGAAACTCAACTTGGCGTGTAGGCGGAAGTCCTGGCAATTCTTCCGGAAAAAATTCTGGAAATTCCTTAACAATTGGCACATCTTCAAGTCGTTTCTCATCCGACTTCTTCTCCGTGATGTGAGCCAAGAATGCATAACAACCCTTCTTTATGTACTTCTCGTTTTAATGCATGATATGATACTAAGTCTAGTTCCACTTCGCTCTCCACGAACAACCAAAGTTTCACCTTTATAAGGAAGGTGAACAACTTTCTCATCACAAATAATTCTCGCTCGATGCCGAGATAGCCAATCCATACCGATAACAACGTCGAAACTTCCAAGTTCTACGGGCATAAGGTTTATATTGAATGGGTGGTTTAGAAAATTTATAGTGCAACCACGAACAATGGTGTTGGTGTTAACTAAAGACCCATCGGCTAATTCAACGATATAGGAAGTGTCTAATGGGGTTGGTTCTATGTTAAGTAAAGGTGTAAATGCAATAGAAACAAAACTTCTATCCGCTCCTGAATCAAATAAAATGGATGCATAACGATTATTAACGAGGAACGTACCCGCAACCACATTCGGGTCCTCTTTGACATCTTCTCCTCCCATAACATAAGCTCTTCCTCGAGCCATTCCATTTTGGTTTCCAGTTCCTTGATTCTTCCCTTTTGGGCACTCTCCCTTGTAGTGTCCAATTTCTCCGCAGCCAAAACATGTTACTGGTGGTTTCTGAGTTGGAAATTTGCAATCCTTGGTGTTATGACCAATCTTTTTGCACTTACCACATAGATCTAGGCAATGTCCTGGGTTATGATGCTTCTGACACCTTTCACACTTGGGTAAATTACCCTCATATCCTTTCCTTTCAGTCGGTCCTGCAGCATAAGCCCTTGCCACTTCTTGCCTCTTAGGTGGCGGCTGAATAGCGTTTCCACCTTGGTTGTAATCAAACCTTCTCTTGTTGTTGTTGTTATTGTTGTTTGGATTGTTGTTTCGGTTATTGGGATAGTTGCGGTTTTGATTGTTGTTATAGTTGTTGTTGTTCCGAGTGTTGTTGTAGTTGGTGTTGTTTGAACGGTTATTGTTGTTGACAGCAGCTTTTCCTTTTACCACTTGGACCATGAGTTTCTGAGTTATACGAATAGCCTCTTCCATTGATTGAGGATCAAAAGAAATCACATCTCCTCGAACACTTTCAGGCAATCCACCAACAAAGTTTTCCATCTTTTTCTCATCGTCGGGAACCATAGTTGGACATAGTGCAGCCAACTCCTGAAACCTCCTGAAGTAGGTCTCGATGTCATCACCTTTAGTCACAAGCTCATAAAATTCTGTTTCCAACTTTTGCACCTCGGTACGAGGGCAAAACTTCTTAGACATCAGTTTCTTGAATTCCTCCCAAGTGAGCTTGTAAGCATTCTCCATACCAATCGGCTGAGCATACGAATTCCACCAAGACATAGCTTCATCAAGAAGCATACCTATAGCAAATTTTACCTTGCTGACATCCGGGCATCCGCACATGAGGAATACATTCTCAGTCTTTTCAAACCAGCAGATCAAAGCAACCGCTCCTTCAGTGCCCTTAAACTTGATAGGATCACTAATCTTGAAATCTTTCCATGTACATTCACGCCTAATAGCAGTTGGTTCAACTGCCCCTGTATTAGAAGCAGTCTCGGCAGCCCTAGCAGCAACCTTAGCTCTCTCAATCTCCAGAGCTTCTGCAATACTATCCCTGACCAACTTGCGGAAAGCGGCTTGAGTCATAGCGGGTGTTTCTGGTGCAGCCTTACTTTTCCTTGGTGCCATACTTCTGATAAATCACAATGGGAATAACCATGAGAAAAATCATACTAGAAATAGTCATCGAACCAAAGATATACACCTCCAACATGTATATATATATACAACCACAACAAGTATTAATACGACCACGACATGTACGAATACAACCACAATCTGTCTAGATATCACCACGACAAGTATATATACAACCACAACAACCATGACATGTATATATACAACCACAACCTGTATCAATACAACCACGACATGTATAGATACAACCATAAAGAGCAACCACGAAACATCATAAATATAATCACAACACATGAATATAATACATGAAAATTTCGGCCTACATGGGCCGATATAATATATAGCACAACATTTCCAACATAGTAGAGTCGCACTTGATATATTTGTTTGTACAACAACCAAAAGACTACAAGTTCTTGAACTATGTCCCACACCTCGGGACTAGGAAAATAATAAAAGCTAATATAATACCAGTCTATGTCTAGGCTCCTCCAGGTGCTCTAGATGGTCCAGGCTCTCCTCTCAGGCGGCGAATCTCACGATCTATCGCAACCACGATCTCCTCGAGATGCTGAACTCGTAACTGAAAAGAAGCATCTCTGCGCTCCAATACGACTAACCTCTCTCGGATCAATGCCAACTGGTCTACCTGCTCCCACTGAGTCTCCTGTGTCGCCTGAGCTCTATCTCGAATCTCAGGTAGCTCATCCCTAAGTAGATCAATCTGCTCCTGGTGCCTCAACTGTCGTGCCTCGAGTCCATGGTAAGACACATCAATACCAACTCTGCCCTGAATCAAATCCTCAACCTGCTCCTCGACAGCCTCAAGTCGAGTAGTGATAATCTCATCAACTCTATACCCCAACCTATCAACTTGCTCCTTCTGAGCCCCTAACTGATCATCTAGTGTAACAGCTGTAGGCCCCCTAGCCGCAGCCGCTCTCGAACTCTCACCTATGTGGTATACTGGTGGTGGTGAAAGGTCAGTAGTCTCGGTAGTAGGTGAATCTGGGGTGGTAAGCCTTGCACGCTTCCTGAGCGGCAAGAGTGAGGTAGATATAGGAGTAGTAGTGGGTATGGCTGGTGGTGATGGTGTAGGCACAGTAGGACTAGGGAGGGTCCTATAAGTAGATGTAGCTGGGCGAACACTCTTCCTAGCAATACGAATGATGTTACTACTAGGAAACATAAGTCTCGGTTCTGAAGAAGTAGTAGTAGTGGGTAATGGTATGTCAGTGGGTACAATATGATGGACATGAGGAGTAGGAGCCGTCTCCTCCTCCTCGAAAGGCTCGGTGTCATCATCTGATGCCAAAAGTGGCAACTCAGGTGTAGGAGAAACAAGTGGTGAAACAGCAGTGGAGGACACAGAGTCCTCATCATCGGAGTCTGATATAGTGTAAAGTATGACAGTGTTTGGATTCGAAGACATGTCTCTGTGATAATCAAGGTGAAATAAAATAAATAACTCGTAAAATGGAATCACTTAAAATAAGTAAATATGCACTTATGATGAGATGATGATATGCTATGATGGTGTGGTTATAGTCTAGGGTCCATGATGCATCCTAGTTCTCTATAACCTTGGCTCTGGTACCAATCTGTCACACCCCCAAAATACCTGAATGGCAGCGGAATGGAATGCCTGAGGGTGTAACGGTCATAGCACACAAACCAGGATATATTGAACGACCTAAAGTGTCGTTTGGAAAAATACATCGTTTGATTCATTCAAAATATTCAGAGTTATAAAATATAGGTCCCAAAAGTTGGAAAAGGTTTAAGGAAATAATTTAGTACAATCAAACGATAGTTCAAAAGTGCATGAAATCCAAAAAGAGACGCGTCATCCTTGATACACAAAGTGACTCCATGCATGCCATGAGAATATGCCTTAGTTACCTGAGAAATACATTGCGAAAACGGTCAACATAAAGTTGGTGAATAATCATAGGTTTATAAGTAAATCGTATGTACATAAGCCACAAGTATACAGTAAAGTGACAAAATGTCAAAAAGCTACATTGTCTCTTAAGCTCATGACCCCGAAGCTAGACATTACCTTGGCCCCAAAGGAGTGTTTACCAGACACTCGAATATATTAGAAATGAAATGCATTCGTTTTCCTTATGGAGCAACCCAAACACGAATGGAGGAGTCACCCTCGATAGATCTATCCACTCACCCTCGCTTGCATCTTAATTAACGGTTCATGATATAAAAGGGGACTTAATGTGGTAGTAAGGCAACTTAAGCAATGTACGAAGTTTAATACTTGGGCATGTACGAAAAATAATTGTGCAATGTATTCTCCCCCGTGGGATTTGAAATCAAATAAGTAATTAAAACGGGGCTATGAAGACTCACCTCAAAGTGATGGTACAATGATGGTACAATGATGTAAAAGTAGTCGGGACAATGAGGCGCAAACACTAGCCGCAACCTAAATGAATAATCGCGATCTAATTAAGATCAAGCCGAAATGAAATGAATGCACATGCACATGATACCCATACCACTCGTAATTTGGAAATACCAGTTATCGTCATAGTAAAATAGTTTCCATACTTAGGAAAAATAAGTCCATATATAGAAGTATATAACTTGTCGTATTATCTTGTATAAAAATGTTAGCGTTAAATTCCTTGTATCGAAAACCTTAAAATAACGTCGTTAAGTCGTATAAATATTCTCTTGGGTCATACGTATTCATTTGTTAAGAATATAGTCCTTAGTAACATTTCTAGAAAATATACCATTTAGTGCGTAAGTTATTATTTTTATTTATGACCATATATATATATATATATATATATATATATATATATATATATATATATATATATATATATATATATATATATATAGTTTTGACGATGTTAAAACGGGTATAACATGGTCGTTTTAAGCTCATTTTCCTTGTTCTTTATATCCACGGATTCATTTTTGTATATACTAATATGTTTTTGATAACTCGGCTCCTCTAGGTTACGTTTAACACCTCTTTTTGTCCGTCGAAAACTGCCAAACAGCATGCAGTTTTTATAAAAATAGTTTTCGTCGTTAAATTTGCAAAAATCATAACTCCTTCGTTATAAGCTCGTTTTAATCCATTCTTTCGCCTAAAGTTTCGTTTTTGAAAGTATTTTCTAAATCTTTGGTCAAAATTTAACCACCATCTACTGATTTTCCCACGAATCAAAAATAGGGACAGTAGGTATTTTTATTGTTTCAAAAATTATTTCTAGGGTTCTAATCTAGTTCCATCTTCAATCAAACCACTTTCAATCACCACAAAGCTAGTCTAATCCTACCATACACCTTTTTAGGGTGTCATGGGTCCTTAAACATCATCAATCTACTAGGTCTAACAAGGGTTTCTCATGTGTTCATTTCTAGGGCTCAAAGTTAAATATGTACAAAATAGAGTGGTATAAACCATTATATGCATGAGTTCTTGTAAGAAAAGTATATAACCATAGTAATAACTTGTAAAAATTATAAAAATGAGTTTGTTAACTTACTTGAAGGTTTAGGGAGTTTAGATGATGAAAAACCTACTAATCCTTGAGTTTCTATCTCAAAACTCCAACAAGGATGACTAAGTGAACAAGTTTATATCTAGATCTTGGAAAAATTGTTGTTCTTGCTTCTTGATTCACCCTAGGCCGAATACACCATAGAGAAAAATGAGAGAAAAAGTTTACTTGCACTTTGGATGATTATTTATGAAAAATGGGATGAAATGGTGTAATATATACTTAGAGACAAGAGTTAGGTTTGCATTAAATTTGGTTGGTGAGATTTTAGCTTATTAGGACCAGGGGGGGGGGGGGGGTTGGCTGGCGCAAAAAGGAGGGAAGGGGGGGGGGGGTTGTCTTGGGTTTTATTTAAAAAGTTAGTGGTAATATGATGTTGTGTTAGTTTTAGGTTTTATCGGGTACCGGGTTTGTTAGAAATAAATTTTATTGAAGTTATTCGGGACATAATAAAGTCGTAAAAATTGTAAAAATATGTCGGGTACAAGTACGGAGAGTTCGGGTGATTATTGATTAATTTTTGTGAAAACCGTCGAAATTAAATTAGACGTACGATACGTAATAAATAAATTTCCAAAATACCGGGTAAATTAATATTATAATTTTTATATTATTAAAATGAATATAAAAATACATTGGGATAACAGTCGGGAGTGTCGGACATGTTAGTCACGTTTATAGTTCGCGTATTAGTGTTTATTTAAAATAAACATACGTAAATCGTTAATTATACCAAAAGTATTAATTTAGTTATCCTACGAGTGGAATAGTATGCAAGTGCCCTAATGATGATATGCAGACTATTTCTAGTCCGTATGAAATGTCCCTGATAATAATGCATGAATTCGCTCCTGAACCAATACGGTTACGCGAATTTGAACACTCGTAAACTAAATTTACGATGACATGAGTAATGCACGTGAATAGTGGTTTTCTCTCGAAAATGAATAGTGTCAAGTGAATAGTAAAATTTCTGAATGTGTCTCGGAATGTCAATTTGACCTCAAAAATGATGAATAGTAAAACGATGAATAGTGATCGATGAATAGTAATTTGTGAATAGTAGAATGTCGAAGTTTGGAAAAATGACCTGAAATTGTGGGGTGTGATACGTAAGGTTAACTTGTCGTCATGAACATCAATGACTGCACGAGCGGTAGCAAGAAATGGTCTCCCTAAGATGATGGGCACCAAGTCATCCTCCTCCATCTCCAAGATCACGAAGTCAACTGGAAATTTGAATTTTCCCACTTTGACTAGCACATTCTCGCATATCCCTACGGGGTATTTGACTGATCTATCGGCTAGTTGGATGTTCATACGGGTAGGCTTTAGTCCGGAGTATCCTAGTTTGAGGAACATGGAGTGAGTGATTGGCTCCAAACGGTCAACCTAAATTGACCAGGTGATGGTCAACAAGGTCAAACAGCCTAGAATCAATCTCCGTGGAAGTATAGGGTTTCCCCGGGTCGTTATGTCCCGACGAGGAGTGGATGGTATCAAAACGGGTTTGTGATCGGGTGAATTTGGACGGAAAAGGGTATAAGTGAGTTGTGATGATTATACTACTGGAATATGAAAGATAATAGCTTAAATACACTACATTAACAATACTGGAAAGTTTGAAAACCCAGAAACGTTTAAAACTTAAAACGCGTACGTTCACGTTTAAATAAAACGTAAACGTACGAAATAAAAAGTGAAAACGAAAATCTGAAAACCCCCAGGGGGTGAAAATGACTTTTTTACAAACTTAAAAGTAAAAGAAAAATTTTTAGAAAATTAAAATAAATTTTAACCCTAATTAATTATTTAATACTAATTATTACTAATTATTAATATTTAAAACACTTAAATATAATTTAATACTAATTAAATACTAGAAAAATTAAAATAAAATTTCTAAAATAAAAAATAACTAAAAATAAGTTTTAAAATTAAAAATAAGTGTTTTTGTCTTTTTGTGGATTTTCTATTAATTAATTACTAATTAATTATTAATTACCTAATTAAATTATTTTAAATTAAGAAAAATACTAAATGAACAGTAAAAATTCTAATAAAATTTCTAAAATTATTTTATAACATATAAAAGCTATAAAAAAATATAAAAACTAGGTTTTACTTAATAAAAACTAATTATGCTATTTTAAACTAATTATTAATTAATAATTAATAAAACTAAGATTAATTCTAATAAATACTAAATAATAAAATAAAAATCTGAAAAAAATTACTAAAAATACTTTAATATAAGAGGAAATTAATAAAAATATAAAAATGACAAGTACTTAATTAAAATCTAAAAATGAAAAATAGAATTTAAATAAAATTAAATAGAAACTATCACTTAAAATTACATTTGATTTTCTAGATTTTCTTTTTGGAAACTTAATTTATAACTAAAATCTAACAACTTTTGTAAAAACAAGATTTTTGGAAATCAAAAATAAGCTGAATACAAGCTTATATGAGTCAACAGTTGACTTTTGTTTACCAAGGGGTGAAATAAGCTCAAATGAGAAAATGTGGGACCCACAAAGGTTAAAACTGATACAAGTAACTTATTAGAACTTGTGTGAGCTGGAAAAAGTTAAATGTGAACACAGAGTAAGCTATAAGCTCACAAATAAGCACATTGCAACTTAATTTTACTCAGAAAATGGGACAACATTTAGCCTCTGATTTAGGTGGGGTCCACAGACCTTGGGGGCAAACTAATGGTCAATCACTGATCCCTGGTAGGAGGGGGGTTGGGAGAACCTAAAGCCTAGGTGTGGGGACCACTGTAGTGGCCACAAACCACCACCAAAGTGGTGGTGGTGGCTGTGGTGTCTGATGTGCAGGGGAGCAGACAGCCCTGCAGCTCTCTTTGGAGGGTTGTGGGGCCCACAGCTAAAATCACAAAAATAAGATAAAGGGGGGGATCAATAGCTGGGGTGGTAGACAACAAAACCTAAAAAGCTCAAACTCTAATACTCACTACAAAATTCACAAATATTCCCTTAACTTTTGGAAAAATCTGAGAGCATACATTTTGACTTTTTAGATAAACTCATAAATTTGACCTTTTTGAACTTTTGAAGCTTCTAAATGATTGATACCTGTTTATTAAACCTAATGGAAGCTAAATAAGACAATCTAAGCTAAATTGTTATTGAAAACAAGGGATTGGACTACCTAAACTCCAACAGTTAGACTGTTAGGGTGAGTTGGGATGAATTTAGACTTGGGTTGTTTGAAACTTGGATTTAGAGCTTTACTTAACCTATTTTGAACCTATGAAATGTAACCATGCTAAAAGTACAACAAAACAACAATACCATTACTTAGTAAAAAGCTAATCCAAACACCCCTAATGATGGAACTGCCTTTGATTTTCACAAAGTAAAACAGATTTGAGACTTGAATCACTACACCTATAACTTACTTACTAATCCTAACTCTATTAAAAGCTAACTGAGTAATAAATTTCAACAAATAACATCCAAAACTCACATATGCAGAATGAGCAGTTACACTAGACATTCAAAACACAACAAACAAACAAGCTATAATTACTCAATTACCATTATACTATGATTAATCAGAATACAAAAGAACTACATCTAGCAAACAAATAGATTTCACACACTGCTTATGAATTTTAGATTTGAATTAGAGGATTTAAAATAAAACTTACAACTTTTGATCCCTTAACTGAAATAGGGGAATTCCAACCCAAGCCTATCTCTCAGATAAGCTCATTACCATAGAAACATTGTTCTAATCATCCCTGACCCATAATCACATCTTGTACCTCCCTTTGACTTTCGTTGACTGATTTGTACTTAAGAGCTAGAATCTATTTGGAACTTGCTGAGATCATAAAAACTTGTAAATGACTTAAAGTGAGCTTATGGAACAGTGAGACAACCATTTAAGTAGCTATGGAACTATATTGAAAAACTGAGTAAATTGAGCAAAATCACATTTAAATAGGAAACTTGATATTTTTATTGAATGACTTGAGAGTACACTAATACAACCGAGAATACAATTTTAAATCTAAGCTTATCACTTGGAAACTAAATTAAGCTAATTAAATTACATTAAAACTAAAAACTAACTAACTAGATAACTCTGGTCCTGGCTTCTCTCTTCCTTTTATGGCTCAACATTAGGGTTTCTGAGCCTCATTTGGACTTTTCCCATCTTGAATTACAACCCTTGGATGAAGAGAATCGATCCTGGCCATTTAAATTCTTGGCGCCAAAAAATCTCTTTTGGAGTTTCTTGATTATTGTTGATGCCAGTAGTGAGTTTTGGAGGGTAGTGGTTGTTTGGTTAGGCAAAGGGGGGGGGGGATGTTGAGTGTTGCAGGAATGGTGATGATGAAGGTTTTTGGTTTGTAGCAGGTTAGTGGGGAAGGAGGGAGCTTGACCAGGTCAAAGTTGGGGGTGAGGTTTTTATTAACGGGGTGTTTTGAATTTTGGGAGTGGGCCAGTTATTGGAGTGGGCTAGGAAGGGTGGTGGATCAGTTTTGGTTTTAGGTTTAATGATAATTAAGGGATCCGTTTGGTTTGTTGAAATTTAAACACAAGGACCAATTTGTAATTATCCGAAACATGAGGGACCAAATCTGCCATTTTCCAAAATTTGTTTAAAGGACCACTTTTGCCAAGTTAAAATATCCCAAGGATCAAATATTGCATTTTTCCATTTTTTCAAATTCCCGGGGACTAAAATTGACAAGTTGCCAAACTTCGGGGACCAAACATGTAATTTCCACAAATATTTTACCCAAGGACCATTTTTAACATATTTTGACTTTCCAAGGGTAAAAATGATTTTTTCTTTCAAAATTATCCCACCAGGGACCAAATCTGCCAAATACTGAAACTCCAGGGACCTTTTATTGCAATTTTGGATTTTGAGGGGTAAAAGTGTAATTTTCTCAAACTTTTTCACCCAAGGACTTATTTTGATAATTTTTGACTTTTCTTTGCCTTGGGTTGACTTTTCTTTCATTTTAAACTTCCAGGGACTAGTTTTGCCAAATTTTGAAACTTGAGGGACTAAAACTACCAATTGTGCAAACTTTATTCGTTTTTCATTTGTTTTTAAACATTTTGCATCTAAAACATATAAAACACACTTTTGGGATAAATTGTGTATTTTGATGCGTTTTTTGGTGTTTTTGGATGTTTTGGCAGTCCAGATACGATAAAAATGATGAGCGTTTGAGCACTCATCAATCCCCCACACTAAACTATTGCTAGTCCCTAGCAATCTTTTGAGAAAAACTTGATGGATTTGAAACTCTTTACGAAAAGCCATCACTTCTGGAGTAGCCAGGTGTAAGAACTGTGGCACACCTGATAACCGTGTGATTTTGAGCAAACCACCAGCTGTCAACGGATTTGATTAGTCTTTACCAAGAGCCGTTTGCTCCTGGACTAGCCAGCTCTTGATGGAATAGTCAACATCTTGGTGACCTGATTACCAATTATGGATTTTCCACGGCCTTTACCACAAGCCATAATCTTGCGGGCTAGCCAACTCATTTGTTTTTGGGGAGTTGAGGAACCATACAATTTTTGGCAAATTGCAAGCCATAAACGGATTTGAGATGTCTTTACCAAGAGCCGTTTGCTCCTGGACTAGCTAATCCCTTTTGTCGGTTAGACAAGGCGGACTGATTACCACAAAAATTTTGAAGCACCAGTGAAAAATTTTTAAAATTTTTGAAATTTTGGCTAAAACGGGGGTATTATATAGTAAAATGTGATAAAATTCGCTAGAATAGCGAAATACCCCCCCCCCCCCCCCCCCCCACACTTAGAATGAATATTGTCCTCAATATTCAAAATCCCGGCTATTATGCCGACATTTTGAACGTAAAAGGGCAACATTACAAGCTAAGCGTGGAAAACACCATTTTTTTTTCACTCTTGTAACCATAGCATGGGGGACTCCCCCACACTTAGGGTGAAAACCCTATATAAATGCTACTGTTTTTGTTTACCGAGTCGCTAGCTTGACTCGACCCCGAATTCATTTGTCCTTGGGGAAGAATGATGTGGAAGAGACAATCTCAATCGGACTTTCATTCAAGATGTTTGGACAAACATTTGAAGCACGTGAAAGTTCCACACCGATGAGATATAATACCGGCTCAAGATAATGATACATGAAAATGCCGGGATCAAATATAGTGTCTTCATTTCCGAAGGAGTGAAGAACAAAAAAAGTCACCTTATAGGTGAAGAAAATCATGATGAAAATCTTTATAAGATTTTCTTCCTCGAGATCAGGCTCCGTAGCCTGAATTTGGATATCAAAGGTTAAGCTCATAAATATCCCGGGAGGGTGGGTGGGAATTTGCAAATTCTCATAATTGAGAGCATCTCCCCCCGGGCTATCAAACTCCGGAGGAGTCATGACATGATGAGTGAGTTCACCGGAGAACTCCTCATGAAGAGAATTATTCACAAGATGTGAATCTGTGAACTCAGGTTCCATTGTGGACTCATCACAATCCTCGTCAAAGATTGGATTGTTAGAAATCATAGTGAATTCAGATTCGAATTCAAATAGAGGATTGGTGAGAGTCGTGTTGAATGTTTCGGTAACCAAGAGATTAATATTCTCTATTGGATTGTCGGGATAAGAAGTGAGTGACGGATCATGATATAAGAGACTTTCAATTTCTCCCAGATCGGCTTGGAAATCGAGGAGACCATCATCACTTTCCAATGAAAGTGGATTGATGTGAGTAAGTTCATCAGCGAACTCCTCAAGAAGAGGATCAACATCAGAATGAGGCAGTGGTGCCTCAATATACTCAATGTCTCCATGAGATGTACAATCATCATTAAAATCTGAGAAAGTCTCAAAATGATCGTTTGAACACTCAAGAGGGGAAGGAATATCACACATATGATCAAGAGTTCCCTGTGACTCTCTTGGGATTGGGACAAGGATCTCAACACTAGACTTTATTAATTCGTCCGATTCCTTATTAGGAACAGTGCTAAGATGCTCATCCCCCATGTTCAGAGAGTGAGTGTGAACCTCGGGTGTGATAGCAGTTGTTTGAGATGGAATCTCAACTGCTGGGATAACAACTGATGAACTTGATGGATCTTTATAGAATTGAAGGATATCAAGTGTATCCTCATCATCACTGTCATCAGGGATAAAACGGAACTGAGAGCTAGCTCTGGCTGCTTTTTCTTTTGCAATGGATTCCCTCACAGATTTTTCATATGCATCTTGGGAATTTATTCTTGCAGCCTGCTCTTCAGCAAGTAATTCTTCCATGGATTTTTGATGAGTGTGTCTTTGGGCAAAGTCTTGAACTAAACCCTTAAGCTCATCAACGATTTTCATCATATTTTGCATTTCTGGAAGAAGTGCTTGATACATATCGTACTGTGGAGGTTGGTCGTAATAAGGCGTGTCAAAATTGTCACAAGGATATGGATTTCCCGTTTGACAATCTGAGCTGAAGTGTGGACCTCCACAGTAATCACAACAGTAAAACTGTTGAGGCTGTGAGTCGTATGTGCTAGAGTCATAATTGTTATCGGGAAATTGCTCATAGACAAGCGTGTTTCCCGATTGACAATCAGAACTGTAGTGTGAACCACCACAGTACTCACAACAGTAAAACTGCTGAGACTGACGGTGTGGTAGCTGGTGGAATGAATCAGTGGTGTCATGATAGGAATAGGGATCTTGGTTATTGACAGACCCGTTTCCTGACTCTATCATGCCACAACTGAGGCAATTACCACCATTATGAGGACTACCACACCACTGGCAAACCAGAAAGTGTGGATGAGACATAGAAAGAATCAAATGTGTATAGAGGGTGAGGAAATGAGAATCAAAAGGGTAGGAAGGTGAAGGAGAATGTTTTTGGGTTTTTGGAAATACATTTTGTACAAATGAGAAAGAAAATGTTTTTTTTTTTTTTTTTTTTTTTTTTTTTTTTGTGTTCGTTGAAAACTGATTTAAAAAGTTTTCGGGAACGGTTTTGTTTTTTTTTTTTTTTAAATAAGAAAATATGAACAAAGGATGGTAAATATACAATGAGTGTATACCCAGATTCACTAATCTGAAAACCGTTTTAGAATAACGCGCACGACCTCCCCGGCAGCGGCGCCAAAATTTGATTGGCTCCAAACGGTCAACCTAAATTGACCAGGTGATGGTCAACAAGGTCAAACAGCCTAGAATCAATCTCCGTTGAAGTATAGGGTTTCCCCGGGTCGTTATGTCCCGACGAGGTGTGGATGGTATCAAAACGGGTTTGTGATCGGCTGAATTTGGACGGGAAAGGGTATAAGTGAGTTGTGATGATTATACTAATGGAATATGAAAGATAATAGCTTAAATACACTACATTAACAATACTGGAAAGTTTGAAAACCCAGAAACGTTTAAAACTTAAAACGCGTACGTTCACGTTTAAATAAAACATAAATGTACGAAATAAAAAGTGAAAACGGAAATCTGAAAACCCCCAGGGAGTGAAAATGACTTTTTTACAAACTTAAAAGTAAAAGAAAAATTTTTAGAAAATTAAAATAAATTTTAACCCTAATTAATTATTTAATATTAATTAAATACTAATTATTACTAATTATTAATATTTAAAACACTTAAATATAATTTAATACTAATTAAATACTAGAAAAATTAAAATAAAATTTCTAAAATAAAAAATAACTAAAAATAAGTTTTAAAATTAAAAATAAGTGTTTTTGTCTTTTTGTGGATTTTCTATTAATTAATTACTAATTAATTATTAATTACCTAATTAAATTATTTTAAATTAAGAAAAATACTAAATGAACAGTAAAAATTCTAATAAAATTTCTAAAATTATTTTATAACATATAAAAGCTATAAAAAATATAAAAACTAGGTTTTACTTAATAAAAACTAATTATGCTATTTTAAACTAATTATTAATTAATAATTAATAAAACTAAGATTAATTCTAATAAATACTAAATAATAAAATAAAAATCTGAAAAAAATTACTAAAAATACTTTAATATAAGAGGAAACTAATAAAAATATAAAAATGACAAGTACTTAATTAAAATCTAAAAATGAAAAATAGAATTTAAATAAAATTAAATAGAAACTATCACTTAAAATTACATTTGATTTTCTGGATTTTCTTTTTGGAAACTTAATTTATAACTAAAATCTAACAATTTTTGTAAAAACAAGTTTTTGGAAATCAAAAATAAGCTGAATACAAGCTTATATGAGTCAACAGTTGACTTTTGTTTACCAAGGGGTGAAATAAGCTCAAATGAGAAAATGTGGGACCCACAAAGGTTAAAACTGATACAAGTAACTTATCAGAACTTGTGTGAGCTGGAAAAAGTTAAATGTGAACACAGAGTAAGCTATAAGCTCACAAATAAGCACATTGCAACTTAATTTTACTCAGAAAATGGGACAACATTTAGCCTCTGATTTAGGTGGGGTCCACAGACCTTGGGGGCAAACTAATGGTCAATCACTGATCCCTGGTAGGAGGGGGGTTGGGAGAACCTAAAACCTAGGTATGGGGACCACTGTAGTGGCCACAAACCACCACCAAAGTGGTGGTGGTGGCTGTGGTGTCTGAAGTGCAGGGGAGCAGACAGCCCTGCAGCTCTCTTTGGAGGGTTGTGGGGCCCACAGCTAAAATCACAAAAATAAGATAAAGGGGGGGATCAATAGCTGGGGTGGTAGACAACAAAACCTAAAAAGCTCAAACTCTAATACTCACTACAAAATTCACAAATATTCCCTTAACTTTTGGAAAAATCTGAGAGCATACATTTTGACTTTTTAGATAAACTCACAAATTTGACCTTTTTGAACTTTTGAAGCTTCTAAATGATTGATACCTGTTTAATAAACCTAATGGAAGCTAAATAAGACAATCTAAGCTAAATTTTTATTGAAAACAAGGGATTGGACTACCTAAACTCCAACAGTTAGACTGTTAGGGTGAGTTGGGATGAATTTGGACTTGGGTTGTTTGAAACTTGGATTTAGAGCTTTACTTAACCTGTTTTGAACCTATGAAATGTAACCATGCTAAAAGTACAACAAAACAACAATACCATTACTTAGTAAAAAGCTAATCCAAACACCCCTAATGATGGGACTGTCTTTGATTTTCACAAAGTAAAACAGATTTGAGACTTGAATCACTACACCTATAACTTACTTACTAATCCTAACTCTATTAAAAGCTAACTGAGTAATAAATTTCAACAAATAACATCCAAAACTCACATATGCAGAATGAGCAGTTACACTAGACATTCAACACACAACAAACAAACAAGCTATAATTACTCAATTACCATTATACTATGATTAATCGGAATACAAAAGAACTACATCTAGCAAACAAACAGATTGCACACACTGCTTATGAATTTTAGATTTGAATTAGAGGATTTAAAATAAAACTTGCAACTTTTGATCCCTTAACTGAAATAGGGGAATTCCAACCCAAGCCTATCTCTCAGATAAGCTCATTACCATAGAAACATTGTTCTAATCATCCCTGACCTATAATCACATCTTGTACCTCCCTTTGACTTTCGTTGACTAATTTGTACTTAAGAGCTAGAATCTATTTGGAACTTGCTGAGTTCATAAAAACTTGTAAATGACTTAAAGTGAGCTTATGGAACAGTGAGACAGCCATTTAAGTAGCTATGGAACTATATTGAAAAACTGAGTAAATTGAGCAAAATCACATTTAAATAGGAAACTTGATATTTTTATTGAATGACTTGAGAGTACACTAATACAACCGAGAATACAATTTTAAATCTAAGCTTATCACTTGGAAACTAAATTAAGCTAATTAAATTACATTAAAACTAAAAACTAACTAACTAGATAACTCTGGTCCTGGCTTCTCTCTTCCTTTTATGGCTCAACATTAGGGTTTCTGAGCCTCATTTGGACTTTTCCCATCTTGAATTACAACCCTTGGATGAAGAGAATCGATCCTGGCCATTTAAATTCTTGGCGCCAAAAAATCTCTTTTGGAGTTTCTTGATTATTGTTGATGCCAGTAGTGAGTTTTGGAGGGTAGTGGTTGTTTGGTTAGGCAAAGGGGGGGGGGGGATGTTGAGTGTTGCAGGAATGGTGAGGATGAAGGTTTTTGGTTTGTAGCAGGTTAGTGGAGAAGGAGGAAGTTTGACCAGGTCAAAGTTGGGGGTGAGGTTTTTATTAACGGGGTGTTTTGAATTTTAGGAGTGGGCCAGTTATTGGAGTGGGCTAGGAAGGGTGGTGGATCAGTTTTGGTTTTGGGTTTAATGATAATTAAGGGATCTGTTTGGTTTGTTGAAATTTAAACACAAGGACCAATTTGTAATTATCCGAAACATGAGGGACCAAATCTGCCATTTTCCAAAATTTGTTTAAAGGACCACTTTTGCCAAGTTAAAATATCCCAAGGATCAAATATTGCATTTTTCCATTTTTTCAAATTCCCGGGGACTAAAATTGACAAGTTGCCAAACTTCGGGGACCAAACATGTAATTTCCACAAATATTTTACCCAAGGACCATTTTTAACATATTTTGACTTTCCAAGGGTAAAAATGATTTTTTCTTTCAAAATTATCCCACCAAGGACCAAATCTGCCAAATACTGAAACTCTAGGGACCTTTTATTGCAATTTTGGATTTTGAGGGGTAAAAGTGTAATTTTCTCAAACTTTTTCACCCAAGGACTTATTTTGATAATTTTTGACTTTTCGTTGCCTTGGGTTGACTTTTCTTTCATTTTAAACTTCCAAGGACTAGTTTTGCCAAATTTTGAAACTTGAGGGACTGAAACTGCTAATTGTGTAAACTTTGTTCGTTTTTCATTTGTTTTTAAACATTTTGCATCTAAAACATATAAAACACACTTTTGGGATAAATTGTGTACTTTGATGCGTTTTTGGGTGTTTTTGGATGTTTTGGCAGTCCAGATACGATAAAAATGATGAGTGTTTGAGCACTCATCAGTGAGGCATGAGGTTGATACTCGCCCCTAAATCGGCAAGAGCATTCTTTATTGATAGAGATCCTATGGAACAGGGCAAGGTGAAGCTGCCTGGATCGTCTACCTTTTTTGGTAGCCCTCGATGGGTCACCGCCGAACATTCTTCCCCCAGAGTCACAAGACCCTCGAGTTTCTTTCGGTTGGCGAGTAATTTTTTAAAGTATGAGCTATACTTTGGCATGTGATAACAAGCATCAAGGAGAGGTATGGTGACCACTGAATCTTTTAGATATGACAAGAATCTCTTATTATCGTTCTCAATTTTCTGGTTTTTTAGTCGGGATGGGAATGGGATTCTCACGGGTTGGTTAGGTGGAGTTGATGGGGATGGGGTCACCAGGGAAGGTTGTTCGAGAGCCTCGCTGCTCACATTACCTTCCTCCTCGCGGGGCTCGCTTGGATCAATGGTGATAGTATGTGAGCTCGGATAAGGGGGGTCATTGGTTGTTGTTCCAGCTCGAGTAGTCACCGCGAGCAGGGGGTCTTTTTGGCTTACTGATAGCCTGTCTTGGCCATCAAGGGTGGAGTTAAGCTTGTTGAACCATTCTTCCATGTCATTCTGTTGCTCAGCGATGAACTCTTCAAGACCTTTCAATTGTAAGCCTTTTTCTTGAGTGAAGTGACCAAGGTCATCTTCAAAAGTGCTCCTGATTTTATATTCAAGGCCTTCCTCCTCTTCTTTTCTCTTCACCAGATTTCCCCAAAGGGTATAATCATTGTTTTGGTAAAAAGGCAAAAGGGAGGGGTCAGCGTAGATGTCATGTCCTGAAAAACACGCATGTTCGGTCGTGGGTTCTCCTCCGCATTCCTCTATCTTGTGCGGGCCCCCACAGTAGTCGCAGATCAAGTAAGGATTTGAAAGTTGTTTAGTTATTTGCGACCCAGCTAGGTATTCCATTCTTTTGTGAATTTTTCTTAGCCGATCTGAGGGTGTTGATGTGATTTCAGACATGCTAGCAGCTGACTCAGGTTCATCCCAAGTGTCATCCTGGTCTTGAGCATATTCCTCAATCCTATTCCATCCTTCCTCGGCACTAAGATTGTCTAATTTCCCTTTTCTAGAATTGTTGATTCCGTTCCGGTCATTTGAGGAGACATTGTCGTAGAAGATTTGGACCAGAAGCCAGAGTTCGATGCCATGATGGGGAACGTGTCTTATTAAATCCTTGAATCTAATCCACGATTTATGGAAGGGTTCGTCCTTTCCCTTTCGGAAGCGGAGGATCCTATCCCTAAATACTGAGGTTTTCCCTGCTGGAAAGAACTTCTCATAAAACTTGGATATAAGTTGCTCCCATGTGAAAATAGACTCAGAGGGAAGTTTATCATACCACTCTTTGGCTTTTTCATAAAGACTGAAAGGGAAGAATCGTAATCGGGACGTGTTTCTAGTAGCCCCATCCGTATGGAGGGTGTCTACTATTTTCAAGAAGTCCTTGATGTGTTGAATCGGGTCATCATCATCTAGTCCGCAAAATTTGCACACACTTTGGACAAGCCAAACATCGGTCACACGCAAGACCTCATCGGTGTGTTCGTTTGGGAAGACAATGGCATTTGAGAAGCCACGAGGATTTGGGGAGGAATAGTCCTTAAGGCGCTTAAGAATGGGAGTTTCAGGGGTACTCATATCGTTGTTGGATTGGGAGCTAGGGGGTGTGAGGTGATTGTCTGAATTTTCTTCAGAAAGGGCCTCATCAAAATTGATAGCTATGCTGGATGGTTCAGGTGTTGAGAGAGATCGTTTTAGCCTACGCATTTCCCTATCAGGTTCTGCATAGGGCAAAACAAGGTCTCTAGCGGAACTACGACTCCTAGTGACTCTAAGGTTAGAGAAATCGTCATTTTCCATGACGGCGGATGGTGGAGATTACGAACAAAGACACGAAGAAATAGATAGACTAAAGAAAACCTAAAAATAAAATAAAAACTTACTAGAAAGGAATCTAGCAAGTAGACCTAATAAAAAGAGATCCTAACCTAGACAATAACTATTCCCCGGCAGCGACGCCAAAAACTTGATGCATGGGAATTGCACCAGGCTTTACCTCTCGAGGGATCTCGAGAAGCTTACAACCCCCACCAGGTAGTGTACCTGATCGTTGTAGTATAGTATAGTGACAAGTACCGGGGGATTGATCGTTCAACTCAGAAATAGTGTCGCTAGGATTAGAAAGCCTAAAAACTAGGTCTAAAGGTGAGGGATGATTCTTTTTGTATTTTTTATATTTTTATAAAAGCAATTAAAATCTCGGGTTTTTGGAAGAGTGGGCGGAAGTAGTTGCTAATCAACTAACCCAATAACTAAAGATGCAATCAAAATAAAATAACAAAAATGTAAATAAAGCAAATTAAACTAGTGGTGTGAACAATAATGGGGAGAATTATGTTTACTTAGATTTCCTTACTCCCTAGATATCTTTTACAAGTTGATAGTTTGTTACAGTTGCGTGGATGACGGGTTATATTCCTTAATACCATTCGTAGGGTGGCGTACGTGCTTCCCCAACTCTATAAGCTCCTACTTCACTCCTATGTCGAGCCTGCAAAAAGCTCCTAACATGGGATCATTAGAATTCGCTCATGCATTAAATACAACCATAAAAACCTAGTACGCATTGGTTCATGTTTCTTAAGACGTTCAAGCAAGTTACCCTATGGAAGTCTGCCAGTTTTCTTAAGCCTAACATCGAAATCATTCATCCGTAACAACTATAAACAAGCAATCAACCCATAATCAACATCTAGGTTTCACTACATCTAAGCAAACACACAAGAGATCTAGCCTAGCATGTTAAATTCAAGACAAGCATAAGATATATTCAAACAACACATAGACATATTGAATGAATTGAAAGGATACTTATCTTAATTAAACATGAAAGGTTTCAAAGGGTGAAAACCCTTGAAAGAACAGTAAAAATCGTGCTAGGGTTTCTCCAAGTTATCCCTCTAATTGTCCTCTCTTAATGAATGAAAATTGCAAAACTATATATAGATTTTCCATCGTGACGGCGTCAAGAGGAAATGTATGACGCCGTCAACTCGCCGCCTATAGTAATATCGGATTGCCTAGATCCAGATCTGACGCCGTCAAGTGCAAAGTTACTCTGGGTCGTCACATGCAATGGGACCATGACGGCCTATGGTGACGCCGTCATGCCCTTAGTGTAAAACTCTCTGGACCGTCATGGACTTTATCCACTTCACCTCTTGTTTTACTCTTGACGCCGTCATGTAGAACCTTGTGACGCCGTCAGGTACTGTTCCCAGCAAGGAAAATTAAGACTTTGCCGTTTTCTTCACTTTTATGCTCCAAAAACGTTCAAAATGCTTCCTTTTCCAGAATTCACTCCAAAAGTACCTAAAATCACAAAAGGAACGATTTAGGGCAATATTTGATCAAATAAATTCAATTCCGGGCTTAAGTGACCCCCTAAAAACGGATCATTTTTTGCCTCATCACGTGGGCTGTAGCCTTTCCTAAAGGTAGCATCTCTTGAGATTGCAAATATTCCATGTGCGTGAAAGCTCATGGCCATCCATATCACGCAGCTTATATGCGCCTTTACCTAGTGCTTTCGTGACCTCATAGGGTCCTTCCCACTTTGGTCCAAGCTTTCCTGTATCTTCTGTGTGGCTTGCGTCGTTTGCACGATATACAAAGTCACCTGGTCTGAATGAAGTGTTTCTGACTTTAGCATCATAGTATCCCTTCATCTTTGACTTAGCACTTGCCTCACATATAGCTGCACGTTCGTGCCTTTCTTCCAACAGATCCAAGTCTATATGCCGCTAGTTGTAACATTGACTTCCGCCGTACGAATGGTTGGCATCCTAATTTCAGCTGGTATGACAGCTTCTGTCCCATAGACAAGAGAGAATGGTGTATCTCCAGTGCTGACTTTGATTGTCGTGCGGTGCGCCCATAAACATGCGATAATTCATCCACCCATCTTCCTTTGTGTTTGTCAAGACGCGTTTTTATTCCTTCTCCCAGGCTACGGTTCGCGCGCTCAACCAAACCATTGGTTTGTGGGTGTTTAACTGACATGAAGTGTTGTGTGATATTTAGCTGCGCGCACCAGTCTTTGAATGGGTTGTCATAGAATTGTTTTCCGTTGTCCGAAATAATTTCTCCAGGTAGTCCAAAGCGACACACGATGTTGTCCCAAACAAAGCGTTTGACCTGGTTGCCCGTGATAGTTTCTACTGCTTTTGCCTCAATCCACTTAGTGAAGTAATCTATGGCCACTATGAGGAATTTTAGTCCCCCTGCTGCAACAGGAAAAGGGCATGCAATATCAATACCCCATTTATATAATGGTCATGGTGAAGTGATAGGCGTCAGCTCATGTTGTGGTCGGCGCGGGATGGGTCTGTGGACCTGGCAGTCGCTAGATTTCTTTATCATGTCCCGCGCATCGCGATGCATAGTAGGCCAATAGTATCCTGATCACAGGGCTCGTGCCACAACGGACCGTGGTCCTGAGTGCATACTGCATGAACCAGCGTGGATCTCTCAGAGTACGTAATCTGCCTGAAGAGGTCCAACGCACCGAAGCCATGGTTGTAGGAATGAACGTCGATATAGGATACCATCTTGAAGTTCGAACCTCTGCGTTGTGCATTGTATCCGTCGAGCGTCCTTCTGTTCCTGAGGTAATATCCCCTTGCTTATGAATTCGATGATAGGTGTCATCCACGTAGGATCCTGCTCATCTATCACCGTGGATATCTCCATCTCCGAGATGGATTTGTTCTTCCAGGTCTCCACCAATACCTGTTTTGACAGGTGTGCAAAGCTTGTAGACGCGATCTTACTCAGTGCATCTGCTTTTCTGTTTTCCCCTCTAGGAACTTACTTGATGGTGAACCTGTCAAAGTTCTAGATTAGATATTTGGTCTTGTCGAGGTATTGGATCATGTTATCCTCTTTAGCTAGGTATTCGCCCAACACATGATTTGCTACCAATTGGGAATCAACATTTGCTTCTAGGTTGCGTACACCCATTTGAGTTGCAATGCGTAATCCAGCAAGTAGGGCTTCATATTCTGTCTCATTATTTGTGGTTGTGAATTCAAAACGCAGTGCATACGTGAATTCCATTCCTTCTGGGCTGGTGAGGATAAGGCCTGCGCCTGACCCATCCACGCATGAAGATCCATCCGTGAATAGAACCCATGGTTCTTGTGGCGCTACATCGCTTTTTGAAGGTGGAGTATCGGTATCTGGTTTCTCAATGATGAAGTCGGCTAGTATCTGCCCCTTGATCGCAGTGCGTGGTCTATAAGAGATGTTATGCTCATTTAGTAACACACTCCATTTTTGTAGCTGCCTCGATGCGTCGGGTTTAGAGATAACTTGCTTGATAGGTTGATCCGTAATCACTGCTATTGGATGTGCTTGAAAGTATCTGCGCAATCTTTTAGCTGCGAATACTAAAGCTAGGACCAGCTTCTCCATTGCCGTATAGTTAATCTCTTTCTTCTTGAGTGCTTTGCTTACAAAGTACACTAGTGTTTGTATGCAGTTCCTATCTGTCAATAGCACCGCGCTGACTGCTCCATGAGTTGCAGACAAGTACATGATCAATTCTTCCCCTGGTCGGGGTGCGACTAGTGTGGGAAGCGCTGCTATATGTTGCTTAAGCTGTTGAAAAGCTTCTTCCGCCTCCGCAGTCCAACGAAAGTGTCCCTTTTTTGTACACTTCGTGAGTGTTTTAAAGAGAGGAAGTGACTTATCCGCTGATTTGGACAAGAATCGATTCAGCCCAGCTAATTTTCCATTCAAGGATTGGACTTCTTTTAATGTGCGTGGTGAAGGGAGTTGGACGATAGCTTGTGTTTTTTCTGGGCAGGGTTTAATGCCATCAGGTTCTATCAAATACCCGAGAAACATGCCTTCTGTAGCGCCAAAAGTGCACTTCTTAGGATTTAACTTCATATTGATCCTTCCCAGTGTTTTGAATGTTTCTTCAATGTCGCGCACCAACTCCTCTTCAGTATGACTCTTTATGACAAGGTCATCGACATAAACCTCCAGGTTACGGCCCACTTGCTTCTCAAATGCGTTGTCTACCAACCACTGATAAGTGGCTCCCGCATTCTTTAGGCCAAAGGGTATTTTTGTGTAGCAGCAGACCCTTTGACTTGTGTGGAAGGCTGTTTTCTCCTCGTCTTCCTTGGCCATCTGAATTTGGTGGTATCCTTTGTATACGTCTAGGAAGCATTTAAAGGGATATCCGCACAAAGATTCTATCTTCCAATCGATCTATGGTAGCGGGTAGCAGTCTTATGGACATGCTTTGTTGAGATCAGTGAAATCCACGCACATCCTCCAGCTGCCATCACTTTTTCTTACCATTACTGGATTGGAGAGCCAGTCATGGTAGTAGACTTCTCGCATGATGCATGCGTCTACCAGTTTGTGTACTTCCTTTAGGATGGCTTTAGCGCGTTCTGGATCTTGGCCACGCTTTTTCTGTATTATTGGAGGATATCCTTGTCGGATTTCCAGCTTGTGCTTTGTAATCGATCGTGGTACGCCAGTCATGTGCTTTGGTTCCCAAGCGAAAATGTCTAGGTTCCTTTGCAAGAGTGCGCACATGGCTGCTCTGCCTTTGTCAGAAAGCGATCCCCCAATGGATATCTCCTGATCCGGGTAGTCAGGGTGGATTGCGACCTTCAGGTTCGGCACTTTAGCTGCGTGCTGCTCTGGAATGCGCGGGGTCTCACTCGTCACCGTGTTGCATTCTTTAGGTGACACGGTGGTATTGTAGAGGGTGACAATGCCTCCTTCCACTGGGAATTTCAACATCCCATGTGCCGTAGATGGTACCGCGTGCATGGCTGATATTCCTGCTCTTCCAATAATGCCATTGTATAGCGAAGGGGATCTGATTACCATAAAGTTCATCCATGCCGCCGTAGAGTGTTGTTCATTACCAACGGCCACCAGTAATCGTAGTTACCCCATGGGCCATATCTTCTCTCCTGTGAAGCCAGTCAGTGACATCGTGGACGGAGTTAGCTGACTTCGTATATCAGGTCGCAACCTTTTGAAGCAATGTTCATACATGATATTTGCTGACGCTCCCCCATCAACATACATGCGGTGGATATCGTGACCCCCCGTATGTATCTCAATGGTGACCGGTTCCACTACTGCGTTGTCCGCAGTCAGAGTGGGGAAAGAGATTTCGTTCCCGTAGGCAAACTTTTGGCTGACCTTTTGCCTTGTCTTTCGCTGCCATGATTGTATCATGTAGATGGTGTCAGCCGTGTCTTTAGGTGTCTCTTTCTTGCCTCCATTCCTTTGTTTATCTTTCCCCTCTTTGATGTTCTTGACGAGGTGATCCATTTTGCCTTCTTTCACTAATTTGTCAATTAGTTGGCTCAATTGGACACACTCGTTGGTGGTGTAGCCCTTTTGTCCATGATATTCACAGTACGCACTTCCTACGCGCCGATCCTCTGGGGTGTGCATTGGTGGAGGTTTCGGGAAGTTTGCACCTTCCGTCGCGAATATCTCCCTTGGGGTTTTTGTGAGTAGAGTGTATTTGTTGTTATCTTGTCCACTTCCCTGATTGCGGTAGTTTTTGCTTCGGTTGCTACTCTGGTCATTGGATTGTCTCCTGGGCTGTTCTTGTGACCTATAATTTGAGTAGCCTTTTTTGCTATCCGCAGCAGCTGCTTCCCCTTGGATAAAGGATCTGGTGCGCTTCATCAGTTCATCAAAGGTTTGGGGAACCTTATCATTTAATCTTCTGATAAGTTCTGGGTTATTGATCCCGTTCATGAACCCTGAGATTTTAAGTACTTCGGGGCATGCCTTGATGTGTATCATTCATCCTTATAGCGCTCCACATAAGCGCTTGTGGATTCCCCTTGGCGCTGTTTTACTCTGGCAAGTTCGACAGGGTTCTTGGCGCACTTCTTTCTCTGAGTAAAGTTTAAACGGAATGCCTTTCGCAACTCTTCAAACCCGTTTATGCTTCTTCGTGGAAGCTTGCTAAACCAGGTTCGCGCATTCCCCACCAATGTAGAGTTAAACATGTGGCACCACACAGGTTGTGGCCAATTTTCGATAGTAGCAGCTGATTCAAAAAAATTTAGGCGGTCATCAGGATCACCCGTCCCATCATATGTTTTAACATTGGCGGGCATCCGCCTTCTCTTATCATCTGTATAATCGCTGATGCGCCGCGCGATTGCATCGACCTTTTGGCGGCGCCAAGGAAGGGATATATCTTCGTCTTCCTCATCGCGATGTCGTCTCCTGGACTTCCAGTGTCCTGTTTCTTTGTCCTCGTTGTCCGAGGAGTCACTTGGGAAGAGTTGCCCCTTTATCAGCGCTTGCGCCGTTTTTCCTTGGAGTCCGAGCTTGAGGGGCTTTCACTTGGGGAGTTCTGTCTCCCAAGTCTATCATGAATTCTTCTACTACTAGACCTTGAAGGGCTCTCGCTTGGTAAGCGTTGCCGTCCAAGTCTATCCTGCATCCTGCGGTTACCAAGTCTAGCGTGGACATTGGTACGTCTTCCATCGTCTTCATGTTCATCCGAGTATTGCAAATCAGATGCTTGATCATCTACAGTTCTGCTTCCAACTCTAGCGAACACTGGAAGTCGGCGGCTATCCTTTTCGCGCCCCTCCTTCTGGTAGCGCGATGGGGATGCTTAGTTCTCAGGGCCAAAGTTGAGTCGGGCTTGCAGGCTCTGACTTGACCTTCTCCATGCTTCCTCTTGCATGAGGGTAGTTAAAGTTTCGTAATTTTGGGACACAAAATTACTTAGCGTTAGCTCAGGCGCATCCTCCTCTAGCGCGAGGATATCTGTTTCCACATTAGGTCCCCTATCTCGATTAGGCGCGCATGGCGGCACAGTAGTGTCCACGATGGGTGCCGTTTGGTGGGGAGTGGTGAAGAGAGCACGTTGTAGATCTTCCACGCTAGGGGCCGCCGTAGTGGCCTGGGTAGTCCCTGTGGGCAATTCTATCGTTGGGAGGATCAGACTTGGGCCTGATTCTTGGTGACTGGGCGCACTAGTTGTTCTAGAGGCCTGCCTAGAGGTCGAATCTTGATGTTTCCTCCTCTGGGGGTCACCATGTGTTTTTTCCAGCTGTGGAATCCGCTGGCTTGAGTTTTTATGCTTCGTCATTCTAGTTCTTAGTGTAGGGTCCCACGGATGGCGCCACTTGTTGATACAAAAGTTGTGCGTTCCTTGTTTGGGTTTCTGTTCTCGTACCAATTAGATCTTAATGCTTGAGACTTGTGCACTAAGAGAGCAAACAAACACCGTTAGGCTTATCGTGGGATTGTCTCCCACGATTATCCTCCAGCGTGAGAGTAAGTAATCGATTTTAGGGTTATATTGAAGAGTTAGGGTTTTTAGATCGTACCTCAATGAGAGTTGTAATATTCTTTATATATGCACGAAATCCTTGTAGATTTCGTGCTCCTCACTCTTCGGCGTATCACGCTTATCCGGTATATTGATCTTTATCCCATAAATAGGAGATCCTTATCTAGAAAATAAATAATACACTTGGGTTTGGGCCATCGTGAGCCCAAATTGTTATTATGATGGCCCAAATCATTATCATGATAGCCTATATGTGGTGGACTTGGGCATTAGTAATATCCATTAATCGGGTTCGTAACCCAAGTGCGGAGTATACGTCATCAGAAATTATCCCATTAAGAAGCTGAAGATGTTATCATGTAGTCTAATTGGTATTGAGTAATCTTGTAACTTTTGTTTATTATTATTAATGAAATCTTATTCATTTTTATCAAGATTTGCTCAAATTTCATGGACCAACACTTTTCACTAATCTTAGTGAGTATGTATTTTTTTATCTTTTAAAAACTGTCGGTATAGTTTAGTGGTGAGAGAGTGAAATTATTTGGTGGTGACTCAAATTCAAATCTTACGATCATGAATTCTGAGGTTGGCTTTTAGGTGGTTAAGTTAGTTGGTTTCCGAGGAGATAATCATACAAGAAAATGTTCAAATTCTTCAAAGCAGGCGATACTTTTTTCTGAGTGTGCGGCTGAATAAGTGTCTTCAACGCATAGTCCTTCCGGCAGGGAATGTAGGCGAGTTAGCATTACCTTTTTTTGCAAAATAAATATATTTTTTGGAATGTAACCTAAAAAAACGAAATGGGCGGTTGGTGGGTGCCCGGTGGGCAACACTTCGTGGGACAAACAAACATAAGCATGAACCCAGCTCCCTCTAACTCTAGATAGCAGCGACAAGAATATTATTCATGCCTAATAAAACAAATTATTTTGATGTTTTCATATCAAGTAATAGTATGCACATCTTGTTAAAAAAAATAGTTTGTACATCAATATATCGGTTAAGTCCATATCATAGGTTATAACTAAACTTTAAAAAATATTAATATCGTACATTTACTTTCAAAATTTGTCTCAATATCATACTAGTCATCGGTTAAACATGACATTGTTAATGATTTTTATTGGTGATGTAGAGATTACTCTAATTTTTTAATATATCTTACTTATATATTTTGCATATATCATTACAAACACTTTATATATACAAATATGAATCCTAATAATCATAAATCGATGTGATAAAGAAATTGAAGAAGAAAGCAATTAGTATTTTTGCTTAATGATTTTCTAATTGTTTATCATTCGTTTGAATAAGTTTAATAACAAATTTTTTTTCTCATGTTATATATTTGTTCAATAATTATTACTTTGTAGTAAAACCAAGTTCCGCTACAATAAAACACATTTTCTTGATACAAAAAAAGCAGTTACAGCAGCATAAATAGATGGGGAAACGAGTTAAAGGCTGTAACTAATTATACACTAAATAAAATTCAGAATGGGAGTGAATGAGTGGTATACGATCACGTGTTATGTACATATAATGTGGACTTTTGCGTATTAAAAATAAGTTTGTGATGATAACATAATGGATTTTGAAAGTACGTATACGATATTAGTATTTTTTTTTTTTTAATTTCACGTATAATATTTTTACATTTTTAAAAGTATCTTGCTATTATATAAATTAACCATCAAAATCTATACTACATATAAAGTAAAAATGGTCAATTTTAAAATATTGAAAAATGGTTAAACTTTTAGCACATTTGGAATGTATTGAAATTAAGCCATGCATTTGAAAAGTATTGAAATGCTGAAATGTTTGTTATTAATACACATCGAAAACCGGGTTGACCCGAAACGCTTCAAACACGGGGGGTTGGCCCGGTTTAAATTGACCAGTTTTTCGACCGGAACGGTCTAACCGGTTGAACCACCCGGGTCGAACCGGGTTTCAAAACATTATGTTTAATCCCTAAATTCTCAAACTTTTATTATTTTTCGTTTATAACCATAAATCTTTTTTATCACTAAAACTATCTACCGTTATAAATTTCGTTGCTATGCACGGGTACTCGTCTAGTATATATTAAAGTACTTTTAGTTTTTTCAACTTTGAGTTGATATATATTGTCTTTGAGTTTATGAATCTAAAGCATTTTTGCTGAATTTGCGACTTCCTGTTTTAAGCAAAAGAACATAAACTAAACATGCAAACCTCTAACAAGAAGAGTGAAACATGTAAAAGAATCATCATGTGTAAAATCAAAGCATTCAACCTGGACAAATGTAGGGTCCCATAAAGAGGACACATGACTATTCCTCTTTAACTTTACATTCTTTGTATCCACAAAGGTCAGGTTGCACGGAGACATTAACACATGATTATGCTCCCATTGTATTCCATGATGATGACGGTGACCAACGGATCGATCATGGTGATCACTGATCAATGTTTCCTTCTATGATATTTTGGCACAAAAAAAGGACGGTGTTCGACATCTTTTCAACGTGACAATTAAGGTTTAATAAGAGGATATAGCATTTTCATACTTATTATATAGGGGCAATTGCATATATACCCATTAAAACTTGAATATTTGCATATATACCCAAAACATGCTTAATTGACATTGTACATCATGCATTAAAAACTTGTATTTTGGGTATATATGCAAGTTTTTGAGTTTTAGTGGGTATATATGCAATTCTCCTTATTATATACTAGTCGTGGATACGCGTATTGCGATAACGGGTATCTTGTAACGAAATTTATTTACGACAGCGTTATACGAGAAATAGTTACGCCATCAAAATATAACAACTGAATAAATATCATCTTACAAACATATATTCATATAAAATGATATGGTGAAATGAAATATAGCATAAAGAAAACATAAATATGCCAATTATAAATATACAAAATTTTAGTTTTTACCCTTCAAAACATTTCAATGTAGTACAAATTAAATCTTTTATAAGTACTGTAAAAACTTGTATGTATTGTAAAATTGAAGTTGTCTTCTAGTTAAATTTTTCATGAATGTAGTTTTATGAGTTTTGCAATTGAAAATTAAGAATTTCACCCTTCACTCCTTTTGTATGTAGCTTAAGATAGAAAAAATGAAATAATTAATGGGGTCAAATCAATAAATACGGTAGTTATCCTTTGTTCAAAAAAAAAAAAATCAATAAATACGGTAGTTATTTATTTTTGAACGACAGTAGTTACAAATTTGGATAATGGCACAAAAACATATCACATCTTCTATACTATAGAGTAGGGCTGAGCAAACGGACCGGATGGACCGGACCGGACCGGACCGGACCGACCACATTCGGTCCGGTCCTCGGTCTAAGCTTTTTAGCTAATTCGGTCCTCGGTCCGGTCGGTCCAGTCCGGACCGACCAAAAACCCGAAAAAACTTGCCAAATCTTGCCTAATTGGACCGGACCGACCGAAGACCAACCGGACCGACCACATTCGGTCCGTTCTCGGTCTATGGTTTTTCCGGTTCTCGGTCTTCGGTCCGGTCCGGTCTTGATCGGTCCGGTCCGGTCTTGGTCGGTCCGGTCCGGTTTTTGGACCGTGATCACCCTTACTATAGAGTACTATGATTACTTCCTCCTTTCCAAAATTTAAGTACAGTTTAACTTTTTGAATTCAACTTTCATATTAAATATTTTTGCTTGTGTTACATAATACTTGATGTAATATATATAAACTAGACGAGTACCCGTGCATAGCAACGGATTTTCTAGCGGCAAATAGTTATAGGTGTCATATTATGGTTAAGTATTTTATGTAACGTTTATACATAAAACATAAAACAATAAAAATGATGTGTGGAAAGTTCTCTTTTAGCTGATCGAGAAGATGAAACTGATGGTTGTTTCACAGAATCACAAATTTACGCTTGAATTTTAAAACAACAAATAGACCAACAGTTTAATGAATGAGTGAATAATAAATGTGAAAATGATGTATCCTTAACATAAATAAGACCTTAGGCCTCTTAATAGACTATTACCCACAGAAGAGCTGGACCAACTGTGATCACTGATAAAGACTATTAACCACAGAAGATCTTGACTAAATGTGATATCTCATGGAGCAGGTAACTAAACCCACTTGACATTTCTTGACGGGTTTTGCCTAGAATTCTAGCCATGATGTATATATTTATGGGCTTATGGTAGATTCAAAAGTGCAAAAACTTTTTCATAATAAAAAAAGTGCTCAAAGTGTTAAAGTGAATGAAATTAGAAGATTGAGTCTTTACAGGATTATAGTTTTAATGGTTCCGATTCTCGATAATGCAATAACCTTTTCATAACAAATGAACAAACCACCTGAATGAAACACACCATGCCAAACTCATTCAGACATTATCAAGAATATCTGGTGTGCCTTGAATACACATTATCCTAACATGTGATCAATTAGAAAAAATAATCGTTGTGGAATTTCTTAAAATTGCAAATGATTCAAGTCAATCGTGATATAAAAATTAACTAAAAGGGTTACCTAATTGTTGAAGGGCTTGAATTCAATGTGGTTTTTTACATTTTATAAAGTGCCTGCAATAAAAAATATGCAATTAAAATCATGAAAGTAAAAACAAAGAAATAAGTAAACATATTTCTTTAAACTTCCTGGGTAAGCTTAATAGAGGCGATTTTTGGATGATGATGATGAAGGGTTTTCTGAATGATGGTTTGATACTTTGTGCATGAATAAAATCTTGGTGCGTTTCTTAATGCGTAATTGGGGTGGGTTACAACTTGTATCATGAGGCTTACATGAGAAGATTTAAGAAAAAGTCTTATTTACTTAATAAGTGATCAATTCAAAATTTTACGCATGTTCCATTCCAGATCAATATTTCCTTTATTCACCCTAAATGCCCTTTTGGCATTCAAGGTTCAAGGGTACAATAGACGAGTACCCGTGCATAGCAACGGGATTTTATAGCGAGAAATAGTTTATTCATAAAAAAAAGTTTATAGGTTATAAATGAAAAATAATAAAAGTTTGAAGATTTGGGAATTAAACATAATGTTTTGAAACCCGGTTCGACCCGGGTGGTTCAACCGGTTGAACCGTTCTGGTCGAAAAATTGGTCGATTTAAACCGGGTCAACTTGCTAGGTTAGGTCGAAAACGGGTCAAATTAAACCGGTTAAACCCGTCGGGTTTGAAGCGTCCCGGGTCAACCCGGTTTGTGATTTGTATTAATTGGTTATATTTAATTTGGTAGATATGTTTTTAATTGGTTGTACAATGTGAATAAATCATTGTACTTTTAAGTAATGGAGTGTTTTAATAAGAGTATTAATTACATTTCATAATTTCCTTTAATAAAATTTTTTCAAAATTTCCACTTTTCAAGATTGACCATTTTTTCAAGATTGACCATTTTTCCTTTATATGTAGTATAGATGGATTGAGTTTTAATATGTATTTTCATATGATATAATTTTTATCAAGTATTACTAGTATATAATAAAAACATTAATATTTGAGACTTTCTTATAATAAAAATATTAACAATTCAAATTACACACTTGCCTATTATGAAAATATTTGATCAAATACTCCCTCCATCCTATAATTATTGTTAACTGTTGACTTTGTAGTCTTTAGTTTTCAACTTTGACCGAAAATATTTTTTTGTGTTATATATTACTTGATGCAAAATATATAAATGAATTGAGTTTTAAATATATTTACATTTGTATAACTTTCATCAAGTGTTATATAATACAAATAAAAATATTTAAGGTTAAAGTTGCAAAACAAATATTTCAAAAATCAATATTGGACAATAATTATAGGACGGAGGTAGTACTAATATTAATAACCGACATGTTATTTAAAATAAAATTAATTTATGTAATAATAATATAAATGGTTATAACCAAAAACATTTAAAATGCAATTAAGTAAATAATTATTATTAACTTTCGGTTACATAATTTTAAATTCATATTAAATTATAGGTTATTTGTTTTAGTATTAAAAATACCGATGATAGATTCATTTTAGAAAATGCTTGTGTACAATTTGTTAACACGGTGAAAGGAGAGATGTTGGTTTAAGATGATGAAGTCAGCCACAACGTTTTTGCAATACTAATAATTGACATTGTTTTTGTCTTCACATTATCACCAACTACGACGTGTCATTTTTATTACTGTGCACTAAAACACCACCATTGTTGCTTTTCCCCTTTATGGTTTTGATGCATTACGTATGTACTACTATAATATATAAAGATAATTGTAATGCTTTAATTGTATGCTATTATGGGTTATTTGGTTAATTACACGACCCGTTGTCGTAATACGCGAGTACCCGGCTAATTTCTTTTTATATCTCAACTGAATTACATATACTATATATATAAAGGCATTTTTCTGAAAGATCTTTTTAAATAACTAGTTTTTTTTTTAAGATATTATTATCGTTACTTTACATAGAACAACTCAATATAGAACACGAATTCTTTAAATATCTAATAAATGAATTCTGCCCATTTAATTTTTTCATCAAACTAAAAAAACTTATTTTCATAATTAAAAATCAAATATATATATATATATTAAATATCTCACAAACCATTAATTATTACGAGAAACGAATCATAACATCGCGATGAGAATTAAATCATATTTCTATACAGGGGCACTTCTATATATATTTTTGATGATTTTTTTTCGACTTTTTTTTTAGAGTTGGAATTTATGCTTTGGAAATCACATGGGATATGTTATTTTAATCACATATGATTTATGAAATCGTATACAATATGTGAAATCACATGTTATTTTTTCAAAAATAAATTGCAGCACTAAAAGAAGTTAAAAAAAAGTTTGTCAAAAGTATATTATTTTAAATTGTAATTATATGAGTGTAGAGTAATTGACCGTGAATAAAATTATTGGTTTAAATTATAATTATGTGTTTAAATATTTAATAAACTGCATTGTTTTTTATAAATAAAAGTATTTTAGCATAACAAGATTAATAATTCGTTTAAAATTTTAAATTTTAAACAAATTTATTTTCTCTTTATATACTATAAATAGATAAAACAAAAAGAGATATGCAATTACTCCGTACATAAATGTAAAAGTATGTTACATGATGCAATTAATTCTATAAAAACTTATTTTCTTTTCCTAATTTTCTAGTACCATGAGGACAGTGACCTACCATGTCTCGTCTCCTTCTATATAAAACGCAGTTTCTCTTCCTTAATTTCTGCGACTCGCCTTCCCCACCATTTCATTATATTACTAAGATTTTTTTTTTCTCACTCTCATCATATCATATGATTTTTATAAAGTTAGATGTTTTATTTTGAACGGCGCTATAAAGTTAGTTGTAAGAACTATATATTCAATTCTATATATATGTTCTTACGACATCAGTTTAATCAAACACTTCAAGATATCTTGGAAATCAAAGCTTTAGCATGACCCTCAATGGCGGATCTTGGCGACTTATCATCAGAACCGGAACCTTCTCTTTTGTAAGCTATAGATTTTCACACTTGCATCGCTATTTATTACTATCTTATATCGGATAATACAGTTATGTGTTAGTGTTTAATTATAGTGTTAGTTTACTATTTTTGTCTAAAAGAAACGGTTTATAGTATATATATGCATACCCTAAACCCGGCCTTGATTCACATATAGTGAGGTTGCAATCATTTTTTTTTCTTTATTCATTTTCTAGAAATTAATCATTAGATTTTCCAGTTTGTTTAACTTTTTTGCTGGTTTAGGGTTAGGGTTTTGAAAACGAATGGGAAAAAAGTGAACAAATTATCCGAATCGATCTGTAATTCTTGTCATAATCTTTAGTCATTAATTTGAAAACGATGAAGCTGCTATTAGACATATGCAGTGATTTGGAAATGAGGGTTTTCAGGAAATTGATTTATTTGTTTAGTTTAAAGTTTTCTCAGATTTTAATATTATTATCAAGATTCTTACCTCTTATACATGATTGGACTACTTTGGTTTCTTAATCTAAACTATAAGAATCCAGCCGACACATAAACAAACATTTACCTCCAGTCCACTCTAGAGTACTATACTATATAAATAAAGAGAAATTTTTTACAGATAATCAGCACAGTGTATAATTTATGATAATCTGCATCATAAAGATGTTGTAATTTAATTAATTAAATGTAAAAACCAAGTTTATGTACTTTTATAAAATCTTTGATCCATATCTGAAGAATGTATATGCTAAATATATACAGTACTGTCAAGATTTTTAATATGTACTGTCTTTGGTAAAAGTCAGTGTCAAGTTTATGATTTTCATCTTGTTAAGAAGTAACATAGGCTAATGTATTTATAGATCATGCTTAACAAATCTGTCAGTTTATCAACAAGGTAAAGCTAGAGAAAAAAGGGAAGATGGGATATGAACTTTTATATAAGCTAGGCAACATAGATACATATACTAATAGTACATTTTAATTCAGTAATTAAGTACGCGAAGATTGCAAGTAATTAAGCTACAAATTTTTTATATGCTTAATTCACCAAGCGTGAAAAGGTCCATACATATGTGATGGTTTGTAGTGTTTTGTGTATTTTATTTAGTCTCTAGATGATTGAGACATTGTTCTTGCCTTCCTTCACACATACAGTTATTAAATTTCAGTTCATGTATAGTTTGCATATGCTATTATCTATCATCAATGTGTATGCTAATAAGTAGTACCATTGATACAAAGAACACTAGTACCATTGATAAAAAGAGCGCTATGAATTTAAGAGAGCTATCTCCAGTCCAATCTTAGATAGGTAGAGGGTATGGATTTTCTGTCGGCTCATTCATTCAAACCCAATAGAAGCCTTGTAGTTAGAACTATTGTGACTGTGTGAATGATACGAGAGATGATCTCATCCTTTCCTGTATATGCTTGGACTGAAGGGAGCTCCCTTGTTGTTCTATTATATCTAAACATTTGGCGTGTCAAATGTATCCGAAAGAAGTCATCATATAATTAAGTATGTACTTCACTTGTAAAGAACATGCATTGATTCATTATTGCTTTTTAGTGTATGTAATTAGTTAGTTAGTAACAATGTTGTTGCGCTATGAATGGATGAACACTTGATTCATTTGATTTCCTCATATTTCGTTCAGTCATTTGTTTTGACAATGATAAATAGAAATCATGTAGCTTTCTTTGTTATCTTCTCACTCTTGAATTGGAAAAACTTTGATCAATTTTAACGAGAAAGAGGTTGATAACATCAGTGAGATATACTAGTTATCAACATATTTGCCAACTGATTACACCATCAGACATTATTAAGATTCATTTCTATGCTTCTAACATGTCAAATGTAATCTCCTCCAGCAATTTTCAACCACAGTCTTCTTGTTTATGCTTTGTTTATGTACCTAAAGCTTGCTTTGCTATATGCAAAATTTAAATCTAATAATATTAAATACTATTTTATCAAAAAATGATAGAATCATATTACCGAATCAGTTGTTTACGTACACTGACTTTAAACAAATCTTTTGGCGTACATTCATGGGATCGATTTCAATTAGGACTTTAAGATACATGCAAAAAATATGGATATAAGAGATCAATAAAGATAGAAAACACTTGATATATGCCATACATGTCTTTAATATAGGTTCTTTTTGTAGATATTAGAGTTCATCAACATAGCAAAACCCTAATGAAGACTTTCATTGAAAATTAAGTCTTCAATCTCAACTTGGTCTAGTAATACAGTCTTGGTTTTTTTTTTTTTTTTTTTTTTTTTTTTTTTTTTTTTTTTTTTTTTTAATTTTATCTGAACAGCATTTTGGTCTCTGTTTTATTAACTCAACCGGCCAAAACTACATTTTAACAAGTTGTACTTTAATTCTAAATATTTGAACATGAAATTGTTTTTTCTGCCATTTATAATAATAATAATAACTCATCTCCCTAATTGCAAAATTAGCTAGCTAGCTTCAGTTAGAATTCACACATCCTAAGAAATAACAGCATTAAGGTTTTTTAAGTGGTTCTTGCTAGTTGCTACATTCAAAACACATATGATGTAGAAAAGCATTAGTATACAAAATATAATTCTATATTTCTATGTATTTATTGTTAAATAATAATAATAATTCTATCTTGCTGAATTCCATTGGTCTGGCCAAAGCCAATAAAAAATGATTAGTTAAACATGGGAAGTGTACTTGTGCTTTATAGCTGCAGATTCTAAAATAGGTATTTTTGATCAAATCAAAGTAGTTCATTTGTTCCAATCGAGATCCCAAAGTACAAGTTTATGTGTTGTTTATTGAATTCCCCATATACGCATATGCCTATGTCTCTTGACTATTATATACATTATTATTGTTATGATTAACAACAATAGGGATCCCTTATAACACTAAGACAAAGTATATACAAACATTGGATCGGAATCACGAATGAGATTCAAAAATTTGTATCTTAATGTAAAAGTTATGTGTTCAGTATTATATATCCGCCCAATCCTTGACGCCATGATTCAATCAACAATGTGGATCTTATGGCGCTTTGCTATAAGTGTTTTTTCTTCCAAAAGACCAAAGAAAGAGCTTCTTCAAAATGATTCTTCTAATTTGATCTCAAATTTATATAGAAAAACTTTGATTGAGTTGTTTTCCAAACCTCGGAAAGCCCTCTCATGAACTTTGTAATTTCTTTTTCCTAGCTACTTGCTAGCCGTTAATTCAATTTTCGTTCAAAGAAAATGATGAATTTTTAACCATAGTTTTAAGTTCTTAATCAGAAACGTGTGGTGTTTGCTTTGTTATATGCTTTCACCATGCGGTCCATCAATATACCAGCATTCGGCTATCCATACAATAGCATGATTTGTATGTTATAATTAGCCTTGATATTAATATCAAGATTAAGTAGAATAGACAGCAAAGCAGTTAAAAAAAATTTGTGTATAGATAAATAATTTGAAAGTTGTTGATTATTCATGTAACTTGTTAAAATATTAAAATCAGTTATATTTCCGAAGACAAAGGTTTTCCGTGGAGATGATGCCAGTCGTAATATCATCTGCGCAGGATGTTTGATGTTTTTTATAGTTCTCTATTTTCGTTAATTCATTGTTTGTAATTTGTATCATCTTGCTAGGTTTTAAACAAATATTTTAATTAGCTGTTCAAAACGAACCGTTGGCTTCCAATATATTTAGAAGTTTGAGTTTTAAAATTAGATAATGTAGACATAGAATATATCCATCTTTTAATTAGATGAAAAAAACATATGTAACTAATATAAACAAAATTTTTACACACAATACCTTAAACCCTCGAGTAATTTATGCCCAAAAAAAGACAATATAGACATAGTTTAACTGATTACAGGAAATACGCGGACACCCTACATTCAAGATATCCTGGTTCATTCAATCAAGAACAACATTGTTATGGTATAATAGCAATTCTTAGTGGGATAAAGTGTAATTAGTATATGTATAGGATTTAATTTTACTTAGTTAAATAAAGTTAGGGTTAGACTTATACTAGGATTGTTTAGTGTAGTACAATGGATTCTTAAATAAAGGTGAGGGGATACTAGTTAATTCATTTTTCTTGTCTAGATGTGAGCTTTATTGGTTAGTAATAAAGGGGGTTTGAGGGTAATTATCGTGTGCAAATTGTTCTTTTCTTTTGTCAATTATCTTCTCTTTTTGGTTCGTCAGTTTCTGCACTTCGGTAGTAGATTTGACACTACAGGTTCGTTAACCGTTGGATCTTTGTGAAATTAGAATTGTAAGTCGAACACACATAGATCTAGAGTCTCACCGGAGGGATCTTCAATCAGAGGTTCATAGAGAGAGATAAAGGTGGTTGAAGTTGCTGGTCTAGAATCTGCAAAATTTCTTCAAAGTAGATTATCATCAAGGGTTTAAAGGCTTAACATTTGTCGAGTTTTTGCAAGAGTCGTGAGATTTATCAAGGTTGGTATAATGGTATTGCAAACGTTTAGTTTGACAAGGTTCAAGCTTCAAAACGGTTTGTACAAGGTTGAATTTTTAAGCTTCAAAGTGTTGTTTTTTAGGTTCTAGAAGTGATCAAGTTGAAGGGTAAAAAGGCTTCAAAGTTTAGTTGATGTAAGAATTTATTGGTTACTCCCTCCGTCCAAAAATATAAAGCATGTTTAACTTTTTAAAGTCTTTTTTTTTTTTTTTTTTTTTCAACTTTAACCTTAAATGATATATTTTTTTAATATTATATAATACTTGATAACACATATATCAATTAAAATATATTTAAAACCTAATCCATTTAAATATTTTTTGCATTAATTAGTATTATATAACAAAAAATAAAATAAAAAATAATTAAGGTCAAAGTTGAAAAAGAAAAACTTCAAAAGTTAAAATATGACTTATATTTTAAGACGGGGAGAGTATTAATAAAGGGGGTTTGAGGGTATATATCATTTGCATATTGTTCTTTTCTTTTGTCTATTATCTTGTGATTTTGAAGTATCGACTAGTTTTCTTATAAACACTTTGATCAATTCCACCCTAAGCTTTCAGGTTTGTTAGAGGTTTTTATCCAACAAACATTAAATCCGGTAATTAAGATCATTAATCTCCAAGTAGGGATGGCAACAGGGCGGGTTTGTGGCGGGGCGGTCATCCCCATCCCAAACCCGATTACCAAAGTTCTCCCCAAACCCGCCTGATCCCCATCGGGGATCTAATCGGGGCGTCCCGTTGGGGCGTGATAGTCCCTCAAACCCGCCCCGTATTAATCGGGGATCTTATCGGGATGTCTTATTTGGGTGCAATTCTCGAACAAAGCCGCACCATTTCACATTTATTGTTTTTTTTAACCGTTAGCAATAACGAACCTATTAATAATCAATTACAAACAAGTTTGTATAATCAAAAATTAAAACTTAAATATACGATACTAAACGAGTTTGTATAATCACAATTTTGCATTCTTACATATATAAAAAAAATTAAAAATATTAGAGTAATATTTTTTTATTACGTAAATATTAAAAAAAATATTATATAGGTATAGATATATTTGTATATGTGTATATATTAATCGGGCGGGGCGGGGCGAGGATTCCTCGCTCCCCGCGCCCCCAAACCCGATTAAAATCCCCGTTTAACCCCCAAACCCGCCCCGCAACCCAATTAGCTAGCATGCCCCGCCCCGCCCCAATTAGTTCGAGTTTCCCGTCGAGTTTGGGTTTTTTTTTGCCATCGCCGTCTCCAAGAACTTTAAACATTGTATAATGTAAGCCAAATAAATTTGGGCTAGCAGACAGATATAGTCTCAAGTTGCACTTCTTTTTTCTTTCCGATAAGGGAAGTTTACAAATTTATATGCAATGGGTTCACTAAACATAAAGTGACTTAAAAATCTGTCACTGAACATGTTCCAAGTGGGCAAGTGACCTATTTAACGGCCACCCGTTGCATATAAATTAATAATGTATCCAAGATAGGAAAAAGTGTAAGCAAGAAACTGTACCACTCAATTAATCCAAATGAAAGTTTACATACATGTGTCACTTATTTGTTTACTAGCATCTTATTAGGCAGAAGGTGAGGCTATCTCCGGTATCGTCCTTAGATGTGGTTTCCACTTGTAGTTACAACTAAACTCATTGTCCCTCCGGTCATCTTGCTTAGCACTTCTATTACCATTTTCCTTGTTTTCATGTTTATTGCTGTCGTCTATCTTGAAGGTCCTTTTGGTAATTAGATTTTGTGAAGCTACAGACTGGAGAAGACTACGATACACAGCTTCACTGACTGCCAACCCAACTGGCAACAAGAAGTAAAGTGCGTTGCAACTTAGTTGAGCATCTCCTGGTAAAACCGTTCTTTGTGAGCAACAACGTTTTATTTTGTGATACGGATAAGCATATAAAATATCTTTCACAAGTGTCCCGTCTTTGAACCTCAATGACTCACCATCTTCTTTGATAACAAGAACTTCTACTCTTTGTTTCACCAATTCGGCTTGACAACACACGAGTGAGACTGAATTACCCATTTTTGAGTTTTTTTCTTTCACTCCAAATATCTTTGGAATAATATATTTAAAGATCTCAACAAGCTTCGATAGGGGCTAAGAAATATGATTGATGTTCTTAGGATTGTGTTCCTTTGTTAATGACAAATTAAGATTGTGTCTTGTGTCTTATAGAGTACTTTCCTTTGAAGGAATACTTTGTTGGTGCAAATAGTGCCAACTTTGTCTTGTGATTTGGTGAAGTCGCCAATGTAAAGGATATATTTTGTGGATTTTACAATGGAATAGATGCTGTCGTTCTTTGTTTGAAGTTAAACCTTGTGAGATCTTGACGAAGTCAATTTAAAACATTCCAAAATCATAATAACTAACTCATCACTCTCATATTAATTGTCTTGTTTTGACTTTTGTAATATGTTTTTTTTTTTTTTTTTTTTCTACTTTCATATAATATTTTTATATGTGTTATATAATACTTGATGAAAATTATGCTAAAAATGATATATTTAAAACTCAATAACCATTTGCTAAAAAAAAAAAAAAAAAAAAAAAAAAAAAAACCTCAATAATTAAAGGGCAAATAATAAAAAAAAAAAAAAAAAAAAAAAAAAAAAAAAAGTAATATACTTGCCACAATTTCATCGAATGAGTAGTGAACTATTTTTTTTTATTTTGAGGGTAATTTTCTTTCAAAATCATCATCTTTAGGGTATTTTGTAAAAAATTTGGACAATTTTGCCCCTTATAGCTAATACAAAATTTTTTTTCCCGAAGGACAAAACTGTCCAAAATTACCCTAAAGATGATGAATTTGAAAGAAAATTACCCTCAAAATGAAAAAAAAAATAGTTCACTACCCATTCGATGAATTTGTGGCAAGTATATTACCTTTTAATATCATTTGCCCATAATTAAACAGAACAATTAATATGGTAAAGAGTAATAAAACGTTACATGCATCATGCTTGTCATCTTGTATATTGCAAAGTTGTAATAAAGCGGTGATGTCCTACTACTTTACTATGAGTAGTTGTTCTTAGACGATGTTAACTAAGTCGGGGTACGCATAGGTAATTGTGACAAATTACTACTTTACTATGAGTAGTTGTTCTTAGACGATGTTCATACATGGCATATATGCCTGATGTTCTTGTAGTTAGTATTTGTAATTGTGACAAATTACTATGAGTAGTAAACGATGTTTACTATGAGTACTTGTTCTTAAACGACGTTAGCAAGTCAACCCAACCCAAAAAGATTCGCTTTAAATAGTTACCCTGTGACTGGTCTCGATCTATATATATACTCCGTAGTATATATAGGAGTATTCTTTTGCAGGATGGTTAACTTCATCAAGTATCAAGTTACTTTGCTATCTGAGGTGCAATTCATACGTGATGCTTAGAGTCCAGTTAATCCTACATAGCTTCATATGTGCATCCATGCATTCAATGAGGTATACAACAATAGATTGGGAACAACAGATAAGCACATGGAAGAAAAGGTAGATGTCCTAAAACTGAAAACAAAGATGCCTGTTTTAAAAGAGAACATATTCCACTCGACCATCCAAGTGCATGTTTTACATCAGTGAATGGTTCATCACTACTTATAATTAACCAGTTAGCACAAATTGTCACATCTTGTAACAATCTGCGCTGACCAAAAAGTTAGTGAAGTTGCAAGGGACTTACTCGTATTAAACTAGTTCTATGTCAAGCTAAAAAAGTCCATGCCAAGAAATAACAAAAAAGAGAACATGCATCCTATGGTTCTCACAACTCCCCAAAGCACTACATGAAGTAATCTTTATAACGTTGAGGATGAGGTTTGTTCCTCGTGGGCCTCATTGTTCGAGAACTTGTGGTCTCTGATGCCGGTGGTTGCGGCAGAATTTGGAGGTGATCAGGGGTGGTGGTGGGTGTGACTTCATGAGCGACAAGTGATGTTTGCGACTGTGTGTTTTCTAGTAAACTTGTCGCAATAGCAAGCATCACTTCAACAGGATCGAATTGCAAGTGCAACGGTGGTACCCGTCGAAAGTTCTGCGACGGAGCTGGAACCGTACTTGGACCACTTTGATTAACATCTGCATTGTCTATTTAGAATAAACTGAATTTAAAAACAACATAATGACCGATTTGTATAATCTAAAAAACCAAACGATACAAAGAGCATAATTCTTTTTACCAAGAGGATGGTTAGAAGGGGGTGTTTGATGCCTTCTTGGCTCGTTTTCATCATTTGAAAGATTGATTGGCTCATTTTGATCAGACGTCCCAATATGCACAAGGACCCTGGCATCATACCCAGCATTGGTGACCTGTAAAATGCAATATATTGACAAGAATAAAAACATGTAAAATTGTCGATCATAATTAAAATTACCAAGAGGATGGAACAGTTATATACTACTATGTTTTTTTCTCAAGGAAACAATATAAGTTCACTTGTCGATCATAATTAAAATTGCCAAGCTGCATTAGGTGTGTATATCAGTATATGGTTTGTACTAATTTGTAGAGCTTATGTTTCCAAAAGAAGATGAAAAACATCAGGATAAAATTGGTAAATCTACGACTTTGGATTATTGAAAGCCATATTCACAAAACAAAATCGACCATTTAAGTCAAAATTGAAAATTCCCATTTAATTAAGAAGTGTTACAAGGACTATATTTGTTTCTCAGTAAGTACTAAGAAAACTTAATTTTTCATTATTACTCATACACATAAATATGTGTAGGAAAACATACAAATCTATATGCACAGATACACTTGATCTATAAAGCTAGTTTTTTTAAGCCAAGTATAATGACTATAAAATTTTATAGCTTCATGTTACTAGTTACAGTATGATTTTATTTCTAGGAAAACATATCATTTACCTTCGGCGGGATGCCCAATTCTTCGGCGATGCGAATAACTTTATTGTCCCTATCGTATAGTTCATTGAATGACTTCCATTTAATCAACTTACGTTTCTTCTGTAGACTGTTGTTCTTAGTAGTAATATTGTCTTGCTCCTGATGGTTTTCGCCTCCCATTGTTCTCTTATCAAAAGTCGATTTGCTTAACTTGGTGTAATAAGCAGATAACCAACTGGGCGGTTTGGTACGTCTTCCTGAAGCTGGTCTCGATACAGTTTTGTTTCGAGGAGAAGCATTTTCTTCTCGTTGACGTTGTTCACCCTCGACTAACAAGCTGTTGGCATTGGCATTTCGTTTCTTCTGCGACATTTCTGTTATATGTTGCAAAAAATCACCAAAAATAGCAAGACTCTTATTAAAATCTAAAACCAAGTCAATAAATTATAACTTTTTGTTATTTACAGCTCCGCAGTTGAATCAATTTTTTTTATAAAAAGCAAAGTGTTTGTATTTTGAAAGGACTATATATCCAATCATCATGAAAAAGGTTAGACAAATTCGAATATGTGATACTCCGTATATTAGTGATAACAACACATTTTATACGGTCTCATTGACCAATAATAATATAAAGATAGAGCAATCATATAGATGATTAACTAACATACATAGTCAGATAGTCATATGCCTAATTCATATAAAGATTGACAAATGTAATAGTCATTTTATTTCTCTTTATCTCAACCTTTTAATTTAGCATCTGTTGCAATCATATTGTTAGGTATGAGTTAAGCATAAGTTTTAAGCATACCAATTAAGCATTTCCCACTAAACGAATACACGCGCAAACCGACGATGTATAGAGGCAAATAAATATACTTGCAAACTTGTGGTTTTGGTGTGACCCTTACGAGTTTAGTTTATAGTCATTGCGAGAAAAAAAATTTATGAGTTAGAAACAATATAAAAGTTTGACGATTAAAATTATTATTTCAAGAGGTATTTTGAGGAATCAACTTTACTCATTTTACTATCTTCGTTCTAAAATTATTATCCCTTGACAAAATACATACAGTTTAAGAAAAAAGCATAATTATTATTGATTTCTCTCTATTACTTTTTGCAGAAAGACAGTTTTCCCTTTAACTAATTAATTAATGTCTTCTTTAATGTTTATTTATTAATTTCAACAAAAGATAATACGGTAAACTTAATCAAACTTCATTATCTATTTTTAATAGTGGACAACTAAATTGAGACATCCTAAAAAGGAAACGTGGACTATAAATATTGGACGGAGAGAGGAAGAGATTTTAAGTTTTCAAAAATAGTCAAATTTGTTTTATAATTAGTTGAGATATGAATAAATCAGTGTACAAATAATTTTACTTTAAATGAATATTCTTACGCAGTTTCTACTCGTATATATACCTATGTTATTTGTGTCGATCATCTAATGGTGAGTGAGAACGAGTGAGTCCCTTTTAAAAAATTAACGAGTAATTGATACATAAGATGTAGAATGATAAGTTATAGGACTTAACATTTCCTTTAAATATAAAAGATTAAACATCTACAACGTGTAAAAAAGATTCTCAATAATAACAAGAATTGTCAAAAAAGTGAAATTTTTTTATATTAAATAGTCTAATTTACTAACGTCAAAACTTTCTATAACTAGAAATTTTTTACGCTTTATATAAAGTTGTAACTTTTAACAAAATGTTGTCTCGTGAAAAAAAAAATGAAAAAAAAAAAAAAAAAAAAAAAAAAAAAAAAAAAAAGTTTATGGGAAATCAGATGTTGGCAAAAAAAACCCAAAAACTATAAAGGCCTGATTTTGCATTGAAAAAAAAAAGAATGAAAGTGTATTTACTTTATAAATAAAGTGAATTCTATATTGGATCAGTTGGAAAACCCCTTGCCTCTTAACGTAGAGGTCAAGGGTTCGATCCTCACTCCCTATAAAAGGCCGGAGGTCCTTTTCTACCTTAGGTAGAACCGGAAGCAGCCTCTCTACCTTAGATAGGGGTATGGTTGTCTACGTCTCAACCTCCCCCATACACCGTGAAAGACGGTATTGGGACCCATAACCCGTGGAAGACGGTATTGAGAGTTACTTTACTTTACTTTTACTTTCTATTAAAAACGATAAAGATGTAGGGTGTGTTTGGCCAAAATAACACTAGCAGTGAGCATTGTCAGTTTTATTTTCTATAAAATGTTTGATAACGTAGCTGTGGATGTAATCATAATGTGTAAAATAGCTCGCTCAACGTTCTTAAATGCTACTTCAAAGAGTGTTAGAAAATGAGCATATCTAAAAACTAGCCACAACTCACCGCTCTTTAACCAAACAACCACTAAAAATTAAATGTTCATTGTTCACCGTCCCAAAAAAACTCCAAACCGCTCCGCACCAAAACATACCCATAAGTATATAATATATTTAGTTTTACTTTTTATGTAATAGAGGTACCATTTAGATGCTTTCCATCGAAAATAGAATAAATCCAAAATTAAAGTATTATTTATGTACAAATGTATTTACAAGTCATGTAAATATACACAAATTATTAACAACTACTCTCTTAAAAATCATAAGAACATATTGGAGAGACTCAAAATAAAAGAGTATGTGATAAGAATAATGAAATAATTTTAGAAAATAAGTTGACAAAAAATCTAAAAGAAGTCGGAGAACAAGAAACCTTTGAATTTCTTAGAAATAAAGTTACGAAAAACAAATTGTCATACATTTTTGCGAATAAAAAAGTAAACAAAATTAGCTGAAAAACAATCAAAAACATTTTCAACAGTTTTTATTCTCCACCCATTTATCTGGAATCTTTTGAGATTTTTCGACAACTTTTTTTCTGGATCTTTTTCTTTCTCCTCACGGCAAAAAAATCACACATTTTAGTTTCACCAAAATGTTGAAATTCCCTTAATCTAAATTTATTACCGCACGAGACTAAGAAATAATTGGATTTTTTTTTCTTATCGAAAAAAAAAAAAAAAAAAAAAAAAAAAAAAAAAAAAAAAAAAAATCTGCAATCAAAAAAACTATGATTAATCCTATAAAATTTACAATCAAAAGAACTATAACTAATTCTATAAAATTTTCAGCGAAATGTGATTTCATTATCCTCGTTATAAACAGAAAGCTAAAACTAAATTTTGAAACTAAATTTGAAAATCCCTAATTGAAACCAAACTTCTAATTAGGAATGCTAAAACCTTATTCAATTTGGAATCAAATTTTGCATATTCGTGTTACAGGGAAACTTATCTTACCAAGTGCTTTCGAATTCATTATGAGATCTGGCTTCTTACGATTTGATCCTGAAAGTAAAAATTGTATCGTTCCTGCAGTAGATTGCCTACACTTTGGGTTAATTATAATTGTTTGGGTAGAAATTCTATAGAATAAGCCATTACTTTTATAGTGTCGAGACAACTAAGCAGTATGCTGGCATGATTGACGTGTAACATTTGTATTGGCGTAAATTATATTGTAACTTTATTTTTTTTTGTTTCTTACATATTATGAAAATTTAATATTATGTATGTTATAGGTATTATACATAATAAGTAATAAACTTTGCACAATATCTCATGGGTATACAAAGTTGTGGAATTAAAATCAATTTAATTTTGAAATAATAGTAGTAAACGATGTTCTTGTTAAAAAAAAGTAAAAGTCTATGGGGTATTTATTAAATCAATGCAGATTATGAGCCTCGAACTTGATAGAAATCTGTGATGCATCCAAAAATTTATAAACTTAAAAATTGTACACTTATGTCTAGAAATTTGAATTTAACATTTCTTTTATAGGTTTGCACTATTGTGAATGCTATTGATCACTCATAATATAAAGTTACTTGACAATAAAATTCAAATGTTTTAAAAAAGAAGTTTGACGTACTTGTGCATTTCTATTAATCTTTCTAGTTTAGGCTGAATTTTCTATTACACAAAGTAAAATTTGGCAAATTCTAATTGTTTTTCTCTTTATCAAGAATATTCTAATACTTGACTAAGCAAAATTAAAACATCTGACTGGTGAGACTGCTTAAGTGACAAAATCAAGGTCTTTGATTGATAAATACTTTTAAGGTTATCTCTTTATAAGCATCTAAAATGTGTTTTCCTTTCCTATATAAAATATTTGTAAGATAGTTTCATGTTGATAACTTGTCAAATGCTACGAAAATCCAAACAAATAGTTTTTGTTCATATGGGTATATTTTGTAATAGATCGAGAATTGAAATAAGTGTTATTGACAATAAAAATATATTTACAAGGTAAATTTAGTGAAATGCCAAAGAAAAAGGTTATAAGATAACAACCAAGAACTTGATTTTTAAAGGGTTGTTTTCTGATTTTTTTTAGTGATGGTCTTGGGCACAATCAAATAGGATCAACACTCATAGCATCAAACAAATTGGGCAATAAGCTTTTGATATTGTGTAAGGTCGGATTTAAGCATAAAACTGACTTAATTTGTGTTCTAACGTAATTTGCTAAGAGTATTCTAAAACTTAACATAAGTTGATTTTGACATACGGGGTGTTTGGGATTTATTATCTTTCTGTTTGTGCTATAAAATAAATACTTATATGTTGCTTAAATATAAGTAGTATCTAAAATAATATTTGGTTTTATTTATTTTGCAAAAGATAAAATAATACTTAAAAATCTATAATGCTAGAAATCTTTCCAATAAAATTTAATCATTGACGATTTCAGATAAATATCTAAATAAAAACTAGCTTCAATATGATATCAAAAAAGTAAGATGAAATAAGAAAAAACGACTCTTTACCTATGCATGAATAACTATTTTTCAAGCGAAAAGAAAGAATCCCTAGAAGAAGATGAGGAATTTAGGTCATTTTCAATTTGCATTCGATGATTTTAAAGTTTTCCAATTTCATGATAATAGTTTAGTTTCATTTCTTCACAAGTACAAATAGGTTTACATAACTCAAACTTTCAGCCTAATTATGAAAAAATTATTAGAATTCATCCAATTTATTTTCATATAATAATATTCTATAAAATGATTTAAAAGCTTTTGAATAATATTAATGTGAAAAATATAAACATGTTGTACACCTTTCCTAATATAATCGAATAATTAACATGTTTTTCTATATACATAAAGGTGCATTTTTTTAATGTCTCGCCTGCCACCTAAAAATCTCAAAATAGCCTAATAATTGTAAAGTGTGTGTATGGTCTCATATATATGTTGGGTTTTGAGATTCTACTGCTCAGAATTTAACTAAGTGTCAAACTGCTGCTGATGAGAATCTGCTGCTAAGGATAATGAATCTGCTGCTAGTGTTATCAAACTGCTACTAAGAGAATCTGCTGCTGAAGAGTCTGCTGCTAAAGAGATAAACTTGTATACACGGATAGATAATTATGGAATAGATAGTGTGTATATCTTATACGATTAGGAAGATCTTATCTTGTGTAGAAAGTTATTGTAAATCTAATAGGACTCCTTTGCCTATAAAAGGAGGTGCCTAGGGTTAGAGTATGTACGTATTACTTTATTCTCGTTTCACTTAAAGGTTGTAAAAACCTAGCAGTGTTGATAGTGATTAAAACTGTTCTTCTTAAGTTAAGCTTTAATATTCCGCGTTATAGCTTAAGTGTTAATTCAAGTCAACTTCTATAAGATCGTTTGCTCAACTGGGATCAACAAGTGGTATCAGAGCTTGTGATCTAAAAGTTGTAATCAAGAAGAACTTGTTCCTTACAAGTTAACTGTTCCAAATCAACTACTGAACTTGTTCCTTACATTCTCTTCACAACTAACCCCCCCCCCCCCCCACTAACAACTAACCTCAAATTACTCATTTGGGGTCCACCACTTACAACTTTATTTTTTTATTCAAATTTCCAACTAAACTAAATTAATTTTATTCAATAAAATTATAAATTACATTAAAAAAAAAGTTTTAAAAAAAAGTAATACAAAAAACATAACTTAAAAACCTTACTAATTATTTAACCCAAATTCAACCCATTACCTAGCCCACTTTCAACTACTTACATATCATATCCATTACCCAACCCACTTAAAAAAACAACAACAACGACAACAACAAACCTTATCTTCTTCCTTGAAAACCTGCACACACACACACACACACACACACACATATTCTCACTTTATACCTTTTGTCAAATGCAACGTTCCACTTAAAAAATAAAAAAATAAAAAAAAAAAATAATAATAATAATAATAATAATAATAATAATAATTAAAAAAAAAAAAAAAAAAAAAAAAACCCCATCAAATGCAACGTTCCACTTTATACCTTTTGTCTGAAACCTTAGCTCGTCGTGCAGACGAGTAAGTGGGAAACGGCGAAGCTCGGCGAGGGGGTCCGGTGCAACAACGAGCTCGGCGAGGATCCAGCGTGGAACGGCGAGGGTAAACGACGAGTTGCACCTTATGCTCTTAGGTCCTGGAAGAGCATTGATGATCCTTCAGAGGGTGAGTACTTGTTCAGCCTGGATCCACCTGAAACACCACAGGTGGTTCTACGAAGTAGCTCAGTAAAATTGTTCAGATGGGGCCCATGAGATGGGAGTTCCTTTAGTGGTATTACTTCTTTGACTACAAATCCATTATTCTAGGTTGCATATATTTACAATTCTATATAGGTTTAATTTTGTTCAGGAGGTGAAGATGCTTGCTAAGAAAGATGATAGGGAGTGTTTGGATGAGGGGATTAATGAGCTTTGTTAATCTTGGTATGCAAAAGTATATAAAAAGTTGCTATCTTTTTTATATATTTGGAGTTTATAAAAATTGACTCTTTTTTATTTGTATACATTTGGATCTATTTAATATGCACTTGTTTTTGTTTCTAAAGATTTATAATGATGTTTGTAAATCTTGAATATGTTATTTTTATATGTTTGGAATTTGATCAGCTTGTTGATCTTCATTATTGTATATATAATTAGATGGTTGTAATGGTGGCGGGTGGTGGTGATAATAAGACTTCACTACAATTGTCTATCCAAGTTGGGCATTTGCAATCCTTATTCCATGCCAACTTGTGAGAGGGATAATAAGCTTACACAAGTTCAATCTCCAAGTCAAAGTCTACACAAGCCAATACAAGCTCATACAGTTCAAAGTCTACACAGATGCATACATAGCCAACACAAGATGCTAGTCCTCCTAAATGATAGCTTAGAGTTTTTGTAAAAGGGTTAATGGTAAGTAATAGCAACCTACTTTCCTATTTGTTCGAATATCAAATACGAACCCAAAAAAATACCACAATACTCATCCAACTTTGATTCATTATCATACGTTTTAGAGTCATCTCTTTGCACCGTTAGTCCTTTTGACTAACGACCGTTTGTAATTAACTCAAAAATACGTTTTCATACGTTTTTATTAGTTTTCATATGTTTTTATCCGTTTTTATACGTTTTCGCCCATTTTCTTAAGTTTTCATACGTTTTTTTCGTTTTAAAATGTTTTCGTCCATTTTATACGTTTTCAAGCCTTTTTATACGTTTTCAAGCATTTTTATACGTATTTCTTACGTTTTTATACGTATTCTTATGTTTTAATACGCTTGCGTTCGTTTTTATCCGTTTTTTACGTTTTTATCCGTTTTATATGTTTTCATACGTTTTTATTCGTTTTTATATGTTCTTATCCGTTTTATAAGTTTTCATATGTTTTCACACATTTTTATACATTTTTATACGTTTTCATATATATAAAAACAGACGTAAACATATAAAACTGGATAAAAACATATAAAAACATACGCAAACGTATGAAAACACATAAAAACGGATAAAAACGTATGAAAACGTAAGAAAATGTTTGAAAATGTATAAAAACGGACGAAAACGTTTAAAAACGAACAAAAATGTATGAAAACATAAGAAAACGGGCGAAAACGTATAAAAGCGTAAGAAAAAACGTATAAGACAGACGAAAACGTATAAAAACGGACAAAAACGTATAAAACCGGACGAAAACATATAATGTGAAAAAAAACATATTTTTGAGTTAATTACAAACGGTCGTTAGTCAAAAGGACTAACGATGCAAATGTAAAACGTATAATGAAACAAAATTTGAAAGTTTGAAAAGTATTGATGTTTTTTTTCTTTTTTTCTTTTTTTTTGTTCGTATCTGATATGTGAACAAATGAGAAAGTACGTTGCTATTACATGCCATTAACCCTTTGTAAAACAATGTGATGTATTTTTTTTTAATAAGTCCAGACACATAAATAGCTAGTTTAGTCAAGTCATAGTCAAAGTTAGTTAGACAATCAGTGTAGTATAAACAGTCTTCATTTCGGTATTCGTACTTAACAATTTCATAATAATAATAACAAATCCTTTCCCTCTCAAACTTTATCATGGAATCAGAGCAATATCCTGCTCCACCATCACCACCACCAAATTCTACCATAACTAACTACGACAACCGTAACAAACTCCAACCACCACTTTCAACCATTAATCTTGATCAAATCTAACTGATTTCTGATCACAACAACAAAACAAACACACTTATCAACTCAAAACACAACAGCATCACTTGAATAACACCAATTATTGTACACTTTACCAAATGGCCACACCACCAAAGTCACCAAAATTGGTTCAGTTAGACTACAATTAAACACCACACTTCATAATGTACTTTACATACCAACTTTTACTTACAACGTCATTTCTATCAGTCAAATCCTTAAACACACCTTCAAATCCATCACCTTCACTCACAATGCCTGTGTTTTCGAGGGCCATGATGGTTCAATGCTCTGTCTGCTACAACTAAGTTTTCACTATCACACAAGATTGGGACATCCGTCTGCTCAAGTTCTTAAACATGTACCACAGTTACCAATTTCAGTTTCTACTTCCTTAGATCACAAATGTACTATATGTCCACCAGCCAAGCATCATGCTTTACCTTTTTCTCAAAGTTTGTCTCATGCTGATTATGCTTTCACTTTGATTATGGATGTATGGGGTCCTTACCACCATTGTACAGTCAATAAATGCAAACTCTTTCTTACAATTGTTGATAATTTTTCAAGAGCCACATGAACATATTTGATTCCAACCAAACACTATGTTATCTCAACAATAAAGAACTTCAACGCTAATGTCAAAACACAGTTTAACACACACAGTAAAACCATAACATTGTTTTATGTATAAATAGGTAATCACTATGATTATATTTAAGATCATGATTCCTTGTCTAGTTCCTTTTCATTGGACGTACTTCTTTTTTATTTAAGGGCAAACTATTGATCTCACAATACTTATAAATATCTTGCAAAATTGTCCCAAGATTATCGTGGCTCTTGTCTGTTAGTTTTATAGATGATAAAATAATAGATGTGTGTTAGGATCGAACTCGAGATCGCGGGATTGCACACTTTACGTATGAAGAGTAAAAGAATAATTATTTATAAATGTTATATGTAATTATTAATAAACACAAAACGAGTAACGACCGTTAGTATTTAACGGAGAATGACTAACGACCGTTAGACGAAGATTAGGAAAGTAATACTTGTGAATAATTGGAAACAATAGAAGGTTCCAGAATCCCTTTGGGGAGGTTCCAACCGATCGGCCAAAGGGGGGGGGGGGATTCCACCTCCTCTTTGCCTTGAGCTCCAAGTTTCATCAAGTATATAAACACCTCATGGGTTATTGTTTTCTTATAACTTGTACACACATAATTGGTGTTTTCTTTCTCTCTTCTTGTCCCAAAAATCGACCCATCCTCAAACCCTTTAAGGGATTCGATTTTCATAAAGCTAAAAAGGTTTTGTGTTTAATTTACTTGCATAAACTTTTACTTGAATTAGTACGTGTGTACAAGAACGCGATTCAAACACACTATTGTTTAATTCTTGGATTGAATTACAAAAGAGGTAAGGGGTAATTCTTATAATCCACATAAACCCTAATTAGAGTTCTTGAATTGAAGATTCATTTGATTCTTGTTCGGGCTAGAATCACAAAAGTATGTTTACTTTTATATTTGATTAATTAATTACATATTATATGATCTTGTAATTGCTTCCGCTAGGCTTACTTGATGTTATTGGTTTATTTATATGCATGTCATGATATTATAATTCTAACAGTGGCATCATGAGCCGTTATAATGTGTAATTAATTATCGAAACGCATAAAAATTAAATCTTGATTCGTTTAATTACATGTTTTTAGGGTTTTCTTATTCCTAACCCTATTTTTTTTTAATTGGGTCGATTGACCTATAAGTTTGTTAGGGTTTTGGTTTTGTTTTTTTTAATATGATTAGAAACCCTAGGATGTCATGTAATTGGTTATGCGTTTTAGTAAACGATCTTGGTGCAATATGTTAATTGTTAAGCATAATCCATGAAAAATGCATATTTGCATGGATTTATTGTATGGTAACTTAAATGGTTTAAATTGGATATATGGATTAATTGTTAAGTTATATCGAAACATGTAAATATATTAATAGATGTCGAATTGGGGAAGACTCCAATATTAAGTAATCAATTACGTGCTATGTGGTATTTGTTTAGTTTTGGCTTACGCAATCGATTTATCGATGTATGTGATGAGGCGAAAAATGAACCAATTTTAAGGGGTCATTTAAGCCCGAATTCGAATTTATTTGATCAAATATTGCCCTAAATCGTTCCTTTTGTCATTTTAGGTAACTTTGGAGTGAAATCTGGAAAAGGAAGCATTTTGGACGTTTTTGGAGCATAAAAGTGAAGAAAATGGCAAAGTCTTAATTTTCCTTGCTGGGAACAGTACCTGACAGCGTCACATGCTCCTTAATGATGGCGTCAAGAGTGATACAAGAGGTGGAAGTGGACAATACACGTGACGATCCAGAGAGTTTTGTACATAGGAGATGACGGCGTCACCCAAGGCCGTCATGGTCCAAGTATTAGTGACGGCCCAGAAGAAATTTACACATGACGGCGTCAAAAGTGGATCTAGGCAATCCGATTTCATTATAGGCGGAAAGTTGACGGCGTCACATGTTTACACATGACGCCGTCACCCTGTATTATCTATATATAGTTTTCCAAATTTCATTCATTAGGGTGCAACTTTGAGGGAAAAACCCTAGGCCTATTTTCACAACTTTTTCAAGGGTTTTAACCCTTTGAAACCTTCATGTTCAATTTGAGATAAATACTCTTTCAATTCAATCAATATGTCTATGTGTTGCTTGAATATATCTTACACTTGTCTTCAATTTAACATGCTAGGCTAGATTTCATTTGTGTTTGCTTAGATGTAGTGAAACCTAGATGTTAATTATGGGTTGATTGTTTGTTTATAGTTGTTACAGATGATTGTATTCGATGTTAAGCTTAAGAAAACTGGTAGACTTCCATTGGTAACTTGCTTGAACGTCTTAAGAAACATGATCAGAGGTGTACTATGATTTTTGGTTGTATTTAATGCGTAGGAGAATTCTAATGATCCCATGTTAGGAGCTTCTAACGGCTCAACATAGGAGTAAAGTAGGATCCTATAGAGTTAGGGAATATTGCACACGGCCCTACGACTAGTATAAAGGAATATGACCCGTCATCCATGCAATTGTAACAAGCTATCAACCTGTAAAAGATATCTAGGGAGTAATGAAACCTAAGTAAACACAACTTTCCCCATCATTGTTTACACCACACTAGTATAATTAGCTTCATTTCATTTTTGTTATTTTATTTTGATTGCATTTTTAGTTATTGGGTTAGTTGGCTAGCAACTAATTCCGCCCACTCTTCCAATAACCGAGATTTAACTTGCTTTTATAAAACATAAAAATACAAAAAGAATCATCCCTCACCTCTAGACTTAGTTTAAGAGACTTTCTAATCCTAGCGACACTATTCCTGAGTTGAACGATCAATCCCCCGGTACTTGTCACTATACTATACTACAACGATCAGGTACACTGCCTGGTGGGGGTTGTAAGCTTCTCGAGATCCCTCGAGAGGTAAAGCCTGGTGAGATTCCCACGTATCAAGTTTTTGGTGCCGCAGTCCGGGGAATAGTTATTGTCTAGGTTAGGATTTCTTTTTATTAGGTCTACTTCCTTGATTCCTTTCTAGTAAGATTTTATTTTCATTTTTAGGTTTCTTTAGTCTATCTCATTTCTTCGTGTTCTTGTTCGTAACCTTTACCATCCGACATCATGGAAGGTGGTAACATCTTTGAACCCATCAACCCACCACAACAAAACCACCCACAAAACCCACCGCTAGCAAACCAACCTCTTAGGCCCCGAAACTTAGGAGAGCATTCCCGTCCTAGCCACCAAGGCTATCAAAACACTATTGAGCTCACTCAAGGAGCCAATGTGTCCCCCTTGCGATCCGACACCATCCGGTGGGTGCAAAGTGGATGTGCATTCCATGGACTTCGTTCCGAAGTTCCTAATCAACATCTCAAGGATTTCCTTAAAATCATAGATTCTATAGACCTTGATGTTACAACTAGAGAGTCGACCCGATTACTCCTATTCCAATTCTCTCTACGTGATCAAGCTAGGCAATGGCTTGAACTTTTACCCGCGGGATCCATCACCTCATGGGATGATCTCACCACTTGTTTCCTTGCTCAATTTTTCCCACCGGGGAGAACTACCAAGCTTAGAAATGATATCTTGATGTTCCAACAACGTCAAGGTGAAACTCTATACGAAGCATGGACTCGTTTCAAGGACTTACTCCAAAAAGTCCCTCATCATGGCATAGATCTTTGGCTCCAAGTCCAAATCTTCTATGACCATATCGACCTCTCCACAAGGCGAACCATTGACTAATCGGCCGGTGGCAAGCTACGTGATCTAAGTGCGGAAGAATCATGGGAACTCATAGAAGATCTTGCTCTCTATGACAATGAAAGTTGGAATGATCCCCGTGATTTGGACAAAACGGTCAAGGCAATATCTTTGCCTTCGAACAATTCTAGCACTCCCGACCGTAGGATCATGGAACTTGAGGACCAAGTCAAGTTTCTCATGAAATCTTACGAAGCTCCCAAGCCTTCAAGCCAAGTGAACAAAATCACTTCTTTATGCGAATTATGTAGTGGTCCCCATGACACTCGTGATTGCGTGGAACTCCCCGGACAAGCTTTTGCGGACTACGCATCCTCGCGTACCGACGAAGCGGGAGACAAGTGGTACACTTTCAAACCCGAGCCAAACCCTTACGGTGATTCCTACAACCCTTATTGTAAAAATCACCCGAACCTTAGGTGGAAACAAAACCAAAACAATTCCTCCAATCCACCTAATCGTTACCAACCAAACGGTCCACCCTCTAACCGTACTTTCAACAATCCTTCCAATAACTATGGTAGTACAAATAATCTTGAAGGATTGATGTCCAAGTTTATGGCATCTCAAGAAGCTCGCATATCTAAGTTTGAAACCGAATTCAATCAACAACAAACGGAGATGACCAATAAGATTGACAACTTGTTGAAAGCCCTCAACAACCAAGTACTAACTATACCTAGGAAGGACACTAGGGACACCAATAGCGGAATCCAAATTAAGGACCCCTCATCATCCAAACACGTCCACTTTGTCAATGTTGTCACCATTAATCTGATAGATAAGAATATAGAAGAAAGTGACAAGGATGAAGTTGGAATAGAAACCGGGACTAGGAATGAGATTAAGGAAGTTGAGGTTAATAAGGGAGAAGAGTTAGAGGAAGTAGAAAACGTAGAAGAATACTTTGATAAGTTGCCCACCAAGGAAGAACGGGAATATCACAAGAATTTATTCGATGATCCCGAGACACCATATATCCTTGGTTCACCCCTTATTAAAGTATGAGATCTCTCTAACATTAACATACCATGCAACATTGGGCATATGCATGTATGGAAAGCTTATATCGATCCTAGGTCTCCTATAAACATCATGACTAGGACCTATTATAATTGGGCGATGAAGAAGCAACTTGGTTATAGGATGATGCCCAACACGAGTAAGATGAGCAACTTTGTAGGAAGAGTGAAAGGATTGCATGTATTTGTAGGATACTTCACTTATGTTATCGACTTTGTGATAGTAGAAGACACTCGTCCGGTAATAGATGATTGCCTAAGTCAAGTAGTATTCAGAAAACCATTTGTTGAGGCCTCTAAGATGAGTTATGACCCGACCCTAGGGATAGTTAGATTCAAGGAGGAGAATGATGAGATTGCTTACCAAATGCCCTATAAGATTGAACAATACCGCCTTCTATCAAACATAGAAAAGGAACACAAGCAAGCAGTTTACTATAGGAATGATGAGGATAGACGTAGGGGAGTAGATTATGTCATGAATAGAATACTTGGTTTCTACAAGGAATGTTTGCAACTAGGTCCGGAATACAAAACTAAGATTGGAGATGACCTAGAGAATGAGACCAACGATGAGGTCATGTAATTGCCCATGACCTTGAGTCTAGCTACAAGACTCGTAAAATAAAGAAAAGCGCTTCTTGGGAGGCAACCCATATTTTGTGTGATTTTTATTTGTTTGATTGTTATTTGCTTCCGTATGCATGCTTTATTTTTATTGTTGGTAGATCATGTTTCAAACTAAAATTGTGAAAATGCTTTATTTTGTTGTTTAACTTCGTCTTAACTTCATATAAAGGTATTTTGCAAAAGCTAAGTGTAAGGGGAAACCCCAAATTTGTTTTTAAGAACGAAATTGATCGTGATTCTCCACAATATTAAATGAACATGTGTATTAGTACTTGTTAGAGTCAAATGCTTGTATCGAGTCATAATGATGTTTTGCAGGATTTTCAGGAAGTAGGACATAAGTTTTTCCAGAAATTTTCTTGAAACTTAACGTAAAGATTTCTGCAGGTCACTTCTGACGGAGTCATGAGTTAACTCCTGACGGCGTCATGTGTAAAATTCTGGAAATTTTGCGAGTTTTGTTTTTCTAACGGAGTCTTAAAGTTTTTGTTAATTCTTTAGTTTTATAACCTCTGGGAAATCTGCAAACATTCATTCCAAAAGCATTATATCTTAATTTGTTTTCTAGGACTTGTTACTATATATAGATTCCCGTCGATTTTACGCGAGGTTGCCTTATTTGTTTTCTCAGGTTTAACAGGTTATGTATGACAAGAAGATGATTTATTTTTCTGGAAGGGAAACTTTGTATGTTCATTTTCTTGGAGGAAGATATAACCTTGTTACCACACTATCCACACCGAACGAATCAGGGGAGTATTTGCTTTTATTCTTTTACCTATTTCACTTTTACATTCTTTAATTGAACATTGGGGAATGTTCATCCTAAGTGTAAGGGGAGGGTAAATAATGATACCTTATAGGATACAATTGCACTTGAGTTTATTTGTTTGATGGTAGGTGTGTAATAAAACTAAGAGAAATACTTGTTAGTGTAATTTTAGCACCAAATTTAAAATTTTTTACAACATTTAGGAGTGAAACTTTAGCCTTAGCAAGCGTCTCATGGATAGGACTTGTATGACTAGCACAAAACTGTACCATTCAGAAAAATTTTCCACCCAAATATGTGAGGTTCGCCTTTAGATTTGATAGGAAAACCATTTATTATTAGTGCTTATGAGTGTACCGGTAGCATTTAGATTCTAGAACTTGCGTTAGTGATGCATCCCGAGACCGCTAGTGAGACTACATTCGTGTAGTAGGATTTACTACGTGATAAGAGGCATTAGGATCACCCTTGTGTTAAAACCCGTATCATAATTACTTGACCATTTAAGTCATATTACTTGGCTAGTAAAGTCAATTAATTTTTCCCACACCTTAGCGTTGTACTCATTTTTAGTACATGAAACCCCTAGTACACCCCTCCGAGCCTATCTTTTCGTTTCTAACTTTAAGCATCTTACTTAAAGGAAGAATTTGTTACAACCCACCTAAATGTACAACCAAATCGCCTTAGCCTTCCGTGTATGCACTCATTTTTAGTGCATTATTGTTACATGTTAAACCCTTAGTTAATTATCTAATTGATTACATGGTTGCTAAGTCGAGTCATATCTTGTACATATTGTTTTGGGAAGATTGGGACTCATGGGTATAGTACTTGTATTATGGAGTAACGGGGATGACGTCAATTATTACCCCCATATGTGCGTTAATCTTAAAAAGTACTCCAAGTGTTTTGATTATCTTGATTCGAGTCATTAGACTAGTTTATTGTAAAGTATGTAAAAAGTCAAGTGTAAGGGAAATGTACATTTCCTATGATGTATTATTTTGGATGGTAGGGTAAGAGTGTATGAAAAGAAAATCGAAAAATTAAGAAAAAGAAACAAAAATAGAAAAAGAAAAGAGAAAGAACATACGGACTACCATCCCGTTTCATTTTATGTTTGTTTTAAGTTTTTGTTATTTTTGATTTATTAGCTTAAGTCGAGTCTAGTCTTGGCTTAGCAACGCCATATTGTACATGTAATTAACCAAGATGATTAACTCGCCACCAGTAAATATTGCCTTTATCCAACAAAACTGTGTATTCCATATCCCTACACCTAACGTTATAACCCTTTTAAAAGACCTCTTTGATAGTTTATCCTAGATGCTTACGCCAAGTGGTGGAGGTTTGATCCTTTCCCAAGCCTACGGTAATATATTTTGCTATGACAAGTAGTGAGAGATGTTTTCCATTTCCATATTGTGATATATATTTTATTACACCCGAGAGATATGAGTATCTAAACACTATTTGTGAGGTGCTAGTATATGACCTCCGTGCTTGTCTTTGGTCTTTAGTGGAACGATTATTTGTTGTAATTACTTTTATATTAGTGTTAAATGACCCCTAACTTGTATTTTAATTATAATAAAAGTGCATTTGCTTGAGTACAAGCAAATCTCAAGTGTAAGGGTATTTGATGAGGCAAAAAATGAACCGTTTTTAAGGGGTCATTTAAGCTCGAATTCGAATTTATTTGATCAAATATTGCCCTAAATCGTTCCTTTTGTCATTTTAGGTACTTTTGGAGTGAAATCTGGAAAATGAAGCATTTTGGACGTTTTTGGAGCATAAAAGTGAAAAAAACGGCAAAGTCTTAATTTTCCTTGCTGGGAACAGTACCTGACGGCGTCACATGCTCTTTAATGACGGCGTCAAGAGTGATACAAGAGGTGGAAGTGGACAATACACGTGACGATCCAGAGAGTTTTGTACATAGGAGATGACGGCGTCACCCAAGGCCGTCATGGTCCAAGTATTAGTGACGGCCCAGAAGAAATTTACACATGACGGCGTAAAAAGTGGATCTAGGCAATCCGATTTCATTATAGGCGGCGAGTTGACGGCGTCACATGTTTACACATGACGCCGTCACCCTGTATTATCTATATATAGTTTTCCAAATTTCATTCATTAGGGTGCAACTTTGAGGGAAAAACCTTAGGCCGATTTTCACAGCTTTTTCAAGGGTTTTAACCCTTTGAAACCTTCATGTTCAATTTGAGATAAGTACTCTTTCAATTCAATCAATATGTCTATGTGTTGCTTGAATATATCTTACACTTGTCTTCAATTTAACATGCTAGGCTAGATTTCATTTGTGTTTGCTTAGATGTAGTGAAACCTAGATGTTAATTATGGGTTGATTGTTTGTTTATAGTTGTTACGGATGATTGTATTCGATGTTAGGCTTAAGAAAATTGGCAGACTTCCATTCGTAATTTACTTGAACGTCTTAAGAAACATGATCAGAGGTGTACTATGATTTTTGGTTGTATTTAATGCGTAGGAGAATTCTAATGATCCCATGTTAGGAGCTTCTAACGGCTCGACATAGGAGTGAAGTAGGATCCTATAGAGTTAGGGAATATTGTACACGGCCCTACGACTAGTATTAAGGAATATGACCCGTCATCCATGCAATTGTAACAAGCTATCAACCTGTAAAAGATATCTAGGGAGTAATGAAACCTAAGTAAACACAACTTTCCCCATCATTGTTTACACCACACTAGTATAATTAGCTTCATTTCATTTTTGTTATTTTATTTTGATTGCATTTTTAGTTATTGGGTTAGTTGGCTAGCAACTAATTACGCCCACTCTTCCAAAAACCGAGATTTTACTGGCTTTTATAAAACATAAAAATACCAAAAGGAATCATCCCTCACCTCTAGACTTAGTTTAAGAGACTTTCTAATCCTAGTGACACTATTCCTGAGTTGAACGATCAATCCCCCGGTACTTGTCACTATACTATACTACAACGATCAGGTACACTGCCTGGTGGGGGTTGTAAGCTTCTCGAGATCCCTTGAGAGGTAAAGCCTGGTGCGGTTCTCACGTATCAGTATGTGGTTCTTTTTCCTTTGAAGAAGAAAGCCCTAATTGAATAAATGTGTTATACACCTAGTTTGATTATTAATAGGATTATTGAATATATTTTGCATGTGGCTACATGTTTATACATATTTAATTTTTATGTTATGTATATGTTTATTTGGTTGTTTTATTTTTTATTATGTATTACTTGTTTTTTGTTTATTATTATGTAAGACATGTTTATAAACGAAAAAGGGTAATTTTATGAATAGAAAAATAATATGGACTAAGTAAATGGCGAAATTGTTTTGGTTTTAAGATTCAAAATTTCAAAGGTTTATTGATTGACGTTTTTGTACGTAATGGTTAACTAGGCTCGACCGAAGTTTACACACTAAAAGATGGGTATAAGGTTGGTTTCGCATTAAATTGTGGCCTTAGAGAGACAACACTCTGTCTTTCCGCTCGTTTGTGTGTAAATTAGACTTACCGAACAACCATTACATGTACACTGTGATCTTAAGGGTGAATTGACCACAATTTCATAATGATTATCCGAAACACTAAGCTTTAGGGCTTATGCAAAAGTACGATATAGTGGACGGTAGTTGTTGGTAATTCTTTAATTGGTGAACCCGATACCTCAATCAAAACTTTGCTATTTTACTCTTAGTGAATTGGTAAATAAAATTGTTTTGTAAAACCAATGTTATGAAGTTGTATGCATGCTTCTTCATACATTATTTTGATCAAACGTCAAAATTAATACCCTTATAAAATTAAGTTAAATGCCATCTAATTAAGAACACTTGAAGTTGTAGTTTACGTCATGTGAGAGTTTGGCTAGATTGCAATGGAGATGTAAATTTCATAATTTCATTACTAGCAGATCAACTGATGTAATGGATTTATGAGTTTGCAGTTTTTAAGTTAGACGACTTAAATTGAGTAGGAAGTGAGATCTTGGACTCAAGGCATTAAGATGGGGATCAAACATGCTTACAATACAAAAGTTTTGTGATTGTAAATCCCATAAATCTAGGAATTGGACAAATGTTATGCCAATTATTGTACGCAAGTTACCTCATATTATACTTTCATTACTAGCAGATCAATTGATGTGATGAAACTATGGTTATGGAGGATCCTAGTTTTCAAGATTATTCTATGGATATGATTTCCTTGGGTATTTTATTTTCTTGAAAAATTGTATTATCAAAAATACTAATGTTTTGAACTTTCTTTATCTGTAGAAATGGCTCAAACTGATAACACCAACTTGTGTTATGCGTTCAAGGCTTACTTTGAACGAGAAAAAATGACTGGCTCAGAGAATTTCAATGATTGGTATCGTTCACTCAGGATTGTCTTGCGAGTGACTGATCAACTTGAAATCTTGAAGACGCCTTGTCCTGCTGAACCAACCGGTCCAACTGCTACTGATGCAGCTAAGGCCGAATGGAAAATAGTTTATAAGGAACATATTGATGTGGACGTTTTGATGTTAGGGGCGATGTCACCTGCTTTGCAAAGGAAGTTTGAAGAATTCTTCCTCATGAACATGATTGATGAACTAAAGAAACTATATGAGAAACCATCAAATGTAGAGATTTACGATTTGATGGAGGCTCTACATGGTTGTAATAAGGGTGATGGTGAACCTGTGAGTGCTCATGTGTTGAAAATGAAGAGTTTCATGGATCAACTACAAACACTTGGTAAACCCTATGACAATGATATGGCTGTGAACTTAATCAATAGATCCCTTAACAAGGAATTTAGTGGTTTTGTGAGGAACTTCAATATGCATTGCGTGGGGAAGACAGTAAGTGAATTGCACGCACTACTCATTGATTATGAGAAAGGTATACCATTAAAGGCTCCTACACCCCAAGTACTTGCTATTCAAGGGAGTAGAATTAACAAGCCAAATGCGAACAAGAAGAAGGGTAAGGGTAAGGGTAAGGGTAAGGCTAATAAGAATAATCAAGTTATGGCTTATCAACCTCCTCAACCTAAGAAGAACCCTCCTAAGAAGGATAACCCGAAGAACGATCAAGGATGTCATTACTGCAAGGTGATGGGTCACTGGAAGAGGAATTGTCCTCTTTATCTCGATGACTTGTGAAATAATAAGGTTAAGAAGACTGGGCACATGGGCGTCAGTACTTCAGGTAACTTATTTGTCATTGAATTATTTACTTTATCTCATAAATTAAATTCCTGGGTATATGATACTGGATGTGGTATTTTTAATACACTGCAGGGATTTAGAGAGGAAAGGAGACTATCTTATGGGGAGCAATTTCTGCAAGTGGGCAATGGAGCACAAGCAGTAGTTGAAGTCATAGGAGTGTTTAATTTAGTTTTACCTTCTGGTTTAGTACTGATTTTAAACAATTGTCATTATACACCTTCTATTGTTAGAGTGTTGTTTCCTTTTCATGTTTGTTGGATCTTGGTTTTAATCATACTATTGATGGCAATAAAATTTTTGTTTCTTTAAATGGTGTATTTTATTTTAATGTTGTTGCTGTGAATGGTGTGTTTGAAATTGATATGAATGATTGTATGTCCAATAATAATAATTCAATGTATAGCATTAGTAAGAGAATGAAGTATGACTTGAATTCTTCTTACCTTTGGCACTGTAGACTTGCCCATATAGGCAAGGCTCGCATGCAAAAGCTGCAACAAGATGGGCTTTTGAAAAATATCAATGATGAGTCATTTGATAAGTGTGAGTCTTGTATTTCTGGGAAGATGACTAAGAAACCTTTTCATAGCAATATGGAAAGAGCTTCAGATCTACTTGGTTTGATACATACTGATGTGTGTGGACCACTTAGACATGTGTCAAGGAAAGGTGTTGTTTACTTCTTAACTTTTACAGATGATTTCAGCCGTTATGGCTATGTTTATTTACTTAAACATAAACATGAGGTGTTTGAAACATTTAAAGTTTTCAAAACAGAAGTAGAGTTGCAATTAGGAAAGAAGATTAAAGCTCTTTGTTCTGATCGAGATGGTGAATACCTTAGTCAAGATTTTAAAGATTTCTTAACTAAGAATGGAATTGTCCAGAATCTCACATCTCCATATACTCCACAACAAAATGGTGTATCTGAGAGAAGGAATCGTACATTGTTGGACATGGTTCGATCAATGTATAATCTTACTAATCTTCCTTTGTCTTTTTGGGATTATGCTCTTGAATCAGCTGTTCGTATTTTTAATATGGTTCCCACAAAGAAGGTTGATAAGACACCATATGAGATATGGACTGGAAAAGCTCCGAACTTTTCTTATTTAAAGGTCTGGGGTTGTGAGGCATATGTTAAACGTGACTCACCAGATAAACTCCAACAAAGATCTGTAAAGTGCATTTTTGTAGGATACCCAAAGGAAACAATGGGTTACTACTTTTACTACCCACCAGAGAACAAAGTATTTGTTGCTAGGTATGGAGACTTTCTTGAAAGTGATCTTGTATCTCAAGAAGTCAGTGGGAGAATCTATGATCTAGAATATGATCAAGATAATGCATTACCTTCAGAAAACACTAGCACACTTCCTGTAGAACCTGAAAGTTTGGGTCCTCCACCAGAAGTTGAAGTAGTTCCCATTCGCAAGTCTTCTAGACATGTGAAAGCGCCTGACCGTCTATGTCTTAACGTAGAGGTTGAGGAAAATATACTAAGGGATCTTAATGAACCTACTAGTTATAGAGCTGCCATTAATAGTCCTGAAAGGGATAAATGGAAAGCTGCTATGAATGGGGAAATACAATCCATGAATGATAATGAAGTCTGGATTGAATTAGACCTTCCTCCTGGTGCCAAGGTAGTCGGGAGTAAGTGGCTCTACAAGATTAAGACTGACATGGATGGAAATGCACACACCTATAAGGCTCGTCTAGTTGCTAAAGGTTTTACTCAAACTTTTGGAATTGATTACGAGGAGACTTTTTCTCCTGTAGCAGACATAAGAGCTATTAGGATTCTCATAGCTATAGCAACGTACTATGACTATGAGATATGGCACATGGATGTGAAAACCACTTTCTTAAATGGTCATCTAGATGAAGACATCTATATGGCACAACCAGAAGGGTTTGAAAATCCTAAGTTTCCAAATCGTGTATGCAAACTTCAAAGATCCATTTATGGATTGAAGCAAGCATCACGACAATGGAACAAGAGATTTGATGCTGAAAAGTTTGGATTTACTCAGAATCTTGATAAGCCATGTGTGTATCACAAAGCTAGTGGGAGTGATAATGTAATTTTCCTAATTTTATATGTTGATGACATATTGATCATGGGACAAGACATTCCAAGTTTGCAAAAAGTTAAGTCATATCTTGGAAAGTGCTTTTCTATGAAAGATTTAGGAGAAGCTGCATATATTCTGGGAATCAAAATCTATAGAGATAGATCAAGACGGTTAATTGGATTAAGTCAAAGTGCTTACATTGACAAAATTTTGAAAAGATTCAATATGCAAAATTCCAAGAAAGGATATTTGCCGATGGAAGTGAAACATGGCTTATGTGATGAGTTTTGTGCTTCAACACCTGCTGAGGTGGCTCGCATGAGTAAAGTTCCTTATGCTTCGGCTGTAGGATCTATTATGTATACAGTAAAATGCACAAGGCCAGATGTGGCGTTTGCTCAAAATATCACCGGTCAATTTCAACAGAATCCAGGTGAAAAACATTGGATTGCTGTTAAGCATATTCTTAAGTATTTGAGAAATACAAGAGATATGTTTTTGGTATATGGTGGAGAACCAGCTGCAAAACTTGATGTTACAGGTTTCTGTGATGCGTCCTGGCAAAGTAACAAAGATGATGTGAAGTCTCAGACGGGTTATGTCTTTGTTATCAATGGAGGAGGAGTAGACTGGAAGAGCAAGAAGCAGAGTACGATTGTGATGTCTGCAACAGAAGCTGAATACATTGCTGCTTCAGAAGCTGCTATGGAGGCTGTTTGGATTAGGAAATTCATTTCAGGGCTTAGTGTTATGCCTTCAATTGAATTACCTATTAATATGTATTGTGACAATTCTGCTGCAATCATATTTTCCAATGAACCTGGAGTCATGAGAGGCACCAGAAATTTTCTATGGAAGTATCACTTTGTTCGAGAAAAGGTTAACGAAGGTGAAATAAATCTACTGAAAGTTCACACAGATGATAACTTAGCTGATCCATTCACTAAGGCTTTGGCAAAAGAAAAGCTTAATGAATTAGCCAAAGGAATTGGGCTTAAGTTAGCTAGTAGTTTCATGCACAACTGTGATTAGTATTTGGATAAAGGATATTGTAAACAATTATTATTTTAATGAAATAAAGTATTTTGGTATGTTTATTTCTATTGTTAATTATTGTGTCCTATTTTTGCATGTTTAAATCCATGAATAAAAGTTATTCTAAATTGTCCGTTGTCAGTTAATAATATGAGAATATTATTAAATTAAGACAAATCTGAAGGTTGGTATAATATATTTAAAGTATATTGATGCGTAGACATGCCATTTCAGATGATATTCGATGATACTGAATATAGGACTTATCCCGACTATATGATGTTACTTTATGGATCTTGTCATTAAGTAAATCATAAGAAGTTATCCTCGGACTTGAGATACAAGATAATGGTCATAAATGTAGTACATTTTTATAGAACAACTTAACGCTATACGTAACTGGTAGTCATAAGGGTTGTTTTCGGAAGTGTTACAAAGTTTGTGTGTTTTGCTTGTATTCAATATAGAATTTGTTCCTTCAAATTAATTTTGGAGTTTAATACTGCTGGGCCCCTCGTAGGGTTGTCAAGGTGTTTGCGTGGCCACGCCCAAGGTCTTTCCTGAAATGTTCAGACGATTTGGTAATCTTGTCAATCACTAACATCGAGAAACAGAATGGTTAAATAAGGAATGACCTAGATCCATATCCTTATTAACGTGGTATTAGAAACAAAGGGATAATAATAATGAGAAATCATTAAAAGGTTTTCCAGGGACCTTACTCGAGTTGTACTAGAGGCGTCGGCGTGTTGCAAGACGCTAACCGATGTGATCACACTATTATGATATATCTAAGTGGGAGCTGTTAGTTTTATAGACGATAAAATAATAGATGTGTGTTAGGATCGAACTCGAGATCGCAGGATTGCCCACTTTACGTATGAAGAGTAAAAGAATAATTATTTATAAATGTTATATGTAATTATTAATAAACACAAAACGAGTAACGACCGTTAGTATTTAACGGAGAATGACTAACGACCGTTAGACGAAGATTAGGAAAGTAATACTTGTGAATAATTGGAAACAATAGAAGGTTCCGGAATCCCTTTGGGGAGGTTCCAACCGATCGGCCAGGGGGGGGGGGGATTCCACCTCCTCTTTGCCTTGAGCTCCAAGTTTCATCAAGTATATAAACACCTCATGGGTTATTGTTTTCTTATAACTTGTACACACACAATTGGTGTTTTCTTTCTCTCTTCTTGTCCCAAAAATCGACCCATCCTCAAACCCTTTAAGGGATTCGATTTTCATAAAGCTAAAAAGGTTTTGTGTTTAATTTACTTGCATAAACTTTTACTTGAATTAGTACGTGTGTACAAGAACGCGATTCAAACACACTATTGTTTGATTAATGGATTGAATTACAAAAGATGTAAGGGGTAATTCTTATAATCCACATAAACCCTAATTAGGATTCTTGAATTGAAGATTCATTTGATTTTTGTTTGGGCTAGAATCACAAAGGTATTTTTACTTTTATATTTGATTAATTAATTACATATTATATGATCTTGTAATTGCTTCCGCTATGCTTACTTGATGTTATTGGTTTATTTATATGCATGTCAGGATATTATAATTCCAACATTGTCTTGCTTAATCTGTTTCTTGTCTAATTTCTCTTCATTGAGTGTACTGCTTTTTCTTTTTTGTTTTTATGAGCAAACCAACAATTTCACAACATTCACAAATATCTCACACATTTATCTTAAGCAAGTGATAGCCTTTTAATGGGCCTTATCATCAGGGCCGTCCCTGGCTATGGGCAGAGCGGGCGACGGCCCAGGGCATCAAAAAGATAGGGGGCATCAAGTTTTTGGTCTTGTAAATCGATTTTACGTTTAAAGAAAAGAAAAAAAAAAGTTGTCGAAAATACTGGTATACTGGCTTCTTTGCACCTCTGGTTAAGTTAAGGATCGGAAAAAAAAGAAGAGATAAAAGGTTCAGTCAAGGTGTTGCCGGACATTGACGCCGGGCTTTGTAAGAAAGAAGAAGATTGTATCGATTGTTATCAATTTTGTGGGACCATGTGTCTATTGATTGGTTTATATCTACAGAACACCACCAACGTTTAACTAAGTTTGCATTTAAGACTTTCAAGTTTATACTATTTACATTTTTCATTTCTCTCATAAATGATAATATTTCTACCAAATCTTTTTATATTATTATTATATATATTTTTTTTTAATTTAAGCTAATTTTACTTTGTAAAATTTGCACCATAAAATATATATTGTGTTTACATGATAGTAATATAAATGATTTGATATTTTTTACAATTTTATATAAGCTATTTACGAATTGATATTTTTATAATTTTATCGCAGATTTAGCTAAGGCATATTCATCTTTAATTGTGGCATGTTATCTTTAATCGTATACCATTTTATTTTAAAATAAATATTCATCTTTAATTTGATTTATCCTAAAATAAATGTTCACTAAGTTTTCAAATAAATCAAAAAAAAATGTTTTAGTAGATATTAATGATATTTGATTTGTATAATAGAGAATGTAGCTAACGAAAAATACTAAAATTTTGTGCAATTTTAAAGTAACATTTATTTTGAAACAAAGTGAGTATATAAATTTCAAATATGGCAATAGACTATTCATATTTTTTTAGTTAACTTTTTGGGTAACAGTGCAGTTGGACCTTCTTATAAAAATTAAACTAAATATAGTTGTCTAAAGATTTTTTTTAGTTAATACGTGATGTTTGTTTATAGGCCAAACCGCCGAACCTCTAAAACATATTGTGTCGTCAGTTTACAACATATACTAAGGGCATTATTTTATCATCTCGCCCAGGGCATTCAAAAACTCAGGACCGGCCCTGCTTATCATGAATCATTAAGTGGGAATGATTGTTTGATAAACTTTTTTTCTTCTCTTAATCGTTCCACTAAAGGGCTGAATTGGCCAGCATTAAAGACATGCAAAATGATTAAGCACCAAAAAAATTACATAAATGACATCTTCGAGTGTGTCAAACAGCCAACTTTTATATATGCATTTGATCATTTCTTTAAGAGTAAATTAGCTCTCATGATTTCATAATCAAATTGATGAGTTATTTTTTAAATGATAATGAGTTCTTTTTAAAATTAGTGTTGATGCATAATCTGGCGTGGACTGATTCAACGACTCTCCTTGGGCCGTTAGTCGTCTTCATAAGCCCTAAGTAGACCTGTACAACAAAGAGAACCCGTTAGGAGTGGACCCGAGGCCGTAGCCCCGGGATCCACCTCCGACGGTCAAGTTAGTATCTATGCGATATAGCATATTAGGGTTAGGTTTAGGGTAACCTGTTTGGTCGTAGTGAATAAGGAGATCCCATCCATGTATTTATAGGGCATGGATTAGGGTTTAGGCGTAGAGTGGGCCGCTGTCTGCCGGGCCTGGCCCATGTAGGGTCCAGTCCGGACCATACGTCCACAAGCCCCCCAAGTTTAGTATGACATAGTGCGTGGCTATGTTATGCTAAACTTAAGTTCTGTTCATGGCCGCATAGGCCCAATCAACCATGACAACATGACCCATGCGTGCGCAACTCAGGTGTGCGCATGGGACGAATCATACTGCGCAGCCCATATGCGATAGTGCGCACTGGGATTGCGATTGTGATTGTCTCACAATGGTGAAGGTGGGTAGATGGATCCCTATGCTGCATCCTAGATAAGGGCGTACCTTTTGTACCAGTAGTGATGCAACATAGTGCGACAGAAGACGTGCTCCTGTGGCAGAGGTGCGCGCTGTGCGCGACAAGTATGCGCGTTGTTCGCGACAAAGGTGCGCGCTGTGCGCGAACATTACATTCGTCTTTACAACCGACAAAGGACGTCTCCCATGCGGCAAGATGGTGCGAATATTTAAATTCGTCTTTGTACCGGGCTTGCAATACCTCTTACGTACGATCTGCTTTCAAATATACCTACGTGACGCGTGCGCCAACGGTGGTATTATATACCCTGGTAGCCCCCCAAGTTTGATGGTGCTACTCGTGTAGGAGCATTAAACTTAGTTATTCAAATCCTGAAAAATACTTAATGCAAATATTAAAAGTATATGCCACGAATCGCGACATATAAAATATAATGAAGTAAAGGATTAGCGCGTAGCAAAAGTGTAGCACATAGCATATGAAATTAACACATAAGAGAAGTAGTAGTGTGAATTACACCTATCGTGAGGTTTTACAAACTACATAAAAGAAGTAGCATATAGCTAATAATAAAAACAATGTGCGCATGGCGATTAATTTTTTTATTTATTTATTTTTTAAATAATGGCGCGGATGGATGTACCATGACCGCGACTAATAGTTTCTGTTGCACGCACAGACGCAGATAGATTTATCGTGTCCGCATAGACTCTAACATTTTTGGATGATCGCAGTTGACCACGGCTTTCGTCCAGTGCCTGTACGTGACAGTGACAGTGCGCTCATGGCGATTGACTAGCATCGTGGTGCCTGTACATGACAGTGCGCTCATGGCGCCAATCTGCGAAGATTTCCGAACGCATGGCCTAACGCGGGTAGATTTATCGCGACTGCGCTGTTTCGCGGCTAAAATATAAAATAAGTCCGATCGTGCGGATTTAATGCGCTCGTAGCGATAGATAAATCTACCCGATAAATCTATCCCTAGGGTTAGGTTCTATGCGATATAGCATATTAGGGTTAGGTTTAGGGTAACCTGTTTGGTCGTAGTGAATAAGGAGATCCCATCCATGTATTTATAGGGCATGGATTAGGGTTTAGGCGTAGAGTGGGCCGCTGTCTGGCGGGTCTGGCCCATGTAGGGTCCAGTCCGGACCATACGTCCACAATTAGTTCGTAATTAATATTGTTTTATGATATTTTGATAAGAATACAGTAAAACCTCTATAAATTAATACTTGATAAATTACTAATCTCGATACAATTAATTATTTGTCTAGTCCCAACTTGGGACTAGTACAAATCTAGACCCCGATCGATAAAATAATTAGATAATAATTTTTTTTAAACCTCGGTGCATATATATTAGTCCCAATGAAACTATAAATTAATAATTACTAAAAAAATTCCACAATTTCTTCAATTCCTTGAATCTCGTAACATTCGTTAGTATGCATTCATTAATTTCTCCAATGCCTTGAATGCATAAAATGTTAATTAGAACTTGTTTTTCGAATTTTACATCTCTAACTAATATACATTGTAAATAGTATATTGGAATTTAAAATTTAAAGGCCATACGTAAAATCTCTTTAAATTAATAAATTATTAATTTATCGATATAATAATATCTCGCTAAATTAATAAAATATCCTGGCTCAAACATCATTAATTTATAGAGGTTTTACTGTATTTACATTTTATTGCTTACTTTAACATTGTTTTCTTTATCATACTATATTATAATGGAGGAAGACCTACTATTAATAGAAATACTTAAAATTAAGCAATACAACTTCTAAAGTTACTTATAGAAATTCTCCTTATATTTAATTCTAACATACAATTAATACTAACATTAATACAATAAATAAATCATTATGTGCATTAAATAAAATTAATTAAATAGTCAATGAATACAATTAATACACTTATTAAAACACCTCTTACATAAGAAATACAAATTATCAAGCATATTATACAACCAACTTAAACACAATTCCTTCATTAAATGTCACTAATACAAATAATAAAGCATATTATACAAATATTCAAGCCCGAACGGGCAATGGGCCAAATGTGCTCGAGCCCGAATGGGCACGGGTCAAATGGGCTCGAGCCCGAACGGACACGAGCCAACGAGCTTGAGCCCGAACGAACACGAGCTAAACGAAATTTTTGATATCCGTAAATTTATTGTCAAAAAGAACATAATAAACTAAAATATGTTCACATATTGTACAAACCAAGCAAACTACTAAACAAAAAATAATAATAAATAATAAATAAAATAATACAAACTAAGCAAAATTTCATCAAACTTTTGCTTTAAAAAACTAATCAGTAAAACTATTGCCAAAAAACGTACAAATAAAATAAATTATTATCCGAAAAATTAAATTACATAATTCCCGCAGCTGCATCGCGCGGGGACCCTGCTAGTATTATATTTATATTCGAGTCAATAATTTTTTTTTTATCAAACTATATATTTTGGTCAGTACGATTATAGACACAAGGTTAAATTGGTAATTTAAGACAACTTAAATTGCTCATTCAGAATAATTATCAAACAATAATGTTCACACAGAATTAGTTTCACTCAGCATCTTGAAATCATTCAGCAACTTTGATTCATTTAGCGCTTAATCATATTTTTTTTTTTTTTTTTATCAAACAGCCTCCGCAACAACTTGTTTGAAATGCATCCCACAAATACTCCTAGGCTAAAAGCCCATTACTCATCGACTGTACTTCTATATGTCGATCGTAATTACAACACAAGTTTATTCATTTATACCAAGTGGGACATGATTGTCATGTCAACTAAGAATCTAAAGAAGCCTGGCAATCAATATGTCCCAGCTTAAGGTACTCCGGAAGGAACCAACGTATAGAATGGATGAAAACATGTTTACATGACGGAAAAAAAATAACCTACAAAATAATGAAATAAAACAATTCCATTATACGAATCCAAATCGAGTGAAATTTCACTTTTTTCCTGAAGAATATTATCATCAAATGACAATGACTGCTTTTCAATAGATGTCTGTGAGGTTTGGTGTGTGAAATAAGCAAAGACCTAAGATACAATACTCTAAATAAATTACACGGTCTTTTTCCCAAAAATAGACTTTATTTTGGCAAAAATGATTAATGGCTATAATACAATGGGAAAAAGACCAGACCGCCAAGTTTTATCGGCTCGTTGTTGTTTAATATGTGATTACGTTATTATGGTAAGCATGATCAATGACTATCATATGATGGTGAAAAGGGATGTGAACCGTCTAAGTTTGATGGGTTTGTATCGGTGAAAGTCTTTCTGATGACGATGTTAAGTCATCAATGGTGCTATTTTGCTGTGACCAGAGCTGTGCGTATCGGCCAGCATTCAACAAAAGAACTTCATGAGGACCTTGTTCGACAACCCTACCGTTTTCAAGAACTATAATCTGATAGAAAACAATACAAGAGAAACAAAGTTAGCCGAATGTGAGATTCAAGATTGTAAAAACAAAAATGATGTCTTGTGTAGAGGTGGCAAAGTGGGCCAGTCATATATAAATAAAATGGGTTGGGCCGACTGACCGACTCTGAACATATATTATCCAATTTCACAGAAACTTTGTATTATACGGAGTACTAGATTACAGAAAAATGTTTAAAACTATTTAACAGGTTGTATGAATTAGAGATACACTGTGGCGTCTTGATCTGTTTCCTTTTTAGCTGATTGTTTTTTTAACTGACATGTTAGAAATAGAACATAATCCAAATTGACCCATTTATACATAAATGGATCGAAATTTGTATCATATAGCATCAGATCGGATTTCTGAAATAAAAGAGAATTTGAGAAAAGCGGGCTTGCCTCGTCACACTGCATTGCAGTTGTGAGCCTATGAGCGATAAAGACTGCTGTTCTATTATTAGCAAGGGACCTTAATGCACTTAGTATCTCTGCTTCTGTTGTGCTATCCAGAGCGCTCGTTGCTTCATCGCACAACCTGAAAGAAGTTGACGCAATTCATTATCAATTTATGCATGTGCAGTGTCTGGCTCATGCTTTTCTAACTTGATTAATGATTATGCAATACTGGTACCAAAAAAACATTTTCATATTACTCGTACTAGCTAGAAACTCGAGTCCAAATCTAAAAATTATGGCTAGGGGTGGAAAAATGGGGGTGGGTAGGTGCTTTCTGAATGCATCAGTTGAAAGACTTACAAGATGGGAGGAGCTTTCAAGAATGCACGAGCTAAAGCAACTCGTTGTTTCTCACCACCGCTAAGCTGTACGAAAAAGGATGATCAAAATTAAGATCAACTTGTTTAAACCCAATGGGCTTCCACAAACAGAATAAATTGCAGATTGAGAAGATAAAAACAATCTAGAAGTCGCACAAGAAGCTGAATATATCACACTTGCATAGGTAAGTAGTAACTGATGTTTGACTAACAAGTAAATGTGAAATAAACAACAGAATTACAGGTTAGCGCATGGAATAGCAACTTCCATTGTCTTAGTCTTAAAATTATTTTGTAATATCATGTAAACAACTATAAAATTATTTTTCGTCAACCTCTCACATTTGTATAGAAAATCTAGCAAAAACTAAAGCAAAACCCTAGACCTAAACTAAATTTAACATTGACAGATGAACTAGTATCATGTCACTGTTTTACATGTATATATGGAGGTTGGTTATCAACTTATTATAAATGGTGAGAAAATGATCAAAAGAAATCATGTATTGTACAACAAGAAAGTTATATATACGCTTAATCTGGGAACTGCATTACTATTTGTGCACGTAACCAAAAAATTAAACCCTCTGTAGCGAGTACCTTAAGGCCGCGCTCCCCAACAAGAGTAGAATATTTGTCTGGGAACTTCATGATAGTATCATGAATTGCTGCTTTTCGGGCAGCATCATATACCTATAAAAATAAAGAAGCCTATTTATTAGTGCAAAAGACGACGCTGGATTTTTCTGTAAATAGAAACATATTGCAAGGGAATAGACCTCCTCAGGTGTAGATGAGAGACAGCCATACTGAATGTTGTGGAATATTGTATTGTTAAACAATACCTGCTCAAAAAGCACAGTTCGTGAGAATCATGTGAATGCAAACTTAAGAAAAGAAAGCATAAAATGCATAACATGTAAACGAATAGACATAATCAATGAGCTGAACATTCATTAAACTTACTGTGTCTTGTGGAACAACACCAATATGTTTTCTCAGGCTTTCAAGTTTCACCTTTCTTATATCCTGACCATCTATCCTCACCTGTCAAGCAACAATCAGGTTAATTTAAACAATCAGATTGTTTTATTAACAATATATAGTTTTTTGTAATCATATATAACACACTAGTTGTTTAAAAAAATATATTTGGATAAACATTTTTTCGGAGAAGTCAACCCATACAATAAAAGAATTAAATAACTAGTTTTCACCATTACCGTGCCAGATTGGGTGTCAAAGAACCGAAATATCATTCTAAGGATAGTTGATTTTCCTGCACATAAGATTCAAGTTATTGACGAATTTAATTTTGAATCTGGTAGTAGTGATAAAAAGTTAAATAGTTTGGCAGAAAGAAAGACTCACCGCTGCCACTGGTTCCAACGATAGCCACACTTTTCCCAGATGGCACAACAAAAGATATCCCATCAAGAATCTTTCTTTCTGTCAGATAACTAAAGTCATGAAAACAGAGTACATATCAGAAAGAATTTCAACAAAGTAATCATATGTTATATCTTCTAATGCTAGCTACACAAACAGTTTATAAGAAATACTCTATACTAGGGATGTCATGTTTTCTTTCTAATATCTAAGACACTCTTGTAAATCTTAAACCTTAAAGATAATATGAAAATACACACTATATTGAGAAATCATATTGAAGATACACATAAGTATATAACCTTCTCCTTACATGTTTCTATAAAAAACTACGAAGTACGTAATTAGTTGAAAACAAACAGTTAGTGAATGTTGTGTCATGTGTGTTTAACTTATTTGATACTCCTTAGGACCATAAGCTGACATTCTGTAGGAATATGTTCATGTGTGGATATTCAGAGAAAACTTTACCTGAAATGAACATTTTCAAACTCAATGCTACCCCCACTCAACTTCAGAGGCTTTGCATCTTCTTCATCTCTGATCTCAGCCCTTTCCTGCAGAATACAAGAGAATGACACTGCTTAACCAAGATAAGAATCTGAGGTAGCAATTTCACCTATAAAATTATTAGTTATGAATGGGGTGACAGGTTATATTTTATATCCAGATTAAACTGGTATTATAGTTAGATTAGTCAGAAAGGGAAGAGACCAACTGGCAAACACTTTTAATGTGTTAAGAGTCGCCTAAAGCGTATGGCTAATGCATATACCGCCTATTGAATATTAACACCTTCATCCAGTATCCGTTAAAGAGAATTTTAGTGGAAGTGGATCTACATATCATGAATGTGGAAGATAGAAATGGCCATTTGGACCCATTTACCTACTAATGAGTAGATTTGGGTTATGTTCTATCACAAATCTCAAACGATTTAAATAAAAAGCCAAGAACGACAGTCACTTTATCCAAATATTTAGACTACTGTTGGAATTATATACTTTTGGTAATCATATACGCGTATATAACATTGATTATTTATTTTTAAAGAGTAAACGTTGAGTAGTTGACAACAAAGTGTTTACGCCCGAACGTTATCCGTTATCCAACCCACCCCACCCGCATATTTAGCCACCCAATATGAAGAAAATGGAAACTACCTCAAGTAGCTGAAACATGGATTTCATGTCAATAAGACTCTGCACAGTTTCACGATAAACACCCCCAAGGAAGTTGAGTGGAAGAGACAGCTGGAAGAGGAGCCCGTTTACCATAACCTACACATATCATAAATAGTTAATATGACCATCAATAAACTCAAAATTTTTATGAATTAAAGCTACTGTACAGAAATAAGGAAGGCGTACCAAATCACCAACAGTCGCCACACCGTTCATGACACCATTTGAACTCAGTACCATTGCAGCTGATAGAGCTATACTGAATATCAGAGTCTGGCCGAAATTCAAAAAAGCAAGACTATGCTGAGTCTTTAAGGCAGCATCTTCAGAGCCTGAGAGTAAATGCCATTAAAGTTAATCACTTAGCTTGCACGAACCTAATGCCCCTTCAAGCTACCACCCATAAAATAAAATAGCAGATGTTGTGATATGAGAAGATCGGTGGAGCTAGTGTGTTGACCCGGACACACTTTTAGTATATGCAGAAAGAGAGAAGTCCGGTCGGGTTGACCCGGACACACTTTTTTGCCCATATTTTGTAAATATTCAATGTGTTAATTAATTTATGAAAAACAATATTGTCACAATAATAATCTGAAAATGCGAAGATAGACTTTGGCGACTATGAACCAGTTCGAACCATTCCCCTTCTTGCAAAACTATGTTGATTTTGACCTGTTTGAGATAAAAGGCAACCCAAAACCATTCCTAACTAAAAGGGATGAACACCTCTAAGAGATAAAATTTTCATAATACACATATGATTAGAGGAAGCCTTCAAACAGCTCAAAACTGAAAGCAGACAGCTTAGTATGTAGAGTATATGGGAAGAAAAGCCACTTACGTTTTAAGTATTTATCATACTCCTCAGCTTCATATTGCTCGTTGTTGAAATACTTTACAGTCTAACAAAAAAAAAGTATATAAATCATTCCACAAGATGATTAAAAAAAGGCCAAACGAGAAAAGGAGAGACCTTGCAAATCATAGTTAAGTACAAAACCAAGATAGGCAGAATCTTGTTGACTTCTCACCTCATAATTAATAAGAGAATCAATTGCCCTCGTACTTGCATCGTTGTCAGCTTTGTTCATATCCTTCCTGAATTTAGTCCTCCACTGGAACAGATAAAAGTAGGAGACAAATATAAGTCAAAAGAAGGGAGTCTTCTTATTTTTATGAGATCATGCCAAATAACATCAATTAAATCACTTTTGTCAGGATATATCGAACAAAATATCCATGTATGACGTATTTGAGTACGAGTTTTGGTTGAAGAAAGGGACTCTTCTTATTTTTATTTTCTTTTTAATCTTTTTCCTTTATAGTTTAAATAAATAAATTCCTAGACAACAGAAAAAGATGCAGGCAATCTATAGTTGAATAAAATACTTTGATATAATTTAGGGAGAAAAAATACAAAAGGAACTAAAGGAAACAAAGTACTTGTGTCACAGCCAACGTGAAGGCGACGTATGCAGCAACTGACAATGAAGTAATCCATGCAAATGGTGCTCCAAAATTGTATGCCAGAATGCCTGATACCAAAGAAATCTAAAAGAACACATGTTAAGCTGCAAAACTGAGATTTGCAAATTATCACAAGCATAGAAACAAGTGAAACTACAATCAAAATGAAAATAAAAGATCAACTAACGAAACTGTAAAATGGCCACGATCAAGCAAGAGAACCTGTCTCACCTCTAATATAGTTGGTACAACATTAAATACCATGGCTGAGAGGATGAAGTTAATAGCCCGGCTACCACGATCAATAATTCGATTTAAAGCACCTGTTTCACGGCTGCAAAAAGGAAAGAGACACGAAGATATGTAACAAACACAAAAATTGGCATCGAGTAAAACCAAAAGCATTCACGGGATATCCACATAATGAATGCAAAAACTTTGTTAATTCCAAAACTCTAGATGATCAAGACAACTACATACAGATGCAATTACTTGTTTGATTATTATAGTTTAGCAGTGTACAATAACAATCCTTGTTCACTCAGAATGATAGCGAAACCAAATAACCGACAAAAAACTAGCCTTTTCTGCACTTTACCATAAATTTTATTTCCATTACTGTAAACTGAAAAAGGTTTGAAGTAAAACCTATATATTCACATTAAAGAAAAGTTGAACCCAGTTAATCAAACAGGAAGTCACCAGATATACCTAAGATGATACTGCAGGTCAAGCTGGTGCAAATGTGTAAACACCTGTATCACACATAAGTATAGCATAAACTTTATATCTCAGAACTGGAAGAAGAATTTGAGCTCAGTTCGATCATACCTTTCCAGAAACCGACCTAATAGTCCGCAATGCAACCTTAGAAAACACTGCAGTTCGCAACTCTGTAACAAGACAAACACACAGAATAAGTCGAGAATGAATTAGAGGTGGCCCACGTAGTCAAAAAAGAAGGATCACAGGCCATATTTAGGTTTATTGTTGTCACGACAAGAACCAGCAATTACTTCATGATGATGTACCGTTGAAAGCAGAGGCCCCTGTTCGTGCTATACCATAACCAATCAACACAGCCGCCGGACTAACAAAAACAGCTAAAGCCGTTGAATTAGCAGCCGCAAACTCAGAAAGTGAGCTAGGATTTCCTGTTGCTGTTGTTAACCAGTCAACAGCTAGCTTAAATAAGAACGGAACTTGAACATTCATTACCTGAAAGAAATTTAGCAAACATGTATTACTAACATTGGCCATTTTACACACAAAATAGAACATGATACAAAAAGATGCAGCAATAGTCCCTCACTCACCTTGGCTCCAACCAAAAATCCCATAGCGATGAGCACTCTTAGTCTGAACTCCGTGTTATCTTTCATCCACAAGTACTTTGCAAGTGTACTAAGAATCTTAGCATTATTGATTTTGTCTCCTTTTGTTACAAGATTTGTTTCCTCATCTTTTTTAGTCTGCTTTGTAGTCTTTGTATCATCGCCACTGGATGTTGACAGTGAAGCATACCCGTAAGGGATTGAACCCTGATAGAGACAAGAGTAAAAAATGTCACGATTTTAACATATGGCTATACTTATTCACAAATTTTTCTTTCATGCTATGATTAAGAAACTCTGTTGAATATAAGAAAGTATAGCAACTAATTCAGGGCCCTGTGAAAAACATTAACAATAATCTAAGCAAGCATCTTGTTACATTGTATAAGAGCATCTTTATAAACAGTCGATCATATATTAACATGAGTCAAAACATCTTGATAGTTGATACTACCAAACTCACAAGTCAGGGATATCCTAAATTGTTACCCCCCGCTTTAGTGAGACTTAGTTCCATGGCCGGAGATAGGAGGGGGGCACAAGGGGCGCGTGCCTCCCTAGCGGAAAACTTTCTCGCTCCGCCCCTAAGAACCAATTTGTAGTATAGTTTCTAAAATTAATCAAAGTGTGCCTGCTTAGTTCTAAAAATAACTTTCATGTTAAACGTAAGGACAGGAGGTGATTTGCACACTCAAAATGTTTGTGTCATGACATTTATACCCTTAATATTTATGTTTTGATTTGCACTCCACTAAGTGATATAGGGGTATAAATGTCATGACACAAACATTTTGAGTGTGCAAATCACTTTCCTAAACATAAGGGCTAATGTCATGGTTTTATCTGGGTATTCCACAATGGTCATCATTTTTGCAGCCAATTTAGTCGTCAAACATAGCAGTAAAAAAAGTGTTCCTTTTTACGTTATCTATACTTCTATACTGTTTTATCATGCATTTGGGACTATTCTATAATTAGAAAGGCTTAAAATTCAGACTTTTACTTGCTTATTATAATATTATGGAAGGATTTCAAAATTATTTGGTTAGGAAGCAGGTTGGTTAGGAAGTTTATAATATTATGGAAGGATTTCAAAATTAACTAGTTATAATGCCCGCGCACGCGCGGATTTTTTTTTTTTTTTTTTTTTTTTCAAATTTTTTGAATCATATATTTTTATTTATTAAAAAATAAATAATTTAATCTTTGTTTTGTTTGATTTATAATGTTTAATTATAGTTTTATATTATTAAAGATAATTATTTAAAAGTTTTAATCTTATTGTTAATTGCATCTTATCTATATTTTTTGTATTTATCTTCTACTTGTGTTATGATAAATATAAAATGTTACCTAATAAGAAAATAATCTTTTTTTTTAATAATATTATTACTAAATAAGGTATGGTTTAGCTTTTTTAAAATGGAAAAGTCCCCATTTAAGGTTTTGTTTTATTATATAAAAGATTGGTTAGGAAGCAGGTTGGTTAGGAAGTTTGTTAGCAAGCTGGTTGGTTGTTCAAACTAAAATTATTTGGCTTAACCATCTCTACTTATAAAGCATAAAAACAACTAAATGTGTAACCGAATAACGCAAAATATAGTCACAGGTGCCACCTGCCGCATTGGGCGGGTACCATTCTAGTATAACATCAATGTAATTTCTCAAATGCTCCACATTGTATAATTCATAAAACTTTTAACAACTACTGTAGTTTGTACCATGATTTAATTTATACACTGCCCAATGTGGAAACTAAACATAAAACACAAACACACCAAGAAACTTGATAAGTACATGATTAAAAATAAAGACTTACAGAATTTCTAACATGATGAGGATGCGAATAATCCGAAAGAAATGCATTGAAATTTCTAAAAGGCCGCGTTCTCGAAACATGACACCGAAGAGTCGAAAAGCGTCTAACAGACAAATTACCGGTGTAACTAGGTGTCGCGTGCTCGTATTTCCGTAAAGTCGATCTGTAATTATATATGTTTGTTGATCGGATGAGAAGATTACGAGCCCGTGCGCCAATTATGGATTGCATTGGTGATTATATCAAAATTGTGTGGGGATTATGAAATGTCAGAAGAAAGCAGATCGATCATAATAAGATGAGCTTGTGTGTTTTTCCTTTCCTTCTAGTTGGATGGGATTGGCCGGTTATGAGTTATGACTTTCCGTTTTCAAATATACTACTACTACTACTACTTGTAAGATTCGTTACTACTTCAAAGATGGGGCACAACAAGATATCATTAAAATACTCTACATTACTATAATGAACGAGCGCAATGCGACGGCGGGTATATGTAACTATATTTTACGTTATTCGGTAAAACATTTAATTGTTTTTATGCTTTATGGTAAAGATTGTTAAGCCAAATAATTTTAGTTTGAACAACCAATCTACTTCCTAACAAACTTTCTAACCAATTTGCTTCTTAACTAACTTCCTAACCAACATGCTTCCTAATCAATTAATTTTGAAATCATTTAATAATAAGTAAAAGTCTAAATTTTTTAAGTCTTTCTAATTATAAAATAATCTCAAATACATTATATAATAGTATAGATGTAGTTAGTAATTGCACTTTAGAGTATGAAATTAATTATCAAAGTAGAGAATTAATCCTTACATATAAATCACATTAAATCACATTTCTTATTCCTATTTACTTTGGTGTATTTAGTTAATTAGTTTGTGTTGTTATTTTTTTAAATATTCCTTAGGTTTTAAAATTATTTTCTTATGAACAAAAATCATATTGTTTAAGAAAAAGTATGTTCCTCAATTAATTAAATATCATTTACGACTACTAAATTTTATTTTGATTGATTTAAAAAAGAAATGGACAAATAATTTGATACATCCTAAAATAAAAAGGTAAACAATAATTTTGGGACTAAAAAAGTATTTTTTAACGGCCTTTTATTCTAAGTTATTTAACGCACTTAAACATTCAAGTCAAATTGTGACACAATCCTTGAATATTTTGTTTTAACATATTTAAGTTTCAAGGGCGTGTTAGTTTTATGACTCAAAATGTTTGGTGATCATACAGTTTAGTTGAAATCGAGGTCAATTGAGATCTTTTGAACTTCGTACTACCTCCGTCCCATAAAAACTGTCCAGTTTGACTTTTCAGAGTCAAACTGGTTCAACTTTGACCTTATCTATTTTTGTGAGTATTATATAATACTTTATGAAAAATATATGAATGGATTGAGTTTTAAGTGTGTTTTTCATTGGTATAATTTTTCATCAAGTATTGTATAACACATAAAAAATATTTAAGGTCAAAGTTGAACCAGTTTGACTTTGAAAAGTCAAACTGGACAGTTTTTATGGGACGGAGAGAGTACTATATATGGACTACATACATGTAGCAAATTCAACAAGGTCACTGCCATTTTTTTCCTTTTTCTTTTTTTCTTTAGCTTGAATTACATAATGGCCTCACAACTATACTCAATTTTCAACGTCATTCTTATGCTATTTTTAATAAGGGGCAATTCCATATATACCCAAAACAAACACCATAATTCCATATTTCTTCAACACATGCTTTAAAAGCCTTGTATTCATGCATTGAAACTTGTCATTTGGGTAAATATGAAATTATGAGGTTTCTTTTGGGTATATATAGAATTATCCCTTTTAATAACTAGCTTTATTACCCATTTGAATGGACGGATGAATTTGATTGATAAAAATAAATAACATATGTAACATCATAAAATATAAATATCAGACACAAAAATATGTAGAATTTTGTTTTGTAAGCCAGCAAAACTAGGATAATACAGTTTGTAGATTTTTATTTCGTTTTAGACACAAACTAGCTTCATTAAATGTGTAGTTATCATGTTCAAAAAAAATCTTAAAAAAAAAAAAGGGTGTAGTTATCAATTGACAAACTCACTACGGTATTTTAATAAGTAAAAATAGCATGAAAATGTATCACACTTAATGTCAATTTGAATTTTAGGTACTTAACTTTATTTTTCTTAATTTAATGTATTGAAATTATATTTTGTGCAATAGCTGGTTTTTTCAACTTCCACATATCCACTCAGAGGAAGGTCTTTTCGTAATGGATGACCCTCGAAACCATAATCTGTTGATATACGGCTTTTCAAAAGCGATTACCAGTAATAATTTTAGCCAAAATGACTTTTAAATGCTCAATTATAACGATACATCACATTAGTTTATCATTTCAGTTGCTAACATCTTTCAGAAGAAGAAAAAAAATAAAAAATAAAATAACTTCGATACTTTAAATTGAGAAAAATAAAGTTGAGTACCTAAAATTCAAATTGACCTTACTTACGTGTGGTATTTTTTTTGCAATTTGCCCTTTTAATAAAAACAGAAATATACCCATTATCAATCGATAATGTTGTTTTGCTACAAAAAAAGCTACTGATAAAATATTTTTCAGTGTGATAAAAGTGTCGTATTGAAAATAAACTGAACATAATAGCACTTTATAACCCAAGCTCCTTGTTATGGGTACCAATTTGACCTCCATTTCACCTAAACTTTTTGATCACCAAACCAGCCTCAGACACACCCTAAGTGCCTCCTCTAGCATTCTGGATACAGTAACATATGTATCTGGACGGCTGGACCCATTTACAAGCGCTAGTTTCTTAATCAGTTTAAGGGCCAGAATCACCTTTGTATGGAGTATGAACCCATGGCTCACACGTCACCAGGTACGGACCTACATAAATGCCGGGTGTGTCATGGGCCACACCCAATTTTGAGTCACGCAATGTAATATTTTTTCAAAATGTGTCATTTTTTGATATATGCAACCCCCGGTATTTGTGCTAATTTCTTTATAATGCAACTTTAACTTGACTAAAAAAATCTTTTATTGTGCGAATTTTAGTAATAATGATAGAAAAAATATGTGCAACACCCTCCCGAAAATCCTAGGTCCGTCCCTGCAAGTCACCTTCGTCTAGACAACCAGAGACAACATGAAAATCCGTTTCACATTGCTTGTCATGTGAGTTTTTGGCTTTTCCAACTAATTCTGATTTGAAATTTCAATTTGATGCAAAGTATGCATGCAGAAAGTCTGTAAATGACTCGACCTTGATAAATATATAAATTATAACTATCACAATCACAATTGTACGTTTACATCATGATCCTACAATCATATACATTGATGCATTCTCTAAATCCTCATAATTAAGAGGAATCCACAAGAACTATGTCGATGTGGGGTGACCTTTTCATCCGCTAAGGATAACACGCTTCTACAACAGAATAAAGAATACTTTGGATGGAAAAAACTACCCTCTTCTGGTCACACGTCTACTGATATTTACGTCCATGAGCCTTGATGAAGTTTTGGGTGCAGATGATGACAATCCAACGGATTCTGGAATGTCGAGATTGACATTCATGGACGGCCCAGCAATTGCTCGCTTGATATCAATTTCATTTAATCTTTGGACTTGAAATTTTGCTTTCTCAATCTGTTCATGAAATGTGTCAGTTGAATATCGCAAAATTTTCCTTTTTAGTGAAACTTCAGAAAAAAGAGTGACCTATTTGTCCATTGCAAGTTTGCAACAACTACAAATATCAATGCTATTGGTTTTGCTTCACATGGAGATGGCATAATGTGCAGGTTTAGTAACTTGTAACGGTCAACTTTTTTAGGGTGGATCCGGGAACAAACAACACTTTTTTAGCCTCTTCTTAGTTTTATAATATAGATGGTGTCTAATATGATTCTAAAGACTTGTTATAACGATAATTTAACTTATTACAGCTACTTCATTACATATACACTTAACCTGCTTGGCCCATTGACCTATATCCAATTTGGCAAAAAGTATTTTTATATTTGACCCATTTGATTGAAAATCGTCACCAATAGCTTCACAAAGTGCTATTGGATTTATACTTTTAACCAACGGTCAACTAAAAAAACTATATGCACAATCAAGGTTGACATTTTATATGAGATGCTGCAATTAAAAAAAGTTAATACAGAATTAATGGATAAAATAAAGTTACCAATTCACGATGATGAGGGGATGCAAGCGCATTAGCAAGTCTTTTTTGTAATTCGCCTATCTTTTTCTTCTCATATTCACGATTCTCCATCTCATTCTCCTCTTCATGTACTTGCTCATATAATGCTGCATAAGTAATTTAGTTCATTTAGATGTATATAAGCACAATGAAGGGCAAGGCTATAAAAAAAGAAAGAACAAAAATGGTATCTATCCAAAGTTTATCAATATAACAAAACTCGTTCCTGGTTATCTGGTAAGTATAGGATGTTCACGACATTAGATGGGTCAAAGTATAAAACCTGAGTGTGCAAAACTAATCTTCACTCGAATGGGCATAGTTCACAACAGTTTACTCTTATCATAATTCATAAAAGATCTGCTGCTGGAGCAATAACATCTTACAAAAATGCAAAAGACAGAGTTGCCAAGTTTTTTTTGTGGGGGTGTTCAAATATACTACAGAATAAACGAACTCTTGAAGGCCATAAACAATTCAATCAAAACTTTGCGACGATTAATATGGGTATGTAAACTATATTAGCTCAAATGCACACGAGGCTTCAAAAAATGGAAACTGCAACCAAAAATTGTTGCTATTATAGATTTCCTATAACAAGAGAAGTCTTACCATCTTATTATCAACAGTAAACAAAGGTAAGATGATAAGACAAATATCAAAGCTTTCCCTTTTATTCATACTTCATACTTAAGAGAATGTCCCGCTAAATACCCACTTCCTATACTCATCATAAATCTCAACCTCTTCATTAGAGGTAAGACACGCAGGTTAGGTAACAGACAAAACGAGTATTTTTGTTGGTGCCAATCAAACCGGGTTAAGTCAGGTTTGGTTGACCCGAATCTTTTTTTTTTTTTTTTTTTTTTTCCAATAAAGTAAATCTTTAATATTAAAGTAATATAGTATTCAAATAAGGGTTTTGCTAACAACAACACTATGGGTTTTATTTAAGCATGCCTTAGTTAACAATATTTCCAAAATGAAACTCATCATTATCATAAAGGGCAAATGATTAAAAAAAAAGTATCATACTTGCCACCATTTCCTCTTGTGGGTAGCGAACAAAAAATTTTGCTTTTGTGGGTACTTTTCTTTCAAATTCATCTTTTTAGGGTATTTTGCGAAATTTTTGCACATTTTTGCCCCTCTTAGGTAATAGAAATTTTTTTTCCCCGAAGGGCAAAAATGTCACATAGTACCCTAAAAAGGATGAATTTGAAAGAAAGGCACCCACAAAAGCAAAAAAATTTGTTGCTACCCACAAGAGGAAATGGTGGCAAGTATGATACTTTTTTTAATTGTTTGCCCTATCATAAATACATTAAAGTTGTACACATTAAAGTACACTTTCGACCCATTTAACCAGTTCCCTTGTTGCTTAAATTTTACAAATTTGACCCATTGGAAATGAAACACTACCCAAACCAACCCAGTCATAAGCGAATGAGTCAAAACAGCAACCCCTGGTCTCAGTTGCAAAACTGTTGGCTTTATTAGTTATTCCATTATGCTAGAATCAGTATTTACGCAAAGAAACATATAATAGACCAATAGAGTGGTTGGGACAATGAAATGAAACGCATACCAGTGAGGTTTGATATGACCCAGATCTGAGTTGGAATATCATAAAGCTTCTTTGACAATGTAAGGGAGGACCTCAAAATTTCTCTGGCTTGAACAGTATCATGAAGAGCTAGAGCAAGATTTCCAAGCACTGTTAGATACTGTGACACAAGTTGAAGATTCCCCAGAGTCGTATGGGTTGTCTGCAACCCACTTGCCAGCCGAACCCTGCATTAAATGTGTTAATGGCGAAGACAATGATTCTAATATAAAGAAAAAAAAAAATAGAGGCGAGAAGGTATCAAGCATTGCAAGCCACCTAGCTACTTTCTAATAAGTATATGTACATATCTCTGCCAACGTATGAAACCCTGATGCTACACATTAAAATCATGGCGAGATGAGCAGGTTGATAACGGGTCACTTAGATTCTAGTGAATAAAATGTAACTTTTTGTCCGTGTCAAAAAAATTTGGGTTGACCAAAAACACTTTTCCGATAATTTTTTTTAATAAAAAAGCCTGTACATATTGCGGCAGCAGCATGAATCGGTAGTGATCAGGGTGGCGGTGTGTATTTATAGGTGAATTTATATGGTATAAATATTTATCAGCTTACATGAATTGTGTTGCTGTTGGAATTCGTATTGTTGACAATATGGCAGGAAAATCAGAATGGTAAATGTGAAAAGTTAAGGCTATGGTGATTGTTTTTATGATGGTTTGACTATAAATTTTTGTTAATACGGCCGGAAGTTAAATGGACAAAGGCTCTAATATTTAATAAGATTCATTTTTTGTTCGAATCAGTTTTTATGATGATTTGCCTTTATATTTTTATTTTCTTTTTAGAACGGCGACTTTTTACATACCTATACCACCTATCTCACACATAATATCACATTTCTCCAACGAGACTTGAACCCACAACCCTTGATTGTTTCAGCTTACATTAAATTCTTTTATATATGGTTGTAAAATAAACATTTACAACTTCCTTTGTTAAGAGTTTTGAGTTTCACATGTATCTGAACTTGTCACATGTGGAGTAATTGTTTATCTACATTTCTTGTTAAGGAGTGTTGACTTCTCATGTTATCTGAATTGTGTAAAGATTTTTAAGCAGTTTCCATATTATTTGCTTTCATATGCAACGTTGTAGCCTGTAGGGGTGTAAACGAGACGAGACAACTCGTGAGCTATTCGAGATCGACCGTATAAACTTTATCCTTCATCTTTTCCGAAGTGTCTATAGATGGATTCCTCTACTAATGTAAGAGAATTAACTCCATTCATTAGAACAGATTCCATCAAGTCTCTGCACCTATCTTTTTTTCTTTTCTCTTTCTGAACCTTTTTTTCTTAATTCCAAGGGTTGTGAGAATTTGAAAGTTACCACTTGGTAAATTTTCATACCAAGGCTCAATCCAATTAACTGAGTAGCGTCTACCTATTTCACCATATCCCCTTCTTTTAGATGAAAATCTCACTATGGACCCATCCCTGCCGAAAGATACTCGGAATTGACTCGACTTTAATCGAGCTAGAGCTACAGGAGTAGAAACCCAAGTCGACTTCGAGTTTCAGAATACTCGGCTAGTAAGGCTCGCAAGCCTCATCGAGTTTTAGTTAAATTACATATTTACCCTTTTATATGCATATAATTACTTAGTTATCATTACTAAGTAAATGAGATATAAAAATCTAAATTTGATACCAATTGGTTGTCAGCTCATCTCTTATATAATACGGAGTAAGAGAAGATACAAATTAGACAAATGGATTTTTCAATTGACCAATGAGAGCTCAGCTGCAAAATTGAGCCCTCATATTGGCTAATAAAAGTCATAACTAAATTAATTTGGTCAAACTTTTGAAAAGTTTGGTGGAGAAAAAAAATGAAGATACACATGGCCTTGTGAACTCTTTTTTTTTTAAATTTGGACTTAACTGTAAATAAACATTATATTTTGATTGATTAAAAAAATTACAATCAAACCCTAAACTTTTAATAAGAGGCTAATCTTAAATCTAATTTTATGGACTTAAGTGCAAAATCCTCAATTTTTTATAATTTTTAGAAAATTGATATATTTAACAAAACCCGATATACTTTAAACTTTTTATAAACCGCCGCCGCCGCCACCACCACCACCACCACTACTACTATTATGTAATTAGTAATTTAGTATTATAATTATAATAATAATTATGAAATTATAATAATAATTTACCATAACATATGTTTCATATTAAAAAAAAAAAAAAAAAAAAAAAACCCTTCATTTTTCTACTTGTTTACTGTTACCGTTTACAATATTTAACCTCCAATACCTTCCCACTCACAACACCGTTTTAAAGGGTGTTTGGCTTTGTTATTTAATACTGCTTATATAGTTAAAGTAGCCATAAGCACTTTTGCTGATGAGCTTATTAAACCTAGTTCAAATAAGTTGGAAAACAAACCCAAAAACTATATAAGCTCATAAGCTGTTTTCGTGATAAACATAAACATTGCCAACCACCCTTTTACCTTATTACATAAGTTTATATTCGAGCATAAAATTAAAACCTACAAATGAATCGTGACGACGTGACCGTTAATTCCACCGGTGACTCAAATCAGAATTTAATACCAAAGGAAATCAAAATTTTAACAAAATCAAAAAATAAATAAAAGCAAATGAGTTTTAATAAGCAATATAAAACAACCCATATACTCAATAAACATTAATTATAACTCACAAAATAACTAATTGCATATTTACCGGGCCTTTTGACCTTTTACCAAAAAAAAATAATAATAAAAAAAAAAATAACTAATTGCAATCAAACCTGGTTTTAAACATGTCATACGAAATTCTAGAAAACATTAACCAAATGTTTCAAGCCAAACAATCCACCATCTTTTAATTTATGAGTATTGAAAAAATACATAAGGGAACAGGAAATGAGTCGAGCACAATATGTCGAGTATTTATCAAGCTCGGGCTTGAAAGGTAGGCGCATTTGAGTTCGAGTCAGATTTCGAGCTCGAGCTTAAAATTTAAAGCTCGAGTCAAGTTTCGAGCCCGAGTTTTAGTAGCCGAGTTGAGCTCTAGCTTGGCAATACTCGGCTCAACTCGGCTTCATTATACCCCTAGACCTATGCTTAAATTCAATTTTTCAAGGCTTGTTAGTAATGCTTGTGCAGTATAAATCACAGATATGTAGTGTGTAAAATATGACAGGAGGTTAATATTTTAAACTTAAACTGTCAGAGATAAAACATAACCCAAATTGACCCATTTTTAATGGGTCAAAATCCCCTCTACCACGGATTAAAAAATGCCAAAACCTGCTAGTCGTGATGCAAAGTATGCCAATGTAACCATAATTAATGCATTAATTATTGATAAGAGTATTTGAAAAGAACAAAAAAGTATTTGTGGCTCAACCCAACCCAACCTAGTCTGATTCAATCCTAACCTGTTTTGACCTGTTTTCCAACATGCCCAACCCGCCCGAGTTGCGAGTTGCCACCTCAAATTAAATCTATAGGAACTAGGAAGGGCGCCAATTACAGATGTAAAATGCAGTAGATTGCTCCAAGACCCAATATTCAGGATGCCAAGAGAAATATACTTACAAGTATGGGTGAGAATCGGGTCAAACCTGACCGAACCGACAAAAACCGGCCCGACCAGAAAACCGAAAAAGGAAAAAACTCAAACCGAGAACTGAACTGAGAAATAGATATCAAAACCGAAACCGAACCGAATAACGCGGTTTCGGTCGGTTTTCGGGTTTCGAACCGAAAAAATCAACAAAAACCGAATCGAACCGAAACCGAACCAAAACCGACAAAACCGAAATAAATATACAAAACCGAAGCCGAACCGAAAAAGGTCGGTTCTGTTCGGTTCGGTCCGGTTTCGGTCGGTTTGTCGGTTCTGGTTGGTTTTCGGGTGGATTTGCTCGGCCCTACTTACAAGTATAGAGTAGGCTAACTATTGAGAATGGGGATATTTACCGGGCTTCTTGTAGATTTTCCTGCCTCATAAGAATGAATCCATATGCTAATAGAGCTGAAGTTTTCTCTCGTACTCCAACAAAAGAATCGATTATTCTGTAAACTGGTCCAGTCAACTCTAAGGCCTGCATTTAAAAAAGCTTCTAAGCACATATAAGGGATGACGAAAAGACTTGGCCAATGAGAGAACACTAAGTTCACCTTTGCATTGGATTCTGGATCACCAATGCATATGTAAGACACAGCTGCATAAATCTGACAGAGAGCTTGTGCTGATTTGCTCTCAGTTAGCTGCAGGATTACAAACACACAAAATGACAAATGTCGAAATAAGCGGAAACCATATATGGTTCAAATGGGCAATCTAAGTCTATTTCAAGTTGCTCGCAGTTTTGATTCAGCTTGCATTTCCAGGGTATGATATATAGTAAAACACACATTAACTTATCAAGTCTACTTTTAGAGTAAGATAACGATAAATTCAAAACACATTCAGTCATCCAGTATGCAAAGCAACCCTCTAATATAATGGCATGGTATAATCTTGCCCACAAAGATGAATACTAGCATAACCCTATGACTGTTCGAACTAGATATATTAACAGATACGAGCATATAACTTTATCTCGAAGATGGTTAGCATATTCTGTCACGTAATAACTACCTAGTGCAAACATCTTAACTAGTGATTGTGTTCCCATTCTATCATTTAGGTGTTGTCTGACTGTATACACTTTATAGAGTACATATGCAAGGCCCTCCTAAATTCATAATACGTCTAAAGATATACCAAAGCCAACATACCTTTGATGCCTCAACAAAGTGAAAAGCAGCTTCATTATAACAGGCTACGCAATGAGCATATTGCCCTCTCAGCATCTCAATAATGCTTTCACATGCTTGCAAAATTGTGGGGAAACGGTTAAACCATCCTCTCATTTCCAATAATGCCTGCAAACATGAAAATATTATTGTTTTAGTGTGACATATAGTAGTAGAGCTTCATGATCCTATTGAAGCAATTCAAACTGACTCGTATAAAATTATAATCTAGATTTATTATCAGAGATTGCCAAACGACTTAAGAAGAATAAGAAATTAATATAAATTACATAGCAATTTATAGACTCATAGGCTCATACATACAATGTTTTTGTTTCTATGTTCAGGCACCATAAGTAAAAATAAAGATGAAACTAAGGCACCCCCAATACTGAAATCAGATAACAAACCTCTTGTGCTTCAACAAATTCTGCACGTGTGAGCTCCATGGCTACTTTATTCTCAAGGAACTGCATTAATATCATCAAATACACACCAGCCATCCAGATGGCAGAGTGCTGCAAATCCACCTCTGATTGAAATAAAAGGGGCATATTAGATCTAAATGACTACATTGGATTTCAAGCTGTTGAATCTCCTCTTGCTAGTTACTTTACATTAAGACTCGTGATCAGAAGGCATACCTGTTGTACCATCAGCTACCCCATATTTCACAAGCTCCGCTGCATGTAACAAGTAACATATTCAGTTTCTAGAACTGGTGAAGGACAGACAAATGTGTAAAACAGTCTCTACATACTTAATCAGAATTGGCAGTAAAAAGCTTCAATAAACATGGTTTACAACCTAGACGCATAAAAACAAGAAACCTTTTGAGACATTAGGAAATCAAAATCAGTCTTTGCTGAATAGTTTATAAGAATTGGCAGTAAAAAGCTTCAACAAACATGGTTTACAACCTAGACGCATAAAAACAAGAAACCTTTTGAGACATTAGGAAATCAAAATCAGTCTTTGCTGAATGAAGCATTTTTATCACTTCAGGTAGAGATGACAATTTTAGCTCTAATTTTGTAATAAAGGGTCGATTTGTATTATGTCATCGAATTCAAATATATAAAGCTTTCAAAATCGCTGTTTTAGGGAATTAATGATATTTTAGCAATCATCATTTAAACATTATTCATTTAGAAGATTTCGAAAAGAAAAAATAGCACAGCGTTTGCGGATCAACCCATCCCGAGTCCATTTTAACCTCTACTGAAAACTACTCGTATCATTTTCTAATCCCGTCACCCATCCGCCTGACCTTCCCATTTTGTACCCCTATTTATAAGTAATGAGCATTCAAGTCACAATGATGATATGAGCAGAAGAAAGATCTACCTTTGAGAGAATTCAATCCGGACTGAATCTTCCTTCCACACTCCTTAAAGAGTCCCTTTGGGCGGCCAAAGACAACCACCATTAGATCAACTAGTGAATATACAGCACTCTTTGGTAGCCACTCTCCATCAATAGGAGGAGGTGCCAATTCAAGCTTATCCCCCAACTCCCGTTTCACATTACCAAAGTATGCAGGTTCCAACACTTCTTGGCCAACAGAATTTGAGCCAATTAAATTACTGATTTCTCCTTCAAGTTGAGTTCGTCTTGAACTTAGTGTAGCCCTATCTCTATAGGGTAGATCAGTTTGTGAGAGGCCTTCGTTGACTATATCGAGTTCTTTAGTGAGCTCCCGAGCATCCTGCATCTTCTGTAAGTCGGTCTTCATAGCAGCTTCGAGTTTTTCAACATGTTGACCGGCACTCTTGTAGTCACATATACGCAGGAGATAGAATATGTGGAGCAGCTCGTTGTAGAAAAATAAGCCAGTGCATTGTTGTCTCTAGTTCCACAAGAGGAGTCAAAAAAGTAGAATAAATTAGAATTGTGGGGAACATCTTTATAAGAAAATATGAACTTAGATATCACTAATCACCAAAACTGCATGTATAGCCAATGAACTAGAAAATTGCTTGTATGGCTATATAGGGATATCGATCCTCAATATAGTTATAATACAACATCCGAAAGGCCCAAGCTAGTTATAAATTGCAGCATTTTCTAGTTATCTTGTTTAAAGATTTTAACTACTATAGTAGCTTTTCTAACTAATAATGCAAACCGAAAGACATTGGTGGTCAAATGTTAACAAATCCATATCAAAGTCATTTGGTAAAAGACATAGGTGATAAATTGAAAGACAGTCGGTAAGTACCCAATAAAAAAGTAACTTCTGCAGTTCTTGACTCAGAGTAAGACCAACTAAAATTGGATTTTTGAATTAAGTTCTGATCATAGTTATTTCATGGTGTCTGAAATGACTACCTGACAACGACAAGGGAGTGGATGATCACCCTCGCCTCCCTAACCCATAAACGTAAAAGAATAGGGAAATAAATTGATGACATCAGCTCATGACTGATGATAGGCAATAGCTCATAGAGAATGAGATTTTTTAGCCCAAAAGCTTTCAGAATTTTTCTTATGATACGCAATTAATTTCATGATGTTGGTATCATTACATTGTGATATAAAAATATTGCTACAACCCATCTGGAATTTTCATGTTAGTTTATACCCCATATATGCAGCAAGATACAAATAGACTTACCTTGGCTGGATCAATGGATTCCCAAACATCATTGCATCTACTTACAGCACCTTCAACTAAGCTTCCGTCCTCCCATTGCATGAGGTGTACATGCAGAACCGAAGTTGCAAAAAACATCTGTTCACAAGCACCACTAACACAATTAGATTGCATAAATGTACTGCATCAATCTGTTAAAAAAATAGAGGCAAGCATGGATGCAACTAGATCATACGTGGTGTAATAATAGTGGATGCCAAACTAAGAAAAAGACACAGACTAAATGCCAAATGCCCTTTATTTATTCACCAATTAAATTTCCACTTATGAATTTCACTCACCTGTAACTCCGGATAGTACATGTCACTTGCATAAACATAACCCTGCTCCAGAGCAGATACCGAACCCTGATAATCTCCTTCTATGATGAGTGCATTTGCGAGCTGTGAATTAAAGTTGCATGACCACAGCTTCCCAGAAAACCTTCCAACAAACAACAATAGCAATTAGTACAGATTCCAATCGTATAAGTTGCATGAAAGGGTGTCAATTTAGTTTATTATCGAGAGACTAAATTGTAGCTGAATCTCAATGTTTCAAAACGTGAATACTGAGAAACTTTAGTTTAAGCTGACAAAGAATGCATACCCCTCCCCGAAAGTTGCAGTCAGTTCCAATCCCTTATTTAATAGCTGTTTTTGAGAAGATACAGCTCCAACGAGATGGTAACATTGGCTTAGCAAGCTATAAGCTCTGCACTTCAACTCGAAGCATGAGGGGATTGACTTCAAGAGTAGTTGCTGTATTAAAAAAAACAAGTAAACGTCTGTTCAGTCTAACCAGCTTATATAGCTTAAGACCCCTTTACTTCAGAAATAAACGCCTTAACATGCAACAATAACAGAAAGTGAATTAACAATTCACATAGCATCACGATTAAATTTCAGTTAGTCAATCTTGAAAGTGAATTAACATATAAGTAAGGGTACATATAACTACGGATTTAGAATAGGTTAAAGTGTTGTCAAGCTGATTAAGTATATGGCATTTCCATGGTAAACCGGTAACTATACACTACTACTTCTTTCTATATCACATTGAACAACTAACTATGTTTCATGAAGTTAACAAGCTTCTGAGAGGTCTACCATCTTGTTTGTTTACATTGAATAGACAAAAAAACAGCTTGTATGACTCCATATATGCACAGAGGAAGTTTAAACTAGTAAATTTAGGACTTGTAGAAGTGAATTTGGTTAAGAGGCTGCCAGCCAGGTATAAATTATCATGCTTCCATGATATTGAAGGCTTTAACACCATTGATAATTGTTCTTATTTGTTTAAGCAGCATACCGCCTGATATTATCAACACTTTCCTTTCTATGCTTTGGTTCTCAGGGGGTATTTGTTTTAGCTTTTTTTTCAGATTCATGAGCTTAACTTTTAATTGCCAGAAGTCCATTTATTTCGGATTTTTTCTGATATATGAGCTTATTAACAATTTAAAACTAGAACTAAGTTCACAGGCTCAAGCTAAAACAAACATCCCCCAAATTTAACAGCAGATAAACCAATCCATCCCAACTCAGTTCAACCAAAACACCTAAAAATTGACTAACAAAAGACTATACACGACATTTCGCGTCATTACATCAACCAAATCTACTCATAATACCGGCTAGATGACAATCAATTTAAATCATTAATCCTCAAACCACACTCCAATAAAACCTCACCTATCTTCACCAATTCACAAATAATCATCAAGTTGGTAAAATCATGACCAATTAGCTACGTTTAACTTCAGGAACACAACAACCTAAATACAAACCAATTCAATTCAAAACGACTAACGGAACATTCAGCGGAACATATCGCATAAACACCTCAACCAAACCTACTTATAAAACAATCAATTTAGGGGGTGTTTGTTTAAGCTTATATATGGCTTATGAGCTTATTTGTGTTTCGGCTTATATTTCATATAAGCCCCAATTTTCCGGCTTATTTTGAGACTTGTGGACTTATATAAGTTTATTACGATATGATAAACTTATATAAGCCCATAAGTCTCAATATAAGCCACAAAATTGGGGGCTTATGTTATATAAGCCGAAATCAAATAAGCTCATATGCCCACATATAAGCTTAAACAAACACCCCCTTAATCACAAGTAACGCAACATCTCGCATAATAACCTCACCCAACTAAACATTAACTAATGCTTTCTAAATCGAAAGCAAAGGTTTCACATAATTACCTCGCATATCTCCATCATCAATTCAACAGCATAAACACACAACAAATTAAACAAAAACTCTTAAAAATTAAGCAAAAATAAAGAGCTTACGGAGCGTTCGAGATGCGATTTGGCGTGATTAACATTATTAGAATGCTTAAGAAGCAGAGTAGCGATCCGTAACCTAGTTTTAACTTCAATAACAGGTAGAAATGAAACAGTGCTTTGACAAATTGCTTCTAAACATTTCACTGATTTCGCTATTTCTCCGTGCCGTTCGTGTAAGTCTGCTAGCTCCCATAGTCCTTCTGCTACTCCTTCCATTTTTTAATCAATCAATCTCTGCTCTTCAGTTTGATTTTTCAAGCCCTAATTATTTCTAATTTTTTACTGTGTTCATTTCATTGTTTTATTTGGTTGACTGGTTTCTGTTTGAGGCAAGTCAATGGTTAATCAGTGTTGAGTTTATTCGGTTTTTTTAAGCCCATTGGGCTTGGCTGGCGTGTGTTTCTAGAGTTTTTAACAACATGTATGATTCGTGACGTGACACGATAAATGACACGAATTTGACATGAATTTAAATAAGTCCGAGTTGAGGATAAACGGGAATAGGTAAAAAAACATGTCAACCCGTCTAACTCGTTTAATAAACGGGTCATATTTGGGTTGAGTAAATATTAGACAGATAAACTTGTGAACTAGTTTAAGTATATAAGGCTCTAAAATTAAAATATATAACTTGGGTTTTATGTTGGATTACCGCGTTTAAGAGTTGAGGTCAATAATTGTCCATGCATAAACTTTCCCACATGATATATCAGTTAATTAAATAAGATCAAGACACATGTGTGCTAGCTAGTGTTTAAACGCCATTGAAAACATAGTAAAAAACAAAAACAAAGTAAAAACATACCCGAAATAAGATATATCTGACAATTAAACAAGGTTGTATATATCGATCGGCGGTACCGTGACGGTTGACCCCCTTCAAGCGCCATATCGATCTTGGCGGCGATATATCGATTTCTCGGCAGAGACCCTAAACTATAAAGGAATTTATTTAAAAAATAATAATAAATATTAGCAATATTCTAATAAAATAAGTTAATAACCACAAAAAACTAAGAAGTTTAACTATCTATACTATTAAAAAGTTTAGTGTTTGTTTAAAAACTACAATAATGATTATTAATATTAATAGTATAAAAAAGTTAAGGGACTGAAGTTGTAGATAGCTGAAAGATTATAAAGTTTAGGGAATCAGGTGACATTAATAGAGGTGGAAGGGCTCAAGTAGAAATACAATCTACTATCTATATAAAACAAGGTTTTCTTAACCAATCTCTTCTCCAAAAATTTTCTAAATCTGCCATGTGGCATTTACCCCTATCCAACGGCTGTCCTTCAATTTCACTCCAAAGCAGTCAACGAAGCAAGTAATTGGGCGGAAGACCATGTATCTCATTCATTTTTTACACATTCAAAACACACACACACATCTATCCTCTCAACTATCCCTATTAAAAAAACCTTAATCAAAATACTAAAATCACAATCAAATCCAATATTATTTTCTTATGAATCATCTCCAACACACACGTTTCTCTCTAGATACCTTTTTCAACCCTATACGAAAATCAAAAACCTCTAAAATCAAAATCAAGATCCATACAAAGGCATTCGTTTGGATCTATGATACTTAAACTGTTTTATTGTAAAGAAACAATTTGGTGGATCATAACCGTTTTGTTTATCAAAGAAACAATTTTCATTAATAAACCATGCGATCGGATGTTTTGTGGTTTGAAAAATCAAACGAATGAAATTGAATACTCAATTTTGGTAAGATTTATCTTTTCAGTTTAAATAATTTAACGTTTACAGTTTTCTAAATTGAAGCCCTAATTTAATTTTTTAAATCATTTTTAACCTAAACCATTGTTAGTTTGGTAATTCCGATGAAGATATTGATGATAATTTGAAATTTGTATGAATTACAGATTAGTAATTTGATTTTGATAATTGATTGTGTCAGTTACACGTTTTTAAGTTAACCCTGATGATACTTTGTTTTCAAATATTATGCAACATCAGCAGTTTTCTGGCTAGACAATTAACGGCATCAAATTTCCGGCAACATTGGTGATGGTAACCTTAAATATTTATGAATTACAGGTTAGTTATCTTATTTCATAAATAATTATTTCAATTACATGTGTTTTTATTTTAACCATGTTGCCCATCATGTTAATGTTATTGATTTACAGATGCTACATTTTTATTATGTGCTTTCCTATTTTATCATTGTATAGTAATAACATTTTGTTGTTTGATCTTTTTGTTTTTAATGTTCATGTTTATTTTTTGTTATGAATAATTTCATCCAGTAATTTAGAAGTAATCATTTAAAAACTTTATTTAAATTGCAATCAATTAACCATATTTAATTTGTAAATTAAATGTTTACTTTCAAAAAGATTCAAAAAATAGACTTATCCATAAATTTTGTAACAATAAATGCGGAAGTTTTTGTAAATTGCCTAAATTACAGCTATGATTTAATTTTTCAAAAACTGATATATCATTTCCTAAATTATAGTATAATTTTAACCAAATTTGAATACACTACAAACTTTAATCACATCTGATCAGTGATAATTTTTATGCTTTTTTAAATAGTAGATGTAATATAAAATTTGGAATATCCTAAGCTAACTATATGTCAATCGAAATATAGGAAGGTTGAACAAATCAATATTAAATGTGTTTAAACTGGCAACTGTTTCTGTCCCTTGACAAATTATATATTGTTGTTAAACTACATATTTTTTACTATGTGCATATGCAGCCACTTGCAAATGCTTATGGATTGCTTATGCATATGAATGGTGAGTGGGAATGGACGCTCGCACCTGAAGTTTCACCTTCACCCTGTACCAGCATGTCGTAGTATTGAAGGTAATCCATATGTTGATAATTGCAGCATGCTAATTGAAGGTTAGGCTGTTGATTTAAGGTTGTTTATTGAAGGTAACGACGACAATGGAGTCGTTATTAGTGTTATTTACTATAAGATGTGTAGAAGTTATCCTCTAACCGCAAAGGCCTTACCACATTCTGTGTACATAAATGGTTTGATCCCATGCTTTTTTTTGTAATGTGTCTAAAAGGGTTCTAAAATCTTTGAGCGGTTTAGCCCTTGGGTGGTCGATGTTGTTATGGCACCTTGGTGCAGAACAATAGCATGGTAGTCTTAGCAGTAAGTGGGGTGTTTAATTAAACCTTATACAAACATGTGTACTTATAGGCTTATATACTTTTGTGCTTTTATAAGCTAACCATGGTGCGAGTAATCATTATCAGTTATATGGGTGGTATATGCTAATATGATAATGGCTCAAAACGGAACATCCGTATTTTTGCGCTCAACATTATCTGAGCATGTTTACACTTCTTGAAAAAGGCATATACTAAACATCTATATACCATCCTAAAACAAAGAAAAATACTTTCTTAATCCAAACACCCCTTTATGTTCATGATTCGTGTGTGTGTGTGTATGGCTTTCATGCTTAAGATGGCTTATTATGTATTTGCAGGGTGCCTAAAAGCTTGATAAGCTCATAAGCTGTAAAACATTGCTTTATGAGCTTTCGCACATTAAACTATGCCCATAAGCTGAGACAAAAACAATTAATCCAAACACCTCTTTAATTTGACCGAGTTCTTCACGCTTATTGCTGATTTGTTAATTCAAATGAGATATAAACATGTAAAGGTAACAGCAACTACTGTGTAGGTATTCATGGTCAAAAACTTACAGACTACGGTTCAGGAAAAAGGCAATACTTTTTGGGCAAGTTGTCAGGCTACCAACTTATGAACATTGGGTTGGGAAAATAAGAAATCTATCAATTTCGAGATACCAACAAGAAGGAGGTGTTCTTGAAGCTGCCTTGAAGACCTGTATTTTGACCATTGGTTGAGAAATATGTTGCTGTGAGTATTTTTAAACTAACTTTGTGTATAGATATCTATATAACAATTGATATGCATGCGTACTTGAATTCTCAGTTCCGTTTTTCTTTTGAATCAGGAAGAGGATGCTTTCTTTGTCGATTATGTTGTATGATACATGAAACTCTCTGAATTGGGTTAAACTCTCTGAAACCCTTTGCCAGTTATGTTGTATCACAAATGATAGTAACTCTCTGAATCAGGGTAGTTAGAAAGGCAATGATACAGCCCAAGTGGAAACGTTTTACATATTTCATTTTATTTTATATGACTGCAATTTGCACATGTGAAAGAAATGAAAAAAGCCGATTAATGATTGATTTGGTATTTGCCTATGACAGATCTATTCAGAAGGGGTATAGATATTCAAGCGGTCAGTGTTGTCATAAATTTTGATTTTTCGAGGAATGATGAGACTTATTTGCACAGGGTAACATCACATTTCTTTTGAAGAATTTACATCTTCGTAGTAATGTTCTGAACTGAATTATGTGTGTTGTGATTCTAGGTGGGTCGTTCTGGAAGGTTCGGACATCTGTGGTTACCTGTGAATTTGATAACCTACGGTTGATCAGGCGATTTATTGGCAGTGATCCATGACATATGCTTTGCAATGATCCATTGGTTTTGCACTGCCTAAACCTCCTACTATTTCTCATGTTTTGAATGTCAACCTCAGACTATTTTCACTTTGCTGATCTTCTGACGCCTGAGGAGCAAGCTTTACGACTGAAAGTACGAAAGTGTGTCACTACATTGGTGATGTTTTTGTTTATATAATACTGTAATTGATTGTGGATGTGGAAAAAAAGTTGTTGAATATTGTTTTGTGTTTGTTTTTTTATGTAGAGTCATTGAAGTAATGTCCAGAATTTGAAGCAAGCAACGATCTATAAAGGTCCATGGTCTAAACTTGACCATGAGTTGAGGGCGAAGCTGCAAAAGGTGAGTTTTGTTAACAGATATTGCATGAATGTGATGTTCATTGTATCTCAGCTTGCAAATTTGGTTTTCAAATATGCATTTATGGATACACTATGTGATTGTCCTTTTAGTTAACTATTTATTAGAGGAAACTATTATGTAGTTGCCAATATGCTTGAAAATCTTAGTTGGTCTAATTGTTTATGAGAATCAAGAAAGGCATAAATTATTTTATATATGTGTTAAGTTGCCTTCCTCTATAGGTCTTTTTGGCTCAGTTATTAGCAGCCCGTGATCAGGAGCTACGAACCCTTTCATTTGAGGTGATACTGATATTGATTTTTTGAGAATGCATTTGAATTTCTGTAAAAGTTTGATTTGTGTATTGTATCCATATTTGCAGTTTCATCAACTAGAATCTGAATTAAGAGTTTCTCGGTCTCTGCTTGCTGAGAAAGTGATTGAAATAGCGCATGATCTCTATATATGCAAGCTAAACATACATTATCACACATGGTAGTTTTCTCATTTTCTAAACCTTTTCAAATGAATAGTATATGCTTACCTTACCGGATGGTCCCATTTTCCATGTTCCAGGATCCAAAGGTTTATGCTTTCTATGTTGTGGTTGCCAAGGCTTAATTCCAGTTTTCTGCAGACTGATGTGGGAATAGTTGATGCTCCATTAGCTAAGAAAGCAGTTAGTGCTTTACTTTTAAATTCAAACTTTTGCTCTTAAGTCTCTTAAAGATGAACTTAAGAACCATGTATCAATAGCGGAGTTGCGGGAAATGTTGGAAGCTAATAATCAAAGTACATCAGGATCAGAGATAGACCTCCGTGACCGCTGGTAAATTACTTTCTTTCAATTATTTATAACTATATTAGTTAAGATAGTATTTTTGAGTTGGGTATGAACTACCATAGCAATTCTTTTTCAGGGAACATATGATGGAATAGTGAAAGTTCAGTTTTTGCTTTTTTTCCCGTAACTAATTTTAAGTTAGGAAATGCGTCACATCATGTTAAGAATGAAAGAAACAAGGTGAAAACTAAACCACAACCCGAAGGTATATTTTAAGTATACGTAAACATATATAACCAATTCTGTAATATATTTCTTTATATACTTACATTTCGAATACTACTTTGTTTCGGATAGGTACCTTTTCTATAACGGTAGTTGGCATAAGATGAAAAAGAGGTTTAAGTGCGATTGTTATCACATGATGTATTTGGTTGATGAACTAATCAATGAACTCGATGAAGAAGGATACAACATAGCATATGATTTTTTGGTTCGTCTCAACGTTAGCCGCAATGAAGAATAAGTTTCCTTATGTTTGATGTTTCTTTAATTGTTAGTATCAAAAGTTTGATTCTCTTTCGTACATTTTAAGTATTCTCTATTATTAATGTCTTTTAATAATTTGGCTTTTTTCATTTTTTTATGCCATGGCTGTTATTTTTTAAAGTTGCTATAAAGTAATGGGAACCGATAGTACAATATACTATTCAAGCATGCATTTTGTTTTTATTTTTCGTTATACAACATGATGCCGAAATTTTATCTTATATGCAATTAACATCCTACTAAATGATATAGAATCAATTGTACTTTTTTTTTTTTTTTTAATTCTTAAAACTAGCCGGCCATCGGCCGGGCCTGGAAGCTAGTTTTAAGATAAAGACAACTTAGAATTTCAAGATTTACAATTTACAGTTTCAATGTTTTATTTTCTCTTCTTCAAGAAGCTGCATAGCTTTATAAAAAATTTAAAATTAAGTTATTTCCTCATCTTTTCATCTAAAAAAATGTATGTACTTTTGAAAATAAGCCATCTCTTCATCTCCGATTTTTTTTATTTATGGCGTTGACCGACGGTGATTTGACGTTGACCGGCGTTAACTGTTGTTGACCAGCCCGTCGCCTAGCCCGATTTTGACTGCCAAGCTCCGATTTTGACCAATTTTGACCGTTGTTGACCAAAACCGATAAGTTATACCGATATGGGAAATATCGTGGCGATGGACCACCGCCTACCGCCATGACGCCGCCATATTGGCCGCCATGGCCGATTTTTACAACACTGCAATTAAATATTGTCCGTACAAGTAGAAAACTCTTATTAACATGACTATTAACAAACAATAGAAAATGACAAAATAGAAGAAATCCTCCTCAAATCCAAATAACGTGTGTGGCTTACTTTAATGCTTTATTCCATGCCTGAAACGTTACACACGCATACCTTTTTCTTGAACAAACCACGCCCATCCTTGCAAATCCATATAAAATCCTCTGTCAAATACTTTTTCACAAACTCCATCACAATAGTTATTACCTCTTTCAACAAAACTTTTGCAGCTATCCTCGTAGCCTCTTCTTCGACAATATTAGTTTTCACCACCCAATTTTTAAAACCTTGAATTAGTTTTGCTATTTCCGACAATAAGAAACGGAAGAAGCGTTTGAGGGAACTGGTTTACTCTTAAAGATGCATAATGAGTGGTTTAAGAATTAAGAAAGAACAATGAGTTATATGGCTTAGTACATCAAAGGACTTATGGTCTAGTTGGTGAGGCTTAACTTGTTAAGCGAGCCACAAGTGGGAGTAGTACCGGGTGGGTGACCACCCGGGAAGTCCTCACTTGTGGTCCACTTGTAGACCATACTGTTCCGGAGATATATTGCAATGATGGATTTGAACCCTTTAGCCACTCGTTGCGGGGGTTCGAATCTTGAGCATGGCCCGGTTTTCATCCGGCTGTTTCTCCAGCAAGGTAAACTTGTGTGGAGGCAGTACGGTTTCCGGGGGAACCCCGTTACCACCTGAGATCAACGTGGGCCCGGTTAAGACAACATAGTCTGGCGGGGTGGCGATGGGGCCTTCGCTTCCCGCGAAGGTGGTCGATTCTAAGTTGAAATTCACCTTTCTAAAAAAAATATGGCTTAGTACATAGAGTATTTTTAGGTTTTACCCTTTGATATATAGTCTGCTCTACAATGAACCAGGTTGTTTTTAGTAGCTTCACTTGAATGCTAAGAGCATCGGGTGTGGCAACATGCCACTTTCACTTTTTGAGTGTCAACTCAGTGCCATCTCAGCATCCCCACTTTCCCCATTTGATCCACACCATACCCAATTAAAACACAACACTCACACACAAAACCTATTTATTTAAAAAAAATAATAATAAATAAAAATAAAAAATAAATAAATAAAGGCGTTTTGCACGCCACTTAAGTGGCGAAATTGGAATTGGCGGGCTGCAGTAGTGTGGTGGCGGAGGGGGACGTCGCTATACCTAATGCTCTAAAATTGTTTTCACTTTAGTTACCCGTATACTACCAATTGGCTGAGTCCTCTTTGTGTAGCAACTCTTACCAGTATTATTTCTCTTATACGTACAGGTTAGTATGCACGTCAGTCTGATACATGTGGCAAGTGCACCTAGCTACAGTCAACATAGATTTCATCATAGCAAGTAATTTGTATACTAGAAATAATCAAATTTCTACAAAGTCTAAAAAGTAAACAAGGGACAGATGTGGCAAGTGTGATTGAAAAAGAAAATGTACTAAAACTTTTTTTCATCACTCTTTGTTTTCATCATTTGCATTGTTTATCACTTTTTTTTTCTTTTTTTTTTCTTTTTTTCATAGAATAGCTTAATATAATAAGGGACATTGAGAAAATTGTCTAAGTTACGCTTTATGTAAGGGACATTGCAAACTTAGACATAGATGCTTGCTCTAAGCTATAACAAATCTAGCAGCCTTTAAATGAACTATAATAAAAAACAACAAACTCAACTCAACAAGAACTTAAGATTCTTATAACCTCAATCATACACACCTTCCTATAATTCTACAATGGCCGTCATACAAATTTTGACACCTTAAGGCATCATGCGAGCACTAGACTTTGACATAAAATAACAGAGCATCCTCACAAGCTTACGGTGCTATTTTAGTTTTGAGAGGTTGGTGGCAAGAAAGACTCCCACCAACCGTACTCATATTTGGGGTATGGTGCAACCCAATTAGCAGGTTTCTCAAACTCTAGATTAACAGGATTTGAGGCCAATGCTTCTTCAAGACTATCGGCTTCAAAGCTTTCTTCCAAAACCCGATCTAGTCTCAACTTCATAAACCTGTTTGTGATTTAGACAAAGGTTAAGATGCAATAAATCATATGTTACTCATAAAGAGCAAGATAAAAAAAAAAAAAATGTGTTAGTGGTCTTACTTGATCCATGTACCATTGGTGGACACCAAAGCAACTGCAGGTCTCTTGAGCCTCTTGGTGATGTTGGGGAACTTGTCTAAAAACTTGGGTTCAATCACAAGCCAAAAATCCTGCTCCATGTTTCGTTCTTTGAAAAGACGGACCCTTTCGAACAGCTGTTCTTGAAAGTGTTCTTCTTCATCTAACATGAATTTCGCATTTGCAACCACAAAATGGTATTTCTTGTTACTTTCTGTTTCCTGCACAACAAGTCAGAAACTTAAGATGTAGTGTGCTCAAAGATAGGTTTGCAGCATGATTTAAGAGGCATGTCATATAATCTTTACCCAAAAAAAGAGGCATGTCATATAATCAGTTAATTCGACAAACATCAATGAGGGTAGACCAATTAGACAAACATTTCTTTCAAATCTGACTAACAAAAACAAACTGGTGTCATTTGATGGATGCTTTCTCAAGTTTCCATAAATTTCTAAAACAACTTTGTTATTTAAATCATCAACTCACTGAATGTATTCTAAGTTAGAACTAAAGAGGCAAAACTGCACGTCAGGTGGGTTAGGTGAAAACGTAACAGTCAAGATGGACAACTTACAAGTGTGAGTCAAAACAGGTGCATATTTTAGTTTACTTTTGAAAGGCAAACTAGCTATCTCACATTACCTACACCACAAATATATCACACATGTCCTAGACGCGATTTGAACTCACAACCACCACCAAATGGCCTAGTGGTAACGCATATGTCCTCACAAGAGGTCCCGGGTTCAAACATACACATTTTGGGGTCGTCAGGGAAAGGGTCAGAAACGGTCACCGGCCGTGTGTGTACATCTAAGTTAATTATTTGCCCACCCGGTAACCAGAAGTGGGAAGATCTCATCTGTTTACGGTTTTATTTTACCTTTGACCGGTCATCAGTATATTAGAATCCAAATTCCATTAAACAGATCAAAATTCCCGCCTATGCTTACTTAGAACATCTCCACCTCCATACCATTGTCAAATCACACACACTCGGGTTCCATTCATAATCAATTGGAACATTATTATCAACAAAATTCATGAAATTACAAACGACATAATACTAATCTAACCAAAATCTAATAATTACAAATAACTCATTACATTACATCCTACTCAATTTTAATCCCAACCCAAGTATATTCAATCAAACACAGAAATTGTTTCAAAAGCAATAAAATCACTCGGACTCAATAAGAAAAACAAACCTTTTCAACAGTACCAGAAGAATCAACAGCAGCAACACCTGTCCTGACACATGTACTCGTTCTCCAGCTGACACCATTGACACTAGTAGTAGTTAGTTTTGGCAAATGATGTGGCAATGACATTAATGGGAATGCATGTGTTGTTGTAGTGACAGCAGTGGCAATAGTGGCTGTTGGGACATTAATCACCGCAGAAGCACCCAGTGATTTCATTAGACTCATGTTTGGTGTTTGTTTTTTGGTTGGGAAATCGTATTATCTAGCAATCATAAAATCTTATCTAGTGGGTATCTGTTTCTTACAAGTCCCTCGTCTATTAATGGTTTGCATTTTGCTTCCATGCACTTTTATACTAAGTGTTGGGTAGGGCTGAGCATCGGGTCAGAACCGACCCGAACTGAAAAAGTCGAGGACCAAAATTCATGAAAAACCGGAACCAAAACCGAATCGACGGGTCGTCAGGTCGGTTCAGGTTTGTCGGTCTAAGTGTATTTTGGTATGTTTTTGTTGGTTTTGGGCCGAACCGAACCGACCCAAAACGAAATCGAAATCATGTAAAACCTGAAACCGAACCGACGGGCCGTCAGTCCGGTTTGGTTTTTGTCGGTTCGGTCAGTTTCGTCGGTCCGATTCGGTTTTGAACCTTCGGTGCTCAACCCTAGTGTTGGGTGCCCCTGAACCACATGAATTTTTTTCTAGTAGTGTAAATTTCTGAAATAGAACATGTCCAAAAATGTTGTGCTGCAAATCTTTTTTTTTTTTTTTTTTTTTTTTTTTTTTTTTTTGCAAAGGTGAAATATATTAATTTTCAACCAACAGCTTTACAATGTAATAAAACAGAAAATTGTTTGAACATTCTCAAACAGAGATACAACTACCAATTCTAGGATATGTCAGATATCAGATACTACATTGACACATATTAGACAATACTACATAGCCTTTCTCGGATACGGCATTCACTTATGCAGACTTGAACACAGACAGCAGCAAGTCCCACCAAACATTCACCTTTTGTGCACCAATACCATAACTCCATGATATACATTTCCCGAATCATGAACATCATAATCCATTCAACCATCATCCACAATAGACTTATAATGTCATGTACTAGGCATCATCATGCAAGTTATAGCTCCTATACTCCAAAATGAAAGGTTGTACCCAACTAGCTACATTTCCTTAACTTTCACCCCCTAAGATCAAATAGCAGCTCACCTCACTATCTAATCATAGAAAGCAAAGAGATTAAGGCATCACTAGCCAGGGAACACATACCTTCACTTAGAAACCAACCTAACCTCCTTTAGACAGTGTATTGCTAGGACCAAGTAGGGCAAATAATTAAAAAAAGTATGCAGGTTCCAACACTTCTTTGTTATTTCATACTGCTTATATAGTTAAAGTAGCCACTCTCCATCAATAGGAGGAGGTGCCAATTCAAGCTTATCCCCCAACTCCCGTTTCACATTACCAAAGTATGCAGGTTCCAACACTTCTTGGCCAACAGAATTTGAGCCAATTAAATTACTGATTTCTCCTTCAAGTTGAGTTCGTCTTGAACTTAGTGTAGCCCTATCTCTATAGGGTAGATCAGTTTGTGAGAGGCCTTCGTTGACTATATCGAGTTCTTTAGTGAGCTCCCGAGCATCCTGCATCTTCTGTAAGTCGGTCTTCATAGCAGCTTCGAGTTTGTCAACATGTTGATCGGCACTCTTGTAGTCACATATACGCAGGAGATAGAATATGTGGAGCAGCTCGTTGTAGAAAAATAAGCCAGTGCATTGTTGTCTCTGGTTCCACAAGAGGAGTCAAAAAAGTAGAATAGATTAGAAATGTGGGGAACATCTTTATAAGAAAATATGAACTTAGATATCACTAATCACCAAAACTGCATGTATAGCCAATGAACCAGAAAATTGCTTGTATGGCTATATAGGGATATCCATCCTCAATATAGTTATAATACAACATCCGAAAGGCCCAAGCTAGTTATAAATTGCAGCATTTTCTAGTTATCTTGTTTAAAGATTTTAACTACTATAGTAGCTTTTCTAACTAATAATGCAAACCGAAAGACATTGGTGGTCAAATGTTAACAAAGCCATATCAAAGTCATTTGGTAAAAGACATAGGTGATAATTTGAAAGACATTAGGTAAGTACCCAATAAAAAAGTAACTTCTGCAGTTCTTGACTCAGAGTAAGACCAACTAAAATTGGATTTTTGAATTAAGTTCTGATCATAGTTATTTCATGGTGTCTGAAATGACTACCTGACAACGACAAGGGAGTGGATGATCACCCTCACCTCCCTAACCCATAAACGTAAAAGAATAGGGAAATAAATTGATGACATCAGCTCATGGCTGATGATAGGCAATAGCTCATAGAGAATGAGATTTTTTAGCCCAAAAGCTTTCAGAATTTTTCTTATGATACGCAATTAATTTCATGATGTTGGTATCATTACATTGTGATATAAAAATATTGCTACAACCCATCTGGAATTTTCATGTTAGTTTATACCCCATAAGATGTTACGCAGCAAGATACAAATAGACTTACCTTGGCTGGATCAATGGATTCCCAAACATCATTGCATCTACTTACAGCACCTTCAACTAAGCTTCCATCCTCCCATTGCATGAGGTGTACATGCAGAACCGAAGTTGCAAAAAACATCTGTTCACAAGCACCACTAACACAATTAGATTGCATAAATGTACTGCATCAATCTGTTAAAAAAATAAAGAGGCAAGCATGGATGCAACTAGATCATCATACGTGGTGTAATAATAGTGGTTGCCAATCTAAGAAAAAGACACAGACTAAATGCCAAATGCCCTTTATTTATTCACCAATTAAATTTGCACTTATGAATTTCACTCACCTGTAACTCCGGATAGTACATGTCACTTGCATAAACATAACCCTGCTCCAGAGCAGATACTGAACCCTGATAATCTCCTTCTATGATGAGTGCATTTGCGAGCTGTGAATTAAAGTTGCATGACCACAGCTTCCCAGAAAACCTTCCAACAAACAACAATAGCAATTAGTACATATTCCAATCGTAGAAGTTGCATGAAAGGATGCCAATTTAGGTTATTATCAAGAGACTAAATTGTAGCTGAATCTCAATGTTTCAAAATGTGAATACTGAGAAACTTTAGTTTAAGCTGACAAAGAATGCATACCCCTCCCCGAAAGTTGCAGTGAGTTCCAATCCCTTATTTAATAGCTGTTTTTGAGAAGATACAGCTCCAACGAGATGGTAACATTGGCTTAGCAAGCTATAAGCTCTGCACTTCAACTCGAAGCATGAGGGGATTGACTTCAAGAGTAGTTGCTGTATAAAAAAAACAAGTAAACCTCTGTTCAGTCTAACCAGCTTATATAGCTTAAGACCCCTTTACTTCAGAAATAAACTCCTTAACATGCAACAATAACAGAAAGTGAATCAACAATTCACATAGCATCACCATTAAATCTCAGTTAGTCAATCTTGAAAGTGAATTAACATATAACTAAGGGTACATATAACTACGGATTTAGAATAGGCTAAAGTGTTGTCAAGCTGATCAAGTATATGGCATTTCCATGGTAAACCGGTAACTATACACTACTACTTCTTTCTATATCACATTGAACAACTAACTATGTTTCATGAAGTTAACAAGCTTCTGAGAGGTCTTCCATCTTGTTTATTTACATTTAATAGACAAAAAAACAGCGTGTATGACTTCATATATGCACAGCGGAAGTTTAAACTAGTAAATTTAGGACTTGTAGAAGTGAGTTTGGTTAAGAGGCTGCCAGCCAGGTATAAATTATCATGCTTCCATGATATTGAAGGCTTTAATCACCATTGATAATCGTTCTTATTTGTTTAAGCCAGCATACCGCCTGATATTATCAACACTTTCCTTTCTTTGCTTTGGTTCTATGCGGGTATTTGTTTTAGCTTTTTTTTCAGATTCATGAGCTTAACTTTTAATTGCCAGAAGTCCATTTATTTCAGATTTTTTCTGATATATGAGCTTATCAACACTTAAAACTAGAAATAAGTTCACAGGCTCAAGGTAAAACAAACATCCTCCAAATTTAACAGCATATAAACCAATCCATCCCAATTCATTTCAACCAAAACACCTAAAAATCGACTAACAAAAGATTAAAACCTACACATAATCCTGGCTAGACGACAATCAATTTTAATGATTAATCCTCAAACGACGCTCCAATAAAACCTCAAATATCTTCATCAATTTCACAAATAATCATCAAGTTGGTAAAATCATGACCAATTAGCTACATATTGCTTCTAAACATTTCACTGATTTCGCTATTTCTCCGTGCCGTTCGTGTAAGTCTGCTAGCTCCCATAGTCCTTCTGCTACTCCTTCCATTTTTTAATCAATCAATCTCTGCTCTTCAGTTTGATTTTTCAAGCCCTAATTTATTTCTACTTCATTTCATTGTTTGTTTTGGTGTTTGACTGGTTTCTAATTGAGTCAAGTCAATGGATAATCAAATGTTGGGTTGATTTGGTTTTTTTAAGCCCATTGGGCTTATTTTATGAGTTGTTGGCGGGCGTGTGTTTCTAGAGTTTTTAATAAGTTGGAAACTTACGGCACGACACGATAAATGTCACAAATTTAAATAAGTTTGGTTTGAAGATAAACAAGTTTAGGTCAAAAACTTATTAACCCGTCTAACCCATTTAATAAACAGGTCATGTTTGGGTTGAGTAAATACACACATATTTTTTTCTTGAACAAACCACGCCCATCCTTGCAAACCCATATAAAACCCTCTGTCAAATACTTTTTCACAAACTCCATCACAATAGTTATTACCTCTTTCAACAAAACTTCTCCAGCTATCCTAGCAACCTCTTCTTCGACAATATTAGTTTTCACCACCCAATTTTTAAAACCTTGAATTAGTTTTGCTATTTCCGACAACAAGAAATGGAAGAAGCGTTTGAGGGAACCGGATTACTTTTAAAGATGGTGTATAATGAGTGGTTTAAGAATTAAGAAAGAATAATGAGTTATATGGCTTAGTAGATAGAGTATTTTTAGTTTTTACCCTTTGATATATAGCTTTATGCTCTACAATGAACCAGGTTGTTTTTAGTAGTTTCACTTGAATGCTAAGAGCATCGGGTGTGGCAACATGCCACTTTCACTTTTTCAGTGTTAACTCAGCGCCATCTCAGCATCCTCACTTTCCCCCATTTGAGCCCCAACATACCCAATTAAAACACAACACTCACACACAAAACCTAATTATTATTATAATAAAAAAAAAAAAAAAAAAAAAAAAAAAAAAAAAAACGCGTTTTGCATGCCACTTAAGTGGCGAAGTTGGAATTGGTGGGCTGCAGCAGTGTGGTGGCGGAGGTCCGGGGGCGCCACTTCTTTGGCCATGTAGGAAGTGGCGGAGGGGGACGTCGCCATACCTAATGCTCTTAACATTATTTTCACTTTAGTTACCCGTATACTACCGATTGGCTGAGTCCTCTTTGTGCACCAACTCGTCCCAGTATTATTTCTCTTATAGGTACATGTTAGTATGCACGTCAGTCTGATACATGTGGCAAAAGGCTTACTGGACCTAGCTAGGTTCAACACAAATTTCATCATAGCAAGTAATTTGTATACTAAAAATAATCAAATTTCTACAAAGTCCACAAAGTAAATAGGGGGGCACATGTTCTTAATGAACACACACAAAATGTCATTCAAAGGATCTGATGATTCTTCACAACAAAGTGGATACACAATGATTGAAAATGGCTGAAAAAAAGTTCTAACTTTTTTTTCCTGATTGAAAAAAAAAAATGTACTAAAACTTTTTTTCGCCACCTTTTGCTGTTTTCATCATTTGCATTGTTTATCAATTCTTTTCATAGAAAATAGCTTAATATAAGGGACATTGAGATAATTGTTTGTCGAATATATGCTTTATGTAAGGGACATTGCAAACTTAGATATAGATGCTTAACAAATCTAGTAGCCTTTAAATGAACTATAACTCGACTCAACAAGAACTTAATATTCTTATAACCTCAATCATACACACCTTCCTACAATTCTACAATGGCCGTCATACAAATTTTGACACCTTAAGGCATCATGCGAGCACTAGACTTTGACATAAAATAACAGAGCATCATCACAAGCTTACGGTGCTATTTTAGTTTTGAGCGGTTGGTGGCAAGAAAGACTCCCACCAACCGTACTCATATTTGGGGTATGGTGCAACCCAATTAGCAGGTTTCTCGAACTCTAGATTAGCAGGATTTGAGGCCAATGCTTCTTCAAGACTATCGGCTTCAAAGCTTTCTTCCAAAACCCGATCTAGTCTCAACTTCATAAACCTGTTCGTGATTTAGACAAAGATTAAGATGCAGTACATCATATGTTACTCATAAGGAGCAAGATAAAGATGTGTTAGTGGACTTACTTGATCCATGTACCATTGGTGGACACCAAAGCAACTGCAGGTCTCTTGAGCCTCTTGGTGATGTTGGGGAACTTGTCTAAAAACTTGGGTTCAATCACAAGCCAAAAATCCTGCTCCATGTTTCGTTCTTTGAAAAGACGGACCCTTTCGAACAGCTGTTCTTGAAAGTGTTCTTCTTCATCTAACATGAATTTCGCATTTGCAACCACAAAATGGTATTTCTTGTTACTTTCTGTCTCCTAACAACATGTCAGAAACTTAAGATGTAGTGTGCTAAAAGATAGGTTTGCAGCATGATTTAAGAGGCATGTCATATAATCTTTACCCAAAAAAAGAGGCATGTCATATAATCAGTTAATTCGACAAACATCAATGAGGGTAGACCAATTAGACAAACATTTCTTTCAAATCTGACTAACAAAAACAAACTGGTGTCATTTGATGGATGCTTTCTCAAGTTTCCATAAATTTCTAAAACAACTTTGTTAAATCATCAACTCACTGAATGTATTCTAAGTTAGAACTAAAGAGGCAAAACTGCACGTCAGGTGGGTTAGGTGAAAACGTAACAGTCAAGATGGACAACTTACAAGTGTGAGTCAAAACAGGTGCATATTTTAGTTTACTTTTGAAAGGCAAACTAGCTATCTCACATTACCTACACCACAAATATATCACACATGTCCTAGACACGATTTGAACCCACAACCACTTGGTCGGGGGGCATAACCTTCGACCAACCACCACCAAATGGCCTAGTGGTAACGCATATGTCCTCACAAGAGGTCCCGGGTTCAAACATACACATTTTGGGGTCGTCAGGGAAAGGGTCAGAAACGGTCACTGGCCGTGTGTGTACATCTAAGTTAATTATTTGCCCACCCGGTAACCAGAAGTGGGAAGATCTCATCTGTTTACGGTTTTATTTTACCTTTGACCGGTCATCAGTATATTAGAATCCAAATTCCATTGATATAAACAGATCAAAATTCCCGCCTATGCTTACTTAGAACATCTCCACCTCCATACCATTGTCAAATCACACACACTCGGGTTCCATTCATAATCAATTGGAACATTATTATCAACAAAATTCAGACAATTCATTAAATTACAAACGACATAATACTAATCTAACCAAAATCCAATAATTACAAATAACTCATTACATTACATCCTACTCAATTTTAATCCCAACCCAAGTATATTCAATCAAACACAGAAAATGTTTCAAAAGCAATAAAATCACTCAGACTCAATAAGAAAAACAAACCTTTTCAACAGTACCAGAAGAATCAACAGCAGCAACACCTGTCCTGACACATGTACTCGTTCTCCAGCTGACACCATTGACACTAGTAGTAGTTAGTTTTGGCAAATGACGTGGTAATGACATAATTGGGAATGCATGTGTGGTTGTGGTGACAGCAGTGGCAATGGTGGCTGTTGGGACATTAACCACCGCAGAAGCACCTAGTGATTTCATTAGACTCATGTTTTTTTTTGGTGTTTGTTTTTTTGGTTGGAAAATGGAACCAGATATCGTATTATTTAGCAATCATAAAATCTTATCTAGTGGGTATCTGTTTCTTACCAAGATGTTTTGTCAATTCCCTCGTCTATTAATGGTTTGCATTTTGTTTCCATGCACTTTTATACTAAGTGTTGGGTAGGGCTGAGCATCGGGTCGGAACCGACCCGAACTGAAAAAGTCAAGGACCGAAATTCATGAAAAACCGGAACCAAAACCGAATCGACGGGCCGTCAGGTCGGTTCAGGTTTGTCGGTCTAAGTGTATTTTGGTATGTTCTTGTCGGTTTTGGGCCGAACCGAACTGACCCAAAACGAAACCGAAATCATGTAAAACCTGAAATCGAAACCGAACCGACGGGCCGTCAGTCCGGTTTGGTTTTTGTCGGTTCGGTCAGTTTCGTCGGTCCGATTCGGTTTTGAACCTTCGGTGCTCAGCCCTAGTGTTGGGTGCTCCTAAACCACATGAATTTTTTTCTCGTAGTGTAAATTTCTGAAATAGAACATGTCCAAAAATGTTGTGCTGCAAATCTTTTTTTTTCCTCTTTTTTTCTTTTCTTTTTTTTTTTTTTTTTTTTTTTTTTTTTTTTTTGTACAAAGGTGAAATATATTAATTTTCAATCAACAGCTTTACAATGTAATAAAACAAAAAATTGTTTGAACATTCTCAAACAGAGATACAACTACCAATTCTAGGATATGTGATGAGTGCTCAAACACTCATCATTTTTTGTCAAATCTGAGCTGCAAAATATTTAAAAACACTAAAAAATGCATCAAAATACTGAAAATATTCTAAAATCGTGTTTTATATGTTTCAGATGCAAAACGAGTAAAAACAGATGAAAAACGTACAAAGTTTGCATAATTAGCAGTTTCAGTCCCCCAACTTTTTAAAATTGGCAAAAATAGTCCCTGAGCACTTATTTTAAAAGAAAAGTCACCAAAGGTCCTTTTGAAATCATAAGTTGTCACATTTTGTCCTTTGGTGAAAATTTTTAAAAGTTTTGAAAATTTACAATTTTGGTCCCTGCAGTTTGGAATTTGGCAGATTTGGTTCCTGGGCATTCAAAAATGGAAATTATCAACAAGGACCTTGGATTATTCATATGTGGCATGAATCACTCTCGTGAAAATTTTGGAAAAATGCCAAAACAGCCCCCTCTATTTTCAGTTATTGCAAAATGGGTCCTTGTGAATTATAACTACAAACCAAATGGCCCTTTTTATTATTAAACCTGATCCAATACCCTCACAACCCAAGCCCACACATCCCATTGGCCCAACCATTCCCACAGCCCAACTCCTAAACTCCCTTTGATAATAAAAACGGGTCAAACAAGGTTTGACCACCTCCTTCCCCACCCACTTGGCTGCAAATCCCTTGCACACTCAACCCCCCTCCTCACCTCTACTACTACTACCCATCCCTTGTCCCCCCAACTCTCCACAACAATCCAAGAGCCATTTATTACTCCTAAAAACTCTCCAAGCAACCTGCTAGTGGATTAGCTCTTTTGGCGCCAAAATGGGTTTCAAAGGTCAGGATGAATTGGAAGCTATCCAAGGGTTCACAATTGTTGGGAAAATCTCAGAGACACTCCATGGTCCATATAAGTCAAGAAAAAAAAAGAAGAGGGTAGTAGTTAATTAGTAGTGTAGTTTAGGGTAGTTTAGTGTCGAATAGTATAATTAATCAATTTCTCTTGTAATTTTCAGTGTAAAGCTCTGTCCTGAGCATTTTTATGATAATCTAAGTCTGTTTCAAAGTTCTAATTTCAGTTTAAATTCACAATCTCAGTTTATGCATCTTTTAAATTTCAAAAATCTCATGTTTGTGGAATCAGGGACGGAGGCAGCTTATGGATTGGGTTGGCCAAGGCCCACCCAAAATGGATTTTGGTCAATAATATCATGCATGTAACTTGTATATTTGTAAGGTATTTAGTCTCATTTATTTACTTTTGGCCCATCCCAAGCGTAATTTATAAAAAAAATCAATGGTTATTATACTCTTAGATATTAATACATGTTAGTAATAAGGTTTCACAGTTAATGTATTTATTTTCTTGAACTTCTATTTTTGTATCGGCCCACCCGAGCGAAGATTTCTGGCTTCGTCACTGTGTGGAATGTTGTTATTTGTGTTGTTTCTGGACTTCATAGGCCACATAAGCTCCCAATATAGCTTATAAGAGCTATTAGGAACTTTAATAAGCAGTTTAGCATAAAAAAATCAAAAACAACAAAAAAAATAGTGTAAAATCAAAAATAAGAAAAAGAAGAAGAAGAACAATCTGAAGCAAGGCAAATGTGGATGGAATATGGTTTAGTAGCTTAATTGGAAGTTGTTAGGATAGCTCTTGGTTCTTGTGTACCTCAGCTTCTTTCCTTGGATAAATTTGTAAGGCTTTCCCTATTTATTAGTATAACCTGTGATTCTGGTTCATTGTGCTTGTTTGTTCCCTATTTATGCTTATTGGGTTTCATTATTGCTTATTAGATTGTTCTCAGTCATTAAATTAAAATTTAGTTTCATTTTGTGCAAGTTTCCATTTGAATATGTGTTTTAAATGGTGTTTGGATTTGACTGTTCAGCTGTGTATGTATAGGTTTCATTGACCAAAACCTGTCCCAACACCATTCTCAGTATCAAACTAGCTTAGGACTAGCATAATCTAGGTTGTTGTAAGCTAAGAAGTCAAAATCTCTTGAATCATGGCCTAATCACCTTCTGTGAAGAATTCAGAGTAGCATAAGCTTGATTTCAATTCATAAACAAGTATTGTAGCTTAATTTAGTCTTAAATTATCTTAGGTAACCAATTTCAGTCATTATAATAGGATCAAACTTCATAAAAGTCAACTTGTGACCAAATCTTAAAAAGTCAAAGTTTACCCATAGGCAGAAAATGCAAAAATTCAAGGAATTGTTTTGATTTTTAGGTTTGGATTCAGGCCTTGAAACTTTCACATGTTCAAAAACCCTAGCTTATCTTCAGGAATCAATAAGCAGTATATTTTTGTGATTTTTTCTGTGGGCCCCACTGACCCTCAAACACAGCAGCAGCCCAGGGACCTCCCCTGCTGCTGCAGCAGCTCCTCACCAACTGCCTCCACTTTGGTGGTTCTTTCTGGCCACCACAGTGGGTCCCACAACCCTAATTTTGGTTCTTTGAACCCCCCTCCTGGCCACCTTCCTAGTTTGAGCAAGCTTTTGAGCTTAAGCTCCCTGGGACCCACCTGAAATCACCCCTAAACTATGTCCCATTTTCAGTGTACAAGTAAGAAAACCAAGTGCTTCTTTTGTTATTGGCTTATTCAGTGGGTTTATTTGCTGGATTCTTGCTTATTCATGTCCACTTTAATTATTTGAAACATAATCCATCACTGTGGACCCCACATAAGCTAATTTAAGCTTATTTCCTATTTCCTAATATGGTCAACATAAGTCAACTGTCAAGCTTATAAGCACTCACAGTGCTTATTTTTTAGTTCTAAACTAGTTGTTTTTACAAAAGTCTCTTAATTTTAGTTATTAAATAGTTTTGTGAAAGAAAATTCCAGAAAAACCAATTTAAAATTAAGTGATAGTTTCTATTTAATATTAATTATCTTTTTAAATTTCCTTTTTAGTTTTTTATTAAGTAACTTGCATTTTTATATTTTTCTTAATTTTGATTTTATGTTAAAGTATTTTTGGTAATTTTTCCAGATTTTTATTTTGTCATATAGTATTAATTAGATTTAATATTAGTTTTATTAATTATTAATTAATATTTAAGTATTAAATAGCAAAATTAGTTTTTATTAAGCACCACCTAGTTTTTATATTTTTCCTAGCTTTTATATGTTATAAAATAATTTTAGGAATTTTTCTAGAATTTCTACTGTTCATTTTCTAATTTCCTTAATTAATTTAGTTAAATTAGATATTAGCTAATAAATAAGTAAATAATTAGTAAAATAGTTTAAAAATAATTTTTATAAACTTTTTATAATTTTTTAGGATTCCTGTGATGTTTAATTAGATTTATAAATTTTCCTATAATTTTATAAGTCATTTAGGTATTATTAGTAATTAAAAAGTATATTTAAAATAGTTTTATTAATTATTAAATAGTTTAAATTAGTTTTTAATTAATAATAAATAATAAAATAATCAAAAAAATAATTTTCTTTTTAATTTCATTTTCTTTTAATTTTAAGTTTGTAAAAGTTTCATTTTCACCCCCTGTAGTTTATTTTTCCTTAAAACTCACCTTTTTCCCAGCACGCATACGTATCCGTTTACATTTCAGTTTATGTGTATACTTCTGTTTCCCGTAATTGTTAATATTGTTATTCCTAATCATTCAAGTAGTGTAAAACAAACCCAAATCATTATCTGGTTACTTCCTATTCAATTCACCCGATCACAAACCCGTTTTTATACCATCACACCTCGCTGGGACATAACGACTCGGGGAAACCCTATGCTTCCACGGAGATTGACTCTAGGTTGTTTGACCTTGTTGACCACATCCTTTGGTCAATTTAAGTTGACCGTTTAGCATCAATCAATATGTCAGATATCAGATACTACATTGACACATATTAGACAATACTAAATAGCCTTTCTCGGATACGGCATTCACTTATGCAGACTTGAACACAGACAGCAGCAAGTCCCACCAAACATTCACCTTTTGTGCACCAATACCATAACTCCATGATATACATTTCCCGAATCATGAACATCATAATCCATTCAACCATCATCCACAATAGACTTATAATGTCATGTACTAGGCATCATCATGCAAGTTATAGCTCCTATACTCCAAAATGAAAGGTTGTACCCAACTAGCTACATTTCCTTAACTTTCACCCCCTAAGATCAAATAGCAGCTCACCTCACTATCTAATCATAGAAAGAAAGGAGATTAAGGCATCACTAGCCAGGGAACACATACCTTCACTTAGAAACCAACCTAACCTCCTTTAGACAGTGTATTGCTAGGACCAAGTAGGTTTATCTTTCACTTCTCACTATTCCTATCATCATACATTGTCTCACCAAGCATACTTTCCCTTCACAAAATGGAAACCTACTTTATGGTGAGCCTAGTAACCCATAATTGATATAAGAGCACTTCAAAATTCACAGTACCTAACAAAGGCCAACTTATAGCTTAAAATGCCGATAAACAGTATAGGTTATAAGCTACCAAGTTACAAGGCCATCATCTGTACTTCTGTAGCATGCTTAAGAGAACTTCAAGTTTCAAATGTAGGCTGAAATTGTGAAGTGTAGTCTTAACAAAGGCCAACTGAGAGCTTAAAATGGCGATAAACAGTATAGGTTTTAAGCCACCAAGTTACAAGGCATATAAACATTATAACTTAAAATAGCGATAAACTTAACTGAGAGCTTAAAATGGTGATAAACAGTATATTAACCCATAACTGATATAAGAGCACTTTAAAATTCACATTACCTAATAAAGGCCAACTGAGAGCTTAAAATGGCGATAAACAGTATATGGTATAAGCCACCAAGTTACAAGGCCATCATCTGTACTTCTATAGCATGCTTAAGAGAACTTCAAGTTTCGAATGTATGATGAAATTGTGAAGTGCAGTCCTTCCCTTCAGTTACAGAATCATAAAAACACACTTCTGAAACATTCGTAGTCAGCAGTTTATCATGAAATTCAACACTGCATTAGTGGATTCATGAATTTTCATTCTGAATCTACATATAGATTTATGACATTCAATCCTGAATATCAAAGACTAGACAAACCTCATGGCCAATCCATTGGCAAAATTAAACATGAGCCAATATATTCAACACGAAACTAACCTTATGATGCTTACTCGCTGAACTAGTGTGAGTGAGACTAGGACTATGCCCAACTATCCTTCCCCCACAGCCTGAGACACAGTGTAGTTCATCAGACTAGTTCAAATTTCAAGCAATTAATGTACTTAGCCATTTGCTCTTCACTAAACATTCTTATACCAACACTCTTTAATCTCCCATGTATTAGAATTCCCAACTCTTTTGTGCAGTCATAACAAAATTTGACTTCTTGGTTTTCAAGGACATTAGTTTTGCTCTAACTTCATCACAAATGATCTTAATTAGAACCTTATTATCTCTTTCCTCTTTCTTGAAAATCCTATAATTCCTCTCTTGCCATATGAAGTACACAGTCGCTGCAAGGCATAACTTTCGAATTATACTCCATATCTGATTCAGATTCTTGCATTTAGAAAGGCTACTAACAGTTTTCATCCCATGTTGCATTATTTGTTAAGATCATTGCCTTGTTATTTATTTCTGCCCATACTTTCTGAGAAAACTCGCATTGGAAGAACAAATGGTCATGAGAATCAGGCACAGTCTTACAGAATGGGCACTCCATAGCCAGTAGAGGATACCAATTTAGTAGTTTGTCTCGTGTAATCAATTTCTTCCTTACTGCTAACCACAAGATTAAAGTATGTATAGGGACACAGTATGAAAACCGTACCAATTTTGACCATGTAACTTTATTATCCTCACCTCTTAAGTCTTCCCATACTTAACTTGTAGAGAATTTGACCTCTTTCCCCTTATTAGTAATCCATACAAGCCTATCAGGTTCATCAGTTAGGTTAGGAAGAGGTAGAATTTGCAAGAAAACATATTTACGATACCATTTACTAGGCCATTTCCATCCATTCTCATCAATAAAATAACTTAGCTTGTTACTGTCATTAAAAACAGCAGCATAAATTGCCCTTTTGCTAATAGTTAAAATTCTGAGATCCAAAATTTACTATCATTCCATATGGATATGTTCATCCCATTTCCAACTTTAAAACTCATATGCATTTCAGTTAAAATTCTGAGATCCAAAAATTTCTTTTCCAACACCAACTATCACTACTAGAGGCCTGAACATCCCACACATTTCTCCCCTTAAGCTTGACAGTGTTAATATATTTTACCCATATAGAATCTTTCTTTAAGGCAACATTCCAAAGGTGATTTATCAAAAGAGTTTTATTCCATAGATCCAATGGCTTAAGACCAAGACCCCTTTGATCCTTAGGCTTGCAGATATCCTTCCATGCATCTCTTCCTTTCCCTTGAGCTTAATCCCCATTACACCATAAGAATCCTTTAAAAAGGGACTCAATTTCCTTTATCACAATTATTGGAAGCTTGAATATTGATCCCAAAAATCCAAGCTTTCCTCAACCGGTCTTCGTATTCTTCAGTATCTAAATTTTCTTTAGAAAGTTCAGACTTTCTTCCATCTATAATTCTCTTCATACCAAGGTTACCAGCTTTTTTCACCAATGCTGCTAAATCAGCTCAAACAAAACCTGGAATTGACCTAGAAATTTTCATCAGATCGAAAGCACTTTCGAGTTTCAAGTTTCGTGTGAGAACAATAAGAATCTTTATTCTTGCAATTTCATCTGGAACACCTAAAGCGATCTCTAGAAGCTTTGGTGAATAGCTCACGTATGTTCTCTTCTAATGTACCTGATATGTCATAATAGTATTTCTCAGTTAGACCAACAGACGGGAATGTGTCATGATGCATTGCAGAACATAATGGCTTGAACAGGTAATGGTCTTGCCGTAACATCCGTGTTTAATAGCTAAGTTACAAATTCGATCACAAGTAGTGGCTCGATAAAAAGAAGTGGACAACACATCTGCAGTACCACAACATTAAATAAACAGAGTGTGTTAGAAATGCTGCTAGACAAAAGTAGTGTCCAGTTACATCACTACAACAAAGTATCAGTAACTTAAACAATTTGATCCAGTTAAAATATACTGCAATTTCAAAGAATAAGAATAAAAGTATTAATCTAAATGTTATCTTAAATATAATGTTGATATTGCAGCGGGAATCAAGAACTAAACTTTTTAGTAGCAAAACTGATAATAAACATAATTAATCTAAATTTTGAGCATTGTTTTTATAGCTACCAAAACCTAGGACTTTTGCAAGCTTCTTTTTCATCCTAATGGTTTGAGTTTGTTGCAACACTCATCAAGAAAACGCAAAAGGAATTATATAATCTATGTAGTTGTATCGTCTCATGTACCATCTTAAAGATCCGCTCTTCCTGAAACCTGGGAAAGGGGATTACATTACTAATGTTGCCACTTCTAGTTGCAAAAACTATCCAATCTATTAAATTTTCTAAATCAAATAATTGATCATATACAAATACATGTTTGTGAAAGAGCTATAATATTGGCATAATCTTAAAGCAAAGAGAAAAGTTATAAAGCGCTACAATAATAAAATTAATGTTATACAAATTTGGAGGAGATGAGAACCTGAAAACCAGAAGTCCGAAAATAACTGAAATCATGAAGTCCCTCAAGAACCTTGTAAGCTTTCTAGATTAAAAAGAAGATAGTTAGGCAATTTCCAAAATATAATGTGAACCAATAACAGATTCTTCACTGAAATAGTACTTATCCAACCTGCATTGCTGGAAGATCAAGTTCCTTAGGTACATGCCATGCCGATCTTTCTCAAAGTTTGATAAAGATTTTGGACCTGATAGCAGTCTGTAAAAGTAACTACATAAATTTGTAAACAAATTAAAGGTGGCAAGATGGGTAACAGGTCAGCATATGTTTCGGTCAAAATGTGTATTATTTGTTTCAGGTCAAGACATGCCAGGGTGAGTTTAGATAGTACAATTGATGTCGGGTGTTTAAATGTTTCTTCTGGGCAATAAGTGTGTAGTTTAGTACGATATTGTCACATCAAAACATAATCTCCCGTTAATAATTGCAGTATTTTGAATATAGTATAATACTTCGGTTGTTCTAACTTACGTGTTTGTATGTGAGCATGGAACAAAGGATCTTAACATCCATGTACTTTGGAGTAAGACCAGCACGCATAACATTGTCTGAAACTGCCATGCACTCAAGGCTGAATTAGTTGTATAAAATCTAATGTGTGTACTTCCCTAATGAAGTCCGTTTTGCTTTGCTCGATGCTACAGTATGCAGTAACATACTGTTGAAATAGACGACCCCCTCGAGTTAATAAGTTGTAGCGGTTAAACCGGTAGTGTAACTGATAAGCATAATATGTTACAATATGACAACCAAAGTACACGTATTGCGGAAGCGTAGGATCAAGTATAACACATACAAAGATTAACTAAAACATAAATAGTAATGTACCCGATGCACTTCAATAAATCTTGATCTTGTGTAATAATAGATCTTTGATAAACCCCTTACCGTTTTTGTTTATCGATCTCTTGATAATAACTATAATGAGTTATTACCTCATTCTTATACACACAAACTAATACCGAATCAAATTAATTGCAAGATTAAACACAAGTATTGTTTTTATAAAACAAAAATCGAAACCCTAAAAGGTTTAGGGGTGTTCGATCGGCTGGAAACCAAGAGAGGAAAATAGAAAACTTTAGGGTATTGTGTGTGCACAAAAGGTGAGAAAACAATGACCCTTGGGTTTGTATTTATACTAGAGAATACTTGGAGACCAAGCAAGGGCAAAGGGTTTCCCCCTTGGGCCTTGTATGACCGGCCACACATCCCAAGAGGGTGTTCCGGATCCTTCTTGTTACCAAGTTTCAATCTAGTCCTTTTCGTTTCCTTTTAACGATAGTTAGTCCGTACAATTAATAACTAACGATCATTATTCCTTAAACTTGTGTTATTAATAAATATATCTAACAATTAATATTTATTAATATTTGACTCTCGTTTGTATTGTGTGCAATCCCGAGGTCTCGGGTTCGATACTAGACATTTACACATTAATATATATATGTATATTTAACAGCTCCCACTCGTATATTCTATTAATAGTAAATTAACATTGGTTGGCGTCTTGCAACACTCCAATGCCCCCAGCACGACTCGAGCTAGGTTTCCTGGAAAAACCTTTAATGATTCATCATTATAATTATCCTTTCATTACTAATACTACATTAATAAAGATGTGAGGTTCTTTATTAAATTTATGTTTCTCGTCTCTTTATGATTGAACAAAATTACCAAAACATCTGAACGTATTCCAGATAGACTTTGGGCGTGGCCACGCAAACATTTTGTCAACCCTACGAGGGGCCCAACAGTATTAAACTTCCAAACAAATCAGAAGGAACAAATTCTTTCTTGACTACAAGAATAACCCATGAACTTTGCAACACTTCTGAAAACAACCCTTATAACTCCTTGTTACGGTGAGCGGTAGATTGATTCACAAAAATGCACTACATCCATGACTCTTATCTGGTATCTCAAGTCTGAGGATAACTTTAAATATGATTCTCACATTAAATATTAAATCATATTGTTGGGATAAGTCCTATATTCAATTCATTGAATATCATGTGAAATTGGTATTACTACGCATCAATATACTTTCAAGTATATCCTGAACCAATACTCAAATTTGTCTTAGTTTAATGATATTCCCATATCATTAATCGACAACGGACAATTTAGAATAATAATTTATTCATGGATTTAAACATGCAAATATAGGATATATTATTAAGACAATGAATAAATAAACATAAACCATATTTTATTTCATTAAAATAATAATTGTACATTACATCCCTTATCCAAATATTAATCACAAATGGGCATGAAACTTTCAGCTAATCTAAGTCCTACACCTTCAGCATGCTTGTAGAGCTTGGTGCCATGTAGAGGCTTTGTTAATTGATCTGTTAAGTTTTCATCTGTGTGAACTTTGAGCATTTCGATTTCACCTATTTTGACTTGTTCTCGAACATAGTGATGCTTAATCGGGAAATGTCTGGTGCCTTTCATGATTCCAGGCTCATTGGCAAATGTAATTGCAGCTGAGTTTTCACAATACATTTTTATAGGTCGTCGAATCGAAGGCATAACCCCAAGCCCTGAAACAAACTTCCTAATCCAAACAGCTTCCATTGCAGCTTCTAAAGCAGCAATATACTCACTTTTTGTACCAGACATCGCTAGTACACTCTGCTTTCTGCTCCTCGAATCCACAGCTCCTCCATTAATGACAAAGACATAACCAGTATGATATTTCGTATCATCCTTATCACCTTTCCAAGAAGCATCGCAGTAACCTGTAACATCAAGTTCTGCAGATAGAGTACCCCCATAAACTAAGAACATATCTTTAGTAGCCCTAAGGTACTTAAGAATATTCTTAACCGCAGTCCAGTGAGCTTCACCTGGATTCTGCTGATATCGACTGGTTAAGTTCTGAGCAAATGCCACATCAGGCCTTGTGCTTTTCACCACATACATTATAGATCCCACAGCCGAAGCATAAGGGACTCTCTTCATGCGTTGCACCTCTTCAGGTGTTGAAGCACAAACTTTATTGCTCAAGCCATGTTGTTCTTGCATTGGCAAATATCCCTTCTTGGAATTTTACATATTGAATCTCTTCAATATTTTATCAATGTAAGCACTTTGGCTTAATCCAATTAATCGCTGAGATCTATCTCTATATATCTTGATTCCCAGAATAAATGCAGCTTCCCCTAAATCTTTCATAGAAAAACACTTTCCAAGATATGCCTTAACCTTTTGCAAATTTGGGATGTCGTTTCCCATGATCAATATGTCATCAACATATAAAATAAGGAAAATTACATTACTCCCACTAGCTTTGTGGTATACACATGGCTCATCAAGATTTTGAGTGAATCCATACTTTTTAATCTCACTGTCAAATCTCTTATTCCATTGTCGTGACGCTTGCTTCAATCCATAAATGGATCTTTGAAGTTTGCATACACGATTTGGGAATTCTGGATTCACAAACCCCTCAGGCTGCGCAATATAGATGTCTTCATCTAGACGACCATTCAAGAAGGCGGTTTTGACATCCATTTCCCAAATCTCATAGTCATAGTAAGCGACTATGGCTATAAGAATCCTAATTGCCCTAATGTCAGCTACAGGAGAAAAGGTCTCCTCATAGTCAACACCAAAAGTTTGAGTATAGCCTTTAGCTACCAAACGGGCCTTATAGGTGTGTACAATGCCATCCATATCAGTCTTTTTCTTGTAGAGCCATTTACTCCCAACTAACTTGGCACCCGGAGGTAGGTCTACTTCTTCCCAGACTTCATTGTCTTTCATGGATTGCATTTCCCCATTCATAGCAACCTGCCATTTTTCCTTTTCAGGACCATTTATGGCAGCCTTATAACTAGTAGGTTCATCAAGATCCCCTAGTAAGGTTTCTTCACACTCTACATTAAAACATAGACGTGTAGGAGCTTTCACAGGTCTAGTTGACCTACGAATGGGAACCACTTCAACTTCAGGTGGAGGACCAAAACTTTCAGGTTCCACAGGAAGTTGGCTAGTGTTTTCAGAAGGTGCTACATCTTCTTGATCGTCTTCCAGATCATATAATCTCTGATGCGTGGGAATCGCACCTTGCTTTACCTCTCGAGGGATCTCGAGAAGCTTACAACCCCCACCAGGCAGTGTACCTGATCGTTGTAGTATAGTATAGTGACAAGTACCGGGGGATTGATCGTTCAGCTTAGGAATAGTGTCGCTAGGATTAGAAAACCTAATTAATAGTTCTAGAGATGAAAGATGATTATTTTTGTATTTTTTATATTTTTATGAAAGCAAGTAAAATCTCGGGTTTTGAAGGAGTGGGCGGAATTAGTTACTAATCAACTAACCTAAAGCTAAGATGCAATCAAAATAAAATAATAAAAATGAAATTAAACTAAATTATACTAAGGTTGTGAGCAGTATTTGGAGAAATTGTGTTTACTTAGACTTCACTACTCCCTAGATATCTTTTACATGTTAATTACTTGTTACACTTGTATGAATGACGGATTGTATTCCTTAATACCATTCGTGGGGTGACATACATAACTCCCCAACTCTATGAGCTCTTATCTCCTCCTACACCATGACCCAGCACAACTATAGGGATTGTAAACAGTGGCTCATGCATTAAATACAACCAATAAAGACCTAGTACGCCTCGGTTCATGTTTCTTAAGACGTTCAAGCATGTTACCATTTGGAGATCTGCCAGTTTTCTTAAGCCTAACATATAAATCATTCATTCAAAACAAGAATAGACAAGTAATCAACACATAATCAACATCTAGGTTTCATTAGATCTAAGCAAACACAAGAGAGATCTAGCCTAGCATAGTAGAATTGAGACAAGAACAAGAGATAAACAACCAACACATAGACATATTGATTGAATTGAAAGTACACTTATCTCAATTACAATGCAAGGTCTCAAGGGTTTGGAACCCTTGAAAAACCTGTAAAAGAGGCACCAAAATCGTCTTTAGGGTTTCACCAAAACTTCTCCTCTTTTAATGAAAAAACTAGAAAACTATATATAGGAAAAACAGTCTGACGGCGTCAAGAGTAACTTCTGACGCCGTCACCTCGCCGCCATATACTTCCTCGGACGGCCTTGATCCACTTATGACGGCCTATGTGACGCCGTCACCACCCACGGTATATTAATTTAGCCACTTTGACGCCGTCACGAGTCCTTCTGACGCCGTCACCACCTTCGGTGTTAAATTCTTCATGTCTGACGCCGTCAAGATGTTGGTCTTGACGCCGTCACCTTGTATTTTCAGCATGCAAATTAGGTACTTAGCCGTTTTCTTCACTTTTATGCTCCAAAAACGTCAAAAATGGCTTCTTTTCCAGAATTCACTCTCCAAACACCTAAAATCACAAAAGGAACGATTTAGGGCAATATTTGATCAAATAAAGTCGGATTCGGGCTTAAATGACCCCCTAAAAACGGATCATTTTTCGCCTCATCATATACCCTTACACTTGAGATTTGCTTGTCCTCAAGCAAATGAGCTTTTATTCTACTCAAAAGACAAGTTAGGGGTCATTTAACACTAATATAAAAGTAATTACAATAAATAATCGTTCCACTAAAGACCAATAGACAAGCACGGAGGTCATACACAAGCACCTCACAAATAGTGTTTAGATACTCACATCTCTCGGGTGTAATAAAGTAATATAACATTATGGAAATGGAAGATATCTCTCACTACCTGTCATAGCAAAATAGATTACCATAGGCTTGGGAAAGGATCAAACCTCCACCACATGGCGTAAGCACCTAGGATAAACTATCAAAGAGGTCTTTTAAAGGGTTATAACGTTAGGTGTAGGGATATGAATTACACGGTTTTGTTGGATAAAGGAAGTTTTACTGGTGGCGAGTTAACAATCTTAGTTAATTACATGTACAAGATGGCGTTGCTAAGCCAAGACTAGACTCGACTTAAGCTAATAAATGAAAAATAACTAAAACATAAAATGAACATAGAATGAAAACGGGATGGTAGTCCGTATGGTTTTTCTCTTTTTCTTTTTCTATTTTTTTTTTCTTTTTCTTGATTTTTTTTTTTTTTTTTTTTTTTTTTTTTTTTTTTTTTTTGCATACACTCTTACCCTACCATCCAAAATAATACATCATAGGGGTTTGAGCAATCCCCTTACACTTGAATCTTTACATACTTTACAATTAACTAATCTAATGACTCGAATTAAGAAAATCAAAACACTTGGAGCACTTTTAAGATTAACGTACATATGGGGGTAATAAGTGATGTTCTTCCCCATTACTCCATAAAATAAGTACTTACCCATGAGTCCCAATCGTCCCAAAACAATATGTACAAGGATATGACTCGACTTAGCAACCATGTAATCAATTAGAAAGTTAACTTAGGGTTTAACAAATAACAATAATGCACTAAAAATGAGCGCATACATGGAAGGCTAAGGCGATTTGGGTGTACATTTAAGTGGGGTGTAACAAATTCTTCCTTTAAGTAAAATGCTTAAAGTTAGAAACGAAAAGATAGGCTCGGAGGGGTGTACTAGGGGTTTCGTGTACTAAAAATGAGTACAACGCTAAGGGTGTGGGAAAAATTAGTTGACTTAACTAGCCAAGTAATATGACTTAAATGGTCAAGTAATTATGATACGGGTTTAACACAAGGGTGATCCTAGTGCCTCTTATCATGTAGTAAATCCTACCACACGAATGTAGTCTCACTAGCGGTCTCGGGATGCATCACTAACGCAAGTTCTAGAATCTAAATGCTACCGGTACACTCATAAGCACTAATAGTAAATGCTTTTCCTATCAAATCTAAAGGCGAACCTCACATTTTTTGGTGGAAAATTTTTCTGAATATACGGTTATGTGCTAGTCATACAACCTCCTATCCATGAGACGCTTGCTATGGCTAAATTTTCACTCCTAAATGTTGTAAAAAATTTTAAATTTGGCGCTAAAATTACACTAACAAGTATTTCTCGTAGTTTTATTACACATCTACCATCAAACAAAACAAACTCAAGCGAAAGTGCATATGTAAGGTATCATCTTTTTACCCTCCCCTTACACTTAAGATGAACATTGTCCCCAATGTTCAAGTAAAGAATGTAAAAGTTAAAAAGTAAAGAGAATGAAATCAAATACTCCCCTGATTCGCTCGGTATGGATTTTAGTTGGCCAGGTTAAATCTTCTTCCAAGAAAATGAACAATCCAAGCTTCCCTTCCAGAATATAAATCATCTTCTTGTCACAAATAACCTGTAAATCCTGACAAAAGTAGACAAGGCAACCTCGCGTAAAATCGGCGGCATCCTATATAAGTTACTAAATCCTAGAAAACAAAGTAAGATATAATGCTTGTGGAATGAAGTTTGCAGATTCCTGGAGATTATAAAACTTAATAATTCACAAAAACTATAAGACTCCGTTAGAAAAACAAAACCGGTAAAATTTCCAGATTTTAACTCCTGACGCCGTCAAGAGCAATACCCTGACGCCGTCAGAATGGACCTGCAGAAATTCTTATGTTAAGTTTCCGGAAAATTTCTGGAAAAACTTTGTCCTACTTCCTGGAAAATCCTGCAAAACTTCATTATGACTCAATACAAGCATTTGACTCTAACAAATACGAATATACATGTTCATTAAATATTGTGGAGAATCATGATCGGTTTGTTTCTTAAAAACATATTTGGGGTTTCCCCTTACACTTATCTTTTGCAAAAATACCTTTAGGTTGAAGTTAAGACTAGGCCAAACAACATAATAAAGTATTTCACATTTTAGTAGAGAAACATGATCAACCAACAATAAAAATAAAACATGCATACGGAAGCAAATAACAATCAAACAAATAAAAATCACACAAAACATGGGTTGCCTCCCAAGAAGCGCTTTTCTTTATTTACGAGTCTTGTAGCTAGACTCAAAGTCATGGGTTACTACGTGATCTCTTCATTGGTTCCACTCTCGAGGTCGTCTTCTAAACCAGTTTTGTATTCCGGACCTAGTTGCAAGCATTCTTTGTAGAAACCAAGCATCCTATTTCTAACATACTCTACTCCTCTACGTCTATCCTCATCATTCCTATAATAAGCCGCTTGCTTACGTTCCTTTTCGAAATTAGAGAGAAGGCGGTATTGTTCGATCTTGTAGGGCATTTGATAAGCAACCTCATCATTGTCTTTCTTGAATCTAACTATCCCTAACGTCGGATCATAACTCATCCTAGTGGCCTCAACAAATGGTTTCCCAAATATTATTTGACTTAGGCAAGCATCTATCACCGGACGCGTGTCTTCCACTATCATAAAATCAATTTCATAGGTGAGATTCCCTATAATCACATGTACTCCCTTAACTCTTTCTGCAAAATTACTTATCCAACTTTTGCCGGGCATCATCCTATAATTGAGTTGCTTCTTCATCACCCAATTGTAAAAAGTCCTAGACATGATGTTCACGGGGGATCTAGGGTCTATGTAAGCTTTCCACACATGCATGTGCCCGATATTGCATGGGATGTTAATGTTAGAGGGGTCTCCCATTTTGATCAGGGGATCGCCAAAGATATATGTTGTCTCGGGACTATCGAATAAATCCTTATGGTATTCCCATTCTTCCTTGGTTGGCAACTTATCAAAATATTCCTCTATAGGTTCTACCTCCTCTAATTCCTCATCCTTATTAACCTCAACTTCCCTACTCTCATCCTCACTATTGGCTTCTACTCTAACTTCATCTTTGTCACTCTCCTCTATCTCCCTATCTATCGGCTTAATGGTGACAACATTGACAAAGTGGACATGTTTGGATGATGAGGGGTCCTTAACTTGGATTCCACTATTGGTGCCCCTAGTGTCCTTCCTAGGTGTGGCTAATGTTTGGTTGTTGAGGGCTTTCAACAAGTTGTCGATCTTGTTGGTCATCTCCGTTTGTTGTTGGTTGAATTCGGTTTCAAACCTAGCTATGCGAGCTTCTTGAGATGCCATAAATTTCGACATCAATCCTTCAAGATTGTTGGTACTACCATAGTTGTTAGAAGGATTGTTGTTGAAGGTACGGTTGGATGGGGGACCGTTTGATTGGTAACGATTAGGCGGATTGGAAAAATTTGGTTGATTTTGTTTCCACCTAAGGTTTGGGTGATTTTTCCATGAGGGGTTGTATGAATCACCGTATGTGTTTAGCTCGGGCTTGAAAGTGTACCACTTATCTCCCGCTTCGTCGGTACGCGTGGATGCGTAGTCCGCAAAAGCTGTTCCGGGGAGTTCCACACAATCACGAGTGTCATGGGGACCACTACATAATTCGCATGAAGAAGTGATTTTGTTCACTTGGCTTGAATGCTTCGGAGCTTCGTAAGATTTCATGAGAAACTTGACTTGGTCCTCAAGTTCCATGATCCTACGGTCGGGAGTGCTAGAATTGTTCGAAGGCAAAGATATTGCCTTGACCGTTTTGTTCAAATCACGGGGGTCATTCCAACTTTCGTTGTCATAGAGAGCAAGATCTTCTATGAGTTCCCATGATTGTTCCGCACTAAGATCACGTAGCTTACCACCGGCCGATTGGTCAATGGTTCGCCTCGTGGAGATGTCGATATGGTCATAGAAGATTTGGACTTGGAGCCAAAGATCTATGCCATGATGAGGGACTTTTTGGAGTAAGTCCTTGAAACGAGTCCATGCTTCATAAAGAGATTCATTTTGACGTTGTTGAAACATCAAGATGTCATTCCTGAGTTTAGTAGTTCTCCCCGGTGGGAAAAATTGAGCAAGGAAACGAGTGGTGAGATCATCCCATGTGGTGATGGATCCCGCGGGTAAACGCTCAAGCCATTGACTAGCTTGATCCCGTAGAGAGAATTGGGATAGGCGTAAACGGGTAGTCTCTCTAGTTTCAACACCTAGGTCTATGGAATCTACGATTTTGAGGAAGTCCTTAAGGTGTTGGTTTGGATCTTCGGAACGAAGTCCATGGAATGCACATCCGCTTTGCACCAACCGGATGGTGTCGGATCGCAAGGGGGTCACATTGGCTCCGGTGAGCTCAATGGTGTTTCGGTAGCCTTGGTGGCTGGGTCGGGAATACTCTCCTAAGGTTCGGGGCCTAAGGGGTTCTAATGGTGGGTTTTGTTGTGGTGGGATGATGGGTTCAAAGATGTTACCACCTTCCATGATGTAGGATGGTAAAGAGTTACGAACAAAGGCACGAAGAAATAAGATAGACTAAAGAAGACCTAAAAATAAAAATAAAAATCTTACTAGAAAGGAATCTAGCAAGTAGACCTAATAAAAAGAAATCCTAACCTAGACAATAACTATTCCCCGGCAACGGCGCCAAAAACTTGATGCGTGGGAATCGCACCTTGCTTTACCTCTCGAGGGATCTCGAGAAGCTTACAACCCCCACCAGGCAGTGTACCTGATCGTTGTAGTATAGTATAGTGACAAGTACCGGGGGATTGATCGTTCAGCTTAGGAATAGTGTCGCTAGGATTAGAAAACCTAATTAATAGTTCTAGAGATGAAAGATGATTATTTTTGTATTTTTTATATTTTTATGAAAGCAAGTAAAATCTCGGGTTTTGAAGGAGTGGGCGGAATTAGTTACTAATCAACTAACCTAAAGCTAAGATGCAATCAAAATAAAATAATGAAAATGAAATTAAACTAAATTATACTAAGGTTGTGAGCAGTATTTGGAGAAATTGTGTTTACTTAGACTTCACTACTCCCTAGATATCTTTTACATGTTAATTACTTGTTACACTTGTATGAATGACGGATTGTATTCCTTAATACCATTCGTGGGGTGGCATACATAACTCCCCAACTCTATGAGCTCTTATCTCCTCCTACACCATGACCCAGCACAACTATAGGGATTGTAAACAGTGGCTCATGCATTAAATACAACCAATAAAGACCTAGTACGCCTCGGTTCATGTTTCTTAAGACGTTCAAGCATGTTACCATTTGGAGATCTGCCAGTTTTCTTAAGCCTAACATATAAATCATTCATTCAAAACAAGAATAGACAAGTAATCAACACATAATCAACATCTAGGTTTCATTAGATCTAAGCAAACACAAGAGAGATCTAGCCTAGCATAGTAGAATTGAGACAAGAACAAGAGATAAACAACCAACACATAGACATATTGATTGAATTGAAAGTACACTTATCTCAATTACAATGCAAGGTCTCAAGGGTTTGGAACCCTTGAAAAACCTGTAAAAGAGGCACCAAAATCGTCTTTAGGGTTTCACCAAAACTTCTCCTCTTTTAATGAAAAAACTAGAAAACTATATATAGGAAAAACAGTCTGACGGCGTCAAGAGTAACTTCTGACGCCGTCACCTCGCCGCCATATACTTCCTCGGACGGCCTTGATCCACTTATGACGGCCTATGTGACGCCGTCACCACCCACGGTATATTAATTTAGCCACTTTGACGCCGTCACGAGTCCTTCTGACGCCGTCACCACCTTTGGTGTTAAATTCTTCATGTCTGACGCCGTCAAGATGTTGGTCTTGACGCCGTCACCTTGTATTTTCAGCATGCAAATTAGGTACTTAGCCGTTTTCTTCACTTTTATGCTCCAAAAACGTCCAAAATGGATTCTTTTCCAGAATTCACTCTCCAAACACCTAAAATCACAAAAGGAACGATTTAGGGCAATATTTGATCAAATAAAGTCGGATTCGGGCTTAAATGACCCCCTAAAAACGGATCATTTTTCGCCTCATCAATCTCCCATTGAATTCTTGAGATATGAGCTCCGTTTCCAAGAAGTCTCCATACCTTGAAACAAAAACTTTGTTTTCAGGTAGGTAATAAAAGTAGTAACCCATAGTTTCCTTAGGGTATGCTACAAAGATGCACTTCACAGATCTTTGTTGGAGTTTGTCTGCTGAGTCACGTTTAACATACGCCTCACAACCCCAGACCTTTAGATAAGCAAGTTAGGAGCTTTTCCAGTCCATAACTCATATGGTATCTTATCAACCTTCTTTGTTGGAACCATATTTAGAATGTGAACCGCAGATTCTAAGGCATAATCCCAAAATGAAAAAGGTAGAGTTGTTAGATTATACATAGATCGTATCATGTCTTGCAATGTACGATTTCTTCTCTCAGATACACCATTTTGTTGTGGAGTATATGGAGAAGTAAGGTGCTGGACAATTCCCTCCTTAGCTAAATAATCTATGAACTCTTGACTCAGGTATTCACCACATCTATCGGATCGAAGAGCTTTAATCTTCTTTCCAAGTTGCAACACTACTTCTGCTTTAAACACTTTGAATGTTTCAAACACCTCATGTTTATGTTTAAGTAAATAAACATAACCATAACGGCTGTAATCATCCGTAAATGTTAAGAAGTAGCTAGCACCTCTCCTTGACACATGTCTAAGTGGTCCACACACATCTGTGTGAATGAGACCAAGTAGATCATCAGCCCTTTCAATCCTATTCTTAAAGGGTTTCTTTGTCATCTTCCCAGCAATGGAAGATTCGCACTTATCAAATGATTCATCATTGATCTTATCTAAAAGCCCATCATGTTGCAGCTTTTCAATGCGAGCCTTGCCAATGTGAGCAAGTCGACAATGCCAAAGATAATACGAATCTAGACCTTTCTTGATTCTCTAATTATTGATGCTATACATTGAATTATTTTTAACAAAAGCATTATCATTATCATTCATATCAATTTCAAAGACACCATTCACAGCAATAGCATTAAAATAAAAAACACCATTTAAAGAAACTAAAATTCCATTGCTAGAAATAGTATGATCAAAACCAAGGTTCAACAAACATGAAAATGGAATTACACCTCTAACAATTGACGGTGCATAATGACAATTATTTAAAGATAGTACTAAGCCCAAAGGCAACACTAAATTAAAAACTCCTATAGCTTCAACTTTTTCATGTGCTCCGTTACCCACGTGCAAGAATTGTTGTCCATAGGCCAACTTTCTCTCAACTCTAAACCACTGCAAGGTATTGCAAATATGAATGCCACATCCCGTATCATATACCCATGAATTCAATTTAGGAGTAAGAGTGAATAATTCAATCATAAAGAACGCACCTGATGAACTGGGGTTACCAGCTTCATTACCCTGCTTCTTCTGTCGCAAGTCATGAATGTAGAGAGGACAATTGTGCTTCCAATGGCCCTTTTCATGATAGTGGTGACAAGCCTGATCCTTCTTGTTTGGAGGATTCACCTTGTTCTGCTTAGGCTGATGCTGCTTCATCTTGGGTTGTGGTTGATAGGCCATGACCTGCTTGCCTTTATCACCTTTACCTTTGCCTTTGTTCACATGCGATTTCTTCTGGATTCTTCCCCATGAATCGCCAACACTTGCGGGGTAGGAGCCTTGACCTTGGTTGGTAGACTTTTCTCATAATCAACAAGTAATGCGAGTAATTCTGAGACTGTTTTCCCCGAGCAGTGCATGTTGAAATTCTGCACAAAACCAGCAAAGTCCTTGTTAAGGGACCTATTGATCAAGTGCACTTGCACATTGTCGGGGTAACCAAATCCAATTCTGTGAAGCTGATCAAATGATTCTTTCATCTCAGTCACATAATCTTCAACTGTTTTACCATCACCATGCTTGCAGTTGTGTAGCTTGTCAAGTTCATCATACAATTCAACTGCAGGAGATTTCTCATAAGACTGCTTAAGTACTTCAAGCATGTCTTTAGGAAAAAAGTACTCAAACTTCTTTTGCAACTGAGCACTCATGCTAGTGAGCATTAAACAAGCAATCTCATTAAATTTAGCATGTTTCTCCCTCCACTCAGCCTTAACTGCTTCTGGTTCAGTAGCAGCAGGCTCAGCTGGATATTCATCGGTCAAGTAATTGAGCTTACCGGCCGCCATCAAGACAATTCTGAGCGAACGGTGCCAATCATTGAAATTCTTTCCAGTCAATTTTTTCTCTTTCAAGATGACTCTTGAAAGCAGAAATCACAGTTGGGTTATCGGGTTGAGCCATATCTACAGATAAAAGTTCAAACATTAGTATTTTTGATAATAAATATCTTCAAGAAAATAAAATACCCAAGGCTATATTCATATAACCAACTAATTTTCTTGAAAATCTAGGATCCAACTTTACATAGATTTTACCACATCAGTTGATCTGCTAGTGGTAAAAGTATAAAAGATGGTAATCTGTCGAACAATAATTGGCAAACAAGATTTCCAATTCCTAGATCATTATGGGATTTACATCAAATTGATTCATCAATTTACTTGTAAGCATGTTTCATCCCATCTCATGCCTTAAGTTCTAGGTCTCACGCACAACTTAATTAAGTCGTCTACCTTAGAAACTGTAAAATTACTATCTATGGTCTCACGCATTAACAGAATTTTACCTTGTCATAAAAATTTAGCCTAGGTTTCACGTTTACTAAATTAGAATTCCAAGTGTTCCTTATAGATAGATGGCATGTAACTTAAATTTTAAGGGTATTCAATTTTGATATGTCAATCAAAATATGTATAAAGATGCATGCACTCATCTTTATAGCGTAAGTTTAAAAAAAAAAAAAATTATTACCAATTCTTGAAATTAATACACAAAGTTTTACTCGAGGTTAAAAAAAAAAAAAAAAAAAAAAAAAAAAAAAAAAAAAAAAAAAAAACCTAAGATGACTTTCCACAAGAGTGTGATAACCAAGGCAGACTCTAAGGCTCTTTTCTAAGCCTTCATATCACGATTATGAATATCGTCTTAAAAGAGTTACTTTTAAAAGCATGTTGTACAAAACATCAATCAAGCAAAAGTTTATGGATTCAATCTCAAAACATGTAATAAAGTATGAATCTTGCTAATCTCGCCTTGGAGCGAATTACCATGCGAAGCGAACCGTTGTTGGCACATAAGAGTAAGATTCAATCTTTATCACTTAGGGTTTCACCATTATTAGTCCGTATTATTTTCTTTATGAAAAATCACCCTTTTATTGCTTACATCATGTCAAACAATAACAATAAAACAAGTATTCAAAGAAAACAAAACAACCAATAATAAATAAAGTGAAACAATTAGCAACATGCAATCCTTATTAGAAAAGATCCTAATAAAATCAATTCTAGGTATAATAATGCATGTAATCAACTAAGGCCTTCTCCTCTTGATGGAAGAGAGCCACATACATTGACGAATCAATTGCGTAGGCCAAAGCTAATATACACACCACATAGCATATAAATTGATTTTAATATATATGTATTTGAGTCTTCCCCAATTTTATATCTATCTAAAACATGTGACAAATAAAAAAAAACAAGATCCATGACTAACATGCTTGTTTCGTCACGGATTAAAACCTAAGAATTAGCACATAGGCCACAAGATACGTTCACATAACCGGTTAATGACCTAGGGTTTCTAGTGATTACACATAATCCAAGAAAACCACAAAACCCTAATTAGGGTTTCATGGAAAATCGACCCCCTCCCCCAAAATTAGGGTTAGGGTTTTGAAATTTTTATAAAAAAAAATTTGAAAAGAAAAACCCTAGATCAAAACATGTATCTAAAATAATTAAAGATCCGATTTTTATTACGTTTTAGTAATCAATTACATGTTATACATGGCTCGTGATGCCACTGTTAGAATATGACAACCAAAGTACACGTATTGCGGAAGCGTAGGATCAAGTATAACACATACAAAGATTAACTAAAACATAAATAGTAACGTACCCGATGCACTTCAATAAATCTTGATCTTGTGTAATAATAGATCTTTGATAAACCCCTTACCGTTTTTGTTTATCGATCTCTTGATAATAACTATAATGAGTTATTACCTCGTTCTTGTACACACAAACTAATACCGAATCAAATTAATTGCAAGATTAAACACAAGTATTGTTTTTATAAAACAAAAATCAAAACCCTAAAAGGTTTAGGGGTGTTCGATCGGCTGGAAACCAAGAGAGGAAAAGAGAAAACTTTAGGGTATTGTGTGTGCACAAAAGGTGAGAAAACAATGACCATTGGGTTTTTATTTATACTAGAGAATACTTGGAGACCAAGCAAGGGCAAAGGGTTTTCCCCTTGGGCCTTGTACGACCGGCCACACACCCCAAGAGGGTGTTCCGGATCCTTCTTGTTACCAAGTTTCAATCTAGTCCTTTTCGTTTCCTTTTAACGATAGTTAGTCCGTATAATTAATAACTAACGATCATTAGTCCTTAAACTTTTGTTATTAATAAATATATCTAACAATTAATATTTATTAATCTTTGACTCTCGTTTCTATTGTGTGCAATCCCGAGGTCTCGGGTTCGATACTAGACATTTACACATTAATATATATATATATATATATACGTATATTTAACATAATACACATTCATTGACATTTTTTTTTCACAACCTGAATCAACACCCGGAGCATTAGTTAACTTGAACCGCAGATGGTAACATTCTTCTCCATACACAAACAACAATGCGAACTGGAAAGCCATATAACTTGGATGTAACTTATTTACCCGTTGAGGATCACCCGAATGCTGTTCAATAATAACGTCAAAGTCCGTTTCTGTTTCTGGTCCAGTATCATAAACAATTGCTCCAATTGAATCGGATGTTGGTAGTTCATACTGCCTCGCGTGGACAACACCAAACACATGAACTTTAAACTCAGGAATGTCACCTGCTTCCAATTTATCTTGAGTTGTTCTGAATAACTGCACTAAAGCATTATTCGCGTCTAGAAATTCTATAAGTCCTCGAACAATTTCTATATCCAAACCACGCCAATAACCAATTTTCTATTTCATTTTGTGTATCATAAATATACAACTGAAAGAAGCAAGGTGCTTTCCCCAGGAGTGGACATAAACTCCCTATCTAGTGGTATATCTGACCCGAGACTTTAAGTATGTACGGGCCTCAATCGATGTTATCCATAAAGTGTCGAGTAGAAAACAAATTCTGAATATAGGCGGGATATTGCTAATGCATACGTAAAACCACCTTTCCTCCTAGACAACATTGGTGATATTGCGGTCTAGAATTGCTGGAACCGCAAACGATTCTTTCTTCAAATCAAAACAGCGCATGACAGTGAGGGCAAATGCAGTCACAGTTACCAAAAAACCTATAATCCGATGGAGGACCTGTGAAAATACATTAAAGTATGAGGCTTACATGAAAATTTCAAAAAATTTACTAGCTAAGCATAATACATGAGGAAGTAAATATATGAGAGTGCTACCGACCTTGAGTAACTTGTTGGTTATGAATGCCATCTCGGCTTAATGGACCAACGGGCCGCTAAGGCGGCTGCATAAAACCTGTAGCATGACAAATGGTTAATGTAAAACCATTAACTGATGTAACAAATAAACGTTCTTTCTAATATATGCAAACCATGATAGTACCCCGTTATTATACCTTACAGCATGTATGAGTTATTATTATATTCAGAGAATTATGCATTCAGATTGTTATATTATTATGACACTTTACGTAATTGTAATATGTAAACTAATATATTCAGAGAATATATTGCTTTTCAAGAAAAAGGGTCTCGATACCTTACAACATTCATTATTATAACTGAGCATTGGCTTTCAAACTAAGATTCTCTCTTAACTCACACCTGCCTCTAGCAATAACATTCCCATCAGTCATGACCCTTCCAATAAGCATCAACTAAGCAGCAATACAAAAGTCAGAACCAATAGTTGCATACAAAAACTGACGTTATAATATCAATAGTGGATACCTTTGGGTCAATATAGTTCTGTATCCATCCTTTTTTTCAATCACACTATTTGGTCAAAATAATGGTCTAATATAGCGCGTAAAAGAAGCTAATCCAAACACTCCTTGTACCTTAAAGGATCCTGTCTCATAAGCTCATAAGCATACTGTTTGGATTAGGTTTTTTTTCCAGCATCTTAGAACATATTTGTTGGATGAAACATGAAATGGATACAGTTCGGTAGTGGACCAAAAAATGAGTTGTTGATATAAATAAATGTCTAAAAACGTTATTCATATCTTTCGATATCTCTATGTTTTGATAATCACAAAACGAAAACTCATCAAACCAAATATCATGACGTAAATAAGTATTTAGTAGTAAATACTCACTCTTACCATCTAATCACTTAAGGTATGAATAAACAAAGTGTCTAATGCATTATAAGATCAAAGAAACATTTTTATTAATCACTAGATTTTTATAAAATGTCATAAAACATTTTATATCTTTTATAAAACATTTTTGGAACTAAAAGAATATGTTTAATTCATTATAAATATATGAATTCAAATTTTCAAAAAAAAATGGCAAATCTAATCCAGAAAAGTTTTCCTCACAAAAAGACAAAGCTGGGCAACGTTCAGGAAGGGCGGCCCCCTTAATTAACCAGGCGGCCCCCTTAATAATTAAGAGGACCGGCCCCTAATTAAGGGGACCGGCACGCTCCTGATCCCCCCCCCCCCCCCCAGCTATGCCTTTAAATACTAGTTCATTCCACTAATTTTTCTCACCTTTTTGCACTCTAAACTTTCTGATTCAAACCTCCATTTCTATCCTCTAAAATCCTTTGATCATATATACATTATTCTTTGTTTCAAAGTGATTCAAGCCTCAACACTTAAGTGCAAAGAGAAGAATACTTCTATCTATCAAGACTAGAAGTATTACAACTTAGTATCATCTTGCTATCTAAGTTGTTTGTTCATTTCATCTTGTAAATCATTCATACTTTGGTGTATAAGGTGTATACATTGGTTAGTTAGATTTAGATATAGGATCTAGAATTGTTGAAAGTGTGAAGTGGTACTAGAAGTGAAGAAGTAGAAGTTCATAGAATTTGTAATAGGAGATATAAGAAGTGGTAACATATTGAAGTAGTGGTTAGTAGTGAAAATAAAGAAGATTTATAGTAGTATAGAAGCCTTGAAGTAGTAAAGAAGTTGAAGCCTCAAAGTTGAGAAGACATTGAAGACTAAAAGGTGTGGAGACATTGAAGCATTGAAGCATTGAAGTATAGAAGACATAGAAGTTTTTAAAGTAGAAGAATCCTTGTAGTGGTACATAGATAAAGGCCATCAAGTAGAGAGATAGAAGTATTGAAGTTGTGAAGACTTATAAGCCTAGAAGTTGTGAAGTAGCAAAACCCTTGAAGTAGTGAATAGATAGAAGTTGTAAAGAAACAAGAGTTGTGAAGAAGTGTAGAAGGCGTGAAAGGGTGTGAAGAAGTTGTGGTGTGATTGTAGTTGTGAGATTGGTTCTAGCTACGATTAAAACTCGACATTTAGCTTTGTGTCGTTAAATTGGTGTAAGCTAAGATGTGTACGGTTTTCCCCGCCATAAGGGAGGTTATTGACTTAGTGAAGAAAACTCTCGAGCTCGGTGCTCGGGGAGTGGAGTAGGGCAAGGAAGGTGTCCTTGTAGCCGAACCACTATAAATCCTTTGTCTCTCAGTTTGATCTTTCCATCTCTCACTCTTTGCTTACTTACTTATTTACGTTTCGTATATAGTTATAATAGCTTGAGTTGTGCATATATTAATTTCATATAAAGATCAAACTAGGTTCCATTCACAACATTAATTTCATATAAACAAATCATAAGGACATATATATATATATATATATATATATATATATATATATATATATATATATATATATATATATATATATATATATATATATATATATATATATATATATATATATATATATATACATATACTAGCTTCATGACCCGGCCAATGGCCGGGCGAGTCTCATGTAATATCTTGTTAAACATTTCTAATTTATATATCTAAATTGGTTAAGATTATTTAAATGCGATTTTGTTTCTTAGAATTTCGTTATTAAATTTAAAATATTAGTATTGTTTGGTATTAAATATTATTCCAGGCGTACGAAGAAAATCGTTTTGTTGAAGTGTAGAAAAGCAAATTTGCAGAATGTGTGTGAAATTCTTGATCATGGAAATTAGTGTGTTTTATAAAGGTTTGAAAGTCATATTCAACTTATTTAAGTAAAGTTGTTACATTTTATGTTTCTAAGTTTTTTTTTTAAATAATAACATATCAAGTTCGTTTATATTTTTATTAAAAATCTAAAGTTGTTAAATCAAGAGGCATAATTTATGTCAATACAAATATAATCAAGAAAATACACATTAAAAATTATACCTCTCCTCCTTCGCCATCAATGATCTTGCAAATAACATGAAATTGTAGCAAAAGTTATCATGGCAAATAAGCCATGCCACATAAAGCACAATAACACAAACACATAACTTAATTACCCAAAAAACAAATACCCTAGATTAGTAGATAAATTATAAGTAATGCGTTTAATCCATAAACCAAAAAGCATACCTTTGATTTATCAGATTGAGCGATGTTGAATGAAAGTATTGCTAGTCGCCGTTTGGTTGTTTTATTTTTTGGTGTCGGTTTTTTTAGTCGCCTTTTGCGTTTCTTTGTTTGTCTGTCTCCTGTCGAATGAATATTGAAAGTGAGAAGAACTTAGGCTTGTTTGTAAATTTTTAGTTTACACCCATATGGTTTTGTGGATCACTCCGCTTTCCTTAAGTTTTACTTTTTTATATTTTTGACACGTATATTTTTATACCAAGATTTCTTCAAAATACGATTTTTATAGCTTTTGGCCAATTAGGGAAATATTTAGCCTTTTTTCTTTTTTAAATATTTGTTTTAAAAATTTAACATTAATTCAATTATTACCAGATAAGGTATGATTTGATTTTTTTGAAATGAAAAAGTCCCCACTTGGGGTTTTATTTTATTAGGAAAAAGATAAGAATAAATTACTAATCGTTATTTATTCAGCTTTTATTGTTTTATATATATTTAAACATTTGTTTTAGTATGTTAGTGTTTTGCATGTCATTTAAATGATTGTAACAAACTTCTCCAGGAGTAGCATTTTTCAATTTTGTATCATCATCAAAAGTTAAAACATGTTTACCTAAGATTTAAATTGCGATATCACATCTCACTATTATGCAAAGACAGGTAAGTAATAATGGTAATACATTTCTTCAAGCCACAAAATTTTTATGTAACCCAGGTCGATAGAAGTCAATTCGGGTTTTCAAGTTGCTTCTGTCACCAAGTCATTTTAATCACCTTATAAACCAAACAATGAACTTTTTGTACGAAATGTTGAATGCAAAGTTTTTACAACCAAATTCCAAAACCCAAAACCCGAAAAACAAAAAGAGACCTTAAACATTGCCCGTGATTTTACGAGCCATATCTATAGGTAACCATTTAAACCCAACTAAAGTAAAACAAGTGGGTTTAGGTTATAATTTCTCCCAAGTTCTCAACCGGTTCATGCGAAAATTCTTAAAACAAAAATAGCTAAATGAAAACATGTTGAACGGGTCTACTGGGTCAAGAGTCGGACAAAACAGTTTGTAGGTCAATTCGACTCGACCTTTTTGACCTGCCCATTTGGCTACTTTTACCTGTAACCATCAAATGGCAACAAATCAGTGAAATTAAAATCAACATGCTATTATAATTTATATATAATGTTAGTGTTAATGGCATAGAGATTACGAAAGCCAACTACATACAACACTTGATTGACCTTCTATAAAAATCCTCGAATCAAAAGTATACGTTTAAGACCAAAACCTTTTGTGTATATGAGCAGGTTAAGCATTGCCTTCTGTAGTTGATACAGGAGCGACAATTGTGGTATCATCACCGACTGTGCTGGGGTTGATACACGAGCGAGCCACTTGTAGCATGAGGTCCACCTCTTTCTTGTACTGTACATGTAAAATTGTGTAGATTAGTTTATTTTCGTAGGTTATTATTGTATTACTAAGGGTCAGGTTGTACCTCAGCGATGACACCTGACTTTATCTTAGATTGCATTATACACCATTTCTTAAAATGCACACCTGTCAGTTCAGAAAAAAATAAACCAGGAAACTTTATAAGATATTTTGGTATACTATTTTACTTGATAGCTGATAGTATAGAGTTTAGCAATGGTAATTTCAACCTAATTATACTTGTAAAAGGTTTGATTTGTGTTAGGTTTATCTCAAGTTCTCAACTGCTAATACAGTAATTTATAAAAGTCTGTCTCAAAAGGGGACACAAATATGGTTGCGGGTCAAACCAATTAATGTGTACTTATCGATACCTCTTTCAACACAACCCTGTTTTGACCCGCCCCATCTTGGCACCTCTAGCTTATATGGTGATGGAAATAGTGAATGAAACTGTAACACGATAATCTGCTTGATGTGAGGACTGGACTCGCAAAATGGATCATAACTGATTATACAGTATAAATGGTAGTATTTAGATAAATGACTTTCATCCATGAGGATTTAAAAGTAGAATGTTTCTGGTAACACATAATGTAGAAGGGGACTTACCGACTTTAACATCAATATTGCATGTAGATTCAGTTGTATTCACCACATACCATCTACAGTGCACCTAATGCAACACAAATTGTCAACCATGGTAAGAGTAGCAGAAGAAAAAATGAGACTCGACTTCATTATTATTATTATAAATTAACAATGATCCAAAATTCCAAAGTTTTGCATAAAGCAATAGAAAGTTGTAAACGTTTGAGTATACTTTGTGCTCCTTTAAAACCATTTGATCCATTTCCTTTCTTAGCTAAATTATGCCAATTTGCCTGTTTGACCTGAATCAACCCAAATTGACCCATTTTCACACTAAAAGGTTGAAACAGTCAAACAGCCATCTCTACTATGAGCATGTATATTTAAGAAATTAGTACAAGAGTGTGCCAAATATCAGCAGTTTTTGATAAAAGTGACAACTTTCAAATTATTATTTTGGCAAAACATCCAACTGTTTCAGAGATTTATATATAGACCTTTTTACATACACAGGCATGTTAAATACTAAAAACCTTAAGTATTAACAAAAAATCTAATGTAATGCATCAACAAATGACAATTGAAGCAGAAAGATACCTCGAAATAAGATCCAAATGGAACGTCATGAGCCTGTTGTACAGTCTCAAAAACCTATAAAAAGGATATAATCTGTCAAAGTTAAAGGTAGCATTTAAGGAGGAAGTTGAGCATGCAACCCGTTTTAAAAGTGAAAAGAGTACTGAAACCATATATAGGAACCATATAACATGCTCATCAAGGATATTTTCTGTACATCAACAATACAAGACTCACCAGAGATTTTTTTGTCAGTGGACAGCAGAATGTGTTGCCACTCTGTCATTGTTGTGTCTGGAGGGCACATAGAACTATTACAAAGGCATCTAAATGTAATTTCTCTGACTTGACCATCATATTCGTCAGCTGAATGCCACTGGCCCATCTATATCAGCCACAAAAAGAAAAAAGTATAAGACATGCGCACATACACATGAACTTACATAAGTTGGAATCATACTATGATTCTTAGTATGATTCCACTTGGAATTATGATGAAAGTACAAAGCGACTTGTAATCAATGAATGTGGATAACAAAGTGTGATGCTTACATTAATATTGGTGTCCTTCCTAATTGAACGGTAATCACTTGTAAAACTTGAACCATCGCTCAACAGTAGGTCGAAAAATCGTTCAGCAGTGCATGGAAAACCATCCTGGACAAAATTAAAAAAAATATATATATTATCAATATGATCAAAGAAGGCACTCAAAGAAGAGTACTGAGTTTCTTATTCCTAAAGTACAGTAACAATGGATAGTTGATGACAAAAAAATGGATGTCTTTAGGCTGTTACCATAACAGTATAGGAGTGAACCCACAATGTAGCGAACACTTTCCAAGTTCAATAGAACCTTGTCATTTGGTTCTGCAGAGATGTTTGTGAGTCCAGATGAATGCAATAGCCCTCCAACTAAACAATTTTCATATTTCTGTCCTTAATCCTCACATGCTTTAACTACAGTTTTAGACACCTTATGTTGTTCATCCAAAAATGCCCTTAATTGTTTAATTAAAGCCTAATGTGCATGAATGATCCTTGCTAAGTAAGGCAGTCATTGAGATGTTTTTAAGAGACTAAATATGTGCAAGACCTTGATAATATTTTCACTTTCTCATAAACAATGTATATTAGAAAAATATTATGTAATGGAGGGTAAATTGGGATTGAAGTTCAAAACATATCAAACCAACATATTGCAACCCGTTACGATTTTGAATATGTTCTACACTTGTTACATTGTATACAGGAAGCCTAGTCTTTTTCTTTATCCAAGTTACTATAACTTCCCTACATTCCAATAAAACAAAATCAAATCACTTCATGAATTCCACACTCCTACATCTACACAACAAAATCATCATTCCAACTATCAAAATTACATAGCCCTTTATACTGTTTTCATAACATAATCTGATAAACATAAAAGACTAAATCTTATTCTTAGGGGGTGTTTGGAATTGCTAATTTAAACCTACTTATCTAATGAAAGATAAGCATTTAGCAACCTACTTATTTTAAGTGCTATTTTCAGTTACACGGACCAAGATGCAAGTGTTGACCTAGTCATGGATGATAAAGCCTACTTATCATACATACCTTGTTAAAAAAGCACCAAAATATTTATAACTGAACATTTTTTTATTGACTGAAGCCTTTTTGACATGTTGCCTGAGTTGCTCATTCCACCACCCATTTTATGCCGGCTCTTCATGTTCCTAAACACATGTAATCAATAAATTATGTTATAACGATTACCATTCGCTCTAATCTCAACAACAAAAGTATGTGTTGTGATTAAATAATTGGAAGCTATTGAGTTTCTTTGCAACAAATTATCGAACAGTTGGTGAGCATGATTTAGTCACCTTCATTTATAGTCAAATTGATTTTAAAAATGAAATCAATAATCAAAATCCGTAAAATGGATACAAAAGTAATCCCTAATTCATCAACATTATATACATGGTAACCAAACTTCGATTCAATTTTAACAAAAAAGTAAATGTAAAAATTACCTGAGATTGAAGTTGGTTGATTTGTGATGAAAAATTATAGTAAGGAGAATACAAAATTGCATGTGACTGATTCAAACGTTTTTAAATTGATTTGTGATGAATCAAATCAAAATGAGTTTTATCACAAAATATTTGGCTGAAATAAAGGGAAATCCGTGTGAAGTGATAAAAGAGCTTGTTATGATTTTTGAAAAATTAACAAAAAATAGTTTGATTTGTGAGAGATTTTCGGGTAGGGTTTGACTCATATGAAGATCTGTGTACGTTTTGAAATGAGATAAGACACGGGCGTGTTCCAGGCGTGTGCTTATCCTAGCTGGCTTTAACGTGGCATTCTAGGTGGATTTCTTTTTGGTACTTGACAAGTATTGCTAATATATATAGGGGGAGAAGTGTGATAAATAAAGTTATAATTTCTACTCTACAATCTAAATAAGTAGTGTTCATACAACAATTGTGAACAAACTTATATATATATTTTTGCATCAAAGTTTTTGTAATTTGAATTTATCCTTTAGAAGCAATCTATTATAAAACGAAAAAGACGTAAAACTATTCAATCCCCCCTTCTAGTTTTCCACATGAGCTTATGAGCTTTCCCAATTTTATATAAGCTCAACTGCACCAGGGTTTGTTTGGTACTGAGTTTCGTGTTGCAGCAAGGACAATTCGACATTGAGTTTTGTGTTGCAGCAAGAGAAGCTTAGAACCGAGTTTAATGCTGCACCAAGGCAGTTTGGTACAGAGTGCAGTGTTTTGATGGCACAATTGCTACTAACGTAACCCATATATAAATATATTAACAGAAGTTTACTTACAGATCGCTAACATTTGATCACCTGCAATGCTTGGTCTAACTTCACCTGGACATAGATGAAACATTAGTCGTAGTATACATAACAAAATAATATTAAACATAGAAACTGTATGTTATGAAGAAAATACCTCTTGAGTATCCCTGTTGTTAGTGACTGGCTTATTCACTACAAAAGTCTTTGTCAAATTCTCACTTAACAGGATGGGTTTAAAATGATTCTATATTTGATCTACCACAGGAGGATAGGATGGAAAATAATACTACTCTATGATGAATGGTGACGCCTAATGCTGTATGTATTGCTATAGTATGTTAAGTAAGGGAGGAAAATTTGCTATATGTCAATATATTATTCAGTAGAAGGAAATGTAACATTCATTCCTAGTCTAATCAGTGGTGATGTATCATAGATGATGCCTATTTTTCTTGCCTGTTTGTTCACTAATGTGAGGTGGCATCTACGTTTTTTAATGCACAGGTTATAGAATAGTAGGAAATGTACTCTATGGTAAATTGCATTGGCGAATTTAAAAAATATTTGAAACATATATGGATGCATATATGATTACTAATCAGGTAATTCCTGGTTAAAAACAGAATGTCAAAGTAAAAGTAAAAGAATTTTACCTTCAATAACAGCGGTGGAGACCCCGTCCCCCCATGTATAATCCCGGCTGAACTGAGATTACACTGTTGAGAAGCTCATAATTGTTGAGAGCTAGGCATGCTGAATAATCAGCAACTGAAGTCACAAAAATGAATAAGAAACCCTTACTTTGTTCCTCATCATCAATGGGATGAAACGCCACAAAGTGGTTCGCAACAAAAGGACTGAAGTGATCATCGAACTGGAATTCAAACATTGATACCATGTTAGCAAATAAACTAATATGGATAATATATAATTATTTTAAATTGATAATAAACATACATCCTCTTCAGTAGCATGAGAGGGTACTTTCTGAATGAGCAGGTACATTGGGATTTTGCACGCTGCCTCAACTACCGATATTATGACTGGACTTTTTGCCCATCTTTTCACCATTACGTTGCAATGCCTGTGGAAGATGAGTTTGATAGAATATCACCATGGGTACGTAACGCTTAAGAGGATCAATGGGCAATTTTAGGCTTCTAATAAGCACATCCATAAATTATGGAAGCCATGAAAATAAACGTAAAGAGTAGCCATACAAATTACAAACGTGAATAAAACATGGGCGAAAATACCCTCCACTCGTTGGTCCTTCAGCAGCAAACTCTGTGTGTGGTGTTTTAGGGTTGCAGGAATTTGTTTTAGGGTACGTAGAATGATATGGGATGAGTTGGGCTTGGTTTTCTCATTAAAGTAAAAATTAGCTAGTACATATATATACATACACACACACACATATATATATATATATATATATATATATATATATATATATATATATATATATATATATATATATATAGGGTAGGGTTCTAGAGAAAAGTGCATTTTGGTAGAAAAGTGAGAAAAAAGTTACTAGGGTTTAATTTGAAACATCTCAAACTTCATGGGTATGTTTTGAAACATACCCCCCACCCCCCCCCCCCCCCCCGAAAAATTTTTTTCCCGCAAAAAAAAAAATTTTTTTGGGGATTTTTTTTTTTTTTTTTTTTGGCCAAAAATTTATAACCCTGATGCACCTTTTTTTTAGTGCATCTCAGTTATAAAAATTGGTGCATCTCAGTTATAATAAGAATTTGAATTCGGTTTGTTTTGATTCACGGTTTGACCCTAATTTTTTTTAACCGAATTAACCGAATAACCCGAAAACCGAACCGATAACACCCCTACAAGTAGCAACTTAGCCCAAAAGAAATGATATAACCATTTTAGCCCAGCTTGAGATGAAATACGTGAATGCACATTTTTTTTAGTGCATCTCAGTTATAAAAATTGATGCATCTCAGTTATAACTATGATGCACTAAAAAAAAGGTGCATCAGGGTTATAAATTTTTTGCGGGAAAATTTTTGGCAAAAAAAAAAATTTTTGCCCCAAAAAATTTGTTTTTTTGGCGGGATTTTTTTTTTTCGGGGGGGGGGGGGGGGTGGGGGGGTGGGGGTGGTGGGTAGGGTGTTAATTTACAAAACCTCCTTAAAGAATGAAAAAAATACAATTAGGTCCCTGTAGTTTGGTGTGAAAAAAAGGAGGGGAAGGAGGGGATGATTTGTACACTTTTCTCACTTTTCTACCAAAGTGGGTTTTTTTCATGAACCCACCTCTCTATATATATATATATCCGGTTCTTTATCAACAATTACAACATCAATAACTAGTACCTATTAATATCATAATTAACATGTTATTTTCTACATATTTTTTAATAAATCACAAGTGACTTTTATGTCACAAAATCCCCTTGTTAGAAGAATTTCGTCCTGAAATTCAGTCAAAAATTTGACCAACCTATTTTTGTGACAGATGTCATAGTATCCCTAGTTGATGAATTTCGTCCCGAATTTCATTGAATCACAAGTGATTTTTCTGTAAAAATCACATGTTATTCCTATATTTTTTGTAATATTTTTTAAATAAATCACAAGTGATATTTAGATAAAGCACATGTAATTTCTAGTATTTAAATTTTTGACAAAATCACATGTTATAGGTTCCGAATCACATATAATTTGTATAATAATCACATACATCTAATTTCTATAGTAATCACATGTGATTTCTTTGGAATCACAAGTAATTTTTGAATAAATCACATGTTATTCATAGTTTTTAAATTTTGACAAAATCACATGTAATAGGTTCAGAATCACATCTGATTTTTATAAGAATCACATGTGATTTCTTGGGAATCACATGTGATTTCTATAAGAATCATAAGTGAAACTAAAGTAACTAGAATAATAGAATGTTACCTATTAGGATCAGTTTGACTGATAATTGAGAGATGATAAATGAGAGGATGTAGTGTGTTGGTGTTAATAACAGAGAGACGAGTGATAAGTGAAAGTGAGAGAAATTATCTATATCTTTTAATAATGTTGGTGTGTGGTAGCTGTTAAGAAGGGTAAACTGGCGGGAAATTAAAATTTTACAGGAAGTCTGTGGTGGCAGTATTGAAATAAGAGTCTACATGGAGTCAGAAAAAGTACCTGCTAGAGAACATGGAGTGTGGGGAGTTAGATACATAGGAACCACAAGCAACAAAAAAACTTCGCTATAAAATATGCTTTTCACAGACTTGGTGACCTGCACAATGAAACCATCTCTTCCAAGTAATGTAGTTCTTATTAGTGGCAGTTTAGAATTTGCAAGGGGTTTGCTATTTTTAAGAAGCTCAAAATACGAGTGTACGTTGTGATGCCTGACATCGACAGTGAGAGTGAAATGGAACAAAGCTATCAAATGTTGGAAACGACAGGATCTTTGTTGTTTTACTGGCCACCTGCACTAGGAGAAACTGAATACATAAATGATGGAAGATACAACTACAATAACTACAACAGGGAAGAAGGAACTCATGGAAGAGGAAGATACAACTACAACAACTACATCAGGGAAGAAGGAACTCATGAAAGAGGAAGATACAACTACAGGGAAGAAGGAACTCATGTAATATACAACTACAATCAACATGAAAAGAGAAGTAAAAGGAGAAGGCTCGAACAGGAATGACCAAGCTGGAAGGTTCAAAACTGAAGCAAGAATAGCATTGGAAATTTTAGTACCTAATTCTGTCACAGAAATGTAGGATGAGTATAAGACTTATTTGATCTTTACTTTTTATAAGCACAATATCAACTTAGTAGGGTGAGTATAAGACTTATTTGATCTTTATGTAGTCTAGTTTTTTTAGAGTAATATTATGTTGTCAATTTCATTTCCTTATTGATCAGATGTAAAACGTTAATTCAAATTCTATTATTAATGATACTTCAGTTTACTTTCCCTGTTTGTTTACTTTCATTCTTAGAACAATCATTGAAAAAATCAAAAAAATATGTTAGATTAGTTTACAAAAGCTTCAACAAGCTTGTTTGCTATTAGATTAATCTTATTATAGCTTCTCATAGCTATTATTGGTATACACACACACACACACACACACACACACACACACACACACACACATATATATATATATATATATATATATATATATATATATATATATATATATATATATATATATATATATATATATAACAGGAGGCGTTACACGCGTATTGCCACCTCATTGTCCAGTCATTGCCATGTAATTCATTTTCTGCCATGTCATCACAATACATACATGTAAGCTAATGTCATCAGCCATGTCATCATGGGCTTCATAAAATCCGGAATTATTTGTTCAAAAATGATACTGGAAGGGTTCGAACTTAGGGTGTTTGTAACATTAACACACGTCATTACCACTAGACCAACATATTTTTTGGAATATATCTTGCAAGCCTAAATCTATAAGGACATGAAACCATGCATTTACGTATATCTATTCCATTATACTATATCATACAATATCTATCAATATTTTAAATGAATATACGGTATTTTATTCATTCACTAACAAGCCCTAAAACCTTTTTCTCAAAACCCTAATGTCAATGATATAGTGATCGTTTTTTCTTTTCAGATTTGATGTGCAGGTTATTCGTTTTCTTTGTTGGTAATATGTATCCAGGTATGTTGTTTATAATGGATTCATGTATACACAAAAACAATTATTCAATTGTGTTTTTGTTTTTTCTTTTTTTTTACAGCACCAAGGTATATTGTTTATAATATTTTTCTATTTTACATTCTTGATACAGGAGCTTAGGTTTTTTTTTCCATCTTCTTTCCTGTCTCTTTGAATCTTGAAACAGCAGTTGTAAGAGAAAGATAGTCGAACATGGTAATCTTTATGTATCAAGTTAAGGTGGTGGACTAAACTGAACATGTGTATGGGTTTAGTGGTTTTGTCTATGTGACATCGTGTGTTATTATTTAGTTTATGAGTATTCACTGAGATTCGCATCCAAAATGTGTTATATTTAATCTTTGTAGTCTGGCAAATGAGAATCACAATACCTCAGTTGACATGGTCGTCTCTATTTCCCGCAGAGTAGTTACAGACCTGCTCCACTTGCTCAGCAGTATGTTGGAATCATTTTGTTGCAAATATTCCAATAAATGAATCGTATATATTATCCTAAACGATGTATATTTATCAGTAGAACAGGAAAGTTAACTTTTCATGTTTAATCTTTCAGGTAATCAGTGGCTATCTAATTGGATCCATTTTTACTGTTTTCGATAATATCAGATCAGGAGTCCTGTCAAGTTTAGGAGAATCATGCAGACGATACTTTCTCTTGGAAATGCTTTGAACCAGGGTATTGCAAGAGGTGAGTATTTATGACTTTTACGTATGTTAAGCTCACATCGCCATTTGTAACTGTAAAAAACTAAAATACCTGGTTTTTTAGGCGCAGATGTTAGTTTTAAATTGGATAGCCTCCTCAAGCTTAACGAAACTCGTGCCAGGAGCAAAAAATGTAAAAAACTTTCTTTGAACAGTTAAAAAATGACGAAGATGGACGGGCCATAAGTTTTAATGAATGATTTTTGGCGACATCTCATGTTTCTATCCTTTAGCTGTTCTTGATTATTCTAAACAAACTTGCACTATTCTATTCCTTTATATGATAACTGAGATAGACCCACATGGTGCATCAAGAGTGTGGAACATATAAACAAATGAGATCTTTACAAAAAGGAACTTAGTGTTTACTTCGTATGGAATAAAGGAATTAAAAGGTTGCACTTGATAAAACAACCCCTATGTGTTTCAGATATGATGCAATTGAATTTTTGGCTGTACAGATGAAGTGACAACCACACGCTTCACTCCAAGCTCCTTTGCCGCTGTGAGTACATTGTTTTTATTAAATTTATAAATGAGTATTATGATAAATATATAAATGGAAGTTGCCTTTGTAGCTCATATAGTTTTCATATTTCAAATGGTAATCCAAAGGGTGTGCTAGAAGAAGGGCTAGAGGTTGCAGTTAAGCGTCTCTCTAAGACTTCCAGCCAAGGAGTTGATGAGTTAAAAAATGAAGTCATCTGCATTTCAAAACTTCAGCACCACAATCTTTTGAAGCTTCTTGGTTGTTGCATACAAGGAGACGAGAAGCTGTTGATCTATCAGTACATGCCAAACGGAGGTTTAGTTTTTCTAACATGGTCACAGTTCGTCTTGCAGGTTCTGTTGCTACACAAATGACTCCAACATAGCCTGCTACTGATTATTTTGATTCATCTGAAGTTTGTAACTTCAATTCATTAAAATAAAAGAGTACTTTAAAGGCTCATTAAATGTGTGGGATCGTGCACTTGATGGGGTGGTGCAGAGATACTGGATCTCAGTTTCAATTATGATATTGACAACGATATCCTTCCTTCTCTGACTACACTCACTTCACTTAGAGTATTGGATCTTAGCTACACTAGCTTGAAAGGAAAGTTTCCTACCACTGGCATGTTTTCTGTGTTTATATTTCTTCTCTTCAGTTACCATGCACAAATGGATACATAATCAAGATATTAAATTCCCATACTTACATATATTTCAGAATTCATGGCTTTGGAAAACTTGGATGTTTTGGAACTAACTGATTGTGCTTTAGTAGTACCTTTCAAATGCAAGGTAAACATGTCTCCCATTTGAAACATTTCAAATCACCTCCGGGGTTTAAAATGTATAATTGATCCTTTTGTTGAATGCAGGTTCCAAAAGGGATTTCATATTGAAGAGTTTGGAAACTCTAAATCTTAAGGACAATAGTTTCAATGAAAGCCTTATCTATTCTTTAAAAGGTCTTCCATCTATCAGAAACCTAGATCTTTCCAGCAATCAACTATCTGGATCATTTCCACCTCATGGAATGTAACGTTACTACAGATTAGTAATCATTTTTCATAAATATATATTTTTTCGAATTTATGCTCTTATAAACCTGCGTTTTTCGGTCTGTTAAAGCATGTTTCTTAGTTTCTTAAAATCTTCAAAACATAAGTTCATTTCCACCTCAAGCTACATGTTTTGAGTACAGATTAGTTATCATGAGACACAATTAGTCGTGTCTTTTTTATATGATAGATTTTGCTTATCTAACTAATCTCGAGAAGCTGGATTTAAGTGGTAATAAGAGGTTCATTAACCAATCTTGCAGGTAAGTTTGGTACGCAAATGTTTCAAGTTGTAAGGTTACTGTGACATGTGCTTCTTTCTTACTGTTGATGTCTAAACTTTTGCAGGACCTCACTCAGTTTATAAAAGTATAGGTCGTTGTAAGCAAGTTTGCTATCATTGTCGGGCCATGTTTTGGCCGGATGAAATACTAACCTATTGTTCACATGTTGTCTGCAAGAGATGAATTTTAAGGAATGGGAATCAATTTCTAAACTAATCATATGCATGCTTAATGCCCAATTTTAGGGATACCACTTTTAGTTTTACAATAAACACCATCTATCATTACAATCTCATTTGCTTGGTTTCAGACCATCAACACAAACACCCTAACAGTGTACCTCTTTTTCGTATTAGGATGTGCGTAAGAATATTAAAGGTGGAGCAAAAAAGATGGTCAATCAAGTGACATATCTTTATGCCTACCATACTTTTCCTGTGTCCTCAACCTATGAACAGTAACTAAGGCGTTCTTGCTAATCGAGTATGATAAATTGTTATTTGATAATGCTGTTAATTTTTGCTAACTTGACATGTTTTGTTTGTTTTTTTTCAATGTAGAATATCAGTTGTGATATGTATTTTTGTTTTTTGTTATACTTTTTACTTTATTGTTTTTGAAAATTTGAAGTGACAGTTTGTGCATTTATGTTTAGGTGGAAACACCTAATCTGCCCGTATGTTAAGCCAATGTCGGTCTGAGATCTTGTGCCAACTGGAAAATCTGCACCAACGCTTGCGGAAGTGAGACACTGGATTGGCTCCATTTAGAGGTCTCCTTTAGGAAAGGTTAGCTCAGAAGGAAGATGGGAATGAGCTCGGATCATCCATCTTATTCTTCGGATGCAGGTACCGCAAAGAGAGACTGAGACTGATCTAATGTCTTTATGCAGCAATATAGAGGAGTATGTGAGGTAAATATAGTATTGCATTCCAATGTTCTTTACCTATTGATTTACCTAAGTATTTATGCAACTACCGATGATGTCACTCCCGTATGTCTCTCCATCAGCTACTCTGACCTACTCTTGGAAGAACCGAGTCGGGTGCTTCAGCAAGACTACTGTCTCTGATAGATAGATGTTTGGATGCTGACATTCGCAAAGAGATATGAATCAGATGACGGACACAAGACCACAACTATATGTATTCTGAATTTATGTTTTCCATCCCCTTCCATGTTGTGACTTTGTAGTTGCTTTTGAAGTGGCTAATTTGGATAACATGGTTAAGGGGAAAGAAATATCTCGATCTGCCAGAGATGAGGAAGGCTCTATGCATGACAGTACAGTCTTGCCACCTCCACCACCTCTTCATGTTTGACAAAATGCATACTTGCAGGTTAGGCTAGCTTCTCACGAGATTGACATTTTTTTTTATTTCCTTAGCTATACTATTAGTAGATGTTCACAATGTGCCAATGTTCAGAATGTAACTTTCAAATTACACATAAAAACTTCTTGACATAATATTACGAGCCGAGTGTGAGCTGTTATTGAGTCATGGGTGATATCCTTTTACTGATTAAAATCATTTATATGCTTATTGGTTGAATAGTTAGTTGTTGAGGAATTTAGGACTGTAAATGAGTCGAGGTTCTATAGTAATGAGCTAAGATTAATTGAGCTCTTACTGAGCTTTTCAAGTCGTATGAAAACTTAGATGTGTAAATTTGAGTTTATGAAAACGAGCTTGAAATATATAATGAGGAGGTGGAGGTAGCAAGGACTTGGCTCGAGCTCTACTTGAGATACACGGGCTTTGTTTAGGGTTTGTGGTGACGTGGCTGTGAAGGGACATGTGAATGTAGTTAATGATGATCTCTTTTCATGCAATGCGTCTTGTGGAAAAACTCTTGGGTGTGGAACCTGGTGTTTGTGGGGAATGTGAATTGTTGCCAGGAATGATCACATCATGCTATTGTGGTAAATCAAGCTTAGAAGAGGAGAGAAAAAATGTTTATTTAATATATTTTTTTACAAATATTTGATATATTTCTATTATAGTTACTTTGTAACAACTCACTAATAAAGATATATTCATATGTTTTTAAAAAAGTTATTAAACTTTCAATGAAAAGAAGAAGCTAATAAGCTATTTTAAGGTGTTACATAAGCTTATTTGAGATATTTTGAAGGTAAAAGACAATTACACACACGCTTCATCAAAGGGCCGTTTTGGAAACTTCATAAGTTAAATCAACTAAATCATAGCCAAACACCCCCGTTGGTATTTGACCTCTAATCATACTATTTATGAAATGTAAAACTGTGGTATGCATTCTTCGCTAACTTGCATTTTGTACTTTTATGGATTAACATTAATTAGAAATCAAAAATATACACCGATGTCCATCTTTTTGTTCATAACCATTTTGACGAGAGGTTAAACAACTTGAATCGACATATATTAGCGTCACCTCTAGATAGTGTTGTGTTTTTCATTTGCTACTGCACGTTTTTGCTATTCTAGCTGCAATATTAACATCATATTATTTGTCTTAGACCGGAAAATACAGAAAAAAACATGGAAGTTGATAATGACAAACTTGGCAGAGTTATAGACTGTTGTTCCTGGTCCTGAAAACAGAAGTAATCCCGCTGTGAATGAGAAACCAAACCCAACAGGCAACTGGAGTATTATATTCTCTCACATCATTAGAGGCCAATCTTGCAGCACCAAAATAATTTGTTTTTCATATGTAGTATGATGTCCAAGGCTGCTAATGAGCAATTTGCTAATACCACCTTTGAGGTCTCTAAGGAATTTAAGCTCTCTATTCATAAATAATTTTATCACAGTGACGGTGGATGTAAATATGACTACGCAACCATTCCTTTTCTTACTAAGATATTCAAGGTACTTATTTGGTTATGTCATTAGATATCGTTTAGTTGATCAATTTAGGATACTAATAAAGTATAAGGGTTTTTGGGATTGCTATTTGCAGTTGCGGCTGGATCGATATAAACATCTGTCTCGGAAATCAATGAACAAAAATGTTGGCTGCTGCTGCAAAACTTGAACAACTATATGGAGTGGGCATAAAAATATTGGACGGATGAATAAGAGACAAACCGATAGAAAGTTTTCTAAGCTTAGTTTTAGAGTAGAATCGCGTTTTGGAAAGGATAATTAAGACAATTTGATGGTTTGGACTATACGCAATGTATAGATGTTGGAGTTCTTTTAGATCTATGGAATGAAATAATTGATGTGTTTATTTCAGTGTCATTTACAGTCATTTACAGTGATTTGTAGTCTAATTGTATATATTTAGCTTTGTGTATACAATTTTGTTATATTTTGTGTTAGTAATTTTGAGTCATAAGTGATGGATTAAATTGATAAATAAGTTTCTGTTTAGATTAGACAAGTTTAAGTTTCCAAACCCTGAAAAAATTAAACGGGTGGAATTATCTTCATCGCCATAAACCACATGCTATAATTCATAAGGATTTGACGCCGACGTATGTATCCAAGCACTCTTTTTAATAAGATGCATGAAAAGACTATTATTTTGTACAATACGAGACATATAAAGGATTTATCAGACATTCCAACTCTATCAATTACTTAAAACTTTAATTATTTTTATTTACCTATTGTGTATTATTTTTATTTGGATAAAAACCTATTCTGTATTATTGGTTAAATGTTAGGCTAAAATACTAAAGGTGAAGTTAGTTTTAGCCGCTAAGGATTATGTAGGAGCCATTTTAGATGCAAGATATATTCTTAACACATTGCAGGTTGGGGAAGATTCATAGAGTGGGTTGCCTAACATTCTTACATCTCACAACATTATGTGAATTTTATAGGTTATAATATATAGTCTTATGAAGCTTATGTTTGTGACTGAATTTGAGTGCAAGGTTTTTATTTCTTAATAACCATATCTGAGTATTTAATATGACCTTTTCTTAATCTTGAAGGTTCATCTACATCCACACTATAGATTCGAAAGATGCCTATTTGTGTAGATAGCAAAGGTTGAAATGAGAGCAATTTGGTGAGAAAGATGATTGAAGTTAGAAGATCTAATATTGAAGACCTGTTTCGACACACGATAAACGTTGATTCGTAGTGTTCTTTGGTTATTGTAGAGATATTTTTGTTTTGCAAAGACAATTAATAAAAATCAATTCCAAAGCAAAATAAACAACAACATGGCAGTTGTGAGAAGACTCGTGACCGCATGGTTAAAGAACTAAACATGGGTATTGGCAAAAAGGTAGGGGGTACCACATGGTAGTGGCGGATGAATTGAAGATCGTCCACAAGCACAAGTGAGGTCAGTGAAATTCATCTATTGGCAAGGAGGACAATAACCACTATGACAAAGTGATTCACAATCATGTTGCCTACATCTTCGCTTCTTTATAACTTTTATTTTCACATATTCGACTCATTTTGTATATGACTTACATGTGATGGGTGAAACATATAAGTACATAAATTGGGATAACATAAATTGGTTAATTGTTTTAAAGAAAGTTTCTCATTACAATTCTATGCATCAAAGGAAATAATTGAAGTGGCTTACTTAATTGATAAAAGTACATTATTAAGAAATTAAAAAAAAAAAAAAAAAAAAAAAAAAAAAAAAAAAAAAAACCCAATGCGTGCACGGGCATTATATCAGGTGTGAAAAATTTGTCAACACTGATTGAATTTTCTTTACGTGTGATAATGAGGCAAAAAATCCATCGCAACGATATTTATATATAAGTCATTTACCGCCCTCCTTTCGCTATAGAAAAATATGGCAACAATATTTATAAGTCATGCTCGCTCATAATTCTAAAGAGGAACTTTATAAGTCATGCCCGCCCATCGGGCGGGCTTCGAAAGCTAGTATATATATATATATATATATATATGTGTGTGTGTGTGTGTGTGTGTGTGTGTGTGTGTGTGTGTGTGTGTGTGTGTTTGGCGAAAATTGATTGTATTGATTTGGATCAAGAAGATCATTGAAGTTACAATTGAAGTAAGGCAAAAAGCATTCTACTTATACATTGAAACTAAATTAATTGCGGCTACTCTTGAACTAAACATTTGAACCTACCCATTGAAATCACACTTGCACTCTTGAACTAACATCATACCCATTTGAAACCGCACTTGAACTTACATTCTTGAAAATAAGACTTGAGCCCACCATTGATCTAAACATTGATAAAGTGAAAATAAAAAACAAACCCGCAACTACACAACTCAAAACCAAGAGCTACACCCATAACGGACACCCTCGAAAGGTAATCTTTTGTTGACCTTAAACTTGGTTGTCAAAACATTGAACCAAAAAATGAATGCGTGGAATCCGTACCAGAAATGCCAACATACAACATATCGAACCCACCGAATACTTAACCAAAAATATAAGGCGAACACCTGGTAGAAGACATTGATACGGCTCGAAAACAGACATTGAAGTGAACCCTTACCTCAAAATAACTTGGGACTTCCAAGATATGAAGTGAAAAGGCCGGATCTGAACCAAAGAAGACGATGATAGTTGTTGAAGCAACATGGGTATCGAAACCGAGTGTCATCGAAGTCTGATATAGCAACGACGACGTCCCACCGGGTGGTGGATCAGCGAGATGTGAGGAAGACATGCGAAGAAAGTACTAGCGATGAATGGGTACTAACCACTTGGATCTGAACCGAAGAGAAGGTAAGGAGTTTGGTTTATGAAAAAGAAAATTGAGAAAACAGCTAACAACTAAAGCTTAAAAGACAACATAAACGAAATGGATGAGCCCTCCGGGCCTCCGGCATAGTGCCGGCGGCCGGAGGCGGCGACGTTAAAATGATTAGGGTTTTATGAGAGAAATGTGTTAAGAGGTATTTTAATTGTCTTGTGCCTTATCCGGTTCTTTATCAACAATTATAAGATCAATAATTAATACCTATTAATATAATAATTAACATGTTATTTCTATATTTTTTTTTATCACAAGTGATTTTTAATATGACAAAATCTCCTTGTTAGAAGAAGTTCGTCTTGAAATTCAACTAAAATTTTAATGTGAGCCGATTACTTTTTAGGTAGTAAAAGTTAAAAATTTTACCAACCTGATTTGGTGATGGATGTCATAGTATCCAGTTAGAAGAATTTCGTCCCGAAATTCATTGAATCACAAGTGATTTTGTAAAAATTAAATGTTATTCACACGTTTTTTGTAATATTTTTTGAATTATTCACAAGTGATTTTTAATGTTACAGTATCCTACATTTAGAAAAAATTTGTCCTGAAATTCAACAAGAATTTTAATGTGAGCCGATTACTTTTTGGATGGTAACAGTAGAAAATTTGACCAACCTGATTTGGTTATAGATGTCAGAGTATCTCCCAGTTAGAAGAATTTCGTACCGAATTTCATTGAATCACAAGTGATTTTTTTGTAAAAATCACATGTTATTCCTACATTTTTTGAATAAATCACAACTGATATTTAAATAAATTATATATTATTCCTAGTATCTAAATTTTGGCAAAATCACATATTATAGGTTTAGAATTACATTTAATTTTTATAAGAATCACAAGTGATTTTTGAATAAATCACGTGTTATTCTTAGTTTCTAAATTTTGAAAAAATCATATGTCATATGTTTAGAATCACATCTGGTTTTTATAAGAATCATATGTGATTTCTATAAGAGCATCATGTGTGGACAACAAGGTTTCTCTCTTCATTCGGGCCTCACATGTGCCACATCACCCAACACCTCTTCACAACTAACCCCCCTCACTAAACAACTAACCTCAACCTCTTCATTTGAGCCCCACCACTTACACCTTTATTTTTTTTTTATTCATTTCATTAAATAAATTAATTTCATTTCATTAACTAAAAAAAATATTAGAACATACTAATTTAATTTAATCCAAATAAAAAACATGCGACACGAACTAAAAAAAAACATACGACACTAAAATAAAAAACATACGATACTAATTATTCCTATTCCGTTGATATTCTTCCTATTGTTGTTGATGCCAAACATGCTCAATGAGACATCGTTGAAGCCTTTCATGTGTGCATTTATCGTGTAGTTCTTTGCTTCTTCTTCTTTGCATTGCGCAACGCTCAACCCATGTCTGCTGCATATTTGGTGTCGGAGGAATATAAATTTCGGCAGCTTCGGATATCGCAAATTTTTTATCTTTCAAAATCATGTTATGCAACATGATGCACGAGTACATGATTCTTCGTAACTTGCCCACAGTCCATGCACGCGCCGGTTGGGCAATAATATGCCAACGTCCTTGAAGGACACCAAAAGCTCTTTCGATATCTTTTCGAGCACTTTCTTGTTTCGCTTTCCATGTGGCTTTTTTGGGTCGCTTGCAACAGTAAAGGATTTGACAAATGCTGCCCATTGCGGGTAAATTCCATCAGCTAGATAATATCCATGTTTGAATGAATGTCCGTATACTTCAAACGGAACTTGATGGCCAATACCATCAATCAGGTCATCGAATAACGGAGAATTATACAAAACGGTAAGATCGTTATTCGCACCTGCCACACCAAAAAATGCATGCCAAATCCATAAATCATATGACGCAACAGCTTCCAACATTATAGTTGGATACTTTTTATCACCTCTGTGAAATTGCCCTTGCCATTCTTTCGGACAATTCTTCCAATCCCAATGCATACAATCAATGCTTCTCAACATTCCCGGAATCTTATGAACCATGCTATGTGCCCGGTATAAGTTGTGAATGTCTTCTGTTGATATAAATAATGCGTAAAAACGTTATTAATATTTATCGATATCCCTATGTTTTGACGATCACAAAATATAAATTCATTAAACGTAAAATCATTATGTAAACAAGTATTTAGTGACAAAATGTCATTACATCCAACTACTTCACTTAAGGTATGAATAAACAATTGTCTAATACATTTTATGATCAAAGGAAGGTTTATTTACTAATTACAAATTATATAAAATGGTATAAACATTTTATATATTTAAGAAAAACACTTTTGGTAATTAAAGGAAAATGTTTATTTCATAATAAATAAATGAATTCAAATTTTTAACCAAATTCAGTTAAATTTTCACCAAATAAACTTTCCCCAGAAAAGAAAAAACATTCTGGCCGTTACAGGTGGGCGGCCCCCTTAATTTTAAGGGGGCCGGCCATGAATTAAAGGGGCCGGCCTACGCTCCTGTGTCAGAATGTTTTGCCTATAAATACTCGTTCAAATATGAATTTTTTCTTCACCTTTTGCACTATAACTTTCTGTCCAAATTCTTTCAAATCATCTTCCTAAAACCTTTGATCATAAACATATTAGTTCTTGTTTTTAAGTGATTCGATCCATCCTCATTTAAAGTGCAAAAGAAGAATACTTCTCCAACATCTTGTTTAGAAGTATTGTAGAGTTGTGTATATTGTTAGTTGTTGTGTATACTATTTGTAAATGTGTAGAAGGTGTGTAATAGGTAGATCTAGGTGGGTTAGTAGTTGTGAATTGAAGTAGTAAAGAAATAGTTGTGTTGTGAAGAAGAAGTAGTGAAGGTGTGAGAAGTTGTGTAGTAGTAGTGGCGTGTATAAGTCGTGAAGAAGGTGTGTAGTGACTAGTGGTGTGAGATTGGTTCTAGCTACTGTAGAGTTGTGTATATTGTTAGTTGTTGTGTATACTATTTGTAAATGTGTAGAAGGTGTGTAATAGGTAGATCTAGGTGGGTTAGTAGTTGTGAATTGAAGTAGTAAAGAAATAGTTGTGTTGTGAAGAAGAAGTAGCGAAGGTGTGAGAAGTTGTGTAGTAGTAGTGGCGTGTATAAGTCGTGAAGAAGGTGTGTAGTGACTAGTGGTGTGAGATTGGTTCTAGCTACTATTAGAACTCGACATCTAGCTTAGTGTCGTTAATCGGTGTAAGCAAAAGTTGTGTAAGGTTTCTCCGCCAAAAGGGAGCTCGTTGTGTTAGTGAAGAAAACTCTCGAGTAGGTGACTCGGGGAGTGGAGTAGGGCAGGGAAGGAGACCTTGTAGCCGAACCACTATAAATCCGCTGTGTCTTGGTTTGATCTTTCCAACTCTTGTTCATTACCTTATTTACATCTTAATTGTTTACATACTCATAAACATTTATATCTAGTTGTAGCTTGTGATATTGTGCTAAAATTGATTTCACACAAAGTTCAAACAAAAGGTTCATTCACAAAATAAAGTTTTTATAAATAACCTAAAAAAGTATAATACATATATACACATATACAAGTGTAATTGATCATTTAGATTAAGTATAATTTTGACAACAATTCTTGAATTGAAGATTTTGAAAACAAAGTTTTGAAATAAAAATTGACGTAAAACTATTCAACCCCCTTCTAGTTTTCCACAGCTTCCTCGGTTGGTTTACTTAAAAACTTTCTTCCAAACAACTGGATTATGCACATAGTAAAAAAATCTAGACAATCGCGTGCACAATGTTCACCTATTTGTAGATACTCATCTAATGCATCAGGTGATATCCCGTAAGCCAATTGGCGTAGGGCACATGTGCATTTCATAATCACACTAAAACTCATTATACCTGAAGCACTGAGTCGTTGTCTAAAGAAATCAAAATGTGCAGGAAGAGGATGATTAGTTTCAATACCTTGGACTATTTCTAAAAATAGTTTACGGCTCATACGGTAACGGCGTTGAAACTGTTCGTCCGTATACTTTGGTTCGTCACCGAAATAGTCTTTCCTTAGACGTGCGTCTGCAACTTCACGTTCACGACGGATGTATCTACAGCGATGTGATGGACCGGCTTCTTGGTTTTGCAACAATTGCTCGTTTTCAAACTCTTGGACCATCATCTCTAGCTCCTCGATCTCTCCAAAGTCGCTAACACTAGAATACGATGTGTCGCTCATGTTTCTTACTTTTAAATGTAAGAGTTTTAGTATGTTTGGTATTTGATAGAAGTGTATAAAATATGTTTGATATGTTTGGTATTTATAGTGTAAATTAACATTGGGTTAAAAAAAAAAAAGAAGTTTACGTTGCAAATTTAAACGTTACATAACGTTTAAAACAAAAAGACCTGCCAAATCGTACCATCAAACACTCGTTGTGGCCACGAGCAGAATGCATACAACGAGCAACGGCGAGCAAGGCTGGTGTGGAGGCGAGCTCGGCGAGGGTGCCAGATCAGACGGCGACGGCGATCAAGGAACCACACCGGATGCTCTAAGAATCGTAAGTGAATAACAAACATGATAGGATTCAATATTGCATATAGTGAACAAGAATTCATCTAAGAAGTAAATCTGCTAAAAAGTTCAAGTATTCCATATAGTCTAAGAAGTACATATGCTAAAGAGTTTAATGTATTTTCAAGCATCAACTGGTTTCAAATTGCCTTTGGGTTCGATGGACATGTTGTTTTCGTATGCAAGTTGGGCTTCTATCCACAATGTCCACAAGGCTTCATTTATTTCTTTTTAACTCGAAGTGCTTTTTCTCTTTCCCTCTTTCGCCTTTCATACTGGTTAATATCAACAACGGTACTGGTTGCTTTTCCATGTCATTATTTTATTTAATAAATACTTTAATAAATTAAACATAACTAGGCAACTTGATCTCTGTCCAAATACATCTTTTTTAGCTTCTCATCACATACGATAACCCTCTTGTTTGTTGAATATTGCATGCAAAATTGCAGACAGTAACTAAACATAAGGATGCTTACAGAAAGACAACAAGTCATTATGAAGTTTTTAAAGGATCTACACTATTGCTTACACAGAAAGACAACTGTTGTTTGATTTATTGATTATGTTTAGGTGTCACAGCTGTGAGACTACTGTAAAAAGACCAAAAGGCCCCTTAGTTTTTCTATATTAAAAAAGGAAAAAAAAAGCCCCTCTATATTAAACTTTTCTCTCGATATAAAAAAGTCATTTATGGTGATCGAAAAATAAATAGGCAAAAAAAAAAAAAAAAAAAGGGCGCGAAAACCACACCCTACATAACAAAGCAAGCCCAACTTCTAGAGTACACAAAAAAAAGGGTTTCCAGCCTTCCTTTCTTCAAATCAATCCAATTCCAATCCCACATTCATTCAAAATGGAATCCACTCTCAAGGTATGTAGCATTCATTTCAATTTTTACACAAAACCCTAAAAACCCTAACTTTAATTTCACATTCTTAATACTCTGTATTTAATTGTTGTTGGATATATAATTAAACAGGAGTATTTCGGGTTTTCGCGGTTTCGGCCGTACCAAAAGGAGATAGTTGAGAAGATTTTGGAAGGGAGAGATTGTTTAGTTGTTATGGCTACTGGTAGTGGCAAGTCTCTATGGTATAATACTCTTTTTCCATCATTTTTTGTGCAAATGAGGTAGATTGATTAGATACGTGTAATTGTTCGATTGATGTAATGTTTGGCGACAAGTTGTTAACTCTAAATGAAATGCATGTGATGTAATTAGTAAGTAGTCTTACGGGTGGTCTGTGGCTCGGTAACCGCCAAAAAAAAGTAGGCTCGTTATAAGATTATTTAAGCTTATATGTGGGCTTATAAGATTATTTGACTTCGGCTTATATTACATAAGCCCCAATTTTCCGGCTTATTTTGAGACTTATGGGCTTATATAAATTTATCATATTGTAATAAACTTATATAAGCCCACAAGTCTCAAAATTAGCCGGAAAATTGGGGCTTATGTAATATAAGCCGAAACACAAATAATCTCATAAGTCACGTATAAGCTATTAAGCTTAAACAAACACCCCTTAAAGTTTGTCTAAATCGTTAAGTGTTTGACACATTGATTGCACTTTTATTTTTCTCTCCTTGTATTTACTAACCCCCACCAAAGCGGTCTAGTGGTTAGGCTCTGTGATGTCCTCACTAGAGGTCGTAGGTTCAAACCTCACTAGGTACACATAACACATCTTAGGGTGGCAAGGGAAAAAGGTCGGAAACGGTCACGGAGATACCCCCGTTAGGCCGTGTACATTTGAGTCAAAGACTTGCCCTCCCCGGGTAGCCTGAAAAGGGAAAACGTCATCTGTTTACCCGTTTTGTATTTACCTGTCAGTGTGATAAAATCAGGCAGGCTAATTACTTCTCAAATTTTAAATATATATAAAACATTCAGTAACACCACGGAAGTTGATATAAGTATTCAATAAAGAAGTATGTGACATATTTTTCTTTTACAAAGAGCCCAAACCAAAACAAAATCGAGGGATTAAGAAAATGGTTCTATGATCATACTGTATCTGCTCAAATCCTCCTTTAAATAGATTGATAAGATTTCTGACCGTTAATTGTGTGGAAAGTAATACTAATTATAAATAGGTGGACTTTTTGGTATGCATAGTTGTTCTTAATGTATAAAATCTCATAGAAAGAGGTACAATGTGAGTATCGATGCTATTTACATTGCTTCCAAATGAAAATTTATATATTGGCAGTGTTACAGTTTCAACATTGTTGAGTGTTGACGTTAGAGTATTTATTTATTATAAAGTTAGATGGAGCAAACAAGTTTTAATTTCTAGATCCGAATGGTACTTTGGAGTTGAAAGTGCTCTGTATGACATCTAAACTCGAAATGCTGCTCATGTCTTTAAGATAGTTACAACAGAGTGCGTTTTTTAGGTTCTAAAAGATGAAAGTATGATTGACGATGCATGTACTCTGAATAGGAGAGTGGTGAAACTGTCGATTTATCAGGTATCAGTACTTGCAACTTGCAACTGACTTGTTTTTTTTATATGTTTAATGAAGCTATCAGGTGCCTCCGCTAGTTGCAAATAAGACTGCTATAGTTATTAGCCCCCTCATTTCTTTGATGCAAGATCAGGTAGTTTTTTTGCTTTTATCTTCTTCTTTAGTTAATATCTAATAAATAAGCAAATGTTAACTGATATGGTGTTTGTTTGTAGGTTATGGCTTTGAAACAAAGGGGTATCAAAGCTGAGCATCTCTCTTCTGCCCAGACTAACTCAAGTGCATTCAAAAATGCCGAGAGTGGCCAATATGACATTATGTATATGACTCCTGAGAAGGCGTGTAATGTTCCCACAAGGTAAGGATTGCTAACCTTGTGAGAAGTTTGTTCAATCATTGATCAAGGTCAAACCCCGGGATCTTAGATTGAAAGGTTATAAGGTGCAAAAACCATGGATTATCTTCGTGGACCTCTTTTTAGGCTTAGTTTGTTTCTTTTGAAGCTGTGATTGTCTTATTTGCTTCTCATAAAATCGGTTTAATATTGCATGCATATGTTTGTTGTGTACCTGCTACTTACATGTGTTTGCTGGTCTTTTGTGGTAGCTGCGTACTCAAGCCGCCTTTGGACACTTCTGCATATACTTTTGCTGTTGTTGATACACGTAACTCAAAATTTATCAAACTGCCGGGGTGGGGGGTTGGGTACAGGTCAAATGGGTACTTTTAGGTACGGGTCAAAATGGGTTCGGTTGACCCTCAGTTCCTGTCCGTAACTTCCAGATGTTTTAAATAGTTGCTGTGTCAGTTACGATTATTAAAATTATAGTATTCCAATGGTAATACAATTTTTTATATTAATGATTTATCGCCTACTGCAACTCTGTGTGTGTTGGCACTCTGTTAGATTTACTTCAGTTATTGTAATGACATGATATGCTATATTGAATAAAAAATAATAAGTGATATGCTACTCTGAAGCTGTTTCTACTCTCAATGCAGCTTCTGGTCAAAGTTACTCGACACAGGAATTTGTGTAGTGGCAGTTGATGAAGCACACTGCATCTCGGAGTGGGGTCATGATTTTCGGTAGGTTTTTTGATATCTATGTTTTGTCTTCGGTTCTCTTTTGCTTATAGATCATTTGGGCACTTTCATGATAGAATATCTGTGCACAACAAATATAATGACTTTAAGTGCTACACAGTCTTTTGTATGGTAAATACTACTCTGTAATGTATTGGTTCTTCACTTCTAAGATATAACTTGATGAATACCTTTGATTGTCCTTTATAACATTGTCAACTTTTGTGTATTTATCTACTTTGAAGTGGTTTATTTGATCACTTCTATCCGTCTGCTTTACAGGGTGGAGTACAAACAATTATACAAGCTGCGAGATGTTTTACAAAATGTTCCATTTGTTGGACTGACAGCAACAGCTACTGATAAGTATGTATTATGCATTATGCAAATTGATTTTTTTTGTTCTTTAGCTTGTCTGATGTATGTTACTGTATATTTATAATGAAACGTACGAGTTTCTTATATATGTTGTAGATTAGTTAAAGATTAAACTGTACAAGAGCAAAATGCATATGATATTGACCAGTGACGAAGCCAGGAATCTTCGCTCGGATGGGCCGATACAAAAATAGAAGTTCAAGAAAATACCTTATTACTAACATGTATTAATATCTAAGAGTATAATAACCATTGATTTTTTAATTTATAAGTTACGCTTCTTGGGATGGGCCAAAAGTAAATAATGAGACTAAATACCTTACGAATATACAAGTTACAAGCATGATATTATTAACAAAAATTCATTTTGGGTGGGCCTTGGCCAACCCAATCCATAAGCTGCCTCCGTCCCTGATATTGACAGCCTTTCTGTTATTCCAGGGTTCAAAAAGATATAATTAATTCACTTAGGATGGAAGACCCTTATATTGCTATTGGATCATTTGATCGTAAAAACCTCTACTATGGTGCGAAATCTATTAACCGTGGCCCTTTATTCGTGGATGAGCTTGTGGCACAAATCTCCAAATATGCAAGAAATTTTGAGTCAACTATTGTATACTGTACGACCGTCAAAGATGTCCAAGAGGTCAGCTTTCATATACTTATAACCTTTAGTTCATGCTTCACTTTTGTGTGTCTTGTAGTTGACATCCATTTTCTATTTATACTTCCAAGACAAATAGTTTCACTCTCAACCAGCCATAATCATGATTATTCTGTCATAAAGCACATTAGCACATAACAAAATCATTTCTACTCTCAAGCTTGTGTGTTTTATATCATGGGTTTAATGCTCTTAGTATATTTACTGATTAGAAGTCTTTCTGATAGTTCTGTTTGATCATGTCTATCTTAATTCCTTAGGTTACCAAATCACTCTGTGAGGCTGAAATCAGTGCCGGAATGTATCATGGTCAAATGGGTAACAAGGCCCGTGAAGAGTCACACAGGTTTCAATTTTTTTGCCAACTCGAAATTTCATACATCAGTCATGGTCATATTAAAAATCACATATTTTTATGTATTCTCTTGTTGCTAGATCGTTTATAAGGGATGAGCTTCAGGTCATGGTTGCAACTATTGCTTTTGGAATGGGTATTGATAAGCCGGACATAAGACATGTGATCCACTATGGGTGCCCCAAGAGTCTGGAGTCCTATTATCAAGAAAGTGGACGTTGTGGTCGAGATGGTATTGCTTCTGATTGCTGGCTATACTTTTCAAGAGGTGACTTTGGAAAAGCTGAATTCTACTGTGGTGAAGCAAGCTCTGTATGTTCATTTTTTTTGGGAAATCATTTATTCTCGTTTATTTAGAGGCCATTATTTTCTTTATGAATGTGGCAATGACCATTTCATCTTTGTAAACCAGGCGACCCAGAAGAAGGCCATTATGGAATCGTTCATGGCTGCTCAACGATATTGCATGCAAACAACTTGCAGAAGAAAGATTTTGCTGGAATACTTTGGGGAAACGTTTCCATCCAATAAATGTGGTAAGGAATAATTCCGATTATTGTAAGCAATTATTAATATAGTAATATTTAAGTTGGCTCCTCTCCTTGGCATTTGACGTCACATTACGTGCTTTTTTCCTATCAATATATCAGACATGATGATAAATTTTTTTCCAGATAATTTATATGTTCAATATGTATTATCGCTGTATCTTGTGTTTGCTTGTTAAGTTCAATATTTTGTCACAAATCGTTGAAGTGGTAATTAATGATGATTTATTTGGGTCGTCATTGGACAACTCTTTTTCTTTCTAGGAAATTGTGATAATTGCACCAACTCTAAGGAGGAAAGTGATATGTCTAGAGAAGCATTTCTTCTGATGGGCTGCATACAGGCTTGTGGTGGTTACTGGGGACTTAATATGCCTATAGATGTTCTTCGAGGTTCTCGTGTAAGATTCTACTTCTAAAGTCAGATAACTTGCTTTAGTATCACGCGCACGCGCACGTCCACGCATGTCCATTCACATCCTTCACACACATGTACTGGTTGCAGTGATGAAGTATTGTTATTAGAAGTCGCAGGAGCATTTTCTATAACATTTCTTAGTTGTATATAAGCGAGGCACTAAACTGTCACCTTCTTTTATGTTATGTCCATTCACATCCTTCGAATGAGACTGAATTATCTATATAATTAGCACTAATCAGATATATTTAGTAAATACTTGGGGTGGCGAAATGAATGGTTGGGTACTTTGGTAACATGTCAAATGGGTTCCCGAAAAAAACTGGTGATCCTTGGTGTTGGGTTCGTCTGAACACTATCTGTCCATTTTTAAATTTTTTTTTTTGTATAAGTAAAACGAACTGGGCCTTTCAACCCGTTTCTTCTTTTTGAGTAAAACGAATTGGGCCTTTCAACCCGTTTTTTTTTTTTTTTTTTTTTTTTTTTTTTTTTTCCCTTCTGATTTTCCCCTGTTATAGATAAAACATAATCTCAAATTGACTAATTTCTAATGTAAATGGGTTGCAATACTGGCCAATAGCAAATAATATGCTTCTTTCCTGTTCTCACTTTTAGCTAGACTTGACAGAAACCATCTATGATGCTCGATTGATTGTGTTCCTAATAACTCTTATTGTGGCTCACAGGCCAAAAAGATCACAGAAAAGCAATTTGAAAATCTTCCATACCATGGACTTGGGAAAGATTTTTCGGCAAATTGGTGGAAGACGCTGGGTTTTCAGTTGATCTCTTCTGGTATGCAACACATTCTTTGTACTTGAAATAGCTTTGCCTGAACAAGGTTATACGCGGTTGCTACATTCTGTTTGTTTCATCTGTATAATATTTTTTTCTAAATCGGAGAAAATATCAGAGGTGGCAAAATGGGTGGTTTGGGTATTTTAATGGGTCAGAACGGGTTTGGATCATAACAGGTAATTCTTATATGGGTCAAAACAGGTCAAGCGGGATTGACCTAAAACACGTTCCCAAAATTTTTGATTTTTATTAATTATTACTGTGTCAAATATGATTATTATAGTAAATATGACCTCAACTTTAATCAAATTTTCTGAGTAAAATAATTGAAGGGGTTTTATACATCGAAATACACTTTGAGAGACTTTGGACCAGTTTTACTCCATTCAAACTGTTCCCTTTGAAAAAAAATTATTTTTATTTTTCTGGCTCACCCGATTGGCCCGTTGAAGATTCAGCATATCCTGAATCCACTCATCCATAAGTTAATTGGTCCAAATTGCCACCTCTGGGAGTCTGGGGTATATCATCTGTTGGTGAATGGTGAGTTAACTACCTACCTGTACCACTTTCTGGTTCAGCTTTACTGGTTATCAGGAAGTGGCTAAGCCAGTTATGCAATTTGATGCAGGTTACTTGGTTGAGACTGTTAATGATACTTACCGAACCGTAAAGTATATTTCTAATCCTTTTTATCTCCTAAAAGTTAACGTGCATTACTGTCTGTTGTCAGCTAAGTTTTTCTCTTTTGTTACTTTATCATTAAACTGATTATTACTTTTTGAATGTCCCAGTGTCAGTAAGGAAGGAGCAGAATTTTTGAGATCCTGCAGGCCTGATTATCAACCTCCATTACTTTTGCCGATAACTAGTGAATTGGATGGCAATGGTGGCAGCACGACTGGCTCCGGACACGATGGACTGTCACAAGTATGTTAAAAAGACATTTATTCTTCCTTGTTCTTACTGTCATTCCATCTTCATTCACACAATGATTTGCAAATTTTTTGAAACTTGGTTGTTTTTTTACTTGTTTGGCATGCTTACTATCATTATGATTAGTCTTTTTGGAACATTCTCTCTTGAAATTTGATTAATTCCTATTATAGGCAGAGGCAGAACTCTATAAAATGCTTTTAGAAGAGAGAATGAAGCTTGCAAGATCAGCTGGAACTGCCCCGTAAGCTTTTATACTTTTATTAGCATTGCATAATCTATGTATATTGCAAAAACATTGCATAATCTAAATGTATTGCACTCTATATCACCCATTAGCATAACTATTATATATATTTTATGAATATCTGTTCTATATTAAGATTATTTTGTACCTTACAGATACGCCATATGTGGTGATATAACCTTGAAAAAGATTGTTGCAACAAGGCCATCTAATAAAGCAAGGCTGGCGAACATAGACGGAGTCAATCAGGTATATTTAGGGGGTGTTTTGATGTGCGGTGATTAGTGTTTGGATATAGTGATTCTGACTCTGATGATTTGAATCTGCAGTGCTCAAATAACTAATTCTTTGATTCTGATTATATATGTCACATAATCAGTTTTAAAACACACATCCAAACACCCCTTTAATGATGCTAAAACTTGTATTCATCTCACTATTAGATAAAGTCTCTTTGACCCTTTGGTTGACTCTAAGATCTGTTCTTGTTCATATACTGCAGCACCTTGTAACAAGGTATGGAGATCATTTTCTTCAAAGTATTCAGAAATTATCAAAACAACTGGATCTTGCTTTAGATGGTGTTGGAGCCATAGAAGTTACTCAAGCTCTGAATAACTGCAAAGCTTACACAACACCAAAACAACCAAAAGATTTGCCACCTGCAAAATACTCAGCTTGGAAAATGTGGCAAGAAGATGGTCTCTCAACCGAACAAATTGCTGTATGCCTTTCTTACTGATAACAGTTGTAGTAAATTCTAGAGGTGGCAATATAGGCGGGTTGGGGGAGTTGGGTAATGGTTTCCGGATTGAAACATGCCATTTTTAACATCTACCGTAATGGACCAGGCTCGGTTGACCCGAAAACACTTTTGTTCTTTTTACCAATGATTATGGTTTAACCCTCAAACTTTAATTCAATATATGGTTTAACCCTTGAACTTATTTTTGCAGTGATTTTTCTCTTTGACTTTTTTTAAATGTTTGGCTTAACTGTTTAACCAACCAACTATCATTATTGTATCCTTAATTCTTTTAAAATGTTTCTTGCCCGTGGCACAGCCCCTAGACATTTTTTCCCTCATAGAAAAATCGCAAAAAGAATAGAGTGGCGAAACTTCTGGCCAAAGAGTTAAAACTGTAATTTGATTAAAAGTTTGATGGTGAAACTGTTATTAGTATTATATATAAACTCTTGTTGCTATAAATAATTTTATAGATTTGGGAGGTAAAAAGGTTGCATCTTATGGGTAAAGGAAGACGGCCCATTTCTCTATTACTAAAAAGTTTGATTTGATTTATTTGAGATTGAACACAACCCAAGTTGACCCGTTCATAAGTATATGGATCTAAATTGCCACTTTTACTTCAGTCATAATGTTTAAGCTTGTTTACTACCACCTTCAATTTGTTCTGTAGAACTTTCCTGGTAGATCCGCTCCAATTAAGGTACAAACGGTCCTTGGATATGTCCTTGATGCAGCTAGAGAAGGATGTGTGGTTGACTGGGCTAGGCTGTTTAAAGAATTAGGACTGACACAAGAAATTTGTGCTAGTATTCAAGCTGCAATCCTGAAAGTTGGCTCAAAAGACAAGCTGAAGCCTATCAAAGAAGAACTACCTGAAGAGGTAAATTTCTAAATTGTAGAACCTGGCTTTATACAGATTCTGGTATCAAATAACATCAACGCTGTTACTCTACCGTCAGTCTTGGTTAGGAAGTTTAATTTGTTATCTGAAGTTGAGAATTAATCCATACGACTTCAAAAGTCTAATGTATTGCTTTATGGAACTTTATCTTGAACTCTAGGCATTGTATATGTATGGCATTTTATGTGGCAAAATGAGGTCAATTTGAGTAACAAAACTTTAAAGATGTCAAAACTGGCCGGTTTCGCCTACCCGCATATTTTTGTCCATTTGAACTTTTTTTAGTGATTAATATATAAAACATAATTACAAAAACGTTTATTTACATAATGATCTAGTTCTTTGAATAAAGTGATCTAGGTGATTGTAAACATTTGATTATACATGGGTGGACTTCTGAACCATATTTGTTTGATTTTTTTAGCTAACTTTTTTGATATTACTTGTGTTTTAAAAAAACTTAACTCATATTGACCCCAATTTTACTTGAGCTGGTATAAACCTTCTCAGCTTCTCTACGCGGCGTAGCTCCTCATTGATTGATATTGATTACTGACTGTAATGTATCAGGTAGACTATAGTCATATCAAGGCATGGTTGACAATGCAAGATCTTGGAATGTCGCCTGAAGCTATTTCATCCAATAATCAGAATAGCTGCAATGGTGAAGAATATTCTAATGAAACACAAGAATTATCAGAAAAACCTTGTGAAGTTGAAAAACCAGTTCTTGAGAAGACCGAAGTTATAGTCCTTGATGATTCTCCAAGGAAGCGTCAGAAGGTTGAGGTACCAGAACAACATGATCATCCTCTGGCAATTACTGAAGCTTCCTTCTTAGACTGGCTTCAGAAGTTTGAGAACGGGGTGAGCATTAATTTAGTCTTTAGGGGGTGTTTGGATGTGTGTTTTAAAAAGGATTATTGCAACTTGAACAATCAGAAATGCATTAATTAAAGTAAGTAGAGGTGTCACTTTCAACCCATTTACTTGTTGATGGGTTGATACAGATATGTTTTTATTCCACGGGTTAAGCGGGTATATAACATAATCTGCTTAAAAAGGAATATGGGTCAAACGGGTTGAAAGTCACCCATTGTATATTTTTATTGAGTAAAACCCTTTTTAAAAAGTATAGTTTATTTGAATAAATATGTGTTTTGTAATTTACTTGACAAACTAATAGTTTAAATTATATTGGGACAAAAAGTGTTCTGGTTCAACCAGGCTTGACACGTTTACCAGCCTGCCTGAATTGTACAATGATATTTGTTGTATTATGGTAATCTTAATAATAAGCCCAGATGGTGTAGGGTTGCTATAGTTTAAAATTATACTTGACAAACTAATAGTTTAAAATTATATTGGGACAAAAAGTGTTCTGGTTCAATCAGGCTTGACACGTTTACCAGCCTGCCTGAATTGTACAATGATATTTGTTGTATTCTGGTAATCTTAATAATAAGCCCAGATGGTGTAGGGTTGCTATAGTCGTAAGTTTGGTATACCTTTCTTTTAAATGTATTCAAATCATAAACTTATAAGAATTTCCAAATTCATTGAAGAGTAAAAAATCCTTTGAAGTCAAAATATTTATCCATTCTAACTTTCTGGAAAACAAATGGAGTTGAGGTTTTCCATATGTATAAGTGGTCACTTATTAAACACCTAGTGTGATTTATACTGAAATAAAATTAGTTTAATAACTTTTCTCACCTAATATTGATATGTTGCTCATGTATAATATGCAGGTTCCGTTATCGGACATATTAAAGCATTTCAATGGATCGACAGAAGCAGCAGTGATTGATCTTCTCAATTGCATGGAGAGCGAGTTCTTAATCTATAAGAAGAACAATCTGTATAAATTTATGTGATGCTGTCATGGACATACTTTCCAAGTATATTTTTTAAGTTTTATTAGTGCTTAACTAGAAACAGAACATATGTTATTGGCTTATCGCTATAGTTATGGGTAGTATCTTTTTGTTACCACTGGTCCTTTGTTTTACAATCTTGACTCCAAAATATTAATCAAGTACACATGTAGTATGACTAGACCCAAGTATTGAAAGGATCTGAAGAGCCCTGAAAATCTTAACATGCTACTCCATATTATCTGATCACTAGTGCTTAGTTCAGAGAAAAATATTCAAACCCGTGATTTACAGTTTCTAGTGTGCAATCATTTTGGGATGGCTGGTTAGTGAGACCTGAGTGGTTAAGGGATCTACAGAGTTTCAAAAGCATCACCCCTTTTGCAGTATTGTTTGTGTGTTTCTAATAACCTAAAGTTTCCTTTGGTGACGACAGGTGACCATTGAAGTCAAGAGTGCCTTGACCGAGCAATAAACCCTTTTGTTTGGCTTAAAAGGTTGTTATGATTAGCCAAGTCCTCTGAATTGCGTGTTGCTGGGAAGTTTTGGAGTTGTCCTTCAGCTTATGGATCTTGACTGGATATTATTGTTTGAAACTATACTTTTGGTGATTAAAATAACCTGCCTTTCAAAACCATTACAAAAGCGCAAATGACTTGCTCAAAAAGTTGTCGTAAGCTTGGAGAAAATAGTAAAGCATGTAATTTGCATATCACACATAAATGGTGTAACGTGCGACAAGGATAAGGATAATGTATATATTGTCAACCGGGAAATTTGAGCTTAAGCATAATGATGCGCTCTATTTTCTTACAAGTCACTCTAATCACTAGTAAAAGAGGAACTTTAGTAAATTCACACTTATATTGTGATCGTAAAAGCATGTTAAAATGATTCTTTTCGTAATCGAATCTAAACTTGACATGTTAACAATTCAACTGGTCTTAACTATCATAGTATCATTCGATCGGTTTTATCCCAACCACGAGCAACTAGTATTGTTGTTCAATAAGACACGAATATGCCAAACATATATTTGACTCTCACCTAGAAACGCTACAGTGCCAAACTGGATCAAATACTAAAAGTCAAACTATGGCAAGATTCCGTAAGTTCAGGCAGCTGTTCCAACACCCAACGGTCAGTATGATCATCAACTCACCATGGCAAATATAGAAACCTCAAACAATGAGAAAATGGTCAAACTGACCACAAACATATAAAACTCATAACATCCACAATAGGTGGTTTATACTTTATACTCTATACTGTATAACGAATCCTTGCATTCTCCTCCCATAACAGGGATGAGCATACAAATCCAACTTGACAGTCACATGAAAAGTGAAGCGCCAACTAGTTAAGGTTTGTACTTTTCCGGCGTGAGAGAAAAGATAAACATGAAACTTATATGGACTAACAAAGTCCTTACAGCATATGCTCATGACAAAATTCAAAAATAATATACCACTCAAATGCGCAAAATCCTAGAAACAGTAGGTACTTTGTCTCTTAACATCCGTGAATTAACTGACAAATTGTCAAACAAACATACGTCAATCATAGGTCAAATATGTTAGTTCTTTCTTGTGCAAAAGATCCCGAATTTCCAATTCCGCTCCTGCAAAGTCATGTTTAGCTGAATTATGCTTTTAAAGGCCATTTGCATTTGTTCTGCAACTCCAAAAACCTTTCAACATCAAAATTATGATTTTCCATTAGCTTTCTTCTACGAAAGAGGAATAGTCTTTTCATAAAATCTTGGTATGAGGGGTCCCTCGCTGTGATAAGGAAGTAACCATACCCAAAAATTAGGCAAAATATTGTTGCAAAATAATTGGCCCCATAACATCCCAAGAGAATTCCCAGTAAGTTAAACGGAAGAAAAGCCCCATTTGAAATTCTAAGAAACAAAGCCCGGACCAGAGGATGCGGCAAGTCTGCTTGTGGGCTAGCTTATCGATTTCTTCCTGCTTTCCTTGTAACTTCTTTAGTTCCTCCCTCCTTGGATCATCGGGTGCTAGGGCAAGAGGCACTGCTCTTCTGAACAGATCCACTACCTAATCAATAAAATAAAGTCATCGATAACATTAGATTTAGTTTGACAATAACAAAACCTACCTACAAACAGGACTAGGTTAAAACCAAAGGGGATTAATATTGAGGGTCAAAACACAAGCGATATTTGTTTATTCTAATGCTAGTAGACTGTAAGACTTGGCCTTACAAAACAGCTTAACAACAACAACAACATACCCATAGCCGCCAGAGCGGGGTATGGGGTGAGGTAGAATGTAGACAGATCCTACCCCTACCCCTACCCCAGGATAAACCCGAGAGTAGCTTCCAGGAAGACCTTCGGCAAGCACAAGTGTGCGGGTGAGAGTGAACAGAAATAAGTTCATGATGAAAGAAAGCAAACAAGTAAAAGCATTCAAAAGACAAAATGCTAAAAACTAGCATACAAAGCAGATAGGCATGATACCAACAAAAAAGGAACATAAGAGAAAAAGGACACAAACATATAAAAGCAAACACCGCATGGGCGCAGGAGAAACATAAAAGAAAAGGAAAAGTGCAAAAGAGACAAGGGGACACGAGCAAAAACAAACAAACAAACACAAACGCAAAAACGCATAAAAACAAGAGGGCAAAAGCACCTAGGAAAAACAGCTTAAGCATTATCATAAAACACATTTTAGCCTGTTTTATGGAACAGCTAATGCCTTATTAAAATCCTATCCAAACGTTTTCACTTTTTCACCATAATTTGCAGCAATAATCCATATCCAAAGGCTTGTTTGGCAATAATCCATATCCAAAGGCTTGTTTGGCATTTCCATTTGACAGATGATTATCTCATTTGATTTTTCAGATTAGTGTTGAACTGCTTCTAATTAATTATCTGATAATTTAAGGGTAAACCAATCATTTTATGAGTGTTACCATTTACACATAGATCCTTAAAGCACTTAAACACAAATCCCATCCTATTATTTCATTATTTGATTATCACAACTTCAGGACCATCCATCTAAACCAGGGGCGGAGCCAAAAAAAACTAACGTTGACTCGTTGAGGAGGCTAAATTTGATGTTTGAAGAGATTTACACTAAAGAAAAAAAAAAAAAAAAAAAAAAAATCTTTTTTAGCAAAACCCTTATATATAACTTAATACTACACTTTTTTTTTGCTAGAAGCAGCTGCCCACATGGCCACATTGCCGGTATTGTGTCTCGCCTCTAATCCAAAACTATTTGCATGTCAATACACATATTAATACATAGAACATAGCAAGTACATTAACTCATAGTCTCATACCTTATCAGGATGACGGTAAACCTTGTTTCTAAAAATCAAAACAACACGAGCCTCATCAAGAACATTCGCAAACGCTTTCGCCTCATCATCATTTTTCACAAACCCCGTACTTTCACAAGCTTTCAAAAACTCATAATAACCGGTCACCTCTTTACTACCAAACAACGCATCTACATTTACTAATCTCATCAGTTTATTCACTTCCTCAAACAGAATACGACTTTCACCTCCATCCATAGCATCTACTCTACCAATGTCTCTCGAAAGCAAACAATCACAAAATATTTACTTGTAACAAAATGTAAATGGACTATAAAAATGAAACACAGTACACATGCATTTACTTGAAAAAGTAACAAGTAACAAGTAAATGGACTATAAAAATGAATAATAATTTACTTGTTACTATTTACTTGTTACTATTTATTATTATTATTATTATTTTTAATTGAAAATGAAACACAGTACACATAGAGTACCCGTCTCAAAATTATTGTCTCATTTTGATTTATTTCTTTCTCAACTTTAACTATAAATATTTTTGTTTGTGTTATACAATTTTGGATATATATATATATATATATATATATATATATATATATATATATATATATATATATATATATATATATATATATATATATAGGGTTTTTCTAATGTGTGCCCTGGGGGCACACGTTAAGAACACCAAAAGGACATCCGGACCCACGAAAAAGTACATCCGGACCCACAGAAAAATACACTTTTCAGATAAAAGGTGTGGGTCCGGATGTACTTTTTCGTGGGTCCGGATGTCCTTTTGGTGTTCTTAACGTGTGCCCCCAGGGCACACATTAGAAAAACCCATATATATATGGTGGGATCATGAAAAAAACTGAGAAAAGTGAGAAAATGGTACAAATCAGCCCCTCCTTCACCTCCTTTTTTTTCACACCAAACTACAGGGACCTAATTGTATTTTCTTTCATTCTTTAAAGAGGTTTTGTAAATTCGCACCCTACCTCCCACCCCCCCCCCCCCCCTCCCGGAAAAAAAAAATTTTTCCCGCAAAAAAGAAAATTCTTTGTGGAAAAAAAAAATTTTTTTTTAGGCCAAAAATTTATAACCCTAATGCACCTTTTTTTTTTTAGTGCATCTCAGTTATAAAAATTGGTGCATCATAGTTATAACTGAGATGCACTAAAAAAAAGGTGCATCAGGGTTATAAATTTTTGGCCTAAATTTTTTTTTTTTTTTTTTTTTTTTTTTTGCTCAAAAAAAAAAAATTTTTTTTTTGGCCGGAACTTTTTTTTTTTCGGGGGTGGGTGGGTTTGGTTGGGGGTATGTTTCAAAACATACCCATGAAGTTTGAGATGTTTCAAATTAAACCCTATAACTTTTTTTCTCACTTTTCTAATGAATTGTATTTTTCTCTAGAACCTTACCTTTTATATTATATATATATATATATATATATATATATATATATATATATATATATATATATATATATATATATATATATATATATATACCAATAAAATACATTTAAAACTCAATCCGTTCATATATTATGTATCAACAGGGGCGGAGCCACCTTGTAAGTAGTGGAAGGAAAGGCCCCCAACAAAGCTTCACCGGAATAGCTAAATTATTAGGGAAAATGGTTAAATTTATTACAAAAATAAGTGGTGCCCTCAACTCAGAAATTGGAGTGCCCTCTTCGAAAGAAAAATCATCAGTTAAATCTTTGAATTTTTTCTTCGTGTACGTGGAATGACATAAAAAAGGTTGAAGATGGGAAATGGGAGGATGGAGGCTAAAGTCAAAATACTAATAAGTGAGTAACATTAAATATATAAAGAAAGGCATCTACCCAATACATGTTGTACTTTGTTTATCTTATTTTAGTTTTTTACCTTTAGTTTTGATATATAAAAGCTTTATTTTTTTTATTGAGAATCTTAGATCTAAATATTTGTTACCAAGTATAGTGATGCTGTTGTTTTAGTTTCAAATCTCAAGCTTAAGTCCTAATTTATTATTATTATTATTATTATTTTAAATATAAAAAAAAGGTTTTATGTTAGCCTTTTAGAAAAATAATCCATGTTAAAATTTACGAGCATGTATGAGCGATTTATAATGATATAATTGCTCGATACAAGTTTAGACAATCTTAGCTCTTCTTTTTTCTATTTTTAGTTGCGTGTTTAATTTTATAGGTAATATAGATCACAGTTGCGGTCAAAATAATAATATAGATTACAAGTCGAGTTAATCTTAGTAAAAAATGAACTTGGCAAAATTGCTTTATCAAGAGATATACATCGCTCGTTTAGGTAGTGTCAGAAGAAGTGTTTTTTGCATTTAATGTAACCGACCCGACCCGACCTATTTTGACCTTTACTATACAAGTTCGGCCCGTTATCGAAACATTCTTGTCAATTGTTGTCCCCTTCGATTAAATTTTTTGGCTCCGCCACTGAGTATTATGTAGTATAAACAAAAATAATTAAAGTCAAAGTTGAAGAGCACATATCAAAAAAGTCAAAAGGCGATAATAATTTTGTGACGGAGACAGTAATATTCTAAGTGAAAAAACTAAATAATGAAAGTGCATGAAAAAGTGGAAATTGCATGTGTTTGAATATCGGTCTTCGGGAGTGTTTCCCTCCCAAATCAATCGTTTTGTGTTTTTCTTTTTGAAAATTTAAATTCTTTTTACCATGTCTTGAAGTATGAACATGTCTTTATCGTTTAATGAAATTACCATGTGACACTTTTAGACCGGAGCTAGTGGGCGTCATGCCTCACAACAAAACCAACCAATCACGCGCCACTTGCCAACTTCACACGTGAGGTGAAGAAAAAAAAAAGCAGTTAAAGGTGAGTTGCTCACTTCTCGGCACTTGAGTTGTGTTTAATTATTTTTTATTTTGATTGTGATTGCGTAGTTATTTAGTGGGGTATGTTTTTATAAAATACGTATTTTAATAAAAGGTGAAAGAGTGGTGTAACCGTATGGTTGAAAAGTGAGTAGGGTGTGAGGGGAAGTGAGAGGAGTGCGCCACCTATCTCTCTCTCTCACCTTTCACCAGTAGTTGTCACAACTACTCTTACATTTCATTAAAATACTTATTTTATAAAAAAGTTCATCACGAAATACATTACACAAACTCACAAACTAAATAAAAAACAATAAAATAAAAATGAATGGCACAAATGACGAGGGGTGAGCAGCTGACCTCTATATCTCTCTTTTTCTTGGTCTGTCACGCGTGAGGAATGGATTTCTGAGGGAGGAGGAACTCACGAGTGAGAACTCACCTCCCACTCCGTCTAGTGACATTCTTTTTACCATGTATTTATTGTTTAATGAAATTACGCACAAGTAAATATAAAGAATACTAGTTCGATAGACATATATTTAGCACGGTACAAAAACTTTTAGCATATACTATTATAATATATTTGATATATCAACTGCCATTTTTTTTAAATGATCGAATTAATAGAGGTGATACTGATGTTGAACCAGTCATCAAGTTAGTGCATTTAACGATTAGGCACAAAGTATTTTAAATGTTTTAGTGCATTTAACGATTAGGATACAAAATCAGAGTTAGAGCTCAAGTGGTTTATATACAGTAAGAACCCATTCTCCTCCCATAACAGGTAGAAGCAAACTGAGTCAACTTGCCAATGACATTACCAGGCCCGGATTTGAGCATGTGAGATGGGTGACGAAAAGGGCCTCCATTTTTTAGAGGCCTCTGATGTCAAAACTCTTCAGTACTCATTTTTGGTCGATTTAATCTCTTAGAAGAAGCTTGAGGCTAGAAAATATAAGATTTTTACTACATAGGAAAAAATACAATAAAAAAAAAATCTCTACCCGCGTTTTAATGGAGGAAACTCAAAAATATTATAAACCTCAAATGGGCAAAAATCATTGAAACAATAGATGTTTCATCTAAGAAAATTTGTGGATGTAACACCTATGAATTAACTGACAGATTGTCATTGAGAGTTAACATACGTCAATCAAAAAGGTCAAACCTTTATGGTTAGTTCTTGTGCAAAAGATCCCGAGTTTCCAATTCCACTCCTGCAAAATCATGTTTGGCTAAAGGGGGTGCATCTAATGGTGACTTGCATTTGTTCTGTAATTCCATAAACCTTTCCACGTCGAATTTCTTTCTTTTTATCAGCTTTCTTCTGCGAGAAAGGAAGAGCCTCTTCATCAAATCTTGGTATGTGGGGTCCCTCCGTGTGATAAGGAAGTAACCATACCCAAGAATAATGCCAGATGTGGTACCAAAAAACGCAATTGGCTCCATAACATCCCACGAGAATTCCCAGAAAGTTAAACGGAAGAAGAGCCCAATAAAACCTAGTGAGAACACGAGCCCAGTATAGAGGATGCGGCGGACTTGCTTGTGGGCTAGCTTATCAATTTCTTCCTGCTTTGCTTGCAACTGCTTTAGCTCTTCCCTTCTTGGATCATCATCAGGTGCTAAGGCAAGAGGCACTGCTTTTCTGACCAGATCAACAACCTAGTTAACCAAAAGTAATCGTAAACAACATCAGATTAACCGGGTCAATCAATAGTGTTTAGATAAAACTGGATTGAGTCAAAAGATGCCAAAATTCTGTTTTTAATGGATAACCTCCTAAATCTCTATATAAATGTATTAATAACTACCAGAATCATTGTTTTAGTTAGGGGTGATCACGGTCCAAAAACGGGACCGGACCGGTCAAGACCGGACCGGACCGAAGACCGACTTTGGGAAAAACCATAGACTGAGACCGGACGGAATGTGGTCGGTCCGGTTCGGTCCGGTCGGTCTTCGGTCCGATTAGGCAAGATCTTGGCATGTTTTTTCGGTTTTTTGGTCGGTCCGGACCGGACCGAGGACCGAATTAATGAAAAATCCCAAACCGAGACCGGACCGTTGGTCCTTCAGTCGGTCTGGTCGGTTTTGTCGGTCGGTCCGGTCCAAACGGTCAGAATGCTCACCCTTAGTTTTAGTAATCATAACAAACACATTTACTAATTAAAAAAAAAAATAAGTTACAGAAAGTGTCTGCGGGTCAACCTAACCCCACCCAATATTGAATGGCAATGAAAATGATGTTTCAACTAGAACCTGTTTTTCCTAGTTACCTACCCGCTCAACTTGCACATCCTTTGCTACATCTTAAAAATTCTAACTGCCCAAATAATTGCAAAGAGGGGCCTGCAGCAACTACAACTTATTAGGCTCGTTTATATGTACTGATATGTATGTTCTAGCGTATCAAGATATGGAAAAAGTAAGTGTTATCTATGATAGAGCTGCTGGTGACTTAATCATAGCAACTAATCCAAGATCAACATGAGCCACACTTGCCATCAAGCAGATCTAGGTGAAGTTCCAAGGCTAACTTTGATGGTAATGAAATTGTGTGTTTTTTAGATTCGTTGTGGCAAGGCAGAAGGTTCTCCAAAAGGTGAAGAACGGTGGGATCACCCTGGTCCCATGCATCCTAAGGAAGCCAACCGGACCCTCCCCCAAGGACCCGCCCCAGGCATGCATCCTAAGGCAAGGCAGAAGGTTCTGATGTACCTTTTAAAAAAGTGGCACATTTTACTTAATAAAATATACGCCTCTTGGAAATTTGATTTTAAAAGATGCCATCAATGCGGATAACAAAGTATATTGGTAGCTTATACTTTCTTATTCGAGTCAGTTCCAAAGTTCTACCAAGAAAAAGATAATCATAGTTCGGTTTTACCTCCTAGACTCTTCTAAATAGTATTGATGAAACAAAAATGCCCCATAGCAAAACTTGAAAGGTGGTAAGTATATTTAATCTATTAGGCATAAATGAATCCAATCAGTAAAACTTGAAAGGCGATAAGTATATTTAATCTATTAGGCATAAATGAATCCCATTAATTACGTATAACGCCTATATTTAAACCATCCTATTCCACTGAGAAAAAGATATCACTTCTTTTTGTCACCTTTATTCCTAAGCAATTCCCAAGTAACAAAATTATACAGAAATATTGAAAAATTATACAGTAACAAAATAGCTCTGATATTTGACTATTACTAGATTTCTAATACTCCGTAATACACTTCAATGATGACAAAATACAGGTCATTGAGTAGACTTAAATCAGCATCAATGGTTTGTAGTGATGAAAAATGAGAATAAATAATAGCTCTACCTTAAAACTTATTCCTGAAGGAATTGCTGCTTTTAGTATAAAATATTCAAAAAAGGAAACTGTAGTAAAACATATAGAGCAAAAGAAGCATGGCATAAGATGATTCCCACTTTTACATACTTTCTGTAACACGCACAAATCACATTAACATTTGCATGGTTGCTGACAGCTACAAACAATTTTGTGCTTTGGCAAAAGGAGCTTTAAAATAAATTGTTTAATATCCACAAGACCTCCATTGAAGCTAAAGAACATTGTCCAAGAGAAATTAAGAAGCTAATAAATGGAAAAAACGCAAATGCTCAAAAAACAAAAAACTTCGAAACAAAGTAAAGATGCAACTTGAGTGACCAACAAAGCCAAGAGAAAGAAATACAATCTACCAAATTGTAGGCAACATGCCACTGAACATTCTCATTAGAACCTAAAAGGGGTAAAAAACAAGAGATGTTTTCCTGATCTAATGCTAGCAAGACAAAACAACTAAAGCATTATCATAGAGCACAATCTGCTTAATTTTCTAATTCAGCAAATCGAAAGTGCAAATAGCTAATTCTATCTTTCTAATTATAAAAAAACAGTGTGTCACCATAAAATTTAGCTCAACAAAGATCAACCATATAACTCTCGTTTGTGGATATGCAAAAAGTTCCATCATCAATCTGAAGACCTCATATAATAGAAGGACCACAAACGCAAGATGTTAACAAGTACACCAGTAAAAAAACGTGTAGCCATCAACATCACAAGTCAAACAATTACACCATAAATTAAAAGAATACAGATCTGAAGGCGTGTTTTGCATTGTGTTTTGAAGTATTTTTTTAAGTGATCATTAGAACACCTCCGAACTATTATAATTATCAGCCTTTCTAACTCTTTCCAAACAGATAAATCCCAAATTTTCCCTTTCTACATTAGAGCAACAGTTATCCACGATAAAATGTAGCTCAAGTTTGACGAGGGACAAGAAAAATAGAATATTCAACCATCATCAATATCCTTCAATAGAAGACCCACAGATGCATTATTTTTAATAAATAACAAAATGGGGGTCCATAACTTTAAAAAAATTGTTCCTATCAAAATCCCTATCCAAACGGTTGCACCATAAATTGCAAGTTGCAACAATCCAAATCCAAAATGAAACCTAGGCATGTTGGCCATTTCTGTTATCTAGCTTTAGGGCCTTAGCGGATAACTAATCATTTTAACAGTAACAGCAAAAAACCTGAATACCTAATTAAGAACCATTTACATAAAAATCCTAAAATAATCAACATTGCCAAACATACACCCCATCTAATCATAACAATACAGCATTATAGAAGCGCATCCAAACAGTATGCACCTTTCCTTCAGAACCGATTCTCTATTCGTAATCACACAACTATTTATTTTTAGAAAACTACTCGTAGTATTTTCTAAAAATCAAAGACCATTTACATAAATCCTTAAAGAGTCAATGTTGCTAAACACTCCAGAAGCACAACAGCCAAACACTATTCAAATTTCATTCAAAGCCAACTCTAACTATTCCATATCACATAATCACGTTCATAACCTAATCCCAAACACCCCCAAATTCATCAATCAACATAACATTCACACACAAGCACTAAAACAAACATAAACATTTATAAATTACTACTAAGTTATACCTTATCAGGATGAAGGTAAACCTTATCTCGAAAAATCAACACAACACCGGCTTCATCCAAAACATTCGCAAACAACTTCGCCTCATCTACACTTTTCGCAACTCCCATACTTTCACAAGCTTCCAAAAGCTCATTATAACCAATCACCTCTTTTCCTTCACTACAGAATCTCGACTTCAACGCGTCTACATTCACTAGTCTCATTAACTTCCTCACTTCCGCATACGTTATACTCTCACTCTCACTTCCACCGCCACCGTCTACTCCCGCGGCATTACTCGAAAACGAATAACTAGAAATTCTGTTATAGCTAGGTCTAACTGTCATGCCACGTGGCACTCCAACTGACTTCACTTTTTTTGACCTAATAATTCCACCACCACAACAACCACCACCGTTACCGTAACATATGCCACGTGGCAATCCAACGGTTGTTACGTTTTTTGACCTAAAAGTTTCCGGTAACAATCTACCACCTTCACCGCCGTCGTAACCTCCGGCGGCTGAGTTTGTAAACAAATAACTACTACATATTCTGTTATCAGGTCTAACGGAAATGCCACGTGGCATTCCAAATGTTGTTACAGGTTCTGACCTAATCGTCTCCGGTAACAATCCACCACCACCGACACCGTCATCTCCGGCGTTAGTAGAAAACAAAAAGCTACTGCATATTCTGCTACTACTAGGTGTAACGGTTACGCCACGTGTCAATATGTTTTTAGATGATAATCCTTCTTTTAGTAACAGAAATGATGATCTCCACATCTTTACTGTTTTTTTCCAGAGGTCTATTTATGTATATATATAAATATAATCTGTATCTATATATTTGTCTATATGTATGTATAGAAGATGTGCATTTTTAAAACTGAATAACGGAAAAATGAGAGTTTTTTTAAAAACTGTGAGAAAAAAATAAAAGGTGTTTTTTTGTTGGAGAGAAAATGGGGAGAGAGGGGAAGGGTGAATGGGGTGTGATTTGACCGAGGAATCGGGGAGATGAAGGGGTAGGATTGTGCCAGGTGGAACGCGTGAGATTGGTGTGTGTGATGTAGTGCGTGTGTTGTTGGGTGTCAGACTAGCGTTTTTCGTTTTTGTGTAAATTGCATTTTGGTCCTTGTGGTTTAGTTAAATTGCATGTTTGGTTCATATTTTTTTAAAAATGCAACGAACATCCTTATTTTGAACTTTAGATTGCAAAGACAGTCTTCTGATTTATGTGAAATGACTAAATAAGCCTTGTCTTCTTCTTTTAATGGGGTAATTTGGTCTTTTCATATTGATCGAAAGACTATATTTGCAATCTAAAGTTTAAAATAAAAATGTTTGTTTGCATTTTCATAAAAATGAGGACAAAACATGTAATTTGGCCAAACCATAAGAAAAAAATGCAATTTACTCTTTGTTTTTTGATTTTTAAAATCCACAGTGCCGATTGCCGACCTTGTTCGAATTTCTGGGTCGCTTTTTTCTTTTCTTGACCTTTTTTCTTTTTCTTGACCTTTTCCAATACATGAATTGTTAAATGAATATGAATATTCTTTTTTGAAAAGTTAAATTAGACTTTTGATTTTTGGATAATCTTTTTAACAAATTATTATATTCGTCTCAAAAACAAAAAAAAAATATATATATATTATTTTTTTACATGTGTTTTTTATTTGACGTTACGAGTCGACTAATCGCAGAACGACTATCCTTTTAGATAGCTTAGAACCGGCACATTATTAACATGTGAAGACCACGATCTTGTTTGGTTACAAACTTTTAAAGGCTTATAAAAGCTTAAAATTTTAAAGTAAGCTTTGTTTGTTATATAGATTATAAAATCTTTTATAAGTTATAAATTTCTATAAGTTCAAGTTAATTTTGAAATGAGCTTTTGAAGGCTTAAATGAGTTTATACTTAGTCAAATTACCTAAAACCTATAAAAATATAGGTGATAACATCGTTCCTGCAAGCTGCAGAAATCTTACATGTTGCATGCTTCTTTCTTGCCCATATCTCTCTTATTTTTCAACAAAATTGGTAAAACTAGAGGTAATTGTTATCAAATCCATCACTTCTTTTTCTGTAGCTTTTACCAAGATCAATAACGATAGAAAACTATTTATTAGTTAAAAACACAAAACCTGAATCTATACATCAACTGTTATTGAAGATGCAATGTTTCAACTGACAACTACTTTAACTAAGATTGTTTATTAATCATCCTAGCATTAAAATAACAACTGACAAGATAAAACAAAAAAACTTAGAATAAAGTAAATATAAGCTATACCTTATATAAGTTAAATTTTGTTATTCACAAAGATAATATATATAATTTCTTTTGGATCCAAAATAAAAGTCAGTACTACACCATAAAAGTTCAAGGATAGGCAAATCTAGTAAGACCTGACTAACCCACAACTTGCAAGTCAACTTTAGGAAAAGGGAGAAGGATACCACCTACTAGCACCACATTGGCACCATTATCTTTCTTCATATATTATATAAACACACACACAATTTGTTATAAATTTTCTTGTATTTATTAAATTCTCTGAACCTAATCACACACCCACTTGTTTATTTATAGTTATATACCCACTTGTACATATTTATATATTGAATCATTAACTACTATGCATCATTTCGTTCAAAAAAATACCATGCATCTACGGCTAATCTATGTTTGTCGCTCGGTTTATGAGGGATACAAGGGCTTTTACAAAAAGCTAGCTCATTAGATAAGATTTGTCCTCCATAAGCTCGAGCTAGTTAAACCGGGGTTATGAGGCTTATAATTAGTCAAATTACTAGATACATTTTAAAGTATAATGGATTATCATGCAAAAACTAAAAATATATCTGAATTTTATTTGATGTATTTTTATGCGGTTTTACGTTAATAAATTTCGGCTTCAACTAATTCGCCACCTTTATAAAAATATTAGATCCAGCTTCCAGCTTATAATATAAGCTCCAGCTTATCCCACTTCACCAAAAATAACCATATATGTACATCTAACATCTTCTTTTGGGTATAAAAAAGTGACCTTAATGTGCAAAAAGATGTCTAATTCTATAAAAAAAAATGGGTATACTTTTGAAAGTTTTGATCGAATGATAATGTAGGTAAAAACAACTTAAGTATATGTATTCAGTTATACCACCAAAGATACGCAGGACGAGAAATGAACCTGGTCAAGTAGTTCGTGTACTCTTATAAATGGTAAGATCACCGCGTAGTAGCTCTTGTACATGAACTACTTAGCCTGAACTGTATGTTGCCTAAAACATTTTTGGTGGAAACTGAATAACTAAAACATGGACGTGGCTCAAAACACATTTAAAATTTGTTTAAAAGGATGATCTGCAATAATTGTGCATCTTACGACTAACATGCATATCCCAACTAATTGCAAAGCCATCTCGCGCAATACAAGTTACATTTCAATATTTAATTATAATTCACAAGTAGTGGCTTTCCAATCACAATATTAGAAGGCTACAGATTGTCATAGGCAAACGCAGCCATGTGTTGAGCACAAAGCGAACTATTCTTTCGCCTTTTACTAAAGATTGTCATAGGCAAGAATGACACGGCAATTGAGCCAACTTACTTGACTTTTCATTATACATCAGCAATAGGTTAGCAATAATACAAGATTTTGAATAGATAAATGCAAGATAACAGGAAGTTGAAATTGACCTCTTTTTCTTTCTTCCAAGATCTTACATCTGCTAAGTTTCAAGCCTTCTTGCATCTTTGTACAACCACGTGTTAATTTGCGCCCAAAAATAAAATATAGTGGTTCAAAAATCGTGAATACAAAGAAAAGCAATCAACTACGCTTTCTTGATTTGGTGAGAGTTTTAATCATCCCTTTAGTGATCTTCCAAAACCAAAGCAGATTCATCAATGCTAATGCCGGTGGAATCGTCAACAAGGTGTAAAATCCCATCGGATAGTAAACTAGCTTCACCTGAAAAATACACACGAAAAGGATCTTCAGAACCGGTAAGGCCAACCAAGATTCGTCTAAACATTTGCGTCAAAAAAAAAAAAAAAAAAAAAAATTGAAGTTTTTATACATAATTAGTATGCCAAATATGACTACCAACAACAACAATACACAATCCGTTGGGTCAAGAAGTTATATTGTCATCATATGCAAGAAGTTATGATGTTTCCTTTAAGCAAGAATTTTTCTTTATACCCATTTGTCTTATTACATATAAAAACATAACTTAAAGCAACTCATTCATAAGTAAATGGGTCAAAACAATCACCTCTAGTCCTCTACAACAGGGGTTTGAAACAAACTTACCTGATCAAAATGTGTATATATGTGGTAGAAAAAGTAGACGAACAAAATGATTCTGGCAAACTGCACATACACAAAACCATACGTGTCACCTTATGTAAAGCAACAAAAAAACCCAAAATGTCTGTTGTCGAATAGGCAGGTGACTATTAATATTCGGTCTATTTGTTAATCAACTGTAGATAAATTCAGGGTACGATAGACATTACCAACCACCCTACAAACATTGCAAGACCATTAAACATGTAAAGGGCGGAGGTCTTCTTATTGGCAACATCCAAATACCTGTATATGCAAATCTAAAGAGTTATTTTTGGAATCTGAATGTAAAGAAATGAAGTTTGTATTTTCTTGTTCATCAATGATTACCATCTTAGATTCACGAAGGGTGTTGTGATCTCCGTGAAGAGAACAATAAGGATGTAAAACTGAACTTGGCCACTTATAAGTGACTGAATAATGGCAAACAAGGAGAGTCCATGGTGAAAAAACTGTCAAGGCAAAAGAGATGAATTCAGTAGGGAGTAAAACCAAAAAGTGCTTCAACCGGTTCTTATTTAATGTATGTTAGTACTTCCGAATGCGTAATTCAAATTTCAACATTAAAAGTGTAACTTTAATTAAGTTTGCAAGCTTGGCAAATAAATTTAAAAAAAAAAAAAAAAAAAAAAGCTTAATTTACGTATATTGATTTTTATTAGAAATATAATTTAACTTCTGAGTCCATGCAAGCCCTTTGGAACCGAGCTTGTTTGGCCAAAGTAAAGGCATGTGTATACTTACATATTCAAAACCGCCTAAAGTTGGATACGTCCATATAATCATTGCCAAATCCGTGAAGAAATAACCAATTGACATCTGCAACCAGACAAAAAAACACACACAAATAAGCACATCGTTTTTTAGCAGGGTGCCGCCTTTATTTCTTTTAAATAGGACCCGTAATCATATAATAATATTTTCAAACCATATAAATAGACCTAACAAATAAAAAATGTTCAATGGTCATTACCGTATGGAGGCTAGTCTAATAACAACATAAGATTATAAATCTTGTAATGCTTCCAAATACAAGAATAAAATATATGGAGTACCAACTAACAATCACATTTCATTTCTTCGACCCACAAACCATTTAAATGGGTCGGATCAGGTTATGTTTATCCTAACGGGTCAAACAGGATGAAACACAAAAGTCACACAAAGTTTATATCAAATACACAAAGCCTCCTGTAGAAAGTAAATTATTATAATCATAATCGACACATTAAGTATGTATATAAAAAAAATAAGAACTACATAAAAGTGTTTCATGCGTAACATGCCGACTGCACAAAACTGTACCTGATTTGACCCATTACCCTACGCCCCCATTTTTCCATCTTTACACAAAACGTATAGTCGTATACATTAAATATCCTAAAACAATATATTTGAGGCCAGTTAAAGAAAAGTATACCCCAAGTAAAATGTCGGATGGCGCAGATGATCGGTTAATGATCAACTCTTTTTGATTGCTTTCATCAAAAACATCTGAAAAGACCAAAAAGTATAGAGAGCCAACAGCTGCAAAAAGGGCATGGAAGGTCGAGAAGCCCCTAAAAGGATGATTAATATCAAGTTAGCTAATGAAATGATATAAGTAAACTATAGGCAGCAAAAAGCTAAAGAAAAGATGTTAATAATCAAGGTAGATAGAATATAACCTGTTTTTCCATTCAAGTTTCTGCGTGTTATTGAATTTGTTGAAACCTTTATAGAACAAGGGGCTAATCAGACCCGTCACGTCATAAGCCTTCAAAACAAATATATTACACTCTTAGAATTAAAGGAAAACAAAGCAAGTAAAGATACAAGGATTTGATTATCAACCAATGAGTTTTGATAGTGAGTTATGTGATAATTTCAACTTCATTTCAAATGTTTCAGAACCTACGGTTGTTTAAGATTGTCTTACTACTTAAGGGTCAATCTCCAGTTTTTAATACTCAGTTTGATATTGGTTACTTGGCTGCAACAAAATCGATTACTGGAAGGTACGCTAAAAGTACTTTTATGTCCTATGCAAATCAGATATCCTAAACTACCCGACATCCGACACTATAAAAAGTCAAAACTGATGATCACAACTTCATTAGTTCAACAAGATGCAGTACTTCCAAATATCATTTCTAGCAACACGTTCTATGATAGTTGTGACTACTCAATATCACACATCCAAACACCAGTAAGTACCATAATCCCATTCTACTACTTCAAGTCATACTACTCACTTCGGGAACACACATCCCATAAGTTTTACATTGTCTATGCTACTTTACTCACGTTACAACTTATAATATAAACACAACATACATGAGGGAGTACATTACTGTATCCAGCTAGAATCTAATATCATTATAAATGGATAATTGTACTGTATGAACTTACATGCCAAGGGATTAACTAAACAAGATATGTAACACAAAATTTCGGGAGACGGAATTTTTGACAAAAATTTACACTGCACGGCAAAAATCAATGTTCCCATGACCCGGCCTCTTGGGTCGGCCCCTAGTGCTCCATTATCAACTATCAAGTGACCCATTTAAAGTTATCCTAAGTTTAAAGAGCCTTGGCATGTAATTAATGCATAAAGTACCTAACTTAACTACCACAAAACCATAAAAACAAAACAATATAATTGAAGTAAAAAACATTGTACCATTAAACAAAATAAAAAAGCCAAAAGTACTTACAATTTTACACATTAAAACGCCCCCAAAAACCGAAAACAACCACAAGATTTGTTTACTTGGAGTAGCATGATTACCAATAACACTCAAACCAGAAACATTATAATCCATACTCCCTCCTTCCATTTCTCCCAACAGCATACAAAAAAACCAAAATCACATAAATAATACACCATTTAAAAAACTAACAAATACCCATTTCAAGATTTACATAATTACATAAACCCATTTAAAAAAGTTGCATAATTGGTGACAAAAATCACATAAATAATACACCATTTAAAAAACTAACAAAAACCCATTTCAAGATTTGCAAAATTATAGAAACCCATGTAAAAAAAAATTCCAAAAACTTACTGGATTTTTTTTCTTTTTCTTGATAGGGTAATGATTTATGAAGAATGTGTAGTTATGAAGATATTAAATGATGTTGGAAATTTGAAGTTTTGTGAGGAGCTGGATTTTAGATTTTTTAATATGAGATGACCGCACAAGTGTTATGACTTTTGACCAAAAGAGACGAGTGTTGTGGGACCTATTGAAAGAGCAGGAATCTCACTTGGTTGTTGGCACATTGAATGTCTTAAAGTGTAAAATGTAGAAACTTCTTGTGAATGAAATGCAAAAGAGTACATGAAAATTGTTTATGGCATAACTACAAGTTGGGGTGGAAACGAGCTCAGGCCGAGTCTCTCAGAGCTCGAGCTCGGCTCATTTACATATAAAGCTCGAGCTCGTTTCGAGCCTCATATTTTAAGCTCAAACTAACTTATATAATATGTTGAATAAAATAAAGCTCGAGCTTACTTATTTTTTTAAGCTCGTTTATACATGGTTATATGTATAAAATATATATACGAATATATTTTTATGACTCGTTTAGGACCGCGAGTCTAATCGAGCTTTATGTAAAAAGCTCGGGATCGAACTCGATTATTAAACGAGCCCAACTAGGCTCGAGCTCGTTTAGACTTGGCTCGTTTGAGCTTTTTACCGATCTGATCTCGAGTTTTTCACAAACGGCTCGGCTCGCTTCCATTCTAGGCATAAGTGTCCATTAACATTGGTAAAGTTTGGATTAGATGATGTGTTTATCAAGTTCAAACGTCATGATATATATATGAAACATGAATATGATCGAAGTCAAAAGTTAGAATAACACTTAAGATGTGACTATAGTTTGGTGTATTTTTGTGTTGGATGTTACTTGGTCTATTTCAAGGAAATGACTTGTTATTTATAGAGGTGCATTTAGGATTTCGCGCACCCCATGAATGCGATCCAATGTTTGAGAATGGTCCAAGTGGTGGACACTCAAAGGACGAGATGAGGATGACACGTGGAGTGTCATCCTTGGTTGTGTCAGATTTATGTCACATGCATGCTATCACATACTAGCGTGATGCTCACAACACTACCTCTGTTCGAATGAGGTAGCGTGACACATGTTGTTTGCTATAATGACCCTTGATAGATTTCAGTCGGGTCATTGCCTATACATGTTGTCAGGCTTGACTTTGTTTGTGCTTGACCTGTGAAGTTGTTTTCGTGGCAAGTTTATGACGGGCTCTAGCGTTGGTAGGCTTGGATTGGATGTGTTATAGGTGTACGACATGTAGCCAATTGGGCTCAAACTTCCATACACTATCAATAATCCAATGACTTTTGTCTAGTGATATGTGAGTAACTAACTAACCGAGAGGTTGTGAGTTTAAGTCTTGTTTTAGATATTTGTTAGAATTATCTAAGATAGTAAAAGACTTAGGTGGATAATTTTTTTTTCTAAAAAAAAATTAATCTGGTACCATAACTTTTGATCTTTATTTAACAAATACACATGGTGTAATGTTATGGAAGAGATTTCAAACAAATTATTGAATAGAAATATACTAATCCTTTTAACTAATAAGTATTTGGATGCATTAGAGTACAATCATAGTGTTTGAATAATTCAAAGTCTGATTCTTTGGTTATTAGAATAATCTACTTTTGATCGGATGTGGGGGCAATCAAAGCGTTTTCTTTTTTCTTTTTTTCTTTTTTTCTTTTTGTATGTAAAAGGATCATATCAACTTAGGGTGCGTTTGTTATTCAGGTTTTGGCGCAAATGTTTGGAGTTAATATTATTTTTATTTGTTTGGTTAGTAAGGTGTGGATTTGTGTAGGACCACAATACTCGCTGTCATAGGTTTTGAGAAGGAGAGAGAAATTTTTACATCATGAGTGGGTTTAATAAAAGTGTGGATCCAACTTTGTGTTTTTTATTTTTTGTGTTATACATTAAAAAAAAAAAAAAAAAAAAAAAAAAAAATCCTCTAATCTCAAACCCACAAAATAAACAAAATTTTAAATTCTCATCAATGTTATCTTTTTACGTTTCCATCAAACCAAATTCAAATCCAAATTCAAAATTATATATATATACTAAAAGGCATTTGTTTTCACTGTAGCTACAGTACTCGCCCAAGTTTCACATTTGCCAATTTTAGCCCCTGAGGTTAGCGATCAATTGCGAAGTTAGTCCTTAACGACCGTTATCTAAAAAATGTGGATTAAATTTGCAAAGGAACAGTAACTTCAGGGGCTTTTTCTGTACAAATAATAAACAGAAACAACCCCTAAGGTTAACTTTTTTTTCACCGTTAGTCCCTAAGGACTAACTTTGCAAAGAACGCCACGTTAAGGGACTAAAACTGAAAATAACGTTGCTACAGTACAAAACAGTAACTGCTACAGTGAAAAATCAGTTTGTAATAGTATGTGTACTGTAGCTAACGATTTTACACTTTTAGTCCCTCACGTTAGCTATAAATTGCACCGTTAGTCCCCCGTTAGCGTTCTTTTGCAAATTTAGTCCCTAAAAAAATTAAAAATAATAAAAATAATTTGGATTAAACACAACATTCCCGCAGCAACGCGCGGGTACCCCCGCTCGTTCAATACAAAACCCATCAACGAACCAAACGGGCCCTTATTGTAATAAGTTGTGGGCTTATTGGCATGTGGGGCAATTCGTTTGTTAACAATTATCCCTTTTTATAATTAATGAACTTAATAACTAAAATATGCTAAATGAATATGTTATGTGTTCTTATTAATGTTACATGTTTAGAGCGTCCGGTAAGATGACATTTTGTCCACGTTAAGTTTTAACGCAGCATCAAAATGAGGTTCGTTACCTTACCTTGACACACGTTAAAGGGTGCTTTAAACACACACGTTAATCCCTTAACCCACGTCAATAACAAAATAATAATAATAATAATAATAAAAATAAAATCTACACCCCCTGCAACGGCTATGATATTCAAAAAAAAAAAAAAAAAAAAAAAAAAAAAAAATTCACACCCCTATACTTTATTACAGTTTAGTAACGGCTATATCATTAAAAAAAATAATAAATAATAATCCAACCCATTTTATTAGCACTATAAATACTCATTTCACACACATTTTATTTTCACACTTACACAACTCAAATTCAATCTTTACATTTCATCTCTAAAAAAAAAAAAAAAAAAAAAAAAAAAAAAAAAAAAAAAAAAAAATCACCCAAAACTTTCATACTCACAGTGGATCCGAACGAAAATAACCAAGAAGAACGAAGTTTCTCCGATATAGATGATGAAATGGACATGGAATTTATGATAGCCGCATTTGAATATCATCAACAGTTGGAACAACAAGAAGCAGCAGCAGATCTACAACAAATCCTGCGTACACGCATCCACCGTGGGTTTGAGGTTGCCGAGGAACGTTTGCGTAGCGACTACTTTATTTGAGGGTGTAAGTATACGAACCGGAATTTTAGAAGAAGGTTTCGTATGCGCCAGAAACTATTTCTAGAAATAGTCGAAGGTATTCAAAATTATTATTCCGATCCTCTTCCAGATCATTTTAAATTCATGCACAAAGGAGCCGACTGCACGAGTCGACAAAGTATTAGTACACTTATGAGGTGTACCGCTGCCATACGCCAATTGGCATACGACAGTGCACCTGATGCATTTGATGAGTATTTGCAAATGGGTGAGTGCACTGCACGTGAATATCTTGATAATTTTAACAAGTGCGTTATGGATTTGTTTATGCGGGAGTTTCTAAGGAAACCAACATGGTCCGACGTTCAGGCTATTTATGAAAAACATGAGCGTGAATATGGTTTTCTGGGCATGCTTGGTAGCATTGATTGCATGCATTGGGAGTGGAAAAATTGTCCGGTTGAAATTTGGGGTTGAAATTGAAAATAATTGGGGTGGAAGCGAGTTAAGGTGAGTTAAATATAAGTTATGTTACCGGGGTGGAAAATCAAAAGTTAAGGTTAAAAGGTAAAAGCTGATGTGACGCTGACGTGGAACCTGGGGTGACCTTACCGAGTGCTCTTAAGAAATAGGATGCTTAAACAACATCATTTAAACCATTTCATTATTTATTTTTCTTATTTTTATTTTTTATTTTTTAACAGCAACTATCTCATAATATTTACATCACAAATCTATTTCACACGTTTTAAGCAGGACTTAAACTCACAACCATTTAGTTGATGAGTTTCTCACACAACTTAGAGATACCATCGAGATAGAAGCCCTTTATTCATTTCATTGTCATTATTTCAGTACTGAAAATTGCCTAACCATTTACTCTAGCTTACTTAATATTAATGTTACATGTTTAAGAAATAGGATGCTTAAACAATAAACAAGTACAAAAGAAATTCAATCAGCTACTATGATTATGCACTTTCAACCTCGTAAGAGTTTTAATCAATCCTTTAACAATCTTCCAAAACCAAAACAAGTTCATCAAAGCTAACGAGGTCGGAATTGTCACCATGCTGTAAAATCCCATAGGGTAAATTTGCTTAACCTAAAACGATTCACGAAAAGGGTAGTTAGAGTAGGTAATGCTAACATGGACGAAGTTTGTTACAACTTTCGAACGAAGGAGGGTCCTAGCAACGTACCTGATAGAAATGCATGTACATGTGATAGAAAAAGAAGAAGAACAAGATGACCCTTGCCAACTGCACGAAACAGAAAGCGTCCATGTTGTCACAAGAATGATAATGAAATGTGTTTATTACCAAATGGACGTATGTTTAAGATCATTCATTTAAATTAAAAAATCTAATAAAAGTTGGTTATGTCGGAAACCAAGGTTACCATTAAAAAAAAAAAAAAAAAAAAAAAAACCTTATTAAGCATTTTGACTTAGAGGAGGCAACTTCAAAGCAATACATGTCCTTACAAAAGGTCTCATGTTCAAACCTCACTAAGTACACACTTGTTGGTGGCTAGGGAAAAGGTTGGAGACAGTCACGAGGATACCTCGGTTACATCTGGGTAAAAGACAGAGCCTCCCCGGGCAATAAAACCTCATCCATTTACCAGTTTTAGAGTAGGCAAGTTCAACCAACTTATATGGAAATAAGTCATGCCGAAAAAATGACAAGGATATGTTAACTAGTCGGCCAACCCATCTTTTTGATACACATAAAAGTTACACGTTTATATGTTAAGCAATGCATTATTAAACTGTAATCCAACTTCTCCCGTTTTTTTAATTAGCGACCTCTTATTCTGAAATACTTCGTAACAAAATGTTTGTATGTTAATTTGCGTGTACGTTTTTATTTGTGAATTACTGTAAAAATATTTGGGATATGATAGACGTTACCAGCCACCCTACAAACAGTGCAATTCCATCCAACACGTAAAGTGTTGAGTTCTTCTTGCCGGCAACATCCAGATACCTGCAATATGCATATCAATATATTGGTTTTTGGACTTTGAATATCAATAAGAAAAAGTTATGAAGCGTTTTCTTTGTCAATGAATACCATCTTAGGTTCACAAAGGGTGTTGTGATCTCTGTGAAAAGAACGATGAGGATGTAAAACTGAGCTTGGCCGCTTAGAAGGGCTTGAACAATGGCGGCCATAGATAGTCCATGATGCAATATCTGTAAAGGGTGAGAGTGAGTTAAAAATTAATGTATGTATAAAATGGGAACAATGCACAGATCAAAACCATATTAATGTCTTCTATCTATTTTTTCTGAATAGTACTAGACAGAAGCTCGATTAAATGTTTGAAAATTATGTTGGCCATACAGGCGACTAGCCAAAAAGCTTTGTAATTATAAGCTAGAAGTGATAGTTTGACCCATGTACTTATAAATGGGTTGTTTTGGGAAATGTTTATCTCTAACAGGTCAAACATGTACATTAAGAAAATGGTTTTAAAGGACAATTAGTTTAACAAGTTAAAAGTCCCCGAAAAGTAGAAACCTTTTTAATCAGTTTATTCAAAAAAACGGCGTTAAAGGCCTATAACATTTTATGTGTAAGGTCTGAGTCAAGCCTCGGCTCATCACATATACTGGTTCATATAAGCCCATGGGATTTGGCGGGGTATGACCAAACCAAGGCATCGACATACTTACAAATTCGAAACTACCTAATGTTGGCCAAGTCCAAAGAATCATCCCCAGGTCTGACAAAAAGTAACCAATTGACATCTGCAAATATGCATGAGCAAATTATTACATAAGCACATACCATTTTGTTCACCATTCTTCATGGCATGGGTCACACTCTCATTTCTTAAAGTAGAGACCCTTGATCATGTCTTTATCTCATCATATAAACAAGACCCATTAAAAAGATTCAAATAAAATATAGATCTAATAGCAACTGAGAACCCTGAAGGCCTGAAGCACGAAATAAGAATCTCAAATGGCCTAAATGAACATATAATATATCTGAAAACAATAAAAGAGACATACCCCAAGTAAAGCGTCAGAATATGGAGATGACCGGTTGATTATCCACTCTTCATTGCCATGTTCATCAAAAAGATCGGAGATGACTAAAAAGTATAGAGAACCAACGGCTACCAAGATAGCATGGAAGGTCGAAAATCCCCTAAAAATGTAAAATAATATCAATTGAGTTAGCTAATGCAAGGATATGAGAACCTCTAGGCAACAAAAAGATAGAGGAAAGACAATAAGTAAATCAAGCTAAAAAGAACATTACCTATTTTTCCATTCTAGTTTTTTCGTGTCTTTAAGGTAAATAAATCCTTTGAAGACCAAGGGACTAATCATGGCCGTGAATTCGTAAGCCTTCAAGACAAAAACGTAAGTATCTTGGAATTCAAGTAAAACAAGCACACCAAGATACAATGTCAGAATTAGATATGAGATCGAACTTTGATTTTAAACTAGCAAAACGTTCTTCCGTGCAACAAAAGTTTTCTACCTTTTATTTTCTCTTCCTTTATGTTTTCTTTTCTGTCCAACTCGATAACATAGTGTAAAAGACCAACAGACAAACGAAAGATCCAATACTTACAATTTTACACATTAACATGCCCCCAAAAACTGAAAACAACCACAAGATTTGGTTACTTGAAGTTGCATGATTAGAAAAGGTACTATAAAAAGTAGCAGTTGTTGTTCCTTCCATGAGTATTTCCAAATTTGCAGCTGCCAGAATCACAATAAACAAAACAAAAAAGTTGCATACATATGTCATAAACGCATAACAAAATTTGTATAATAGCTTACAAAATTCTATAAACTTACAGGGGTTTTTTTAAATACTGTACTTATATATGTAGCAAGATGATTGGGAAAGGGGTGCTTGCAAATATTTGCAAATGTGTTCGGGCTGTTTGGTATATATTGCATTATGAAGGTTATTATTTGATGGCTTCATTGCTTTATTAAGTAGCAGAGATAATGAAGTTTTTTGTGTGTGTTATGATGAAATAGATTACGTGATGATATATATAGTTGCAAAATAATTGATTCTAATGACAGTAATTTTTTGGGACCATTAGACGTATACAGGGACGGACCCACATGGGAGCCGGGTGTAGCATGTGCTACACCCGATTTTAATTGTTTCATAAAATATATCTTTTTTGGCACGTACACCACTCAATTTTACCTAATAAATTCTTTATAGGGCAACTTTAGTACACATAATAATTAAAAAAAAAAAAAAAAATGTACAACACCCTCTCAAAATTCCTGGGTCCATAGACGTATCAATATCTGATATAGATTACGTGCTATAACATAGTTTATGAATCTTATCAATATCTAACTACTAAATTATTCCAAGTTGATTTTATTAATAAGCTCTAGCCTCCTCTCTATATAAGCTCCGGCATAATCTCTAGTTCCAGCTAATTATACTAAGCAGAACAACCACTATCAAAGACAAATACAATAACACTCAAGATGTAAGTAATGCCACATAATATATTCTAACTATATAACCAATTTTATATAACATAATATTTGAAAGTATTCTTATGTTAAAAAAAATACTGTAGTATTGTGAGCCAAATTCTCATTATTATAGAAGGTACTAAATAGATTAAGAGGTTACATATATAATCATGGGTAAGGATCCAGTAAGAAGAAAACTTAAAATGAGAAAGATGAAAAATAACTATAATTACATATTTGAGATGCGTTGACTTCAATTAGATGTATTTCTATTCATTTAGATGCATCCCAATTACATTCGAAAGTAATTTTGAAGTGAAAACGATGCAAAGTAGTACTTGCAACAAATTAGATACTCACAGGACGAAAAATATGTAGGATTTTTCTCACATGCTAAAATGCATCTAATATATGTATATGCATCTAATTTTTTGCTAGAAAATATATTATGGTGCATCTAAAAGATTAGGAATGCATATAATTCAAGTCGACGCATCTCTAATATATGCTTATAGTTATTTCTCATCCTTCTCATTTTAAGAGTTCTTCTCATTCGATCCTAAGTCATATAATCATACCACATTCTTTGATATTACTTTTGTTGACTATAAACTACTCCGTAATTGCTTAATTTGCTAACCAAAATTTACTATCATTAAGTTGCATACGTAAAAAGTTGTTGGTACGGAGTTGATGCAATTATTTTGTGCATTTATTTGAAATAATTGCTTAGGCCTTTAATTTATGAATATTGAATAAAAGGTCGTATTATGCATGCTCATAGATAGGACTGTGTACTAGTTCAAAGCGAACAAAATCAAACAAAATCGGAACAGAAAACAAATAACCACATTATGAATTAATTTTTTCGTTAAAAAAAAATAAAATAAAATAAATTCAAATAATTTCCATTTTTAATTCGCATTGTTTTTCATTTGATGACATGAAACGTTTTATTTATGTAACGGGGACACGTTGTAGATGAACATAGGTGCTATTTAAATCGTTAAAAAGTTTAAATCAGTCTGAGAAACACTAAATATGTGCACTTGTGGATGCCGACTAACCCTTCCAGGACCAATCCTGAAACAGTGTTCGCCTGTCGTCATGACATTTCAACAGGAGTATGATTAAATGCAAATCAATTTCTCATATGGGCTCTTTTTGACAGGGTCATCAACGTATTTGCATTGAAGAATAATACCGGTTGGACCATGTCACTTTTGTTCAAATAGTCTCTTCTTGAGTCTTGACAAGGTCAAATGAAGATGGGTACAATAAAAGGTGAACAACCAATAACCAGATCGAAGACCAATATGATCGATCTTTTTATTAGTTTGTACGGAGTACTACTTTTTGTGCAATAATATTCGTGAATGTTTTCTTAACACAATCATTCTTGATAACTTCCTCCATAATATATTTAAATTTAGATAATCAAGCTGCGAACACATAAAACACAATCATGGGTGTGGAAATGTGCTTTCTAAAAAACAACCCCTTTTAGTTTTTGATGAAACTGGTTTATTTTATGTAGGGAAATGCTAACAAAATTTTCTAAAATTCACTAAATATTAAGCAATGGAAGGGATCCGGTAATAAGAATAAAAATGATTTATAGCCATACATTTCAAAAAGGAGGAAGAATTTTAGAAAAGATGTAGTATTTATTTTTGTAGGTGCATCTTAAATGAGTGTTTGCCCTTTTTTCTCATCATTCTTATTTTATTTTTTCTTCTAATTTGATCTTAACTCATTAAGCTATAGTGAGAATTCAATTTGTGTGTGCGAAAATTTTAAGAGATGGTTATTAGATGATATATATGTTAGCCAATATGTTACATTAAGCCACAGTGAGAATTCAATTGTGTTTGAGAAAATTTTAGGAGGTGGTTATTAGACGACATATATATGTTAGCCGAGCTGTTACTCGTGATGGGTGAAGTTCACACATCCGAGTAACAAAATGTCAAAAATAGATTCAACACACAACTCAGAACTAGAAAGCCTAATCTATTTGCCAAGCTGGCAAGCATGACACAAAGTGGACTGCTTTGTTTTATTACAAGTAATGAAATTACTAAACTCTAAATGACGTAGCACTTCGTCACTGAAATGCCTGAGACGTTTGTACCACGTAGTGGGATTGAAAGAAAGTAAGGCAGACTTTGTGGATGGAAGAGGCAGATCCTATCATAGCGGAGAAGGAGATTGCGAGGTCGATAATCCTTCACAGTAAACCTAAATTCGTCAAATTCAACATAAACTTTATTATCTCTACTCTTTAGTATATTTATGTACATAAATTAGGTTTTTGATAATATTGGGGTGACAAGAATGTTATAAAGATGTAAACTCTCTAACAAAATTGCGTGTTTCAAAAATTAAAAACCGTGTGATAAAAAATGTTTCATTCAAAAACAGAAACCATGTAGCTGTGATATTCAAATTATAAAGTCCGGTAAGCCTTGTGATAAAAACCCACGTGTTATTAATTTTTGAGTTTCCATTCAAATAATTAAAAGTTTCCATTCAAAGTTTGGTAAACCGTGTGATAAAAAGTCTCGATTCAAACAATTAACCGTGTAGCTCTTTTGTTTTAAGTTTACATTGTTTGTGTGAGTTGACATTTAAAAGTTGTCATTTAAAGGGTATTAATAAATGGTATTTTAAGGAACCACTTTACTCATTTAGTCATTTTTAAGCATTTTTAAGTTTTCAAGATTAAACATAAATGCTTATAAGTAGTAGAGATAGGAGTAATACAATTACTTTAATTGACATATAATAAAGGGTTTTGGCCGTTAAATAGCTACGTACTTTTTCAAATGTACTGTTTTGGTACGTGTACTATTTTCATTCCACTTTATGTAGTGTACTTTCATGTTTTATTCCAATTTGCACGCATGTTTACAAGCAACCGGCTAAACTTTTTTAAAACCGGAAAAAGTCCAACATGGCATATAAGACTGAGATTGACTTTATATAAGGGATTTTATTATTATTATTATTATTATTATTATTATTATTATTATTATTATTATTATTATTATTATTATTATTTTACCTTTTTCGTTTATAAAACACACTCAAAACATTTTCCCCCTTTTCACCTTCAAAACCCTAACCATAATTTCCATATGATCTAATCATAATTGACTAAAAAAATGTGATTATCTATCAATTTTCACCACGATTGTACATTTACACCATCAGCACTCATGTATGTAGAAGGAGATGTTTCTACGATTGAACATATAGACTTCATTGGGATGACAGTTATTCGGTTGTCCAAGTTGCTCAAAGGCTGTTGTATGTTCCCCATTAAAGGTATGTACTATCATATTCCTGGTAAAGAGCTTAGTAATGTTTTGAAGGAGCTTAAGAATGATGTAGACTTAGCAGACTTTATTGCCATAAGTGTTAAGAATGGTAATGTTATTGATAGGTATTTAGAACATCATGGGTATGATTTATCCCATTGGGTACAAACTGAGCTTGGGTTTGATGAGGTTTCAGATGATGTAGGAGAAGAGATGGAAGACTTAACAGGGTATGGGTTTAGTGAATATGTAGGAGAAGATGATTTAGAGATACCAAATAAGACCATTAAGGTTTCATGAATGAGGTAAGATATTTGCTATGGGTAAAGTTTAAGATATTTGTTGTTTTGCAGGCTCAAACTAATTGCAATGCTTTTTGCAGGACCAAGTTGAAGAAACAGTGACATGAGATCCTATTGAGGATTCAAAAGATAATGAAATTCATACACAACAGAGTAAGACAAGTAAGGAGATTGAAGAAGGAATTGCCACTTGTTTGTTCAAGACTACATCTTTGAAAAGAAGGTGCAAATTAGAAAGAATTGCTAAAAGAGCCAAACCATACCAATTTGGCCCAGATGGTGAAGGATCATGTGCTGAAAAGGCTTGGGATGTTGAAGATGTTCTTGCATAAAAATAGTTGTTTAAGTATTATGAAACTATTTTAAGTAGTATGAATTGTGTAGTCAAACTTTGGGTAAGGTAGGTGCACTGAACGTGGTCTTGGTAGTGTTACTTTATGCCTATCACTAAATAATGTCTTGGAGAGTGTGACTTTATGTCCACAAATTTTGTTTGTAATGCAGGAAAGTGTCCAAGATTCTTCGTGGTTTATTGAATTTTCAGTTTTTGTTTGTTTTGCTTTTATATGTGGTCCATTATAACACAGTTTATGCATATGACAAAATATAACACTTTAGATGTGGTCAACATTTTTCCATTCATCAAAATACTGCAACTATATTACAGACAACATAAACTTCACCTAAATAGCTCAAAAGATTACAAACATAATCAAACAAACAATGATACACATGAAACCAACAATCTTCCTATAAAACATTAAACTTGCTTTGGTTTCTTTCTGTTAGGAATACAATTATTCCTATAGAAGACTCGGTCACCTAATTGATGTAATAGCATTTTAGTTAGCTCGTAGTTAGTTAATTATATATAGATTAGTTAGCTTAGTTTAAGTAACACCGTGGAAGAAGGACGGGTCTTTACCCACTGTATGCCTGATCCACAGCCTGGGTGTGGGCGTTTTGTAGGAAACTATAAATACCCCTCTCCACATGTAGAGAGGGTTGGAACTTCTCTTCATTAATCTAACCTTCTCTTGTTTCTCTCTCTAAGTTCCCACCTCTTCTCTGTTTCTCTCTCTAAACATTCTTTCTCTTTCTTTGGATTCGAACCATAATCACAAGAACAATACATGTTATAATTATGTTTATCCTACAATTGGTATCAAGAGCCAAGGTTTCATCCTAGGGATTGTTTGCTCTTGTATTTTCGTTTTGGTTCTTGTGTTTTATTTTGGTTCGACTTGGTTCTCAATAGATTACAATCTTGCTTTCTTTATTTAGTGAATTTGGCTATAACTGGTTCAAAGTATAGTTTTTTTTTTTCTCTCAACAAATCCTTTATTGATCCAGATATACTTTTGGCTATGTTTGGAGAAGTCTTTGTTATGTTCTTTGTTGCGTTTATTTTTTTGCTCACGTCTCTTATTTGTGTTTAGTTCATATTGAAACTCTCGTACTTGTTTTTTGTTGTGTGTGGTCCATTGGAGATTGGTGGTTTGGCGTGTCACTATAAAAGGGAATAAGACAAATAACAACTTAGTGATTGTCTTGTCCTCTTCCTTTTAGCGTTTAGTTTTTTTGTTGCTACTAGTTTCTTTTTGGCTCGTTCTTTAGAGTTGCGATTCATTTTTTTTTTATTTCACTTTTATTTGTGGTTTCCTCTATACTGTTGTTTGCGGTTACCTTTAACCTGCGATCAACTATTTTTTGCGGTTAGTATCAACAGATTAGCGGTTAACTAACATGATCTAAACCAGGACTCCAACACAATTTGAAAACAAGATTAAGACTCACATAACTAAGATCTCAGATTATCTCTCGTTAGTACTCGAACATTCATCCAAGCATAACATCACAAGATATTTTCCATCACTGATCTGTGTGAAGATTGATAGATGTCAAGATCTTTTAAAAACTTTTATCCGTAACCATACCCTCACCCTCACTTTTCGATTCACAAACAACTATATCACCTCATATCACTTCATCTATACAACAAAATAAAGAGGAAAAGTAAGAACAACAATCGTGCTTCATTCTTATCTCTTGTTCGATCTCAACATAAAGGGAAAACATCAATCAAAAGAAGAAATGATACTAAAAATGGAGGATGTCAGTCTATCTCGTTGTGATTGAGGTAGATTCGTTCATACATCAATAACACAAAGAGTACTTACAACCATCACAGATCCTATCGAAGACTTAGCTTCGTTTTTACATCCGAATATATTTAAGAAATTACAAAAACAACTTGTGTTCATGTCTTCTTTAATTTGGGTTGTACAAATACTAACACAAGAATCATAATAAAACCTACCGTGTTTGATGAGGCGAAAAATGAACCACTTTTAGGGGGTCGTTTAAGCCCGAAATTGAATTTATTTGATCAAATATTGCCCTAAATCGTTCCTTTTGTGATTTTAGGTACTTTGGGAGTGAATTCTGGAAAAGGAAGCAATTCGGACGTTTTTGGAGCATAAAAGTGAAGAAAACGGCAAAGTCTTAATTTTCCATGCTGAAAACAGTACCTGACGGCATCAAGAGGAATATCATGACGGCGTCAAGAGTAAAAACCATGACGACCTAGTGCAAACCTGAAGGCATCACAAGAAGGGCGTCAAGAGTTAATTTGGTGACGGCCTGCACAAGGGGAATACATGACGGCGTCAGACCCAGATCTAGGCAGTCCGAGAAACTATTTGGCGGCGATATGACGGCGTCAGACATTTGTTCTTGACGCCGTCACCTATCAAACTCTATATATAGTTTTCTATTTTTCATTCATAAGAGGAGGAACTTGTGTGGAGAAAACTAGGGCCGAACTTTGTAAACCCTAGGTCATATTTTACAGTGTTTTCAAGGGTTTTCATCCCTTGAATCATTTCATGTTCAATTAAGATAAGTCTTCTCTTAATTCATTCAATATGTCTATGTGTTTTTTGAATATATCTTTTACTTGTCTTGATTTCAACATGCTAGGCTAGATCTATCTTGTGTTTGCTTAGATCTAATGAAACCTAGATGTTAATTATGTGTTGATTACTTGTTTATGGTTGTAATGGATGAATGATTTCAATGTTAGGCTTAAGAAAACTGGCAGATCTCCATTGTGTAACATGCTTGAACGTCTTAGGAAACATGAACTGATGTGTACTAGGTTTTATTGGTTGTATTTAATGCATGAGTAAATTCTAGTGATCCCATGTTAGGAGCTTCTTAGCCGGCTCGACATAGGAGTGAAGTAGGCGCTCATAGGATTGGGGAAGTAAGTACGCCACCCCATGAATGGTATTAAGGAATACAATCCGTCATCCACGCAATTATAACAAGTAATTAACGTGTAAAAGATATCTAGGGAGTAGTGAAATCTAAGTAAACACAATTCTCCCACATATTGCTTACAACTTTAGTATAATTTAGTTTTATTTTCATTTTAGTATTTTATTTTGATTGCATCTTAGTTTTGGGTTAGTTGACTAGCAACTAATTCTGCCAACTCCTTCAAACCCGAGATTTTTACTTGCTTTCATAAAAATATAAAAATACAAAAAGAATCATCCCTCATCTCTAGACCTAGTCTTTAGGTTTTCTAATCCTAGCGACACTATTCCTAGCTGAACGATCAATCCCCCGGTACTTGTCATTATACTATACTACATCGATCAGGTACACTGCCTGGTGGGGGTTGTAAGCTTCTCGAGATCCCTCGAGAGGTAAAGCCTGGTGCAATCCCTACGCTACCAAGTTTTTGGCGCCGCAGCCCGGGGAATAGTTATTGTCTAGGTTAGAATTTCTTTTTATTAGGTCTACTTGCTAGATTCCTTTCTAGCAAGATCTTATTTTTATTTTTAGGTTTTCTTTAGTCTATCTTTTCTTTGTGTCTTTGTTTGTAAAAACCTTTCCATTGACTATTCCGTTAGCCATTATGGAGAACGCGAATCCACCATACTACCAACCACGAAATTCACCCACTCCAAATGACATCTTGATGTTTAAACAACATAAGGATGAACCTATCTATGATGCATGGGCTCATTTTAAATATTTACTCCGAAAAGTCCCTCATCATAATTTTGATCTGTGGTCCCAAATTGAAATATTTTACCATCGTGTCGACCACTATACCAAAATGGACATTGACCATGCCGCAGATGGGGACCTTTGGGGATTAAGTGTTGATGAAGCATGGGAAACCATAGAGAATTGTGCCAGACTTGCCAAAAAAATGGACAACCCAACAAACATTGTTACGGATCAATTGATAGCAAGTTTAAGGGAACAGGCAAGAAGATTGTTTGGGGATAAGCGTATAGATGAGATAACTGGGTGCACGAAGTGGTTTGATTTCACCACAATACAAGCTGAGCACATTGGTAATCTTGATAAGATGGAGGATATAGTTGAAAATCTAAGCCCACCAAGTACCCCACAAGTCCTACCATCATTTGAGGAATACACACCACCCGTGACTTACCCGGAAGAAGTAGATGAGACTTTAGGAGTCCCAATAGAGGTAGAACCCTTGTACCAAACACCACTAGAGGATATAGGTTTGAATACTTGTAGTAATAACCTTACTCTTAGTTCTAGGGAATTGCCTAGTGTTGATGAACCAGAACCTCAATCTTCACACAACTTTCCATCCTTAGATATACATCTAGGAGACAAAAGAGGAGCCGACCCACCCATCAACCCATGTAGTCCGGGTAGTCTTAGGATAAAGGTAGTGGACTCTAAGCCTTGTAGAGAGGAAGCCAATATAGGAGTGGAAAATGACCTTACATGCTTACATCATCCATTTATGATTGATCACAAGAAACATTATGGGTTTAAACCGGGTTTATTAGGTCAAGATGGATCCCCAACTAGTAGTCTCTTGAAGTTGATAGAAAATGATCCCTTTCTAGGAGAAAATCTTAATCCACCCATTAACCCGATTGAATTTGGTAAGGTTATGATGATAGGAGCACAGCCCTTTGAGCATATAATTCATCCACCACTCTTTCCTCACGTGGCATACTTCCACCGAGATGGTGTGTATCGCTACTATCACCCGCACTTAATCCTAAGTGTAGGGAAAACCTTACCTTTATCCGTGAATTAAGGGTAGAGTCAGGCTCGTGACTCGAACAAAAGCAAGCGCTTCTTGGGAGACAACCCATGTTTTGTGTGATTTTTATTTTGTTTGTTTGTTATTTGCTTCCGTATGCATGCTTTATTTTTATTGTTGGTAGATCATGTTTCAAACTAAAATAGTAAAAATACTTTACTTTGTTGTTTGGCCTAGTCTTAACTTCACCCAAAGGTATTTTTGCAAAAGATAAGTGTAAGGGGAAACCCCAAATATGTTTTTAAGAAACAAAAACGATCATGATTTTCCACAATATTAAGTGAACATGTATATTCGTACTTGTTAGAGTCAAATGCTTGTATCGAGTCATTATGATGTTTTGCAGGATTTTCCAGGAAGTAGGACGAAGTTTTTCCAGAAATTTTCCGGAAACTTAACATAAGAATTTCTGCAGGTCATTTCTGACGGCGTCATAAGTTTACTCTTGACGGCGTCACGTGTAAAAATCTGGAAATTTTACCAGTTTTGTTTTTCTAACGGAGTCTTAAAATTTTTGTTGAATTACTAGTTTTATAATCTCTAGGAAATCTGCAAACATCATTCCACAAGCATTATATCTTATTTTGTTTTCTAGGATTTATTAGCATATGTAGATTGCCGCCGATTTTATGCAAGGTTGCCTTGTCTGTTTTCTCAGGTTTTACAGGTTATGTATGACAAGAAGATGATTATTATTCTGAAAGGGAAGCTTTGATTGTTCATTTTCTTGGAGGAAGATCTAACCTGACCACCTTATTATCCATACCGAGCGAATCAGGGGAGTATTTAATTTCATTTGTTTTACTTATTTCACTTTTACATTCTTTACTTGAACATTGGGGACAATGTTTATCCTAAGTGTAAGGGGAGGGTAAAATGATGATACCTTACAAATACACTTTCGCTTGAGTTTGTTTGTTTGATGGTAGATGTGTAATAAAACTATGAGAAATACGTGTTAGTGTAATTTTAGCGCCAAATTTAAATTTTTTTACAACATTTAGGAGTGAAACTTTAGCCATAGCAAGCGTCTCATGGATAGGAGATTGTATGACTAGCACAAAACCGTACCATTCAGAAAAATTTTCCACCCAAATATGTGAGGTTCGCCTTTAGATTTGATAGGAAAAGCATTTACTATTAGTGCTTATGAGTGTACCGGTAGCATTTAGATTCTAGAGCTTGCGTTAGTGATGCATCCCGAGACCGTTAGTGAGACTACATTCGTGTAGTAGGACTTACTACATGATAAGAGGCATTAGGATCACCCTTGTGTTAAACCCGTATTATAATTACTTGACCATTTAAGTCATATTACTTGGCTAGTTAAGTCAATTAATTTTTCCCACACCTTAGCGTTGTACTCATTTTTAGTACACGAAACCCCTGGTACACCCCTCCGAGCCTATCTTTTCGTTTCTAACTTTAAGCATTTTACTTGAAGGAAGAATTTGTTACACCCCACTTAAATGTACACCCAAATCGCCTTAGCCTTCCGTGTATGCACTCATCTTTAGTGCATTATTGTTATTTGTTAAACCCTAAGTTAATTATCTAATTGATTACATGGTTGCTAAGTCGAGTCATATCCTTGTACATATTATTTTGGGACGATTGGGACTCATGGGTAAAGTACTTACTTTATGGAGTAATGGGGAAGAACATCATATTATTACCCCCGTATGTGCGTTAATCTTAAAAGTACTCCAAATGTTTTGATTTTCTTAATTCGAGTCATTAGATTAGTTTATTGTAAAGTATGTAAAAATTCAAGTGTAAGGGGAATGTTCATTCCCTATGATGTATTATTTTGGATGGTAGGGTAAGAGTGTATGCAAAAAAAAAAAAAAAAAAAAAAAAAAAAGAAAAAAAAAAAAAAAAAACGGACTACCATCCCTTTTCATTCTATGTTCATTTTATGTTTTTGTTCTTTTGGATTTATTAACTTAAGTCGAGTCTAGTCTTGGCTTAGCAACGCCATATTGTACATGTAATAACCAAGATTGTTAACTCGCCACCAGTAAAGACTGCCTATATCCAACAAAATCGTGTATTCCACATCCCTACACCTAACGTTACAACCCTTTAAAAGACCTCTTTGATAGTTTATCCTAGGTGCTTACGCCATGTGGTGGAGGTTTGATCCTTTCCCAAGCCTATGGTAATCTATTTTGCTATGACAGGTAGTGAGAGATGTTTTCCATTTCCATATTGTGATATTACTTTATTACACCCAAGAGATGTGAGTATCTAAACACTATTTGTGAGGTGCTAGTGTATGACCTCCGTGCTTGTCTTTGGTCTTTAGTGGAACGATTATTTGTTATAATTACTTTTATATTAGTGTTAAATGACCCCTAACTTGTATTTTGACTAGAATAAAAGCGCATTTGCTTGAGGACAAGCAAATCTCAAGTGTAAGGGTATATGATGAGGCGAAAAATGAACCACTTTTAGGAGGTCGTTTAAGCCCGGAATTGAATTTATTTGATCAAATATTGCCCTAAATCGTTCCTTTTGTGATTTTATGTACTTTGGGAGTGAATTCTGGAAAAGGAAGCAATTCAGACTTTTTTGGAGCATAAAAGTGAAGAAAACGGCAAAGTCTTAATTTTCCATGCTGAGAACAGTACCTGACGGCGTCAAGAGGAATATCATGACGGCGTCAAAAGTAAAAATCATGACGACCCAGTGCAAACCTGAAGGCGTCACAAGAAGGGCGTCAAGAGTTAATTTGGTGACGGCCTGCACAAGGGGAATACATGATGGTGTCAGACCCAGATCTAGGCAGTCCGAGAAACTATTTGGTGGCGAGATGACGGCGTCATACATTTGTTCTTGACGCCGTCACCTATCAAACTCTATATATAGTTTTCTATTTTTCATTCATAAGAGGAGGAACTTGTGTGGAGAAAACTAGGGCCTAACTTTGTAAACCCTAGGTCATATTTTACAGTGTTTTCAAGGGTTTTCATCCCTTGAATCCTTTCATGTTCAATTAAGATAAGTCTTCTCTTAATTCATTCAATATGTCTATGTGTTGTTTGAATATATCTTTTACTTGTCTTGATTTCAACATGTTAGGCTAGATCTATCTTGTATTTGCTTAGATCTAATGAAACCTAGATGTTAATTATGTGTTGATTACTTGTTTATGGTTGTAATGGATGAATGATTTCAATGTTAGGCTTAAGAAAACTGGCAGATCTCCATTGTGTAACATGCTTGAACGTCTTAGGAAACATGAACCGATGTGTACTAGGTTTTATTGGTTGTATTTAATGCATGAGTAAATTCTAGTGATCCCATGTTAGGAGCTTCTTAGCCGGCTCGACATAGGAGTGAAGTAGGCGCTCATAGGATTGGGGAAGTAAGTACGCCACCCCATGAATGGTATTAAGGAATACAATCCGTCATCCACGCAACTATAACAAGTAATTAACGTGTAAAAGATATCTAGGGAGTAGTGAAATCTAAGTAAACACAATTCTCCCACATATTGCTCACAACTTTAGTATAATTTAGTTTTATTTTCATTTTAGTATTTTATTTTGATTGCATCTTAGTTTTGGGTTAGTTGACTAGCAACTAATTCTGCCAACTCCTTCAAACCCGAGATTTTTACTTGCTTTCATAAAAATATAAAAATACAAAAAGAATCATCCCTCATCTCTAGACCTAGTCTTTAGGTTTTCTAATCCTAGCGACACTATTCCTAGCTGAACGATCAATCCCCCAGTACTTGTCATTATACTATACTACATCAATCAGGTACACTGCCTGGTGGGGGTTGTAAGCTTCTCGAGATCCCTCGAGAGGTAAAGCCTGGTGCAATCCCTAAGCTACCAGTGTTCGAATATCCCTTTGGATACACAAGAAAGAAAACCCAATCATGTTTGTGTTTGTGCTCAGATTATGCAAGCAACAAACAGACGAATTTGTTTTGATTCTTGATATGTGATTTGGTTTAGGAGTATTTTGGTGACTGCATATTGTTAGGTCACCATTTTGTAAACACAAGCATAACAATGATAGAAATGAGATGAGAATGAGAATGGGATGATTATAAGATAAAGAGAAATATAAGAGCAATAGTTTCCTTAAGAAATCAAATAACCAACCCACTATTACATGATACTAAGGCTTCTATTTATAGGGAAGGAGCTAGGGCAACACTCCCTCTCCTTCCACTATCCAAATCGTGTGGGCTTTAAAGCCCATGGACCTTTTGTCTAAAGCCTAGTAAACTTGTAACTTAAACAATATTGTAAGTAAATAATAACTTAAGCAACCTATAATTTACAAATGACCGAGACTTCATAAAATAGTGAAAACTATGATCCCAACAATCTCCCCCTAAGGGTCGGTCATCATGGTTGCTTGACGTCTTCATCTTTGTCGTTTGACTTGTGACATGTAAATCTCTAGACGTCTTCAAAAATGATTTGAATGATAATGAATGTACTTTGCTCTTAGTCTTTGTTCTTTGGTGATGATGTAGTGATTGTGTTATGAAGTAATCTGCCGTTCGTCACTCCTGCGTCTGTGGTGGTTGTCCGCCATTCCAACATGCTCATACATCTTTGAATTCTGACTTATACATGCACGTTGTCCCTTTCTTTCACTTAAGATCTTTAGTCTTTAAACTTTGTAGATTCTTCTTTTTGGCGTAGAATCTTTCTTTGAACTTTGTGTTGCTTTGATCTTTGAGGGAGCTTTTGATAACTTCAAGATGCATGTATGAGCATGTGGAATCTGTCGCCATGGAGATGATATAACCCTGCATGTAAACAGTTAGCAATAAAACATCCGGTACTTACAGATAAGGAATTAGAGCTCATCAACAGCATATTGTGAAGACTCCTTCTAATCCTTATCCAGGCCGTTCCCATGTCAGATACTCCCGAGGGAGCTTACAAGACCTACTAAGTAGCTCAATGACTGGGTGAGTCGCTGGGGATCACTCCACGACTGTAGACCGCTAAGAAACCACCGCAAACACTAAGCGTAACCCGCAAGGAGTTACCGAAGTGACCTGCTGTCAGGGCTGTTGATGTTGACCCTGGCAGGATTTCCGTTCAATCATTGAGAAATACTTATGTAAATTCTCTCATAAACGTTCTCGGCAGATTGCTAAGATCTGCGAAGGACTCGATAGTTTACAGCTGGTGTCCATTGAAGTAGAACACCAGTTGTAGAAGTACTAAGTGTTCCTAGGAGATCTTTGATGTTTCTCATGGCTCTAGACTCGAAAAGTGCACACTTAGGTTTCCTATACGGAGACTAGGGAGGGGTCTCCTGCTTCAATATCAACTATCTCTAAGAGATAAGTCGATAGATTACACTGGTTCCCCGTGAGAATGAAACAAGCTCTTTGAAGAGAACTTGAGTGGTTAAGAAGGTTTAGTGCATTGCGTCACTGGGTCCATGACGACTTTATCTTCAATACCGGTGTTGCCTTAGCAACGACCAGTAGCATATGTATTGAACCCGGTGTCTGCCCTAAGGTTGAACATATGGAGGGCTATTTCTTTTCACCCTTTTCTTTTACTTTTCTTTTTAATTCTTCAACTCCTTCTTTCCCTTTCATTCATTTCTCCTTTTATCGTATCATATCTAAGGACTTCTAATTCTAACTATTGGAGATGTCCTTGGGTAGATCCCTCCGGCTCTGGCGGATCATAGGACGGATATTCCTATCTTAATCACCTTATAACTCCGACAGTAGCCAAGAAACCTTTTGATTGAAAATCTCTCAAAGTGTTTATGTTAATCAAATATTTTGTTTAACACTTTGAGAGTTTTGTGTACACTTTTGAAGGGCTCCCCCTGCACATGTGCTCATAAGTATTTAATAAATTTGCACATGTGGGAGGAGCAAGCACTTTTGAATTAATCCACTTTCCGTGAACAAGACCGATTCGAGACACGCTTACATCACTAGTTAAACTAGCTTGAAGTTATTACCCAGCCTGATCAAGTTCACAGAAAGTTTCTCGAGACGGTACATTTCTACTAGGACATATCCTTTTTGAGACACGCTTACGTGGCTAGTTAAAGAGATACATTGTCAGCTTTTAGGTGACAACTAGCTCTAATAACTAACTTGATGTTATTACCCGTCGAGGATAAGTCCTTTCGATATTACTGACTTTTGTTGTCTCGTCAATTCCTGGGTTAATACTGAGTCTAGCTCGCACATGATACACCTTTTGAGCTTTTACGTCGTATATTTTAATCACTTTTACATTTTCTCCCCCTCAAAAATAGCATATAAAATGATGTTTTTGACAAACTTTTAGATTAAAATATGCCTTTTGAGTCTTACGGGGAGATTCACCAAGAAATTTTGATTTAGAGCAAAGTATTTTGTTTTTGACAAGTGCTCCCCCTCAACAAGTGATTAAGTCTTATTGAGGTGAAATACTTGTCCTTTTGAGCAGAATTATGAAAAAATCATAAATGTTTGATTAATTCTACTCAAAAGTAAGAAGCCTTCGCTCCTTAAATTAGGATTGAGGCACTGAAGCGTACCTCAGGGTCCTTTCTTTACAAGTTCGGGTTGTGCACTGTAATGCGTGCATAAGCCATAGTGAAATTCAATCAAATGAAACAAATGATATTGAAAAGAATAACCAAATGTACCAAGTTAATCTTTGTCAGGAAGTGGAGCATCAAAGTCAGTGAACTTGGGTTCTGGTCTTTCGAAGTTTTTGACAGGAAACGATGGTCTGGCACCGATATAGCTTTCCAGTCGTCTGATCTGTTCCCGTCGAAATAACCTTTCTTCAATCTTTAAGACAAAGTTACGAACTTGTCTTCTTATGCTGGATTTCCATCTAGGTAGTTCCCCCTTAGCTATCTTTCGGCGATCATCATTCAACCGTTTGACAAGCCCATCACGAACAGATTTGAGTGTAACATCACAAAATTTGTGTACCTCATCGAACCTCATGAAACTTTGTAGCTTTTTGCTGTTGATGTAGGTGAAGCCAAAAGGTTCTTGGTTGAGAGTAAACTGTGGTGTTTGATAGATACCATCAAAGTAGAATTGTGGCTTTGTCAAATTGATCTTCTGTTGGTAACTTTCCACTCCAAGCTGAAGATCTTCCACTCTTTCTTGAACAATCAATCGTCGGATGTAAAGAAGTAGTGATGCCATGAAGTTGTACTGTACATCTCTATCGAATCCACGCATTCTGTTTTGAACCTTTTCGAGATACATGTCTTCGATGTCATTGAGATTAAGGTCGGGAAAGTCTGCTTCAGAGAACTTGTACTTCTTTTCATCTTGTCGTTTAACAACAATTTCACGCATGAATTAGTAGTTAAACCGTTTCGACTGTTGAATCTCCAAGATAGCGATGATTTTTGATTTCTGCTTCACATTTTCCAATGATTTCTCTCCTAATCTGCTTGTATAACCGAGACGACGACGTTCAGGCCAATGTTGAATTCCGTGTAGAGCATCTCTGTCATAAGCTACGATGGAGTTGCTGAAAACACGAGTAGTTTCTTCAATAGCAGGAATTTCATATCGTGCGGCTGGTACTGAGATTGTGAGTGAGGAAGCATATTTCGTCTTGGATGTTTCCTGAGTGAGCTGGATGTTACGAAGATCTTTGTTGAAGAAGAAGCTGTAAGGTATCTTGGGTTTGTCTGGAAATCCTTTCAATGGTAATGGTTTGGTCCAGTCAGTGAAGTAAGGTTTTTCATGATTCTTGGAACTGAGATCGATATTCACTTCTGGATTTAGCCAGTCAAAGTCGGCAGACATTGCACTAGCTATATTCTGCATATGATATTCGTATTCGACTTTGTTTCCAGATCTTTTCTTGAGGAATTCTTGTGCATCCCTATTGATTCTTCTGAGCTCTGCCTTTGTGAGTTTGTCGATCTGAAGATCCTTCATAATGACTTGTGTAAACTGTAGAGTGTTACCAGGAAGGGGTTCTTCTTCTTCGAGAGGAGGTTGAGCTTGAACCATTTCCGTCAGCCAATCATTCTGAGGAGTGTCATCATTGTCGAGCCATGAATGACGTCTTTTCTTCTTGGATTTCTTAGACTTAGATGTAGCATCTTTGTCTTTAGCCTCGGATGGTGACGATGGTCCAGCATGAGAATCAGGAATAGGTGGAGCACGGTAATCGGTGTCAGGTTGACCCTGGTAGTCATCTGTAGGTTCCATGAATGTTTCCTCTTCGTCAGTTTGACCTTGACCCGTAGCTGAGGTGTGTTGTTGATTTCCAGGAGTGGTGGAGTCCTTTAGTGGTTGTAGAGAGGATGAAGGACCTGTTCCAAACTTAGGTTTCTTGCCTTTAGAGTTTGGGTCAGGATCATCATCTTTTCTTGTCCTTTTCCGGGTTCCAGCTGCATCTTTGCATGACTCTTTGGATATGTATGCCACCATAGCATCATAAAGTGCCTTTTCTTCAGCAGTTTGTGTAGGTTTGGAGGCAATGTTGTCGAAGATTTTGGCAAGCATGTCATTGAAGGACAGTTCAAGGACGGTTGGAGCCACAGTAGAAGGTTTTGCTGAGTGAAGCGTGAATGGTGTTGTTGACAACATTTTCCTTGTAACACTTCTGATTATGTGATCCAAGTTGTCATTGATTGGTTTAAGAAGGTTTGCTACTTCAGGAGTGATCATCTCAACAAGATTATCAGTGAGAAAATCATGTGTTGCCGTCCTGATAAATCCTGTGTAGTCAGAGTGCAAGAACTTATCGATCAGCTGCTTTGACTCCTGGAAGTCCTCAACTTGTCTGGTGAGACTTGTAACCATGTCGGTGAGTTTGTTGACTTGTTCCTGAAGATCAACTGGTGGTTTCGGTTCATTGATTGAATGCTGTTTAGATGCGGTTTCAGAAGGTGTGGGAGATGAATGCTCAGGTGATGATTCGGACGATGACTCGTTGTGAGAGTCTGAAGAAGAAGCAGGAGGAGTCGGATCCTTTGGTGGAGAGTCTTGAGGAGGTGGAGGTTGTGCTGAGGAAGTCTGCTGAGAAGATGACTTAAGAAATATGTTGGTGTCGAACGCGTTCTTCTCTTCGTTTTCCTTTCTACGACGTTCCTCTGCTTCCTCTGCTTCTCGTGCAAGAAACTCTGGAGTAATGAGGTATTCATGTTCCTGATCCGTAGCTATGTTCTCTTGTCCACCAACATTCTCTTCTATATTAGCAGTTTCTGTCATGTTGACATCTCCTGTTTTGTCTGTATCTTTAACGGTGTCATCAGGCTGTGGAGCTGATTCTAACGTAGTGGATACAACGGGAGGAATCATGCTGCTTGTAGCTCCTACATGTTCAGACTGATCAATAGGTGGTGGTGTTGGAGGTTGAGACATAAGTCGGCTTTCGAGACTAGCTTTCCTTTGTTCTTTACGAAGTCGCTTTTCTTCAGCTCGAGTGTCGACAACTATACTCTTCAGTTTGCGTTTGTCGACCAAAGGTTCAACGATTGGTTCGTCTTCATCATCATTAGGCTCATTAATAGTGATCCCTTTTCTATTCCTTGTCTCTGCTTCATAAGTTTCAAGACTTTGTTGTACGGCTATCTCTGTTGCAGGAAATCCTTCATCAGGTGCTCTGTATCTCAGTTCATAGTCTGGTTCTTCTTCTTCAGATTCTGTATCGAACTCGGATTCGGTGTCAGAAGGTGGAGGTGTAGGTTCATCCCTAATAAAGTACTCAGGAGTTGCCTTCTTCTTTGGCTTGGTGGCAGGTTTAGACTTGGGTGTAGGTTTAGGCTTGGTAGAAGACTTGGGTTTAACAGATGGTTTAGTCTTGGGAGCAACCTTAGATCTAGTCTGATGTGAGCCTGTGGTGCTTGTAGTACTTCCGGACTTTACACCTCCTTTGCTTCGAGTCTGTATAGTGGCTTCTTCCTGTACCCCTTTGTAAGCGTTATCATACAGTTTGTAGTTCAGACTTTTCTTGATTTTGTCATCAAGAAGGTATTCGGGAAGCCTCATTCCTTTGATCTTGGTTGAGGAAGTGGTCGTCTTGATGAATGAGGTGGTGAAGTCGTCCTCGAAGAGGTGCTTCGGCTCATTAGGATCAGCCATCCTCTTGATGAATTCTGGAGAATCTTTGCAGAGATGTTCTATGAGAATCTTGGTGAATCTTGTGAATGGTATCATAGTCTTCACACGTTCGGTTTGAATGCTGTGAACGATATCATTCATGATAGGAACTGCAAAGTCGATAGGTGTCAGTGTCACCATTCCCCAGAATGTTTGCAAATGTTCGAGCCTAGGATGTTCATGACCACTTTTTCTTCCTGATATTGATCTTACAACCAACAGACAGAATGTTCTCCAAGGCTGATGGATATTCTTGGCATTAAATCGGGAGAGCTTGACTAGCGGTACGTCATCATCAACCTCATATCCTAACTCAATGAAGAAGTCAAGAAGATCCAGTTCAGGTAGTATGGGAGCAAATTCGTTGTCAGTTTGAGGCAGGAGATGGGCTGTATGAAGAACGTCATGATCTACAGTGTAGTCTTGGCGATCCAATGTAACAGTGAAAGACTCATCATCCAAGTTAGCCTTAGCAGTAAGCCAGAACTGATGAAGGTAGAACAGAGGAACTGAAGTAGAACAGATGAGCAGATGTTTGCAAGGATGTGCAAGTAGAATATCTTTCACAATCATGCACGAGTTCTCTTTAATATTCAATTTGTCGAAATCAACTCGGGGATTGTTATTGCCAATCGTGACATCGTAGTTTTCGGGAGTGATGTCCTCCATGGTGAGTAGTGGAAGACTTTGTTCAGTGACGTTCTCATTGTGTTCAGTCATGTTAATCTGAAAAGCATCACCATAAACCAAACATCCAAATTCGTTACGTGTTAGCACAGTTTTGAGTTTGGTTACTGATATCTACTTTAGACAATTAAGCACAAATGTGTCATTTTGTTATGAGTGAAGTGTCACATAATGCATACGTGAAGAATCATAATTCATGCAATAACTCGCAAATAAGCACGATTGATATACACAATTCATAGTTACTTCACATAACACAACAACAATGAATCACAACAAGGTTACATGTATATGACAAGGCCTAAACAAGATTTTGAAAAAATTATACAAAACCCATTTATCGCAAACTTGTATTGAGAGAAGATTTCGAAAAAAATGTTACAAAGATTTTTTTTATCGAGAAAGTTAATTATCGAGAAAAATCCTTGTCTGTAAACTTTATCGAGATCTTTTCTTTATCCAAGGATTGCGAAAGTTTTATATTTTCGAAAAACATCAATTTACGATAAAATTTATCGAGAACCTGGTGATTTCGAAATATATAGTTCAAAGAGTAATTTCGAAAAAAAATAATTTCGAAAAAACTGAAGTCGAACAACATTTATCGAAATCATGAGTTTCTCGATAAGTTCATCATAGATTTCGAAAAAAAAAACTTGAGTTTCTCGAAAAAATTCTTATACAAGAATCATTCGATTTTGAAGTTAAACGTACGTTTCTTTGGAGAATTACTTTTCCAATGATTCAGGCCTGTCACAAAGAATGATAAACACAACTTAGATATAATCAATACCCACGTTAAACTAAGATCTCGATAATTTTCAAGATTAATTTTCTCGAAAATATATCAAGCTTGAGACTAATGAGAATGAATGGTTCTAGCATGTCACAAATATAAGTATGAGACACGTTATAACAGCATACAACACATTTGACTCATGTAGATCGAAGTTATCAATGAACGTGGCATACTAATTTATCGAGAACCAAGTATCAATGGTGTAGTACAATAACAACAATACTAACATGCATACTTGAGACCTTAGAAACATATCCTACCAATAAAACAAAGCAAACAAACACAGAATCTCACAGACCCAAATCGACCCAACACCTAGATTTCTAAATTGAAGCAAACATGATGGAATGCATGATAAAATGATGAGGATATGTTAGAAACATGCTTTGTAACAAAACCCTATCAAGAATCAAACACCTAAACATGTTTATAGCATTTTTCGAAATCATAAACCCTAGTTCTCGAAATCAAAAAAATCAGGAGATCGAGCCGTTGAATTAACAATTAATCAAGATCCTATGTTTGTAATACCCTAGAGATGACTTAGGAACTTACAAATTGATGATCAAGATCGTGGATGACTCGAATGAATAAGGGCCGTAGGTTTAGAAAAGGGTTTAAGAGGTTTTGAATTTTGTGGGGTTTGTGATATACGGTTTGTTTGTTTTATTATTATTATTATTTTTTTTTTTTGAAATTTAAAGTTTAGTCACTTTAGGTCCCTTAACTATTAGATATGCCTACTTGAGTCCTAAAGTAAATAGCAAACATGTGTAACTTTGAGATATACATCCGTTAATCCTAACTTATGAAGACTTAATTACGGGATGAGACAAAGTGATGTATAAAGAACATCCACACACTCAGAAGTACCGTAAAATACGAAAAACATGCAAGTATACCAATTAAAATTGGTAAAAAAAATTTAAGCGTGACTCCCCCTCAACACGTGTAAAAATGAAACAAAGTGTTGAAGAGAAGCGATATACTTGCATTTTTTTTTTTTTTTTTAAGAGCAATAGAAAATTTGAAGAAAAAAAATCTTTTTGTGTTTTGATTGGTTTATATTTAAGAAAAAATATTATACAAAGATAGTAATGATGTTTGACGATCAGTTGTGTTTTAATCCTCTGGCGTCAAACATCTCATACCAATTTGGTGAACTAGACTAGCAAACCTTGATGGTGCTAAAGATTTGGTAAGTAAGTCCGCCAATTGGTACTCAGTCCCAACAAAATACAGTTCAACGGTACCCTTTTCCACATGCTCTTTGATGAAGTGATATCGGAGATCAATGTGTTTGGATTTGCAATGATGTACTGTGTTGCAGGAGATAGCAATCGCACTCTTAGAATCACAGTAGATAGGAATCTTGTTGAATAGGTAGCCATAATCCTTAAGTTGTGATCTCATCCAAATGACTTGAGCACAACAAGCAGACATGGCTACGTATTCAGATTCTGTTGACGACAATGATGTGCAGTCCTGCTTCTTTGATTGCCATGACACAAGTTTGTCTCCTAGAAATTGTAATCCACCAGATGTGCTTTTGCGTGTGTCTAAACATCCTGCATGGTCAGCATCTGAAAAAGCAATTAGTTCAAAACCAGAATCCTTCGGATACCAGATTCCCAAGTTAATGGTTCCCTTTATGTATCGAAGGATTCTTTTGACCTCACTGAGGTGTTTTTCAGTTGGTTTGGACTGATAGCGAGAGCACATGTAGACAGCAAATACTATATCAGGTCTACTAGCTGTGAGATACATGAGGGACCCAATCATACTTCGGTATTTGGTAGGGTCAATAGGAGTCCCATGTAAATCAGCATCTAGTTTTGTGGTATAGCCCATTGGTGTATTATAAGTATCACTGGTCATCATTCCATGTTTCTTTAAAATTTCTAGAGCATATTTGGACTGATTTATAAAAATTCCACGGGGTGATTGATGAACTTGTAGTCCTAGAAAGAACGAAAGTTCACCCATCATGGACATTTCAAAATTATCTTTCATTAATTTTGCAAAATCATTAGAGTAACTTCTTTTTGTTGAGGCAAAAATGATGTCATCGACATATATTTGAACAACAAGTAAGTCCTCCCCGTAGGTTTTCGTAAATAGTGTTGGATCCACCGATCCTTTAGAAAATTTATTGGCCAGCAAGAAAGTGGACAGTTTGCCATACCACGCCCGTGGGGCTTGCTTGAGTCCGTAGAGTGCCTTTTTGAGTCGGTAAACGTGATTAGGACGCTCAGGATCAACGAAGCCTTCAGGTTGACTAACATAAACTTCTTCACGGAGTTCTCCATTAAGAAATGCTGTTTTCACATCCATTTGGTAAACCACCATATTCCTGTGTGCAGCATAGGCCAAAAAGATCCGAACAGCTTCATGTCTAGCCACTGGAGCAAAGGATTCAGCAAAATCAAGTCCTTCTAGTTGAGAGTATCCTTTCGCTACCAGGCGTAATTTGTTACGTATGACAGTTCCTTCAGCATCAAGCTTATTCTTCCAAATCCATTTTAACCCGATGACAAAGACTCCGTCAGGTCTTTCAACTAATTCCCAGACTTCCAATCTTATGAATTGCTGAAATTCCTCTTGCATAGATTCAATCCAGTTGTCATAAGTCATTGCATCTTTAATGTTCTTCGGTTCTTCGTGACAAACTGTGAGTGCATAGATACAAGTTTCTCCATCAGTGTGAAGTCGTTGTCTTGTTATAACAGGTGCATCTGGATGGCCAATAATATGAACTAGTGGATGGTCTCGAGTCCATTTGTGTGTGGAAGGGTGTAGTTGATAGGTATCTCGCATGTTAGCAGGATCCAAATTGCGTGTTGACGACTCAGCTATATCAGGAATAATAGGAGCCGGTGCAAACGGATTAAAGAATGCATCAGGATCTTGCTCTGCTGGTTGGGGAACTGATTGTGGTGTTGGATCTTCAGCTGGATTGCGGGAGTTAGAACCAGTTTGTTCGGCTGTAGATGGTGATACAATTGGAGGACCGTCTCTCTCAACACTTGTAGTAGTTTGTTGAGGTGAGTCAGGTACTGGAATGTTATCAGGTTGAGCAGCGGAATTAGGTGAGACCTCAGTAGGACGGTATACAATTGTGTCATCAAATAGTGGAGCAAACAAGGTTTCTAATTCTTTGCGGTTAAGTGGCAATGGTTCAGCCGAAGATTCCGGAGAGTTAAGACGGTTGAATTCAGGTCCTAAGCTGTGTTGCTCAGAAGCCATTTGTGTGAGTTCATCAAAATTAGCGTGAATGGTTTCTTGAATTTCTCTTGTACGACGATTCCATATCCGAAAACCTTTGGAATTTTCACAGTATCCAACGAACACTCCAATGTCAGCCTTTGCTTTAAGTTTACCTAAATCATCACGATCATTTTTCGGATAACAAAGTGCTCCAAATACATGAAAGTAATCGATGTTCGGTTTTCTTTTATGAACAATTTGATATGGTGTTTTGCGATGGCGTTTTGTGATCATGCAACGGTTTTGAGTATAACATGCAGTTGAAACAGCTTCGGCCCACAAGTAATCTGGTAATTGAGCATTAATCAACATAGTTCTAGCAGCTTCCACTAACGTCCTGTTGCGTCTTTCAACAACTCCATTCTGTTCTGGGCTTCTAGGAATAGATGTTTGATGTTCAATTCCCACTTTCTCATAATAAGACCGAAGTGTCTGATTCTTAAATTCAGTTCCATTGTCAGTTCTGACCATTCGTATCGTGTTGCGTAACTGAACTTGAATTTTAGTGAGAAAGGTGATGATCATTGAAGGAGCCTGATCTTTACTTCATAAGAAATAAACCCAAGTCCATCTGGAGAAGTCATCTACAATTACTAGTATGTAGCGTTTACCGTTGATACTTTGAACACGCATCGGTCCACATAGATCCATATGAAGCAGTTGTAAAACATGATTCGTACTTTGTTCAGGTTTTGATGGAAAATGAGCACGAGTACTTTTTCCTTGTTCACAGGCTGGACATAAGTGATCTTTGGTGAAACGGAATCTTGGAAATCCATCAACAAGTTTATAACGAGCAAGGTCAGTCATGGTTTTGAAATTCAAGTGCGAAAGACGTTTGTGCCATAACCAAGATTTAGTCGATTCTGCTTTGGAGAGAAGACATATCGGAGATGTTGCAATCATATCTGACATTGATATAGTATAAAGATTAGAACCACGTGAACCAGACATTAGATCGTTTCCTTGTAAGTCACGAACAAAGCACGTTTTCTCACGAAATGCTACTTCTAGATCCCCATCGCAGAATTGACCAACAGAGAAAAGGTTGTGTCCAAGGCCTTCCACATAATAAACACGACTTATTTCAATGTTCCCGCTGATATAGTCACCATAACCCATTATTAGAGCGTAATGATCATTCCCGAATCTGACAGTACCAATGAACTTTGAGACAAAGTTGTGTAACAGTTTGAGATTGCCTGTCATATGTCGGGTGCATCCGCTATCAACAATCCAGAGAACAATCTATACCACCTGTATCACAAGAAGAAGACACGGATGGAACAGAAGTAAGGGTGGAACCCAAAGACAATGCGGGTTCCTGTTGGTTAGTAACACATGTATTCAACAATTTAGGAATCCATTTAAAGTCTGGTTTGTATTGTAACCAACGTTGCCAGTTCCAACTAGTTTTTGCTTTCTTAATGTTAAATGCACTAGTAGTTGGCTCATTCCTAGATTTGTTCTCGGCACCTATGGGGGTAACTGTGATTTCATTAGAAACCGTAGAAGACGGCTTTCCTAAGTTAGACTTAGAGGCAGTAGTGGGCCTAAAAGGAATGCGTGTCCTACATTTCTTATGACGATTGAGAAGAGAATTAGCTAAACATTTTGTATGATCACCAGATGATACGCTTTTACGACAAAACACACAAGATGCATTAATATTCAAAACATTCAAAGGTTCATCATTCGTTACTTTTAGATTTTGATTACAATTTGCCAGATTAGAATCTAAATCTGATGCAACATGAGTTTTATTCAAATTCCTAAGTTGGTCTTCTACTTCTTGAGCTTCTAGGTGTCCTCTCTTACGTTGCAAGATCCTATTCTTCTTTTTACTTTTTCGCTTGGGTCTGCTAACGTTAGAAGTGGAGACTAGTCCTGTAGAAGTGGAGTTATCAACATTAGTGTTTTGAACAACCTTTCCTTTATCAGTTTTGTTTAGTTGATACATTCCTGGTGCTATCACCGTGGTGTCAACCATTTTTCCTTTTTGAAGTAGCTTAACTTTCTCTTTCAAATCAATGATGATGTGATTTTTGTCCTGAATTTCAGACTCAAGTAAACCATTGCAATATTTGATGTCATCGCGGTTTTGTTGCCATTCGGCGTTTTCAATTTTTAAATCCGCAATTTCTTTCTCGTATCGGAGACACCGACCTTTTAAAGACTCGTTGTTTTTGCAAATCTGACAAGAGTTTGAAACATTTTGATTTTGAAACTTCAATTCCCTTTCAAGACTTTTAGCTTGACACCATTCAAGCCTTTGATTGAGTTGACAAATTTCTTTTGAAAGTTGTTTTGTCACATCATCATTTTTATTTCTCAACTTATCATTTTCCTGTTTAAGTGTCTCAATTTCCTCATTCAACAAGTTATTATCAACACAAAGATCATCCATAAGCATAGAAGTATCAGATTTATAGAGATCATTCATGATAACAGACAAAATATCAGCATTGAGAACTTGTTCCAAGAGTCGATCAGCATCATTTTTTAAAACTCTATTTCTTTGCTTTTGAACCAAAATGTCATTTTCAGTTGCATTGAAAACATTTATCATATTTTTGACCTCCTTTTGAAGTTCCTGATCCCACGTGTAGCACATAGACGGAGGTGTTGAACAATTGGCTTCATTTGTTTTTGAAAAATATCTCTCTTTTCTCGCTCGTAGGCGGATTGAAAAGTTTCAATTTTTATTTCAGAATTACGTTCAATTGTTTCCTCCAAAATTTCGATGTCTTCCATAAAGGTTTTGAAATAATTTAAGACACGACACGTTTTCGATAAAGGTGTAAGTTCACCGGATGATGGTAAAGGACCATTTATTTGTGCTACAGTTTGGACAGGGGCCTCATTATGAGATGAAACATATGACTCTTTGATAAACCATGATTTCTCAGGTAAATCCTTTTGAGTAACAAAAGATTTAGAAAGAGGTGGAGCTTTTGAATAGTCATATGGTGTCCAATATTGAACATAACTCATTTTTGATCGACTCTCGTCTTCAAGTTCTTCTTCTTCCTCAGTATCAAAAACAACAGCACGCACAATTGTATTATCAAACATATGATCAATACTGTAAATCTTGGGATTTTCTTTAAATGCTGTGTGAAGAAACATTGATTTGAAATCACAAAGTGCAAATCCTTTATCGGGTCTCGGTTTTAAAGCAAATTTCTGTATTGTTGTGACAGAGTTCCCGTGTTTGTAAACAATGTGACGAAATTCTTTGAGTTGTTTTTCAAGATCAACAATATCACCAAGTAAGTCATCTATATACTTCCTTTTTCGTGTTTTATGTTCACAAAACTCCTTTTTGCAATTTGACAATTTTGTTTCAGTTTTTGAAAGGTCTCTTTGAAGACGTTCAACTTGCATTTTCAATTCACACTTCTCACTTTCAAGTTTCGAAATCAACTTTCCGTTTGACTCAATTAAATCTTGTATTTTACGTTGAAGATCTTGTTCTTTGTTGTAAGAATCTTGAAAAGCTTTTTCAAACCTTTTTGCATTTTTAATCTTGTCTTCCTGATTTGAAAGCTGAATTTTATAACACTCAATATCTCTTGCAAGTGACGCATTTTTTTCTTTCAAAACTTTATTTGTCTCGTTGCATTTAATGATTTGCAATTGTTGAGCATCCAGTTGTTTAGATAACAATATTAGGTCAGGGTCTGGATCAAATGATGGTTCATGTTGTTCTAAATGATCATGTTTATCATTCTCAATAGGATCATCAAATGAAACAACTGTGTCATCATCAAATATGACAACCCTGCTTATTTGTTCATCTGTTTGAGACGATGAAGATGATTCACATGGAACAACTTGCGCCATATCTGATTCATAAGCAGAAGGTGAGACTATTTCATTAATAAAGCATGCATTGAGGTCATGTACCTGAGACAAGCCGTCAGTGTCATACACTGGACCTGAATCATTGAGCTTAAGTTCCTGCATGTTGGCCATAAGCATCACAGCAGCATTGGCTTCCAGATCTTCCATGTCATCATCGTTGTTCACATTTGCCATGAAGTTGTTATCCTGTTCAGGGAAATGTCCATCTTTTTCATCTTGAAGAGCCATGAGTAATGCCTGCTTGTGAAACTTACTACCCCGAGTTCTCGGTTTGGGACATGTTGTAGCTATATGACCTTGTTCATTGCAATTGTAGCACCAAACTGCATTCCCTGAGTTGGAGTTCCTTGTTGCAACTGAGTCAGACCTTTGTTGAGAAGATCCTGAGTTGTTCCTGAACCCCGTATTGTTACTAAACCTCTGATCATTCCCATAATTTCCTGAAGAGCTACCTGAACCAGATCGACCATAGTTACGATTCTGAATTTCTACTCTTCCATCATTGACAACAGCTTGATTCCTTGTGTTTGAAGATGAACGTTGACGGTTGTTTGTTTTGTTGGAGAATTTGCTGAAAGCACGAGCAATAAGAGCAAGTCCCTGATTCAACGTGTTAAAGTCATCATCGTCATCGTCATTGGAATTTGAGTAATACACAGCATCATTGTTGTTTAATGGAACCAGTTGAGTAGAGGCATTCTGTGGAGATGAATCATAAGGGACCATTTGGTTCGAGGTAGAAGATTGTGGATAACTGAAGTAGTTCTGCTCTTGAACATATGCATGATTTGACATTGGTGGTGAAGCGTAGGGAGACTGAGCTACGAGAGCCAAAGAATTTGGTGTAGAAGTTGGTGTGTATCCTCCTCGTAGAGCTCGATCTTTTTCCACTTCAGGTTCATGGTGTTTCAGAAAATCATACAACAAACCATATGGAGCATCATACAGATTCTTTGTTTGACGAACAAATGTCACATATTTATGCCAATCAGGGCCAAGACTACCAACAAATTTGGAGTTCACCGCGATCCTTGGTACTGTGATTTTGTGACGTTCCAGATCATTCACCACATTTGTGAAACGATGATAGTAGGATTCAAGGGACTCTCCTGGTTCAATTGTGATGTCAGTGTATTCCATGTAGAGTTTGGATTCCATATCATCTTTGTTCAATTGAGTGCCTTCCATAAGGAGATGAACATGTTCCTACATAGCTTTGGCTGTTTTCTGAGCATCGACACTTCGATAAATTGGATTTGGTATTCCTTGAAGTATATAAGCCATTGCATACTCATCAGCTTCACGATGTAATTTCTGTTCTTCTGTGAGTTGAGATTCTGGAAGAGGTCGATCACCAGGAGGACGTGGAGGATCAGCAGTTGGATCACCAGCTTCAAATCTTGTTGGCCACTCAAATGGTCCTTCAAGTATCACTTGCTTCAAGAATTTCCCATGAGGTTTCTTTAATTCAAGGAATCGTAAGAATCGACTTGACCATTGAACATAGTTCCCGGGTGTTAGCATTGGAGGTGTTTCAAGTGATCCTGCCTCATGTCGGGATTGTTGAGTTGTAATAACTTCACACATTCTGTCAAACCAGTGAGGTTGTTTGGAGGAAAACTGAGTGTTTTTTTGTGGCACTTGATATGGTTGTTGTTGAGGAATGATCTGATGTTGTTGCATCATTAGGTAATGATGTAGTGGATTGTATGTTTGTTTTTGAGAAGGTTGTTGATTCATTTGGTGCGGAAGGTATTGTTGTTGCTGATACTGCTGATGTTGATGTTGCTGATACTGCTGATGTTGATGTTGTTGAATATGAGGGAAGTAATGATTAGGTGGTTGAGACATCTTAGAACACTTGTGTAGAAATGGATCTTGTAGAAAGTGTAGAATTAACCAAGTATCGAAAACTTAGCACAACTTCGGATTGCGAAACCTTGATCAACAAGGATTGCGAAACTATGGAATTCCAATGATTTCGAAAAATGGCTCAGCTGTGATTTCGAAATTTGGATTGCGAAACTTGTCAGGTTTTCGAAAAATCAAGGTTTGCGAGACTTTTCAGATTTTCGAAAAACTTGAAATTTTGAAAAAAAAAATCAAGGTTTGCGAAACTTTTTAGTTTGCGATAACTGTGTGATTTCGAAAATTGGATGTTTTTCGAAAAAAACACAAAGTTACGAAAAATAGTTTTCGAAATTATACAATTTCGAAAACTTTCCCAAACGTCGAAGTACTTAACTTTCTTATACAAGAAAGAAAATACCGAGTCCACACAAACGAAGTCGAGGTAGTGCACGTAGAGAAGATCTCGAAATGGTAGCAATAAAGGATCTCGATAACTTGGTAGTTTTTGTTTTACAAAGAAAGCAATCCTAAAACTCATTTTTATTTCAAGATACTTGTACTTTTGTGTGTAAAATGAATAGATCTTAAAGAAAGTTGAAAACTTTAAGAACTTTTTCAAACTAAAAAAAATTTCGATAAAAGTACAAGTCACCAAGTCGAATATTTTTGTAAAAAGTTTGGAACTTTTTGGTTTGTTTCGATTTTAAACACAAGTTTGTAAGCAAAGATGTGAGAAAAACCAAGAAACAAACAAGAAAGTTTAAAATTTTCACAAAAAATTCGATTTAAAAAAAACGACTTTAAGATAAAAATCAATGAAAACAATAACTACACCTTCCTCTAGCGAATGATACCACTTGTTAGGTCACCATTTTGTAAACACAAGCATAACAATGATAGAAATGAGATGAGAATGCGAATGGGATGATTATAAGATAAAGAGAAATATAAGAGCAATAGTTTCCTTAAGAAATCAAATAACCAACCCACTATTACATGATACTAAGGCTTCTATTTATAGGGAAGGAGCTAGGGCAACACTCCCTCTCCTTCCACTATCCAAATCGTGTGGGCTTTAAAGCCCATGGACCTTTTGTCTAAAGCCTAGTAAACTTGTAACTTAAACAATATTGTAAGTAAATAATAACTTAAGCAACCTATAATTTACAAATGACCGAGACTTCATAAAATAGTGAAAACTATGATCCCAACACATATTTTTGATAATTGATTAGGGTTTGATTAAGAGGTATTTGTAGACTTTTATTACCGGACAATTAGGGTTAATGTTATTGGACTTCTTAGTGGGCTGCATCTGATTGTACACATGATGGGTTGGGCGATCTATTAGTTAGGCTTGTGGGGACGAGCTGAGTATGTCTACAAGGAACGAATTTTGTGATTATTTTGATATTATTTGGACTTGAGTTGGTAATTATTTGGGTATAATTTTTGGTCACGTTTTTTTATTAAACTTCATGAAACTGTGAGTGAGTTGTAATTTGGGATTGAATTATCGGGGTCATTGGATATACCAACGGGATTTATTCGGATTTCAAAACACGAATATTGTTGGAAATTCACTGTGACTTGACTTACTCACCACTCAAACTCACTTCAACTAAACTAGATCAATACTTCGGTGTTTCACGGTTTTGTCTTGATTTTGTAAAATCCCGCGAAAGATTATATTTTTCGGTTTAAATCATAGACATGTAAAATCCCGTGCACGTTCATATCATGTCTAATTATTCGGATTCTGCCACATCTGAGATACTCAAATTGTACGACATGATCGATGATTAGAAGATCTCCAACCCTGTACAACATGTAAACGTGTTTGAGTCTGACAACACTGTAATGGAATCATCGTGTTCTAGCCCTCATGAGAAAGACTTTCTACAGCCACTACAAGTGCTTCACAATGCAAATGAAAGTTGCATAGAATGTTTTCGACAACTTCATTCACACCTCTCGGTACTTTTAGAGGGAACTGGATTCAAGATGGGATTCGAATGTGCATTTGAAACACTCTTTGGTCAAGATGTTCAGACTTTCACATGCACAATGATTCTTAACTTAGATTAACTACAACAACAACTTGACCAAGGAGAATTTTCCAAAATGGGATCCATGGCTGCCCTTTGTGTGATCAGCAAACAACTCCAAGTGTTCTTTGATTCGAAATTCACTCTGGAGTATGACCATTATAGTGAGATGACGAAAAAGTGCTGTGGAAAACTAGAAGGGGGGTTGAATAGTTTTACGTCTTTTTAATTTTATTATGAAAACTTAGTTTAGTTTTAAAACCTTGTTTGCTTTTAAAACTTTGATTCAATCTTATGTGAACTCAAATCTTGAACAATATGAACAAGTATATCTAGGTATGAACAATAATAATAATGTAAGCTAAGTATGTGAAATCAACACATGCATAATATAAACAATTATAGCTATATACGAGAGATAAGTACGTAATCGTTTATTTTATAATCCTTAGTTATATTTTGTATAAAAACTATACTTGATCGAAATGATCAATTATATGTATGTAACCTTTTTAGTTTGATTGTAAAAACTTTGTTTTGTGAATGAAACTTTCGTTTGATCTTTAAGTAAAATCAATACTAGCACTATATGAGCAACTATATATATACGTCTACGTCTACAAATGTAATAACGATATAAGCAAGATAATAAGTAAGATATGGAAAGATCTAACCGCGAGACAAAGGATTTATAGTGGTTCGGCTACAAGGACACCTTCCTTGCCCTACTCCACTCCTCGAGTCACCTACTCGAGAGTTTTCTTCACTATGTCAACAAGCTCCTTATGGCGGAGAAACCTTACACACCAATATACACACCACTTACACACCAAAGCTTCGTCACAACGAAATCACACCTTCTTCACAACTACTTCACACCAATCTACTACACACCTATCTTCACAACTACTTCACACCAATCTACTACACACCTATCTTCACAACTACTTCACACCAATCTACTACACACCTATCTTCACAACTACTTCACACCAACTATCTTTACTACAATCTAGTTCACACCTATCTTCTACACACCAATTATCTTCACTACAATCTACTAGCCAATCACACAATCTATATTCCTAACACAACTATCTACAATCAAATATTCACAACACTCTACACAAAGATATATGTAAATATTCTTGATGATGCACCAACAACTTGGATGTGGAGGTCACAACAAGTTGTAATACTTCTTGTCTTGGAGGATAGAAGTATTCTTCTCTTGCACTTGAGAGGATGATGTAAGAATCACTTTGAAACAAAGGATTATGTATTTATGATCAAAGGATTTAGAGAATAGAAATGAGATCTAGAACAGAAAGTTTTGGGGTGCAAAAGGTGAGGAAAAAATCCAAGTTTAAGGTGGTATTTATAGGCAAAAGAATCTGACAGAGGAGCGTGGCCGGTCCCCTTAATTCATGGCCGGCCCCCTTAAAATTAAGGGGACCGCCCTTTATAATTAAGGGGGCCGCCCAGCTGAAACGGCCAGATTCTTTGGCTTTTAGTGGGGAAAGTTTATTTGGGGAAAAACTAACTGTTTTTGGTTAAAAATTTGAATTCATATATTTAGTATGAATAAAACATTTTTCTTTATTACCAAAAGTGTTTTTCAAAAATATATAATATGTTTATATAATTAAATAAACTTTGCATTAGTTAATTAAATACCCCTTTGATCATAAATTGCACTAAACACTTTGTTTATTCATACCTTAAGTGATTTGGATGTAAAGAGAAATATTAATCACTAAATACTTGTTTATGTCACAAGTTTTAGTTCTATGAGTTTATATTTTGTGATAATCAAAACATAGAGATATTGATAACATGTTAATAATGTTTTTAGGCATTAATTTATGTCAACAATCTCCCCCTTTTTGATTATTACAAAACCTTAAACTCAATATATCTAAAACTTGTTTTTAGACAAGTATTATAGAGTTTACATTTCTCTTCTCCCCCTTTTTGTAAAATCAAAAAGGTTAAGCCGAGTAAGCTTCGCGAGGGAAGTTTAAACGGGTAGAATGCTCCCCCTTGATGTATGCTCCCCCTCATTTGAGAGCACCAAGGGAACGAGCTATGGATATCTTTGCTACAAAAATATTTTAAGAGAGCAAGATACACATATATGCAAGGCAACAATTATGCAACTAAACAAAGATTCATTCAAGCATTATAGAAATGAAAAGCATTACAACACTCAATATGCTTGAAGCATATTGATAAAAATAACACAAAGGAAAAGACATAGTCCTATATTGCCTAAGAGAGCACTTGGACTTGCTTGCAACCAAAGGTTGGTTGATTCGTATTTGAAAGTGAACATCATAAGCATATGGTATGCTTAGATGGTTGATGATGGAGTGTTTGGAATGAGGATTGTTGAGTTAGGGTAAGATTGTTGGATTAATGGAGGTTGTTGGATTAATGGAGGTATATGTTCGGGTCATGAATGTTGGATAGTTTGGTGGTGGAGAGTTTGTAGCGGAAGAGGTTGATTGAGGTTTTGGATGTTGTTCAAGTGAGGGTATTGGATGTGATCTAGTGAGAAGATATTCAATCCAAGTGAAGTGTTCATTGAATGCAATCGTTTTTAGGAGAAAGATGCAACAAGGTTAATTGTTGACATGTTTCTCAAGTTGATTTATGTTGTGTGGTGATGAGGGTGATCTAGATGAAGGTGGATCCAAATTGCGTTGAGCAAGATGTAAGACTAAAAGAGCACTAAGCTCATGGGCTTCTTTTAGCGCCTCAACGAACTTCAAGTGTTCAGAGGAAGGTGATGGTGGTGGAGCATGATAATTGTCTTGGGTGAGGGTTTGAACATGCAACATAGGAATGGCATGTGAAGTTGTAGGATGTGGTGGTGATACTCTTGGTGGTGGAGACATGTTTGAGCTTGGGTAATCATGAAAACATGATATGGGTGGAAGACATTCTTCATGAGTGGATGGTGTTTTTGTTGAATGAGCAACATGTAAAGTGTTGGTAATGAGGTTGGGATTATTGTTTTGGGATTGTGCATGCTCATCATAAGAAGGAACATTAGTCGAAGCACGAATGGATGATTTGTTGTTAAATGGATCATTTGTGTGAGAGTGAGGTTTAGGTGTTGGTTGATTATGAACAACATCGCTTGAGTTGTGAAAAGATTATGAGGTTTGAGTGTAATGGAGAAGGATATGGGTGAGTAAAGGTTTTTGATATGTAATGTTCGTGAGAAGGAGAGTGAGGTGTTAGGTAAGTAATGTTTGAAAACATAGGTGGAATTTGGTGTTGAATGTTTGACAACGTCATTTGGTTTGACGGATTTTTAAAGGAAGTTAGCCTTTCTTCTCCAAACAAGTTTCTTGGTGGTTTTGGTTTAATGGGAGAGGAAATGATGAGATGAGTGAAGATTGAGAGGAATGAGAGTGTTTATAATGTAGAATTGGTGGGATCAAGGATGGATAAACTTTGATGGAAGGTTTAGGATAGAATAGGTTTGTGAATTTTGGGAAGTGTAGGATGAAATGGGCTAAAAAATAGAAAAAGGGAAACAACACATTCAACCATCAGATGGCCGGTCCCCTTAATTGGAGGCCGGTCCCCTTAATAATTAAGGGGGCCGCCTTATGATTTAAGGGGGCCGCCCATCTGGTGATTTTCAGATTGTCAGAAAAGGGTTTTTTTTTTGTAGTGAATTGCAGAAAGGTTGTGTTTTTTTTGTTTCAAACAAGTCCAACTCTTTGAGGCAATTAATCATATACTAATTAAGTAGGCAATTATGTAGCCAAAGCATGTTAACCAAAGAAATTAAGTAAACAAGCAATTTCATCTAGCATGTAAGCATACTCATCAAGCAAGTAAAATATAAGTGCTAGGAAACATTAAAGCAACATCAAATATTTCATAACTACATAACTAGGAGGATTAATCCTAATGTGTATCAACATGCAATAAGTGGGTAGTTATGATAGCATGGATTTCTAGACTTGTTACAAACAAAGTCTTAATAGACAAACCATGGTCCTCTTGATTTGATATAGTTCACTTATAAGTGTCATTTATATAAATATAGATGACAAATATGAGATCACCATGCACGATTTAAAGAGACGTTTTTAGCATTTATTCAACAATGTTTGAAAGTAAGTTTTCACTTAATGCCATAAATCTGGGAATGAAAGAATCTAATGAGAAGCAAAGTTCATAAAAATAAACTAGCGTTAGGTATATATAGGAAGTACAATTTAATCAAGTTGGAGAATGAGTATGAGACTATTACTAGTGGTGCTCAATTCAGGCTAAACACGACCGTTTTTACGGGTTACACACACCCAACTTCTCACATAGAAGCAATTCAACCGTTAGGTTAAATTGAATTTCTAGTCAATAGATTCTCCAGTAGTCATTCTCCTTTTAGAAGAAATCGAGTTCCTAAATTTGCCTATCGAAGATTACCAAATATGAAGTTTTCTTGATTTACTAATACTTGGCTTAATGTTTTGAAATACATTCAAGTTTTTGTTTTGTTTCAAAAAGAAAAATGTTTCTATCTTGATAAAGATCAAAATAATGTTATGATAGCTTATGATTAAGCATGTTGTTCGAAAAAGCATAAAATAGATATTCGAAAGGTTTTAATTCAAAGAGAGAAGTTTGAAAGTAGGTTTTCACGTAGATGTGAGAGTTATTTGAATAAAATAGATTGTGTTTACCTTCAAAATGTGTTAATGAAAGGTAAAGAAAATTTTCCCAATATTTGGTTTTGATCAAAACAAAATTGTGGATATTGATAGTGAAAACATGTTATTTAAAAATGGGATAGTTATTTGAAAAACAATTTTCAAAATATCATTAATTATATATTTTAAAAGATGTTTATTAAAGATCTCATGCTCAAGAGGATTGATTAAGCCTATTATTATCCCATGCTATCGTTTCTACATATCCTATGATCCTAAAGGAAGTGATGACGATAATTAATATGCTAGATGCGAGAGTGTTGAATGGGGTATAACCTAACGTCTATAGTTCCTTTGTTTTCGCATGCTTATCTAACTTAATGCCATAGTCTACGAGAGCTTGTTTCATCCATAGTTATCTTACGCGAGGAATCTAATCCTACTTCTATATTAACGATTGATCCACTTAACTCATTTCACTTCATCACCATGAGTTTGCAAATAGTGGATATAGAAGATTTCCATTTTCTATATTGTTCGGCAATGAGCAATTTTATCTTATTCCTAGGAAAGTCAACCAATGATGTTTCTAGGTTATAAGAATATAAGCTATTATGTACATATATATATGTATAGCTAAGCATTAAACTAACTAATCATTTATCTAAGCATGCACATTATAGCGATGAACTTAAAAGAGACGCGTACCTTTTTAGTCTTCAATGGAATTTCTTCAAGCACTAAAAGTGACCATGTTGACTTATAGAAGTCATTAGTAGATGAGATTCCAACTTCTTCGAAGAATGACAACTTAGCCACTTGGTCCCCATTGTCTCATTGGTCCAAAGTTGTTTGGTCCAAACATATATAACATTTGGCTAGGATGCATGTATGGTGGTAATATTTCCCAAGGATTGTAATTTGGTTGATAATTCCACATTTGATGGCTAGTATTATTGTAGTTTTGTCTATTTTGGTTTCTTCTAGGTTGAGGTGTTTTAGACCGAGCATAAGGATTATTTGGTTTTCTTGGTAGTGGAGTTTTAGATCTTAATTTAGGTTTAGAGGATCCTACTTCGGTCTTTAAGGATGGTTTATAAAAAGTTTTTACTTTTTCATCATTAGCAATGGGTATTTTTCTATCTTTTGTAAGTATATACTTATGATTTGATTCTAATGATTTTTGTTTACTAGATTCACATTCAAACTTTATACATTTATTTTTATTAGTTGAAACATTAGTTGAGGTTAATCCTAGACCGGTTTCATCTCTCGAATTTTCTTGAACACTTATTATTTTCTTAAGTGGGTTACTACATTTTTTAAACTTGTCAAGTTTGAAAATTTCATCTTTAAGTTTTTCGTTTTCATTTTTAACCTCTAAACATGTTTTACATTTTATAAAAACTTCTTTTCCTTTTTCCAAATGTTGTAGTTTAATTTTTAATTCGAGTACTTCATTTTCTAATAGATTATTAATATGTTTTAGTGACTTATTATTAGCTATAACCTTTTGACCTAATTTGCATAACCTATTATATTCACTATCTAGGTCTTTTTCATCACTAAAGTATTCGGTTTCGGAACGTACCTCACTTGATGTTTTAGCAATAAGACACCTTTCTTCCTTTGTGGTTTCTTTCCCATCTTCATCGCTATCACTCCATGCTCCTCCAATGAATGCCTTTTGATTTTGATTCCTTGACATCATTGGACATTTTCCGATAAGATGATTTGGATCTCCGCATTTAAAGCACTTCCTTTCACTCTTGCTACTTTCGTCGTCTTTGTTTCTTTGAAATGCCTTTCTTTCATCATGAGGTTGTCTAATGAATCTTCCTCGCCATTTGAGGAATTTCTTGAAGTCTCTTACGGCCGTCGCATATTCTTCGTCATCACTTTCGGAGGTTGAGCTATCCTCGTTACTAGATTCCTTCCTAGCTTTCAACGCAATTGACTTGCTTTGCTCTCTTTTTTCATTGACCATCTCGGAGTCTTTCTTTATTATTGCTTCGTAGACTTTCAGGTTGCCGATCAACTCATCAAGTTGAAGAGTTGACAAGTTCTTCGATTCTTCAATCGCCGTAACTTTAGCTCGCCATTTTGGATGAAGAGCCCTAAGAAATTTCCTAACAAAATTCTTACTAGAAAAATTCTCATCAAGTGCTTTTAAACTTGTGATAATAGTGTTAAATCTAGCAAAAGCATTATCTATTGATTCCTCCTCCGGAATCGTAAATTGTTCATATTGTTGAACAAGAAGATCTATTTTGTTATCTTTAACTTGACTATTACCTTGGTGAGTGATTAGTAAAGAATCCCAAATCTCTTTTGCGGTTTTACACATAAAAATTCTTTCATATTCTTTGCGTGGTAACGCATTATAAATAACCATTTTAGCCTCATTATTTTTTGATAGTTTCTTTTTCAAATCATCATTTTGTTTTTCAAAAGATACAATTTCATCCTTTTTAGTTTCAAAATTATATTGAATAGGAGGAAAATCACCAAAGGTAATAACATGCCAAAGATCTAGATCCTTTGATTTCACATAAGTTTCGAATCGATTTTTCCAATATAAAAATCCATCACTTTCAAATAGTGGTGGTCTTTGCATAGATTGCCCTTCTAAATATTTTTCAGATTCCATAGATCGTTACAAGTTTTAAAATACAATATATTTTAAAAATCTTGCTAGACGTGGCTCTGGTACCAATTGTGGAAAACTAGAAGGGGGGTTGAATAGTTTTACGTCTTTTTAATTTTATTATGAAAACTTAGTTTAGTTTTAAAACCTTGTTTGCTTTTAAAACTTTGATTCAATCTTATGTGAACTCAAATCTTGAACAATATGAACAAGTATATCTAGGTATGAACAATAATAATAATGTAAGCTAAGTATGTGAAATCAACACATGCATAATATAAACAATTATAGCTATATACGAGAGATAAGTACGTAATCGTTTATTTTATAATCCTTAGTTATATTTTGTATAAAAACTATACTTGATCGAAATGATCAATTATATGTATGTAACCTTTTTAGTTTGATTGTAAAAACTTTGTTTTGTGAATGAAACTTTCGTTTGATCTTTAAGTAAAATCAATACTAGCACTATATGAGCAACTATATATATACGTCTACGTCTACAAATGTAATAACGATATAAGCAAGATAATAAGTAAGATATGGAAAGATCTAACCGCGAGACAAAGGATTTATAGTGGTTCGGCTACAAGGACACCTTCCTTGCCCTACTCCACTCCTCGAGTCACCTACTCGAGAGTTTTCTTCACTATGTCAACAAGCTCCTTATGGCGGAGAAACCTTACACACCAATATACACACCACTTACACACCAAAGCTTCGTCACAACGAAATCACACCTTCTTCACAACTACTTCACACCAATCTACTACACACCTATCTTCACAACTACTTCACACCAATCTACTACACACCTATCTTCACAACTACTTCACACCAATCTACTACACACCTATCTTCACAACTACTTCACACCAACTATCTTTACTACAATCTAGTTCACACCTATCTTCTACACACCAATTATCTTCACTACAATCTACTAGCCAATCACACAATCTATATTCCTAACACAACTATCTACAATCAAATATTCACAACACTCTACACAAAGATATATGTAAATATTCTTGATGATGCACCAACAACTTGGATGTGGAGGTCACAACAAGTTGTAATACTTCTTGTCTTGGAGGATAGAAGTATTCTTCTCTTGCACTTGAGAGGATGATGTAAGAATCACTTTGAAACAAAGGATTATGTATTTATGATCAAAGGATTTAGAGAATAGAAATGAGATCTAGAACAGAAAGTTTTGGGGTGCAAAAGGTGAGGAAAAAATCCAAGTTTAAGGTGGTATTTATAGGCAAAAGAATCTGACAGAGGAGTGTGGCCGGTCCCCTTAATTCATGGCCGGCCCCCTTAAAATTAAGGGGACCGCCCTTTATAATTAAGGGGGCCGCCCAGCTGAAACGGCCAGATTCTTTGGCTTTTAGTGGGGAAAGTTTATTTGGGGAAAAACTAACTGTTTTTGGTTAAAAATTTGAATTCATATATTTAGTATGAATAAAACATTTTTCTTTATTACCAAAAGTGTTTTTCAAAAATATATAATATGTTTATATAATTAAATAAACTTTGCATTAGTTAATTAAATACCCCTTTGATCATAAATTGCACTAAACACTTTGTTTATTCATACCTTAAGTGATTTGGATGTAAAGAGAAATATTAATCACTAAATACTTGTTTATGTCACAAGTTTTAGTTCTATGAGTTTATATTTTGTGATAATCAAAACATAGAGATATTGATAACATGTTAATAATGTTTTTAGGCATTAATTTATGTCAACAAGTGCTTTGCTGATCACACAGGAATTGAGGTTGACACATTCAGAGACACACTACTCCAACTCATGGTTAATGTGAACATGTTCATTGAGGAAAGAGCACAGCACGAACAAATGCATGACGACAAGGTGAAGGCATCTCGGGTGGAATCATGTGAGGGTACTGGTGATTCGGGTAATGCATCGGATGTTGGGTCAGTTGTCACGATATGCAAAGGATCTGAGACAGATAAGCTTGACACTACCAGCAGTTCAGTGACTCCTATCACATTTGACATGGATACAGATTTCAGATCAGTAAACAAACAAGTGCCATGTGCTGAGGTACCCCTGTCTGAACATCTTAATGTGGTCTCTTACGAACAGCAGCATACTGATCAAGTTATGCCCACTTGTGACACATATTTGTTGGAAACGACTGATATAAATATCACTTCTGATTCAACAAATATGAATCATAAAGGGGAAGAAAGTGATCAGGATGCTGAATGTGATGACGAGTCAAGTTCCTTGTTTACAGCTGAGTTTTTCAAATCAAAAGATATGGTTGATAAAGAAGTGTTTAATGAACTTTCAAACATATTTTTACAACTTGAAAAACATTGTATTTCACTTGAAATCGCAATGCAACAAAAGGAAGAAAGTCTTAAAACTAACCAACCATGTAAAAATCCGGAACTTCCTGATTTTCGAGAATTCTTTTTGATAAATGACTTGAAAGCTCAGCTAGAAACCAAAAACTTGACAATCAACAACCTGAAAAAACGTATTACTGAGATGTGTGATATTTGCAATGAAGTTAAGGCTAAACATAACTGCGATGTTATTGAATTGGAACATAATGTGGCTAAATTACTTGATGAAAATGAGTCTTTGAAAATTCATTGCAATGAACTGTGTGATTCTATCAAAGAAACAAAAACTAAGACGATAAAACAAACAACCTCTTTGATTGCCAAAAATGATGAATTCAAAGCTCAACTTCAGGAAAAGGGTTTCACTATTACAACATTAAAAAACGAGCTTAGAAAAGCAACAGGAAATAGTGTGAACACTAAGTTTGCAAAACCATCAATCTTGGGGAAACCAGTTTCTCAATCGAATAGAAACCAATCCACTGTTAGGCAACTGAATGCGTTTAGATCCGAACGAACAAAATTTTCAAAAACACGGTTTGCCTCCCAAGTTGATGCGAAACAAGTTTTGACAAAACCTGTCACTCCACATTATTTGCCTAAGTCTGATGATTCTAGCTCTACGAAACCTCAAAATGTAGTTGCTACTGCTCCTAGCTCCTCTAGGTATAGTTCCAAAACAGTGACGAAACCAAGCATTAAGGTTCAAAAGGACTATGATCTAGAAAAGGCTAGGAAACGGGCCCTACTTCAAAAGGATGGTATATTAGGTTCACCACCTTATCGGATGCCTCCTAGTGTATTAAGGAACAATGCTAAGGTTCAACCTGCCAAGTCTAGGGTTTATTGTAAGTCACCTACAATGCATGTGAAGCAAAACAAACTGAAAACTTCTCCTAGGTGGATACCAACTCCTAAATAATTGGAGTCTAGGAATATTGATAAACCTTCCACTATGCATAAGAAGTTGAGTAATCCTAGAACTTGCCATAAGTGGGTTCCAACCGGTAGAATTTTCAAGCACGTTGGGCTTAAGTGGGTTCCTACCAGAAAGGTGCTCACTGATGATAATGGCATGGTTGACCATGAAACCCCTAAGGGTCTGGATACTGTTGTCACTAACCCATATATATGCAATCAAGTTTGTGATGTTAGTGCAGGTAGTCCTTACTCAGTTGCAGGTACATCAATCATTCACCATATGAGAAACTCAAAGTCTGGAGGCCTAAAGCAATCATTTCTCCAGCTTCAGGAGTTCTGGAATGTCGATGTTGATGTATGTGCATAATGACGTCTGTTCACTTCAGTTCAGGCCTCGCTCTTCATCATAATGACGTTTGAACACATCAGTTCAAGCCTCGGTCCTCAATTTCATCATTATGGCGTCTGCTGACAACACTTCAGGCCCCGTTCATCAAAGAAAAGAAAAGTGTACGCTAGAGTGCGCTTTATCTTCTGAAGAAGTGTTATGCTCTTGCTTCTGACCATTCTCAACAACATTATTCATGCTTCCTCCATGTTCGTTCAGTTATCAAGTGGATCTACTCATCTTTGATCGAATTCGTATTCACTTGCTCATTCAAAAATGGCAAACTTCGTATGCAATTTTTGAGGGGGAGAAGTGTGAACAGTTGAATGCAATTTTTAAGGAGGAGAAGTGTGAACAGTGGATCAACCTTTTATGCAATTTTTGAGGGGGGAGAAGTGTGAATAAGCTGCATGTATTTCTATTCACTTGTTCAATCAAAAATCGCATCCTCATATGCAATATTTGAGGGGGAGAAGTGAATAAAATACATGTTGATTGATGCGTGAAATGACTCTCCTCTCCTCCTACACCTAATGTTCCACTAACTAAGGAAGACTTATTGTGACTACGGAGATGATTGGGTATCACATATTTGAGATTGAAGTTGACTTTCACAAAGGCGTGTTCTTAGCTTATCTTGAAGTCGGGGTTGGTTGGATGAATGACTTTCAACGATAACTTGCTCGTGCTTGAGATTTAAGTTGAAGACTTGGTTTATCTAGTTACCAGCAGTCGAGGTGGATGGTTGAAGACCTAGTTAACTATCACTTTAAGGAGTTACGTTGTAGTACTCAGTGTCACACGCCGCTGTCGTTGTGGATAATCGCAAGAGGTGATAATGTCTCATGCTTTGGTGGGTAGTGAGTACTTAGAGATTTGCTTGGAGCATAAATTCTCTACACCGTTCTTCCAACATTAGTGCAAGCTTAAGACACAATAGCGGGGAATTCTACTTCAGTTTCAAGTTTAGTATATCGGTTTTTCTCCATATGTGGTCATTTACTATTAGCCAGTGGAAGTGAAAAGAGGTTTAATTAGGGGTTGATCTGCAGAGAATTGTTGAAGAGAATTGTTATCGACATCTACTCATGGGGTAGTGATTTGTATGTTGCTTCCAGTTGATATGTTTATGTACACATAGTTATGATGATTCCGAGTGATCGTCATCATCATGGAGGGAGAAGAATGTGTACATCAGGGCTTTTATCGAAGAACTTGAAGCATTCTATGTGAGTTGAAAATGTCGAAATAACATTCCCCAAACAAACCCGTGAAGAAGCTACAGATTATCAGTCTATGATCCACTTTAAGTTGTGGATGACATGTTAAGGGACTTAAGACATCTTGGGCAGAATTGAAAGATACTTCTTCAACAAGCATCAAGGTTATATCAAACGGGTCGTCAGTTTGGGAGGGAGCAAGCTATTTTATGGGCTTACTAATTGGGAGGGAGTAATAACCCAATTAGTGAGTGTTTCTATAGCAGTTGATTCTCACCAGTTATAGTTAAACCAATTTTGTTCTTCTCACAAGATTTCTAGAAGATGTGCCTATAATGTGTTGCTGATTCTGAGGTATCAAAACCAGCAAGGGGAAGGAGACATACATCTGAATGCATAACGAGTACACGTGATGAACATAATACTTCTTCTTAATTGAAATTATCCCGGGAAGACATATGTCATAACCGTAGAGAAACTCAGTGTCTTAACTCGCAGCGTTTGGTGTATTATTCCAACTACGTGGGGGAAGTGGTCTCTTGATACTTGTGGTGTGTATTACTTCAGCTTTCAATGGGAAGAAATATGAGAAGAACAATTGGAGCGTGAGATGATATTGCTTATCAACATCTTCATATGAGCTGATATGATTTATGGTAAAGTGCTTCTTGTTAATGCTTCACGTACACAATGTTAATGCTTCACGTGCTTCTTGTTGCGCGTCCTTGGTATGTGTAAGATAACTGGAAAGCATTTGGTGAAATGAAGATGTTGATATCATTTTCCCCTGAATAGACAAACTGCTCAAAACCGCAGAGTAATGTGAACATCGGGGACGTACAACAGGGTCATGTGATCGGGCTTCATCATACATTCCGGGATTGATTACCACAGAGATGATCCGTGGTTCACCTTGTTACTTCGGGGTTTTCGAGCTTCATACAATGAGACTTTTTGCATCACTTCAACTACTTGGGGGAAGTGGTCTCATGAAGATGATTGTCGGTTTGGGGGAAGCTACCAAAGTATCACAATGAGAAAGCACAAGTTCAGATGATTATTCGTGAGCCTCGAATGCTTTGGTGGTGAAAGTTTAAGAGATGTTGACTACATGTTTCTACAACGTGCTCAACGATATTCTCTTTCTGGTATTTATGTCAACATCTTCTTAAATTGAATAATATCCTTTGTATATATATATATTATACATTATACCAAAATGTATATAAAATTATTAAACCTACAAAAAACCCATAAAAATCAGAAAATTAGAAAATACCAAAAATAGTTTTTTAAGGCATGTCTTCTGGCATCGATAACATTTACGGTCCTAGAAATGTCATTCAATAATGACACGGGTCTTTAAATGAAGTTCGAACAGAAGTTCAAAAAGTTTTCAAAACATGCCTAAATGGCTTACAGTCATTTCAGGCTGTAACTCGGACTTAAAATTTATGGCTTACAGTCATTTCAGGCTGTAACTCGGACTTAAAATTTATGGCTTGTAGTCATTTCAGGCTGCAACCCGCACATCAAAAATATGGCTTGCTATTACTTCAGATAGCAACCCGTTTTTCAAAACGAGGAAAACACATCGCCAAAAAGATGGTTGTTCCTAGCAAAGGGTGTCGTTCATCCGAGCGTGAATTACTTTATATTCATGCACCCTCGATTTAATGTACGCTTCAGTGCATTATTTCTTGATAAAAAATAGAAATCTTCTTTTTATTGCGAAATATTTTCCCTTCTATCATTTTTCCGGAAAATATTTGCGCAAAACTTGGTGGTACCTTGAGATTTTGATTGAAAATCAAATTGAACTCAAAATTTTGACAAAATTTTTCACTCAATCAATGACTTTAATATTTTATGAAAATATTTATGTTTTAACATCCGTCATTGATTGAGAGGGAGAGTGATTTCTCAAAATTTTATGTATCATCAAAACTCCCCACACTTTGTACAAAACAAAAGCAACAATACGATTTGTGATGGTTATGTGTCAGAATGAGTAAATTTTTCAAAGAGTTTTAGTTAAAACTTCGAATCTTTTGCAAACTCTTCAAATCTGACACATAACAACCTCCCTCACAGTTTGAGGGGGAGCAAGAAAAAGTTCCTGTTATCAAAAAAATATTAAAAAAATTAACCGCATTTCTCTCCCAAAACGTTTTCTAACTTATTTAAATCAATTGGGATCCAAAATCTCAAAAGATTTGAAATTTTTGATCGGGGGAGAGAATGTGATTTAAATATGGAATCTGATAATCAAATGTGATCTTTTGGACTCAATAAATGTGCTCCCACATATGTGCTAAACTCTTTCATATATCAAAGCACATATTGAGGGGGAGCAAAAGGTGTTTGTGGAAGTTATACCAAAGACCGACCATTTATCTTTATGCATGGTGTTATAAGGTTGGTTAAGGTTAGGTATGAATTCCCATGATCCACCAGAACCGGAAGGATCTTCCCAGGGACAATCCTCTAGATAGATTAGAAGTCCTTAGGAATGATTGAAAAAAGGAGTAAAGTGAGAAAGGGAAGAGTGCGGACTGAGATAGAGCTAGGACTGGAACAAACCCAACAAGGTTCTAGTGGTGAAGTCTCGGTAAGCACTAAAGGGGTTGAAGAATGAAAAAGAAATGAAATGAGAAAGGGTGAAAAGAAATAGCCCTCCAAACATTCAACCTTAGGGCAGAAACCGGGTTCAATTTATAATCTACTGGCGGTTAGTAAGGTAACACCGGTATTGAAGACAAGACGTCATGGACCCAGTGACGCACTGCACTAAACTTCTCAACCACTCAAGTTCTCTTAAAAGAACTTGGTTCATTCTCACGGGGAACCCTGTGCAATGTATCAACCGCTCATTGCGAGCTATGTTGATACCTTAAACAGGAGACGCCTCCCCAGTCTCCATGAGCGGATCAAAACGCACTATTGAGTCTAGAGCCATGAGATCATCCATAAATCTCGATAGGACACATTCCAAATATGCTTATTATTTCACACAATGTGGAAAATAAGATAAAATATTTAGAGTCCTACGCATTATCCTTGTGGTATTGCCAGAACATCTGAGTGATATGAAAATATTCACAATGACGATGGAAATCCTTCTAGAGTGAACATCTTTCAAGCTCTTGGTAGGTGACATGTGAGATCCATCTTGGATCAATGATCAAGTGACAACTGGAAAGCAACAATGGTGCGATTCAATATTGAATCAAACTTGTTCCAGGATATGGATTGACGGATACTTTTGCAAAAACCTTTCAGTGTGCTCACAAACTAATTTTTCGAGCACATTGATTGTGTATAATCTTTCAAACAAAAGTATTTTTGATGGAAATGTGATTCAAAGCTTAAAACTCTCGTCGTGTCTCAATAATGTTTATCATATGACACGCGAGTGATCTCTATAAATCAATTTCTCATCAATTCGTGAATATTTATTCACCGATTCACTCTATCGTGCTGTCTGCTTTGAGACGTTCCGGTATGAGAACATGCTAAGTATGAAGATTCCGAATTGGATTCTTTGGAAAATTCATTACTACAAGCTGGAAATTCCTGTCAAGGAGAGTGTTCCTTAAAAGAGACTCTACCTGATCACAGGTCGGTTTTCACAAAACCGGAGGGTAGTCTGTCCTCGCAGAACGAATGACAAAGCCATGTTCGTTCTCTATCTTTATTGCTAACTGTTTTATTTCAGGGACACATATAAAGATGGCGTTGATGGCTCCAGTTTCCAGCTGAATCGGGTCAATCCATACCTCATGCTCACACATCCTCCACACTATCAATGAAGATGAGAGATTTGCTACAACAAATGTTGAGAGACTACCAACAACGTTTCCGCAACTCTGATGAAAAAGTCTCCTGATCCACAACTCTATTGCAAAGTCTCCAGATACATAAGGGTGTGAGCATGATGGTCCTTTAGTCACTACATCACATGAAGGCAATACAACTATGGATGAGCTTGGAGATTTACTTTGGTTGATGATCTCAAAGAAGCTCAAAGATCACACAACTCAAAGGAATCCAAATCACAAGTTCGTTTGCTTGAAGTACAAAGTGTGCAGAAAAGTGAAGAATCTGAACCTATGCGCTACATGACTAAAGAATGCTTGAAGAACAAAGAGCTTAATTTCCAAGGTGACCTCGCTTAGGGGGAGATTGTTAGGCATACAATTATTCCTATAGAAGACTCGGTCACCTAATTGATGTAATAGCATTTTAGTTAGCTCGTAGTTAGTTAATTATATATAGATTAGTTAGCTTAGTTTAAGTAACACCGTGGAAGAAGGACGGATCTTTACCCACTGTATGCCTGATCCACAGCCTGGGTGTGGGCGTTTTGTAGGAAACTATAAATACCCCTCTCTACATGTGGAGAGGGTTGAAACTTCTCTTCATTAATCTAACCTTCTCTTGTTTCTCTCTCTAAGTTCCCACCTCTTCTCTATTTCTCTCTCTAAACATTCTTCCTCTTTCTTTGAATTCGAACCATAAACACAAGAACAATACATGTTATAATTATGTTTATCCTACACTTTCAACTCCATTTGCAGCTCCAACACATGCTTCTCCATACCTGACTTTTGCAAGTAAAAGTCCCTTTCCATGTCTATTATCCTTCAAAAAAATCATTCATCCTTTTTTCTTGTTGTTTATCCTTCTGAATCAGCTTGTACACCTCTTTTTTGTAGTACTCACTTGGTAAGTCATCATCAATCTAGTAAAAAGTGCTACATTTTGAGCCTTACATTTTGTTTCAGTAAGTGAATACAGCCAAGAACCATAAACAATGATAACAAAATACTAATCACTTACATTATAGTAATTAACGTAACCAAGAAAATGTCTTAATGAAAAATCAATGATTTTTTTATGTTTGTTGAATCACTAGTTCCTCACATTTGCAAATCGTAGGTGGAGGATCACGACGACGACGGCTATGAATAGAAGATGATGAAGATGTCATTGATTTGTCTTACTTCAATTAGGGTTTTTTAATTGTCTGATTGAATTGGGGCTTTACAATTAGGGTTAGATCGATTAGGTTTTTTATTTTATTTTTATTATTTTTATTTTATTATTTTTTTGGTTGGGGAAGTGGGGGGGGGGGTTGATTTGGGGAAGAAAAGACTTATTTAACTTATTTTTGTTAGTGGAAATCCGAAGTGTTGTGCACACGTGCCAATGGTGCTTTTAGTTTCGGTAAAACAAGTTTAGCCGTGCAAATTGGTACAAAACATGATAGTACACTACATAAAGTGGAACAAAAAATAGTATACGTATCAAAACGGTACATTTGAAAAAGTATGTAGCTATTTAACGGCCAAAACCCTATAAAAAATCAGGGTATTAGCAATGAGTGTTGATTTGCATACTTTTAAAATTTATTGGGACACTCCTATTTATATTTTAAGTGATTGTACAAAATTTATACTTTGTTTTATCTACTTGTACTGTGAGTGTGCAAACAGAACGAATTTAGCTTATACGTAGGATATGTACATGCATGCTCTGCGTAAATTTCTTGTAATGTAAAAAAATTTGTTTTTCCTCCAAACTAATAACAAAATACACTAAAAAATTATGAGTGCACACCCACTGATTTAAAGGAATTTTTTTTAGTGCATACCTTAATTTAATTTGCCTTTGTTTAAACCAAGGTTATAAAAGGCGTGAGGCGTGGCGTGGCGGCATGGACACGCCTCAAGTCTTACGCGTCATGGCAGAGCCTTTGCGTTTCTTAAGGCGTCCTTAAAGCGGCAAAAAAATTTCATAGATTTATGTATTTATAATTTTCGATCATATTACTCGTACTATATTAGACATTTAAACTATTATTTACTATATAATTACCAAGCCCATATACCAAACTGCCCAAATTTCAAATACTAGTTCAAAATAGTTAAAAAATAATAATAAAAATAAAAAAATTAACTGGTTCAAAAAGTGGCGCCACGCCTTACCAAAAGGCGCGACTTTGCTCGCCTTATTTCACGACTTTTTGCATCACGCCTAGATCAGCCGCCATGGTCCATTTCGTGGCAGCGAGGCCACGCCTCGCGCCTTGGCGACGCCAAGGCGCCCCTTTTAGAACACTGGTTTAAACTGAAAATTAAAAAAACGAAAATGATCTCCTGGTAATATTCAGAATGGAAGCGGCATTTTTGAGGTAGAAGGTGGAGGGGATGAGGCGTTTAGAAATGTTAAATGAAGGTCTTATGTTTTAGACCCAGTTGAGTTATAAAATTTTGACTATGAACTTTAAGTATTCATTTTTTTACCAGGAAGGCCCAACAACTAAAGAGTATCATTTAATCATGACTTTTATCACTATATTGATAAGAGTTATTTTACATGTTAAACTT